>JAVRXN010000005.1:38557681-39791943 GCA_033556935.1 Timema podura
GAACGTCTGGGCGCACACGCTGCGATGGGACATGAAATATTAAGTTCTCCTCTTGGGTTTCCCCCTCCCTGCGCCTGGATATATAGGCCTCACGCGAACCGTCACTACTACCTCATAACGTTGTTGATTATTCAACATCTGAGGGGGTGGAAACGAGCTTTGCAACAACCCCCTATCTTCCTCCTCTACTGCTTTGTGGGTTTAAACTCTCCCCCCTCAAATGTTTTAAGAATGCCTCTGCTGGACCCTTTTATTTTACCTTTCGCGGTAATGGGGGAGAAATTGGTTTGAAAAAAGGGGGGGTTGGGGGTGGGTAAGACGAGGGCTTAGTGCTTTTCCTGAGGGGATATTTTCCTCTGAATAAAATGTGTCTCAGAAATATTGATGGGCTAATAATGTTTACTTGATAGAGCTCAGTTTGTTTAGGGACTTTTCCTCCCTAGCTTAAAAAGTCCTGTTTAAATGTTTGTTTATTTTTGTATATTTTTTTTTGTCACCGCGTCTTACTACCTGTTCAGGTTATAAGCATGTATGATAATTACTCTAATGGGTTAAGAGGGAGGAGGGAAGCATTGTAGAGAGGTAATCTATTCACATTTGCGTGGAAGAAGAGTGGTAAACATTTAGGAAAAACCACTCTCATTAGACCCGACTAGGATTCAAACCTTGACCTCTTTGTAGCTGAGATATTGCCAGTAAGATGTTCCGCTTGTATTAGATATTAACTAAACCTTTAACAGTACACGAGTTTGGTGTTTACTGGAATGAGCACGAAACTATTTTATATTACCCTATACATATAATTATAGATTTGTAAACCTAGTTTAAAAGTGAAAAGTCAGAAAATCCACATATTTCGGTTGATTATTAAGAGCCCGGAAACGAAAGGTAACTGGCTTAGAATGGATATTTGTGAATCGAATGATGTCATTTAATAGGAGGGTCACAAACACTGCTATAGGAGCGTAGAATAGAATGATGTCATTTAATAGGAGGCAGGAGGGTAACAACACATTGTATTGTCATTTGTGTTTTCCTCCTCCCTTGTTTGTTCTCCTACCGGTGGACATTTCCACACAGGAACATTATAAACCGACTTAGTTTCTGGCTTTTATGAAATCATTCTAGACCGTTCTAACGCCTTAAGGCCCTTGGCACTGTCGAGTGCAAGTCTAAACCTATTTTCTGGGATGGTGGGTGGGAGGGTGAAAGGACTGGTGTGGCTTCACAACCGACCAAAGTATCCTTCCGCGCCAACAAGAATAGATGGATCACGGAAAACGTAGATGGCGCTAGCTACCGGACAGGTCTTGCGGAAAAATCAGACGTTTGGAAATATCAGTTTTTCTCGAGAACAACTGAAATGTTTATGTTAATATTTTCAACACCCCTTCTAAGATAATGTATTAATGTTTATTAGGTGTTAACATATTTTGTTGTGCAGCGACCATTTTTTATTGAAAAATTTCAAAATTATTGATATTTGATCAATGTTAAAACTATAGAGGAGGTGTGTATATAAAAAGTATAACTTAATCAGCATGCAACTATTTTTGAACAAACCGTTTCCGATAATAAAAAAAAAGCAAAACAATAAATTTTTTTGAAGATAACCGTTTGTTCCCATGGCTCTGCATTTCCACGCCAAATGAAAAGGGCCAATCGCCTTAAGTCAACATCTGTTTGTTTTTTTTGTCACCTTAACTGAACTGTCCCAGATATGGACCGATTCAAGTCCTGGGTCGGCGTCAGGTTTCGGAGCCCTCTTTTTTTTCACTTACCTGAGGGGTTCCCATTTTGTCCACACAGGATGTGAGGGGCGTGGTCCCTCAAGTTTCACAAATCTCCTGTCAATAATATTTGAAATGGATGGAAGAGGAAGGAGGGACTCCCACAATACCTAAACCCTACTTCTTCGACTACATTTTATTTTTAGGCGCACAGCTAAATAATAGCAATCCGAGAAAAAAGGGTGGGGAAAAAAATACGATACACTTTGAAGGCCATAAGATTATTATTATTATCATTAATATTACTGAAAGGTTTAACGTATCACAATGTGAATTATTTGGTTGGCTTATAGAGATTGATGAAACTATAGTTACAATCGTGTTAAAAAAGGGTTAGAAGAAATATATTGGATTCTTATTTTTAAGCCTCTACATTTTTTTCTCTCTCCTTAGCTGTTTTTTGTCCTGTTTTATGCTGCGACGTTTTTATTGTGGTCATGTTCGTTTTTCTCTAATCTCCATTTATCGTCCTATATGGTTGCATATTACCTGCTACCCCTTTCCTCGACATATTCCCTTTCCTATATTCTTATTTCTCTCTCTCTCTTTGGTTATTTAACTGTCTCAATCTTCGCACAAGCTCAAACTGTTGTTTTAATTAGCACCGCGTCTTACTACCTATTCGGGTTGCATGCACATTTACTAATCACGCAAATATGTTAAATATGAAGAAGGTTGAATTTAGAGGACGTGTACCCGCATTAGCGTGGAGGTGGAATTGAAAATTATTTAGTGGAAAAAACCTCCTCAGTACACGGCTGTATTGCAGTTGGTCCACGTTTACTTGTTATGACCTGCGTTTAAAAGGGTAGTGGTAACAAAACGTACTGGTGTACTAACTTGACCACTGCTGTTGTGACGCTCCATTTAGGATGGTTGTAAATGTTTTATCAGCTGAGCTAAAAACACCAAGTGATGAATAGTAAGACAAAACAAAATGCTAAAGCTAATACAACCTACCCTGACCTAAACCTAGTCTAACCTAACCTAAACAAGCCTAACCTAATATAAGGCAAAAATATTGGTGGTGCCGCATCAAACTCTTCATAACTACCCAACCTCCTCTGGTAACTGCCAATAAGCAATGACGATAATCCTCCTGGTTAGTGATCGTGAGCCACAACTAAGCTATGACGGTAATCATCCTGGCTTATGTGGATCGATGAAACCCATAACTCTAAGCTATGACGTAATTCCTGGCAGTGATCGTGGGCTTCAACTAAGCCATGACGATAATCCTCTGGTCAGTGATCGACTTCCTATCAACTCAGCTACGAATTTTGGTACAAGGGGCTATGTGCCGTAGACCACCCGACCCGGTATTCGAACCTTCCCCTCACCGGTTAACCAGTCAGAGACTGACGCCTTTATCCACGTGTCCACGGTGTAGATATATTGGTCTTTTAAAAACGTTCTCTAAAAACTGTGGCTTCTCTTCATTAATAATTATAAAGTCATTCCACCCTTCGTTCCGGTGAAGTGAATAAAATTACATTTCAGGAAAATAAGTAGCTAGAGCTACTCTACCAGTTACATCTACGTCAATTCCTCCAAATTTCATTCACAGAGAAATACTGCAAGGATAGGGCGTAATCGCCCTCATCCATCTCTCATTTGTTGGGTTTCTTTCGACTTTTTCCGTATGTCGTGTCTCTTAAGGAAGGGTTGAGTGGGGGTTAAGAGAAGAATCAGATTTTCTTTAAACAAAACGTCAGCGGTTAAAGCATACCAGAGTGATTTGCTCGTCAATTATTAAAGGGCGGCCCGTATAGAAAGTTGGAGTAAGGTTTTTGTGTTGTCTTCGCTTCCCCCCCCTTGCCCCCCACCCCACTCCCCACGTTACAGTAATTGTGGGTGGACGCTTCTTCATAGCAGATGACACGCAACATTTCGCCTTAATGACTGAGACTTTAATTCCTTAGGAATAATTCATCATACTAGGAGACTTTTATTTTCTCTTTTGCTCCCCCACCCCTTTCTCTCTTTTCCACTACACCCCCTCTTCCACCCCAAGTTCGTCTCTCGTGTTTTTCCCCTGCCCCGCTCCCCTTTATTTTTCTCCATGTCACGGGGAAATTCATAAAAGTTTATCAGATGCGCTAGCTTTTTTGTTATCATCCCCGATGTTGTGTTAAATATTCAAGTTGTAAAATCGTAGCCCTTCACTTCACATCTTGATTTTATTCTTATCCTATCTTTTTTGTTTTAGTTTTTGTCAAGTTTCTGTTATAAAGGAGGTTTCTTGACCAAAAAATAATTATTTCAGCGATTGTTTGAAATTCCACGTCCATTTGTTTCGTCAGCTAAATATAGGCGTATGTAGAAAAAAAGATATATATATATTATAGCCTGAAAGGGTATGCATATCAGGCGAGCACGCAAGCTCATTCTCGTCTTGGTTTGCAGATAGTGGGGAGGTTGGGGTTTGAATACTGGGCCTATTTTTTTTTCTTAAATAGCTTTTCACTCTATATAAATTCAGTTACACTTCCCACCCGCTTCGGGGGCCTCGTGGTCTAACGCGCTACTCTCGTGTTGGACTAAACTGCCGAAGAAGGGAGATCGATGTTCGATACCGGTCGAGTGCGCTGAGGGTGGTTTCCCCTAAATGGTTTTCCACACTCTCTCTCTCTCTCTCTCTCTCTCTCCATATAAATGCGGCTACACTTCATTTAAATTCAAACTCACCCACACCTTGACACATTAGCACCATTAGTACCTAAGCGTACAAACCGAACGGGGAGTGAGATGCGGTGCTAAAAAAAAACCTACTCTACACCTCTGCCATCACCCTTTACCGCCGAAATTGAATCTAGGCTTACTTAACCTAACTTCGCTCTCTCTATCACAATTAATTAATTTTACCTCAGAAAACTGTAATATTAATAATAATATACTTTAATGGCGAATTAAGGTTACCACCTTTTCTTACACTAATTAACAAAAAATTACAACTAAAATAGAAGCTAAACAAGTAATATAATTTAAAAAAATTAGATCTAAATCCTACAGATATATTACGTAACATAGAAACGCAGTAAAAATATTGTTAATGGTTATATGAAAAGTTATGAGCTTAGTCTAAAGTTGCGCACACACACACACACACACACACACACACACACACACACACACACCAGAAGGTGTCGTCATGGCTCACATTCCTCAATCTTGAGAATGAGCTCCCACACGCACATTATTTGCAAGTTTTACCTTGAAACCATTCAATTCTAATTTATTTAAATCATGTTTTAGGGCATTTCATGAACGAGAAGCTAAAATATTGGAAGAATATGAGTGCCTAGTGATTATAATTATGAATAGGAATAAATAAAGTTTGAGTTTTCTTGTGAACGAGTGCTATGAGCATTAGCTAACATCCACCTTGATGGCTTAAACTGAACTTAAGTCTGTTGGTGATTTTTGTATTCATTTCCATTCATTATTCTACTGTGAGGTGCCCAATTGACCTGCTTACAATTCCTTCTAGTTGAGTAGACGATACGCAATGCACCTGTTTTCATTTTCTTTTAGTTGAGTAGATGGTGCCCAATCCACCAATTTATTATATAAAAAGTGCACAATACACCACATTCCAGCCCCAACAGATCTGCGATTTCACCGAAACTGTTGCTAAATGCTTGGAGTTTTGGGGAAAGTTATTTTCTCGAGTACATACACTCAAGTATGTATGTATATACATGTATACATAATGTTCTGAGTGGGGTAACATATTGAAATATGCGAATAAACCCTTTGATGTTAGAAATGATGGCGTCTGTTAGATTGAGAGTTACTTTATTTTGGAAAGAGTGAGCCGTCTAGTTCTACATTGAATTAAGTAGCAGACGAATTCGTGTCCCAAAGTAGTTTATTCTCAAGTCACTTCTTACGATACGCGTCCTCTTAAACTACGATATAGACCGTTTTTGCAAGGTATCACTCCATAGGTAGCTGATTTTTTTTCCCCACTCTTTTTCTTTGGAAACCTAGTAAGAATTTTCTTTGCATCAGTGTGTCAACAAAGTAGTAATGAAGGCAAACCCTGAGCTAAAAAAAACAAACCAGAAACCTTGTTCTGTTCAATGTTGGGCAGAAGGGCGTAACGACCTCTCGTTCGATGTTTTCCAATCGTTTGACATAAAGTTGGAAAGGGGGGGGGGGGGGTGGCTAGCTTTGACAGCCTAATAGTTCGTTCGTTTGATAGGAAACAAAATATTTGTTCTGCGTTTGTTCTACGAAATTTCTTCAATTATTTTTAAAACGTATTTTTAAATTGAATAATATGGGAGAAAGGATAAACGATTGATAAAAGTAGTATTTTTTTAATAAGCTAGATACTTTTCTTGCAGCTTATTGATAAAAAATAAATGCTATATTTAATAAGTATTATTCATCCATATTTCAAATAAGCTAGATACTTATCTGATATCCATCCAATGATTAAAAATAAATTTTGTTTAATAAATCTATTTTTAATAAGCTAGATACTTTTTTTTATCTCTATCCATCCACTATAGTCGTTCAACCACTTCCCAGCTCCCGCTGGATGTCAAAAGCAGATCATCCCGAGATTATTGAGTAAAGTCTCTATTTCGTTAATATTCCTAGTAATGAAACCTTCATCCGCCCCAGTGGTGACGCAGTTTAGGATGTAAGTCTCACCCGGAGTGCATAAAGGGTAGCTTTCCATGTATGATTTATGATTGTTTTCCTCATTTTCTCTTTCTGCCAATCTGGGTGCACCAAACTCTAAATTACTTGCCTTACATAGCTATCCCCTTAAATTAAGTATCTAGCCAGCACCTGTGGTCAAACGGTATAAGGCATCACTCTCGCAATAAACTGGGACTGCGGATGACAGCTCGGGGTTTTAATCCCTGTCGGGTGTACCATGGGTGGTTTTTCATAAATGTTTTTCCACTCTCCTTCCATGCAAGATGCATGTACACTTCCTATACATTCAAACTTCCTCATCCCCAACACATTAGCGTACATGTGTGTAGAACCAGAAGGGGTAACTCTAGTAGATATGAGGAGGGCAGTATTAATAGAAAGTATACCCGCACGTGTAGGGTCAAAGCAGAAGATATGTACTAGAATCCTATCCTATAGCCGATTCTATAAGCCCATTTCCGGTAATTTAAATTAAGATAAAACAGCTCAACAGATTTGGACAAACGACCACATTTTAAAGTTTAGGTGTCCAAGATGTCGGCAAAAATAGTAGCTTCCTAAGAAAAAACAGATTTTTCTTGTGAATTTCCATCTTTTACTTATGTGTGTGCAATGACTCATTCTGGGCAATTATTATTTGTTTACATCACCATGGTAACCATGATTAGTGTATTGCTGTAAATCGGTAAATAAAATAATTATTTTTGGTTAAATGTAATAACTCATTTCTTATTTGAGTGGTATGGTGCAACAAATAAAAGGCTGGGAGAAGGTTCATTTTAAAGTTCTCATCGTGGTGTAAACGGGAAAAATAAACGTTTTGCTTGAAATTAGACACCGAAAGCTCAAATCTTATGTGAAGTTTGATAGCCTTTGACGAGTAAACCCTTAACTAGATAGTCGAGTGATGCCTCATCTATATAACTTTTCCCAATAAAAAGTTTTGAATACATTTTAGTGCGATAATCTGCAATCATCGCTTCAACGATCCACTAGTTTGGGTGTATTTATTTATAGTTATTGTATTACTGTCCTAAATAATGTTGTATTCAAAGTACTGATCGGGTTGGGGGGAGGGGGGGGGTCGTACCTGTAGGTGATGAAGGTCAGCCGTAAGCAAAGCTTCTATAAAACCACGTAATCTTTTTTTCTTATCTTTTATTAACCTTCCTCACCCCATGTAACACCAAGTAGACATTTAGCCTGACCCCCCTCGCCCCCCCCCCCCCCCCGTCCAACCTGTGTTACCTAACTCTTAACATCAAGAGTGAGTCTTAATTTCAAAAGAAAGCTTTACTGACACTAAAAGAGGGATTTTAATAACACTTGGACTTCATTTTAAATTCTGATTCTAAAATATGTTTTTAAAACATCAAAAATAATATTATTTTTTCAACATTAAAATTTAAGTATAAGACTACTATAAAGCCACATGGCTGAATCACTCACCCACTCACTCACTCACTGACATTAATGTTTACCCACTTCCAGGTGAGCTAGAAACTTGAAATTTGGCAAACTTATAGCTTCTAGCCTGTAACCGGTGGGAAAATTCTTAAAAAGTAAAAAAAAAAAAAAAATTCAACCCCCGAAAAAAAATTCAAAATGGCTGAGCAACTTTAAAGTCGGTGCGGTAAATACAATTCAATACCGGTAACTTTAAGTTGTTACGTTCAAAACAACGCTGGAATTACATTAGCTTACTTCCACTTGCAAATAAAACTCACTGGGGGTTCGGGGGCGGAGCTCCCAACGAGCAACGCTAGTTTAAGTATAAGATCTGTGTTACGTAACAATGTGATATACCCTCCCACGTAACCCCATGCAGATATTATTAGAGCCACCCCATCCCTATCAATAACATTACGTAGTTTTGGGATTACACCTTCGGGCTTAGGTCTACGTCACTTTTAATGTTCACACACAAAATAAACTTAATTTTTCTGATTCTTCGCTAAGAAAATGTGTCGCATAGGCGACTGTTCCACGGAGATGTCCCGTGTATATATGAGTAGTTGTGAAACTTCAGACTCCAGTTGATTCAGGATAAAGATTGAAATTGTGTACATATAGCGAGTAGTGAACGCTAGGGAAGGGGAAAAGGGGGGGGGTAGGGGGTGCTTTTCAAAATACCATCTCGAGGGAAAACAGGCAGGGAGAGAGTAAGAGAGAGAGAAGAATACAGGAGTGGGATAATGGAGGGCTTAAAGAGGAGCTTTTTACTTATTTTTTTTTCGAAAAGAAAAAAAAAATCTTGTAAAAGTGAAGTGAAATCAAAAATACGCAAGACTGGAGAAATAAGAAGTTAAGGGGAGGAAAAGGGGGAAGACGGTGTGTTTTTATTTGGAGAACGTACTCTTTCCGCTCGAATTATTCTCGGACGGTTCCTCTCGGCCAAATTAGTGTTTTGTAGGACTAGGGATAGAAGGGCAACCCCCTCCCTCTCTCATATGGCTGTGGTCAGTCTCACACAACGTGGGGAGCTCCCTGAACAAGCTGTGCCAGGGGTGGTTTTACCTACTGGGGGAAAGCTCGAGCTGTGTGTTAGGGGTGGTTTTACCTGGAAAACTTGATTGTGTGCTAGGGGTGGTTTTACATGGAAAACTTGAGTTGTGTGTTAGGGGTGGTTTTACCTGGAAACTGAGTTGTGTGCTAGGGGTGGTTTTACCTGGAAAACTTGACTTGTGTGTAGGGGTGGTTTTACCATGGAAAACTTGAGTTGTGTGTAGGGTGGATTTTACTGGAAAACTTGAGTTGTGTGCTAGGGGTGGTTTTACATGGAAAACTGAGCTGTGTGCTAGGGGTGGTTTTACTGGAAAACTTGACTTGTGTGCTAGGGGTGGTTTTACCTGGAAAAATTGACTTGTGTGCTAGGGGTGGTTTTACATGGAAAAATTGACTTGTGTGTAGGGGTGGTTTTACATGAAAACTTGACTTGTGTGTTAGAGGTGGTTTTACATGGAAAACTTGAGTTGTGTGTTAGGGGTGGTTTTACCTGGAAAACTTGAGTTGTGTGCTAGGGGTGGTTTTACATGGAAAACTTGACTTGTGTGTTAGGGGTGGTTTTACATGAAAACTTGACTTGTGTGTTAGGGGTGGTTTTACATGAAAACTTGACTTGTGTGCTAGGGGTGGTTTTACATGGAAAAATTGACTTGTGTGCTTAGGGGTGGTTTTACATGAATAACTTACTTGTGTGCTAGCGGTGGTTTACATGGAAACTTGAGTTGTGTGTAAGGGGGGTTTTACATGGAAAACTTGCTTGTGTGCTAGGGGTGGTTTTACATGGAAAACTTGAGTTGTGTGCTAGGGGTGGTTTTACATGGAAAAATTGACTTGTGTGCTAGGGGTGGTTTTACATGGAAAAATTGACTTGTGTGCTAGGGGTGGTTTTACATGAATAACTTGACTTGTGTGCTAGGGGTGGTTTTACATGGAAAACTTGAGTTGTGTGCTAGGGGTGTTTTTACATGGAAAACTTGACTTGTGTGCTAGGGGTGGTTTTACCTGGAAAACTTGAGTTGTGTGTTAGGGGTGTATTTACCTGCCACACTGCTTGTCGTGCGTGCCAACGCGTCAAACTCGCGACAGACTCGAATCTTGTTAACGGGGAAGGTGTTACCCACATGTGATTTAATACCTTGGCTTTCCTCGCTTCCCTCTATGAGCATTTAACCCCCTAGAGTAATCCGCTGATAACTCGTTTGCTAACCGTAGAAGTTTTTTAAAAAAAAAACTAGATTACAACACGAACTTTTATCTACATTTCAAACGAAATCTAAATAATTTAAATCCTTAAATTGTAGATCCTCTGAACCTCGTTGTGTAAAGAATGCTTTGATTTTTTTTTTTTTTAAGTTTAAAGAACATATAACGATATCTCATTTTCTTTGTCGTAAACAAACGAAGAGAAATGATTAAAAGAAAGAAAAACTATTTTAAATATGTTAGTTGCGCAGCTATGTGACGCATGAGTTGGTATAAGCAAGATGTATTGATTGAAAGGGGGGCTGTTGGGGTTGGGGGAAGGAGGAGAGGGGCAAGAAATTGAACCTAGTTAATTAAAACACAAAAATAACAAGAGAGACGGAAAATTAAAAGAGTCTAGAGAAAAACGAAAAAAAAAAAAGAAATAAAGAAGTTTTATTTTTTATTAATGTTGTTTTTCCTTTGTGTGTGTTTTGGGAAAGGGGGGAATTGGGGGGAGGGGGTAGCTAATTTAACCCAGGCCTCCGCAAGCTTTGTTTGTACTCCCGGATCGGGAGAAATGAGAATCAGTTTCTTTTAAATTGGAATTCGAGTCTATTCCGGTTTTTACTCTTACGGTGCTGGTTTGTGTGGGGAGGGCGGGGGGAGGGATGAAGGGGAATGAAACACCGTGGAGTTTAAAAAAAATTGGAATTAAAAGAAATGTAATCCACCTGTGTATATGTGTGTGTGTGTGTTAGTTTGAAGAGTTTGGTGGTATATCTCTCTCGCGATTCAATTAAAACTGAATTCTCTGGTTCTTCATGACTTGGGATTGATTGGTTGGTGAAGGGGGAAACGAACCCCCTAAAAAGTGGGTGGTATAGCTTAGATTTCCACCCACAACCTGCAATGGAGTGTTTGGAAGAAAAAGTATTTGGGGGGGGGGGGGGGAGAAGGGAATAATTATGTAGTAGGTAAAACGGAACCGGAGTTGTCTTGTGATCAATATACCTAGTAATAAAATAATAATAATAATAATAATAATAATAATAATAATAAACCCATCTCGGTGGCCGCATGATATAAGACGTCCCTCTACAATAGACTGCTGATTATGGGGAGATCCTGTTTCGATCCTGGTCAGGTGTACTGAGGGTGTTTTTCCCCTAAATGGTTTCCCACTCTCTTTACTCAGATTAGGGTACACTTCTTTTAAATTCAACCTTCCTCATACCTAACCCATTTGCGTAATTACTACATAAGCGTATAACCTGCATGGGTAGTAAGACGCGGTGATAATGATGATGATGATGATATAATGATAATAATAATATAATAATAATGCTCTAAATCTTCAAGTTAAGATTTATTTATTTATTTCTCTTTAAATTTTACCAAAAATTTAACACGATGCACATGATGAAACTACACTCTCAATTTAGATAGGAAATAAATTATTTGATTGGTAAATGCTACTACCATTTTTATATATTCATATATCAATTAATATGATCGGCGGTGTCAATTTTAATAGATAATATCAATAACTATGAAATAATACCCATATAAAACTAAAATAGTACCCATGCAAAACACTACAAAAAATATTTTGATTTTTTTCTATGTTCCTTTTAAACTGAATCCTACCGAAGCACTGAACACAAATAGTGATACAGTCACCCATCACAGGATAGTGTGACTACAGTCTACATCACAGGAGAGATGGTGACTGAACAGCAGAAGATTTTTATTGCATATATTGGTTGAAAATCACTAATGTGGAAATAATTATTAATTTCTTAAGCAACACTATATAATCAATCAAAAGTGTTAATAAACACATATAATAATATTTCCCTGAGGATTACTTTATAATTGATTTTTCGAAACTAATTGAAATAACAAACAATAATAATGAAACTATTATTTTTGTTTTGTTTTGTCGTTGTGGCAACAAGACTTATCGTATTATATTACATGACATAATAAATCAAAGTAGGCCTGCTAAATTCATATTGTATCTCATTATAACTGGCCACCTTAAATTATAAAATAAATAAATGTTTGTTTATTACTTAAGAAAGCGTCAAACAAAAATTAGTTTCTATTTTATAAACACGAGCGCATGAACACAACCTAATACGTTTTGTATGACGTTATCAACCGCCCTCTTTCACCTGCTCTGCCATTTTGATTTGTGAAGAGAACGCGGGCTTTCGTTTGTAAATTTTTTTTTAAATGAACCATAGATATCGCTTCCACAAAAAAAAAAAGAAAAACATCCAAATGGTTATTTTCATAATTTAGTTTTTCATTGATATAAAAACTGTTAAAATAAAAACACAATTAAAACAAATTGTTTGTTGTTAATGTTTTGACTGCCTAAAGTGACAGCAGCCCAACATATGTTCTTGGAGATAATGTGGTTTGTCGAACGAATACATGAGAGTTAATCTGGACACCATACCTGCGGTCATGCGGCCTAAGCTGTTACCGTCATAATGGACTTAATCACTTTTATGGGGGAGAGTTTGAGGTTCGAATCCCGGTGGGAAAGACTGGAGGTGGTTTTCAGCTTGTGATTTCTCAATATGGTTTTTCCCACATCTACTTTCCACACTATTCCGGCTGCACTTAACCTATTTTAAACTACTCTTCCTTATCACTTTAATTTATCCTCTAGGTCAGTAGCTCTCAGACTTATTCATCTAACTTCCCCCTTGGTAGATCATCAACCTCCACACCTCCCCCATAAGTAATACAAAAATCAATGAAACACTGACAGCATAGCGGTACAAAAGATTAAATGAAAATTATTTTGATGGCTGGCAATTTTATTTTAATCCGATATTTAATATAAGATTTGATATTTCAAGTGTACTCCGCAAATCGCTTTCCGCTTTCAAGTCGACAACGCTGTTTTATGTTTATGAGGGCCATAGTTGATAATTCGGTTGTGTTGCACGTGGCTGCCATGGTAGCTCAGGAGGAGGGAAGCCATGGTAGCTCAGGGAGGAAGTAGGAGTTGAGGGTTTGGACGAGGGGATGAATCCGACGTTTGCGGGCTTGAAAATAAAAACATGCATTCACACGAGCGTCTCACGTTTGGCTGATCACCTAATAGATGAGCTACAGCTGGTAGGCAGTGTTGCCAATACCGCAAGAAAAAAAATCTATGGATTGAAATAAATGTCCTCAATTCTTAGGCGATTTTTGACACTATCGCAGAATATATTTATAATATAGTTGAGGATTGTTATAGTGTTGTTATTATTAGCACCGCGTGTTACTACCCGTAGGTTTATATGCACTTACGCTAATGTGAAATGGTAGGGTGATTGTGAGATGAAATGGAACCAAACCACGGTGGAGGCCTGGCATTCCACACATTCACAAGTTGTGATTAATACACATCTTTCAGAGGTGAAGGAAGGGTTTGGCAATCAGATAAATCTGTGCTGGGCCCGAAGATTGAACCCCGGACCCCCAGCATAGAAGTCCTAGACCACCAGGTCACCTACTTGGTATAGTGGCTTTGGAACTTAGAACTGTCAATACCGTAAGAGAAACAGCAGTGTGAAGATATTTCCTTTAAGGGCTAAAATAGTAAGCAGAAATTCATAAACCCCAGAAACCAAGTGTGGTTATAACGTTCCTGGGTGTATCTGTCCGCCAGTAGGAGAAGAAACGGGGAGAAGGAAAATACAAATGGGGGGAGGGGAATGTTGTGTCTCCCTATAGCTTTTTAAATAACATCATTCGATTCACAGAGATTCATTAACGCTCCTATCTGTTACCTTTCGTTTCCTGGGAATTTACTCTAATGATCAACCGAAATATGTGGAATTTTTTCGACTTTACACAGGGAAAAATTTCACCTGATGAATTATAGCAAAAGTCTATGTATTGGGTCGTATAAAATAGTTTCGTGCTAATTCCAGTAAACATCAAACTCGTGTACTGTTAAAGGTGTAGTCAATATTACCTAAGCGCAACATATGATTGGCTCTTATCAGCTACCTAGGCAGAGTTATTAGACGTAATATTTTATAAAAACAAGGCCGATTAGACATGGCAGTGTATTTTTGTAACAGGGTGCTCTGTGTGTGCGTAAAGTAGGACGAGAATTCTCTAGAAAATAATTCCTGGTATACAAATGGTGGTTGAGATTAACACGAGGGGTTAGTGGGGGTGGGGATGGGGAGCGGGGGAAACGCTATCTTGTTTAATGTCGCTATAAACCGTTCCCTCCCGGCTGTGAGGGTATAGTGAAGATAACGACCGCCTGAAGCGCTGGGTTGTACCGCAACACTGGCGGACACGGCGGTTTGCTTGCCTTGCCCCTGCATTCACTGTGTGTGCTAACTGGGGTATGCGACCCTCTATCGAACCTTAAGATGGGGTGCTAGTGAGCGTGAGTTTAGGGCAGTATTTTCGAAGTTTTTATAGCATAAACATTTATTTGGCCAAAATAAATCAAATATTTCTTCTATAGAAACATAGAGTTTAGTTTTCCGCACATGCTAATCTCAACAGTTCTTTAATATCTGTCAAGGGTGTCCTGGAATTTAGTGACAACTTTTTCTCTACATTTAAAAAGTTTTTCACCAAATGCCGCTATGCTCATGAGAGATATTCAAGAACTGTTGAGATTAGCATGTGCAGAAAATTAAACTCTATGTTTCTATAGAAGAAATATTTGATCTATTTTTGCAAAAAAAAGTGTATGCTATAAAAACTGCAAAATTAATGCACTAAACTCGCGCTCACTAGCACCCCACCTTAATGTAATTGCTTTTCCTAATGAGACAGTGGAAATTTTCAATGGTGTATTGTACAAAATAAATGCATACAAATTATTATAGGTCTAAACTGATTTAATTTTTTTTAAATCAAGTTTTAATCTAGTACTACTGTGTACTATTTTTATATTAATTAATTATATTGTATTGACACGATGTTATGTTGTGACACACTAATTTAAAAAAAATTGTCTCCACGTCTGGGCTATGTGCCCACGTACTAATAATTACGCTAATGGGTAAGATATGCGGAAGGTTGAATTTACTATCATTTGGAGAATGGAAAACCATTGAGGAAAAACCCCTCTCAGTAACCCAACCGGGATTTGAATCCGATCTCCCTGTCATTGGCAGTCCGTTCTTTTGTGAAACTGCCGTCTTAGGAATAGACCATTCGTTTTTTTAAAACGGTTCAAGTTAGATTTGAAAGTCACCTTATTAAGAAAAGGGATCACAAACATTAATTTAAAACGACAATCTAAATAAGGTGACTTTTAAACCTATAGTAGTTGTTAAAATATATTAAAAGTTATTTTATTAAAATAGAATTATTCTAGGCGTTACCTAAATTATTTCTTTATAGTATATTTACGTATAGAAATGATATTGAAATCATATCCTTAGTTTTTGTTCCGTTTCACAATGTATTGATAATAGTAGGCCTTTAAGTCACACCAGTAACATATTTTTTATAATAGCGTTTCACTTGATGAACCCAGTCGGGAAAGCTAGGGCGTAGTAAGTCAAAGGTCCAGATTTTGACTCTTTGCCCAGTATTTTATTTGAGATACTCAATTGACTGATTATATTGGCACACAAATTATAAACTAAATTAAAACCAAGATATAAACAACACCCAAACCCCTAATTCAATTATCACTGAGAAATGGGGGCGGGAACCCCAATATCACTAAATATAAACATTTCAGCCACGCAGAAAATCGAACCAAGGACCCTTAGATCAGTAGGTAGACACGCTACCGACTGAGCTATGATGTTGGACACTTCTATAAACTTTTTGTTTTAAATATACTATCCCAAACGTTAGAAGCTATTTGAATAAATATATATTTATCGCTTAACTAACTCTCGAGTTTAATGATAGTGGGTCATATTTAAATGCGTCTGGGTTCAATTTCCAACAAAGCCAAAAATAAACGATAAAAAAAATTATTTTTTTTCCATTGACTTTAGATTTAAATTAAAGGTCAGGAGTTAGGTTTTTTTTTGTACTAAAACAATTAATAGCTGTTTCATTCCAACAAAAAGGCATTAAATACTGTAAACCAAAGTAACATTAGGTAATTAGGGTGTCGTGAAGGTTTGACACGAGTTTTTCAATTGGGCTGTGTATATAGTTCTTAGGGCCAAAACAGATTTAAAAAAAATGTATTAGATAAGTTTAGTTTTCACCATCTAATAATATCAACAGTTTTTAAATATCTTTCAAGAGTGTCCTGAAATTTAATGACCACTTTCTCTCTTCATTTAAATAGTTTATCATTAATACCAATTTTCCTATGGCAAATATTACAAAATGGTTTTTAAAATTGTTTGTAGAAAATTAAACTGGATGTACCTACTAATGCAATAATTTATTTTTTTGGCCAAAAAAGTTTTACATAAACAACTTAAATACTGTCTAAACTACTCTCCTTTCCACCCCGCCTTAAATACCCTAAATATAATTTCAAGGCAAATTTAGATCCTAAGCCGATGAATGGTTTAATTTATTGTCGGGTGCAAACATGTATTTTTCTTTCTAAAATAAAATTCTATGTTTGTATATTTTCGAAAATAATGGCCAAGACCTGCCATTTATAGGTTACCGCCCTCGCTCCATAATATTTCAATTTGTGTCACTGATATACCTTATTGCTGTCAACCCCTTTAACGAGGGACAAAGTAATGCCTGTCGTCAATTCGCGTCTCACCCCTTTAAGTCTTCCTCTCTTGCGGTGGCTGCGAATATTCCACTTGTAGGAGTCCTCATCCCCCTCTTTTCTCAACCCTTACACAGTCGGGGTCGTGTTTAATTACTCGGCTCACTTGGTAGACAAAAAACACCCGGTTTTAAACCCTTTTATTAAGTCACACCTCTTCCCCCCAGACCGTCACTTCGCGGGCGTGCTTTAAACACCCCCGACACTTGTGCGATAATCTCGGCTGTTGTCTTCTCTCTCTAGCTTTCTCTCTCTTCATTAGTCGAGAGCATCTCTTGCCCACTTAATCATTGAGATTGCCTCTCTTCTCTTTAGTGTAGACCGCTTTAAACTGAGTAATTAACGCTACAATAACTCTTGTATCGGGCTCATTTATTTTTATAAGATACTTTATCTTATCAAAACAATTTGTAATACGGTTTTTTAAATATTGATATTAATATATAATTGAATTTTTGTTTGAGCTCTGTAGCTTTTATTAAATAAGAATATTGATATATAATGGGAGCTTCGTTTGAGCTATGTAACTTTTATTAAATTGGAATATAAATATATAATGGGAGTTATGTTTGAGCTATGTAGCTTTTTATTAAATTGTAATATTAATAGCTTGTATCATGGGAGCTATACCTCAGTTTTAGCTTATGTAGTGCTGACTGACAGCTCACAGCTGACTTCTGACGGCTTTGAAAAGTTACCAGACCAAATTATGTATCCCTATGCCGAACCATATGATCTGCAAAAAACGTGTCTCTAGCAGTTGTCACTTCTGACAGTCAAAATTTAGGTTTATACCTAAATGTTGACTGTCAGAAGTCAGCTGTGAACTGTCAGTCAGCACCACATAAGCTAAAACTGAGGTATATGTTTAAGCTATGTAGCTTTTAATAAGTAGGAATATTAATATATAATGGGAGCTATGTTTAAGCTATGTAGCTTTTATTAAGTAGGAATATTAATATATAATGGGAGCTATGTTTAAGCTATGAAGATTTTATTAAAAAATAATATTAATATATAGACTCTAATAAAAGCTATTTTTGAGATGTATAGCTTAATTTTTTTAATGTAAAATACGAATGCTTCAAAATTCGCTAATCACAGCAAAAGTATTCGTATTTTAATGAAACCGTTGAATATTAAAAATTGATTCTAAGTACACAACTTTAAATTGACTTTAGATATAATTTTTTCAGCCTCAATTATAAAGCATTTAATTACAAACATAATAACCCACCTCGTGGTATAGTGGTCAGAACACCTGGCTGCTAACTTAGTGGTCCCAGGTTTGATTCCCGGCTGGTACCGGGGGATTTTTCTCGAAAGGGAAGTCATTCCCATGGTCACCAGGTCTTAGTTAGTTAGTTATTTAGTTAGCTAGGCAAACGTATTCTTACACGTCGAAAGTTCTATCTAGCGCACCGGTGTCTCTATATCCGTTAGGGCTATCCACAACTCACAATTAACA
The DNA here is from genome assembly GCA_033556935.1 of Timema podura. NCBI lineage: Eukaryota > Metazoa > Arthropoda > Insecta > Phasmatodea > Timematidae > Timema > Timema podura. The sequence goes on from JAVRXN010000005.1 coordinate 38,576,052, forward strand.
TCGTAGGAGGGAGGAATGCAGAATTTGTAGGAAATTTAGCCACATTAATTTGGAGAAAAAGTGTAAAATCATCTTGGGAAGTAAAAGAAAACTCTCGGTACATCCGACCTATATTCGAACCTCAATCTCTTTGTACCCGGCAGTCTATTTTGAGAGTGACGTCATCCGACCTATATTCGAACCTCAATCTCTTTGTACCCGGCAGTCTATTTTGAGAGTGACGTCATCCGACCTATATTCGGACCTCAATCTCTTTGTACCCGGCAGTCTATTTTGAGAATGACGTCATCCGACCTATATTTGAACCTCAATATTTTTGTCCCAGTCAGTCTATTTTGAGAATGACGTCATCCGACCTATATTCGAACCTCAATCTCTTTGTACCCGGCAGTCTATTTTGAGAATGACGTCATCCGACCTATATTTGAACCTCAATATTTTTGTACCCGTCAGTCTATTGCGAGAGTGACGTCATCGAAGCGGGTTGAAAGTTAAATAAAGCCTCGAATATGAACTGTCGTATGATAAAAAAATGTTGGAACGAAGAGATTAATTTGTCGTCGGATGTCAAGGTCCCTTTTCACCTTAGCGTTCTCGACAGTGGCAGGGTCTAGCTACATTATTGCTTGTCCGTGTGTGGGGAGGGAGGACATGTGTTTTATTGGGGGAGGGGGAGCCGAGATGTGTCCCCCCCTTACATTCCTACACCCCCTAAAGCAACAGGCTGTCTGTCGTGTTCTTCCCAAGATCGATAGGGGGTTGCTAGAAGGGGCACCAGAAGGGTTGAAAGTTGGTCGACCAAGGTGTGGGGGAGTTGAACAACTTGAATGTTAATTACTTAATTATTCAGTAAGAAGGGAGGGCCGCCCGCATATAATCCGTGTTAATTGTGACTCACTTCACCATCTCAATGCTCTATCTACACTTCTTGGTACAGTCTGTTGAGGGGAAATATTGTCGTTTCACCATGCCATTGCTTGGTACAGTCTGTTGAGGGAAAATATTGTCGTTTCACCATGCCATTGCTTTGTACAGTCTGTTGAGGGGAAATATTGTCGTTTCACCATGCCATTGCTTTGACTATCCTTCTTGGTATAGCTTGTTGAGGGGAAATAGGGTCGTTTCACCATGCCATTGCTTTGACTACCATTCTTGGTACAGTCTGTTGAAGGGAAATACTGTCGTTTCACCATGCCATTGCTTTGACTATCCTTCTTGGTAAAATACGTTGAGGGGAAATAGTGTTTCATCATGGCATGAGAGGAACCAGTCAATCTACCAGTCCGGTATCTAAACCACAACCTCCTTCCCAGCCACCGTAAAATCAGACAAGGTGAGACTGATGCCTTTATTATCGTGTCCACAGTGTGGGAGTTAACCTACTGTTATATCTATTTTGTTGTAGTAGATTCAACTGTAGAAGTTGACCTTTTTTTCTATATTATCTTGTTTTAGTAGAACTGACTGTATCCTAGAATAGCCCCCACCCCCTTACACTCAAAAGTGAACTCGTGTTAATGACTGCAAGTGTCTGGAAATGGATTCCCCCCCTGAGTGGCAGCTTGGTTGAAGGCGGGGAGGGGGGGGGGGGGGCGTTTACCCAAACTTGACCTGTGACCTGGCTCAGGCTCGTCTCGCACCATCAGGTTAAAAGGTGTCTTGAGGTTTGTTAACATGCAAATCAACCCCTGCCCCATCCCTCGCATCAAGTGATTTAAAGTGAAAGAGACGGATTCGTGCCCTGGGAACTAAGGCATCGATAAACAAACAAGTAATTTATTTTAAAAATTAATTGGGGTTTGGTTTTTCTCTCTCACTCTCTTTCTCTCTCTCTCTTTTAATCGGTTGATTCGATAATACTTACTGCGTGCCCTAAAGTCTTTAGGAGTAGGCGTATGATTAGTACTCCACAAAAGGTCCCAGGTGCTAATAGCCCGGCTGGGTGAGGGTTAACCAAAAATAGCACACGCTATAAATCATGTTCTTGTTCTAACATGGATTAACGCGTTTTTTTAGAAGATATTATTATTAGTTATTACCTGTTTCAGTTGTCGGAGTAGCTCTCTAATAATACACTGAACTACCGATGATGGAGGTATCGAGGTTCGAATAACGGTTGGGTGTACTAAGGTTTTTTTTTCCTAAATGTTTTCCCCTCACCTTCCATACATATGCGGGTATATTACCCCTAAAATGCTTCCTTCCCCATTCCTACCCCTTTAGAGTATTCTAATTATTATCATACATGCGTATAACATAAACGGGTGATAAAAGATCAAACACAATATGTATGTTCATATACGGTAATCATTTGGTCTAGAACATGCGCCTTAAATGTCCCCAATAAAAAAATTTCTTCACATGATGACGTCAACAGTTGTTTGATATCTGTCATGAGCATAGCGGTACTATATGAGAAACTTTTTAAATTAAGAGAAAAGGTTGTTATTAAATTTCAGGACAATTTTGACAGATATTAAATAACCTATTGAGGTCACCATGTGAAGAAAATTAAACTCGTATGTTTATACCAGAGCAATATTTATTTATTTCGTGCAAAAATGTTCTTTGTTATAAAAACAATTAAAAAATATTTGGCTTGAATTCCCACCTAAATATCTTATGTCGTGTCATTTTGATTAAGAATAAGATTCCTCTCACACAGTGCCAATGATCAATCTAAAAATCATTTATCGGAAGTTCTTCCTCAATTTCGGAAGCTAAAAAAAAAGATTATTTAAATGTTTGCGGAATAGAAGTTTTAGTGACTGCCTACTTATATTTTTTAAAAAAGAAGGGATTTTATAATATCAGATTAAAGGTCGTAACGATGTCATACCGTCCAAACTTATTCTTTTAAAAAAAAATCTTGTTTTCTGGATAAAAAAATAATTAATATTCCGTTTTCATCAACGTTAAGATGTCGGAGCCATTGTGAGGGAAATTCTTTAATATATTTTTTTTCCCCTGCTTTCTTCCAGTTCTCTCTTGTGTCATTATTTTCTTAATCTTTAATGACCTGTAATACTCACGTTAAGATCTCGGTTATTCCTCCAGAGAGACAACTTGGGGGCTGCACACAAATATTTCCGTCCCAGTGTTCGCGAACGATACCCCCACCCCCTCTCCCCCTGCCCTTTCGCTACCCCCTCCTCCTCCAATCCTCTCCCCTATACACCCAGCTTTTAATCTTAATGCTTGGGGAAGCCTCTAATTAAAAAATACTCTGGAAATCTACTCCTCGCACTTTTAAAGCTTCCAAAAAACCCCAACCACCCCTTCTCCACCCCCTTTCGCCACCCTTCAGTTTCCATAAAAATTAAATTGCCTCTGTTAATTCTTCTTCCTCCCTTAACTTTACTTCCTTCAGACCGGTGCTTTTTATACGTTTTTTTCCCTTCACACCCCCTTACCCCACCTCTTTTTTCCTTAGGGCTTTTAATGGGGTTTGGGTGGAAGAAAATATGAAGAAGCCGTGTGCAAGGGGTGGTTTTTTGTCAAGAAGGAGGGTTGGAATGACGTCGGGGGTGGTTGCCTATGCTCCGGGGGTGAAAGGGGAAGAACGAAACTGCTGCCCGTTTTCGATGTGGGGTCGGTAAAGGAGAGGGTGAAAGTTAAAAAAAAAAAAAACGAACTGGCGAAGTGTAGGGGTGGTTGATTGTAAAGGGAAGACGTGACTGTGTGCTCCTAAAAGTCTAGCGTCTCCAGAAGCACGGTAGCAGTTTTTCCCGCCATATAATGTTCCTATTCTCATCGCCACACGTTTCGAACCTACCCTCAAACCCCCTTCCGAGATTTTTTTTAATTAAAATAAAAAATATATTAGTAGGGTGCTAACTTTTTTTGACACTCATTCTTCCTACGACTTTTTTTTATTTCGCTTATATATATTTTTTTTAAGATTGCCTTGTCTAATACGCTTGCAAAAAAAAAAATTAAGAAAGGGAAAGGAAAAAAAGTTTTAATTTCGTGTTTTGTGATTATAAGAAGCATCGAAGCTTGAAAATTAAAAGGAAAAAAAAAGGGAAGAAATAGCGCGTTGATGTCGCAAAGAAATTGAATTTCGTTGGGGTACTTAAAAGTCGTTTTAATTTTGGGTAATACATTTTGTTTAAATTACATGAAGTAATTAATTTATTGTCAGAGGGTGTTTCCTCTCGTGATTTTTATTGGATCCAGGGGGATGTAAATCTATCACGCGGAAGAATAAAGTCCCTTCCTTATAGAAGTGTCTGTACTCATTTTAATGCCGCTTCACGGTTATTCTTTTCCTCACTAGATCATGGGAAAGAATTTTTACTACAGATTGTTTTTCAACAAAATGTTGTCTTAGTGTTAAATATATATAGCAAATATTGATGAGTATTTTAATAAGTTAGACAAACAAATATAAGATGGTAATATTATATTTTCTTCAAGAATTCCTATAAAATATTTAATTAATTACAAATCAAAGGTTTGTCTCGGTTCAATGAAATGTTTGTAATTTTGTGATATTTTATGTGAGTTTCGTTTTGATCTTTGTCAGAAATTTATTAAATTTTTAGGCACATTAATATGTATAGCTATTTATAAAACTGTATCTAAGCTATAGCCATATTTTCTTAGTAATGGAAATATCTGAGATTGATAGCTTAATGTTACTAGATTTACTTTCACGTATTCATACGTCAAATCATGTGATCTCTAGCTGTTACTTTTGATAGATAATATCAATACCTATAAAATAACAATAATAATAATAATAATAAAGTAAAATGCTATCAATGTTGACAGAACATAAACATGTTTGTATTTTATTAAAAGTTCTTGTAATGTCCATCCGTAATAAGATCAAGGTGTGGATTATACAAGGAACTTTTTATTTACTAACAAACCAAATTTTGTATTAACGTTCTATTCTAGAAATCCGTTTGGCTTGTATAAAATCAAAATTAAAAAAAAAAAAATTCTATATAGACTTCGTACACAGAAAATTTTCCAATTTTGGGCTCCGAACAATAATATTTTCTTTAAATCCCGAAACTTCAAGTTTGGTGAAATTAATACTCTAATTAAAATTATTATTATTATATTATTTTGTACATAACATACCTTTAGAAATTTGCTACACATTGGTATTTTCCTCTTTCCTTTCATCTCTTTTGACACAAAAGGTAAATCGAACGGTAGTTTCCAAAATCTGGTCCTACGAGATTCTTTTTTTTTTATCTCAGAGCACATGTGTACTTATTACGCTAATGTGTTGGGAATGCGGAAGGTTAAATGGAATATGTAATGTACCCGCGTTTGCGTTGGGAAGAAAAAGAGAGAGATAGTGTAAAAACTATATTAATAAAACACCCTCAATACATCTGACTAGGATTCGACAGTCCCGCCTACTAATTGCACTAGTGGGACTAGGAACGAGGAGGGTGATTTTTCAGGAAATGTACTTGAATTCAAATGTAGGGAGAGAATAAAAAAAAGCATTTAGGAAAGAATAAAAAACAGCCTCAGTACATCTGGTCCGAAATTCTAAAATTTGACCTCTCCTGCCACCAACAAACCATACTGAATGAGTTGGGTCTTTGACACCAGTGGCTGCCAACCTTTTTCAACTGACGCCCCCCCCTTGGTAAATCATCAAATACCCTCCCCCTCTTGCCATATAATTTTCGATACGGTCATAAAAAATAATTAAAAGTTTTTTTTCTTGGCATTTATTTTATACAAAATAAATATAACACTGGCAGCATACTGGTACAAAAAAAAAATTTACTCAAACAGTGTGATGTCTGATTTTGTTTTTGTGTTCATCAGTTCTTGAATATTGGGTTTGATATTTGACAGAGTACACCGAAAATCGCTATTCACTTCTTGTCGACAACAGGGTTTGATTTTTATGGGGGTCAGAGTTGAAAATTCTGTTGTGTTGCACATGGCCGCGCCGCTTTCGGGCTTGAAAATAAACATGGGTAGTTTCGCCAATACCGCAAGAAGAAAATTATCTTAATCACTTTGGAAAAGAGATTAAAATAAAATTCTTCCATTCCTATATGATTTTTAACGTGTTATTTCCAATCCGTTTCACGCCCCTAACCCCCAAGCTCTCCTAGAAATTCTCAACGCCCCCCAGGATTTGGAACTACTGTTTTATATCGATTGCGGCTCATTACGATGCTTACCGTTGTCACAAGATTTTTCACCTGATGGGATTGCTCTGAGTGAATCAAGCACGTGTCCGGAGTGTTTCCTAAGACCAGACGACGGGTGTCGGGTTATGTCCCCCCCCCCCCAACACCCGCTACAACACCGCCCAACCCTCCTCCAGTAATTCCACACAGTTAATACTCGGTAAGACTCGCCTCTGTACTCTGACATCCTTGTAAGGCCTCTTAATTCCATAGTCGACATTAGCGCTTCCTACAAATAGGTCAGTCCCGTGAGGTGGAAAGGGGTTCAACTTCCAGGTGGGGTGAGAGGGGGAGCCGGTAATTGTATTAAACAACGGGTGGCCACCAAAACTCTAGCTACAGGCTGGTAAAGTCATCATGAAGTTGTTGTTTTTTCCATTCGTAATTTCTTGCTTTCCTCTATGCAGGAATCAGTTTAAAACATTATTAAACTAATAAAAAGAAATTGTCTTTCAAGGCCCTCGATCGGAGATGAACTCCAAGTCATCTTAGTTTTGATAGGGATTGTAAGTAGGTTGAGCATGGATACGTGAAATACAAATGAGGGGGTTGATCTAATCTGGTTTGGATTTGAATCTCGGTCGGGTGTACTAAGATAGTTTTTTTTAAAATAAATTGTTTTCTACTCCTCCCCACCCCCAGAGGAGGAATGCAGTCCCGCCACACTCTCGTGTAAGTGGTATTGCCCAGTCGCCACCTGACAAACCTAATATCTAGGCCCGGCAGTGATATTCAATCAAGTTTTATTGTTTTCATATTTTCCGATATAATTTCTCTTCAACTTTGTACCCCCAAAGTTGTTGGTTCATAATGCAAGCAATACCTATTCTATCAGTAAACCCTTGCGAAACTATCGCACATTCAACCCCCCACACCCCCCACACCCCAAAATTATTTAGTCTTTAGTTGAAATTAAATACTCAGCGAAGTGTATACACAAAATAGCAAAGAGAGTTTAGTTTCGGTAATTGATACAAAAATATTGCTAGATTTTTCTTTTAACTTAAATTTTAAACAAACAATATGTTTTAACGTAAACTGAGTATGCTATGTTAAAAGTCGATTTAAAAAAAGTCGTATCCACTGAAACCTTATTCATCACTGTAGGCTTTGTATTAGTTGAGAAAAAGGGATGTTGACAACAGAAATAATATATAGGATAATGTACATCAAGGGGGGGGGGGAGAGAGAAAGAGGAGAGAAAAACTGGTGCTCACAGGCTATCCTGATGTCCAGGTCTCTTGCAGCTAACCCTAAATATGGCCATGATTATTCGGGGTTTATCATGGAATGATGTAAATACATTATTTATTATTTAGCACCGCGTCTTATTACCTGTTTGAGTTATACGCTTGAGTACTAATTACACTAATGGATAAGGAATTGGGAAGGTTGAATTTAGAGGAAGTGAACCCGCATTTGCGTAGAGGGAGAGTAGAAAACCATTCAGATAAACCACCCCAGTTCACCCGACCGAGATTCGAACCTCGATCTCCCCGTCCTCGGTATTCAAGCTCAACACGACTGCCGCGTTAGCCAACTACGCCACCGAGGCGGGTTGTAAATATATTAAATTTCACGTACCCCCTAATATGTTTCCGCGCACCACCGGTGGTAAAGTCCTCAAAGCGTGCCAATTTCAACTCGTGGACGTAGCATATTAGTGCGAAAAGCGCGAGTATTCACACCATAGTTTGAACAAACAACATCAACTGGTGTAGAGAATAAAGTTGAAACGTTCAGGAGGAGTATACAAGTAGCTAGTGCTGGGATGTTGGGGAATATTGAAGATTTAACTGAAAACATTAATTCAAGGTGAGGTGGAAGGCAGTGCGAGTTAAAGCCTGTGTTGGTTTTTTGATATTTTTTTTTCAGTTTCTATAAAAAACTTTTTTTGGCCAAAGTGAATCAAATATCTATCCAATAAAATTATAGTTTAATTTTCTTCACGTGGTTATATCAACAGTTGTTGAATATCTGTCATGAGCATAGCTACTGGAAAACTTTTCAAATGAAGAGAAAAAGTTGTCATCAAGTTCCAGAACACCCTTGACAGATAGGCCTATTCAACAATAATTACTGTTGAGATTACCGTGGGAATAAAATTAAGCTATGTGTTTCTACTGGAGCAATAATTTATTTATTTTAGTAAAAAAAATTGCAATAATACTGCTTCGATTTGTGATCCCTCTACCCCATCCACCCCCAACCCCCAATTAAAAATATTAATTATTTGTGTAGAAGGGGGCTTAAGCAAGCTGATTCGAACACATTTCTATCTCTTTCGACCCCCATCTTACCACACACACACACACACACAACACACACACACACACACACACACACACACACACACACACACACACACACACACACACACACACACCTGAAACTTTATGGGTAGCGTAACTACTCCGTATATTTACCTTGTCAAGTTCAAATTATACCTTTTTTTTTCATGACCTCACATTAGACCATTTTATTAGAAATGTGATTTCATTCCTTTATACTACCGATTGAGTAAAAAAAAATATTCTGGTAAAGCTGAAAGACACAGGGAATTCTGGTTTTTTAATAAATTAGTAGAAACCCTGTGAATCCTTCAAGGAAGATTAATTAATAATGAGGAAACACGTTACGTCTAAAATATTGAGCCCCGGTTTGACGTTCCTCGCCTACTCCACTACACTACACCCTAAACCACCTCTGGGGGAAAGCATACCCTTCACTCTTTCTCGGTTAACTGTTTTTACCGAATCTCCTCTCTTTCAGTTATGGCGTAAGGTGAAATGGTAGCTACTGGCAACATCGACGAACCAGCGTTACAAAACTTGTCTTATATTAAAGGGAAGATTGACCACACAAAAACAAGAGAATGCCAAAGCTTTTTCCCGTTAGTAGACGTGTAATTCGATCATAAATTATATCCAGTGTATTGGTCAGTCACCCTAAAAACAACAAGAAGTAAAATAAAAAAAAATCCAAAAGGCACTTGTAGAGTAAGAGTCTTACTGTTGGTCACCGGCGCCCGGGCATCGATCCCACGACCCTCTCTCTTCCCCAAAACCTCACAAGTAGAGCTTATATTATTCATCTAACTGTAAGGTTAGGGGGGTCTAATCTGCCGGCCTCGCCTGTACATAACAAAATAACATGAACCATCCAACTTCTTCTACTTGTTTACTGACTCAAGGGGGAGAGAAAAAAAAAAGTATAACCTTTTCTTTACAAGTCTTTCATAGCTCCTAGGGTCTGCATTATTATGAAAAGGGGTGGTTGGGGGGAGGAAGCAAAAGAGAGTAAAAAAAAATATGAACGAAGACAAAATAATAAAATATAAAGAAAGGCAGTACTAGCAAAGCAGTAGCTACGCGTTTTATCGTAAGAAAAAAGAAAAAATGAGGCATCATTAAGGGTTGAGAAGTTTGCCTCCCGAGCTACTGTGCTGTAAGTTGCTTTTGTATGCAAGGTTACTTTTTATTTTTTATCTTATTTTCCTTATTTTGTTTGTTAGGGGTTCAATTAGGAGCTGAGGGGATTTTGGGGGTAGGGTGGAGCTATTGTATTGGGTACCTTGGTTGTTTGTTTTATTGACAGTCTGATGACGTCAGTAGAATTAGTTCAATTTCACCTTGCGATGATGGCCCGATATCGGCTAAGGGTCTTGCGTTCCCATAATCCTTCTGGCGTGCCACGGTGTGTGTGTGTGTGGGGGGGAGGGGGGGGTGTTATTTGCTGGGGGGGGGACTCGTGGTAACCATGTGACCCACACCTCTGGCTGTGCTGTCTAAGACATCAGACTCGCATCGCACAAGATCATGGGTGAACTCGTGGCTCATTTCCCTTGTCATCGTGAATTTGACTATATCCCCCACGTGAATGCTGTTGCATTTCCTTTGAGCGTCTTACTTCGTCTCTAGCTCTTTGATTTGACCTTTAAATAAACCCGTTAGTTATAACACCTTGTATAAATTTCGAATGAGAAAAGAAAAACCATTAATTGGTCAAACTTTTCAACAAAGTAATTATCAAAATAAATTTCTTCGCTTTACTTAAAGTGGGGGTGTTTGGAAACGCGAGAAAAGGGCAGGGTTTTTGCAGGGTTTTTCATCGATACTTTTTTTTTTTTAATATATCAAATATTTCTTGAGTAGAAACATAGAGTTTAATTTTATTCCCATGATGACCTCAACATTTGTTGAATATCTGTCGAGGTTGTCCTAGAATTTAATGACAACTTTTTATATTTATTGAAAGCGTTTGTCATTTAATGTCGCTATGCTCATGACAGATATTCAACAACTGTTGATATCACCACGCGAAGAAAATTAAACTCCCATGTTCAAATAAAAATTAAATATTAAAAAAAAAAAAATTCTACAATTATTGAAAATGATAACAAATGTATTCTCAGTATTTGTTTTATTTATTTTGGCCAGAAAAATGTTTGTTATAAAAACTTAAACACTAACATTTTCTCATGTCCTCTTCCACCCCGACTTAATTTTACCTTAATAATTTTATAACCTACTTTACTCATATTTCCAGATGTTTTTTTAAAACAGCAAAGATGTTACAAAAACACATTTCACCGCCTATAAGACACTTTTTTTGTAAAGTTCTAGTAGTTTAAAAAAAGTATGTTCTAGCCAAAGACACTTTTCTAAAAGAAGTTTGTACAATATTAATTCAGGGGAAGTGTTAATTCGCGTCTGTCTAGACTTTGCTCCAATGTACACATGTTTCTCCTTCTCTCCCTCATTCATCTTGTTCTATCTCTTCAGGACAGAGATGTTGATCCACGTCAACCACCCCTCCTCCCCCCTACTTTTCTAGGTCCTTCTCCCCCCCATTCCCCCTCCTGTTGTAGACACAGGAAAACTCCCATTACACCACCGCGGTTTAGAATACTTAATTAATTTGAACTTGGTTTGTAAAAGGGAGGGGGGAAGCTCTCGAGAGATAATTACTTGTAATTTGCTGCTCTTGCCTCTCTGAAATGACACTTCCCTCATTGTTTTTTTCTCCCTCTCCAGGGTGGAAATCCTAATTAATGAAGGCCTTCCCCTCCCTCCCTTCTTCCTCGATGATGAAGGAAGGATAGAGAGAGGGTAGAAGAAAACATGAGAGAGAGAAGTATAGCCTCACTTTTATATTATTATAATTTTTTTTAAGTTGACGTAATCATTTAATAGAATTTTATTTCAAAGCATTTTAAGTCTCCCCTCCACCCCTGGTTTGACGATATGATCGGTTACTTGTTGAGGTGGTTTATTTGTTTCGTAAAAGGACGAAGAGGTTTCGGGTTGGACCCGGCGCCTTCCCGGAGGTCTCCTGTATGTTGAACACAGCCGCGCGTATTTCTCTGAATAAAAATGGCAGTTTTCAATCCCCGCGATAGCCAGGGACGCACTTAGCAGACGTGAGGCCCTGAGCAAACTTGTGTTTAGAGTTGTCACAGTAGTCTGTATTTATACCCCAAATTTCAGCCGTATAAGATATCAGGAAATGCCTTAAAAAAGGTTAATACGTGTAATAATGCAAGAAGCCGTGTTTTATACATTTAAGGGTTGATTTCTCCCCAACATCTTAATTTGATTTTCTTCCCCGATAAACTTGATTCGTATAAAGTTACAAAAAAACAACCGGGCCAAGTCTGAATTAAATCGGTTGATGCGTTCAAAAGACAGACAGATGAAGAAAAGGGGCAAAGTACATTTTATAACACACATTTTCCGGGACAACTTTTATATCTAAAACCCAATAAAGACTCGAGCATATAAGTTTTTTTTAATTAATTTAAAAATGACAGATACTTCTTTTAACCATAATCTAGAGTGCACGAAAAAGGTCTCATGGTTGTCTAAACAGTTGGAAGCATTAACTAAATTGGAGTTAAAATTGGACTGCTCCCTCCCCCCCCCCTTTTTCTCCTGTACCTTTAAAATGCAAATTAGTGGAGTTAAAACCGAGAACTAGTTCAATAAATTAAAACCACGCTATGTTTTTATTTTGGTTTTACACTCTAATCAATATTTGCTATATTGTATATACAGGGAGCCTACTGTACGCGCGCGCGCGCGCGAGCAATAATTTCACACCCCCAATGGTTTTTTTTCCTCCCTATGTCACATAAGCAAGTGTAGGGCCCCAAACATTGGCTGAAAATCACTAACGTCAACCCCTTCGGAAATAGTGGTATCTGAACAAGACTTTTTTTAAAAATGAAGATGAAAAGTCCTGTACAAATGCCACTACCGTCACAGATATTCAAAAACTATTTAAATTTAAAAAAACTCCATTATGTCAGCTCCCAATCGAGCCATACCGACTGAGCGGCCGCTGTCTGTTGGTGAAGAGAGTGACAACTTTTGCGGGTAGAGGGTGTCGTGTGCTCAGTACAACGAACCCCCCCCCCCCCAGGCTGTCATTCTCAGTTTTCTAGACCAGTGACTCTACTTTTCTATTCAAGTAGTTCCTCATTTGTCCTCACGAGGTTGAGTGTTACTCCGTTCTAGATTCAACTGCTCCACAGAAAGTCTGGACGCGCAGGGACCGAACCAGGGACCTCTGGATCTGTAGCCAGGAACTCTTGACTACTAGACCACAGAGGCGGTCTGTTAAGACTACCATGTTTATAAAATTAAAGTAGACCTATCTACTGAAGCAATATTTTTTTATTTTGGCCAAAAAGTATTTTTTTTTAGCTGCAAAAATACGGATCTTAGCTCGCGCTCCTGCATGCCACCTTAACAAACAAAAAACGACCTTAGCTTACTTTTCCTTCCATCCCACCCTAACAGCCATATCTCAGGATTCGAACACGAACTCATCGTATATAGTAAAATAGTTGGGAGGCCAGTGATCGAGGCTGTCACTCCTCAGCGCTCTCTACCAGAATAGGATCCCAGACACCTTATTAGGTCATTCAACCAAACTATGAGGAAGAGGAAGATGTGTGAAGTCCAATACTCATAACAAGAACCTTATCTAACAGAAAACTTACTCTATCTACAGTAGCCCCATGACTTCTTTGGGTGCTGACTGACAGCTGACGGCTTTGAAAAGTTACCAGACCAAATTATGTATCCCTATGCCGAACCATATGATCAGCAAAAACATGTGTTTAGCAGCTGTCACTTTTGACAGTCAAAATTTAGGTAATTACCTAAATTTTTACTGTCAAAAGTCAGCTTTGAACTGTCAGTCAGCACCAAAGAATTCATGGGGCTACTGTACTTTCACTTGTTCATACGTCAACTCATGTGATCTGCAGATGTCGCTTTTGATAGATATTATATATATATAGAACCTTTTATCAACGTTCACAGAATTTTTTTATAAAAGGTTCTTCCAATGAAATACACTCCGTTTACCATGAAAGGTAGTCTTACCTTGACTCATTACACTATGGTCCTACATTATAAGCCCCCATAGTAGAACCATGCAAGGTGTAGCCTGCTACTTTTCAGAGTACACGAAGGTGAGAGCTGACCCTTACCTTTACGGGCTCCACCATGGCCCTTTCATTTAAACTGCACCATAGTGGAAACAAGCAGGTGAGGTTTCAGGTAAACTAAGTGTATTTGTTCCTAACCCATGTGCAACCTCACTATAGAATCGCGACCTTTAAGGATCCTTCAACACGTAAAACGAGTCATCCGACAGAGAGGACACCAGATCTGTTTAGACGACGACTCCGTGTTGATAGTTGAAGATTGATTCTTCTGGTGCGATAGTTATTATGGTAATACTACTTGGTGCTGATGATGAGGGACCTGGAGGGAGGAGGGGGGGGGGGCAGGAAGTGCGTTGATGAGGCAGGATGTGACGTCACTAGTGTGGTAGCAATCTCTCCGAGTTTGAAAACAGTGGTGGAGTAGTAGTGTTAATTGTTGTGCAGGGAAAGAGAGGGAAAGCCCCCCCCCCAAAACCCCCCTAATTGGTCTTAAGGACGACACAATTACTTGTCGCAATTACCCAGCGTTGACAGGCAGGAGATCCAATACTTACACATCAGCATCTCCCCCTCCTCCCCTTCCTTCCCCCTCCTTTCACCCACTCGATCTTGTTTTATTTCTGTCTAGTGACTTCTTTAAGCGGCTCTGCTTGATTGTCTTAATGAGTGATTCATTTTTCTTAATGGAGTTAGGTCTATAGCTAAAGAATCCCCACCACAACCTCTTTGTTTTTTTGGTTGGGGCTTTGAATCACGTCTTAGAAAAAGGGGGAAGGGGGTGACGAATCCAAGCTATCAAAATGTCACAGTTGTTTTGAGAGCTTTGTTTTGTCTTCCCTCCCTCCCTCCCCTCCTCTTCCTCTTATCTTACATAGTGCGGTTTATTTGAGACGTGGGGTCACTAAAGAGTTTCGCTGGTTCACATGTCAAATTGTTTACTGGATTTGTCATAGTTTGTCGTGTTACATGACTTTGTGTGCTTAAAGGTCCTCTTTTTAAATTAATTTGCACGAGTGTTCTTTTTCTCTCCTCCCCCTCCGCCCTTTTAAAAAGGCTACTCTGTTTCTAAGAACATTTTATGTTCTATGCATGACATCATCACTGAATTTGTAAATACCCGCTTCAGTGTCCGAATGTTGTCTTAAGGCGTCACTCTTGTGTTAGACCGGCCTGATGATGACTGGGAGATTAGGGCTCGAATCCCGGTCTGCTTTACTGAGGGTGTTTTTTTTTCTAAATGATTTTCACTATCCTTCCAAGCAAATGCGGGTATATTAACTCTAAAATGTTTCTTTCCTAATCCCTACCTCACTTAAAAGTAATTATCTTAAATGCGTAAAACCTTAACAGGGGTGGTCCATAAACCACGTAACGCTTTTTCCTTACCATTTTAGCTCCCCCATATAACACCATGTAGACATTTAGCCTAGCCCCCACCCCCCCACCCCACCCTTGTTATGCCATTATTTCATAGGGAAGTTTTGTGATACTAAAGGAAGGATTCAAATTAATACTTCCTAAAATCCATTTTAAATTCTGAACATAAATGATTTCAGAGAGTATTATTATTTAAGGATAACTACACATACAAACAGATAAGACAGACAAGTACAGACATAAAGACGTTGAGCTCAAATTCCTTAAGTTCATGAGGAAAAACCTCTCTGCTATATTTATGTTATGGATGTCAGGTTTGCGATCTGAGTAAGAGCAATATGCTCACTAGGATGGCCTTTTCTATAGTAGCGCTACATGATGATGTAAAGTGCTCACATCCGATGCTTGACGCTGGGGGAAGACATCTTTCTTAATATTGTGCACTTTGTATGATAGTCATATTATCATATATAAGCTATTTAAAGAATTCTAGGTACACAACTTTTCTAAATTATTATTGGATTAATCTACAACGTTACTTTAATTAACTTATCAATACCTAGACTCATGTTTCGTTCCAACATCGATCCTGGAACCTGGCTTCACTCTTGAAAATGACTATATGACCAATGAAGCAGATATCAGGGTTCGAATACCTGTCGGGTATACTCAGAGTGGCTTTTCCTAAATGGTTTTATAATCTCTATCCGTGTTAATGAGGGTAGATTACCTCTAGAATTCTACCTTTCTCATTTCTACTCCATTAGATAAATATAATAAAAATAATTAGAATAACTACAATTTGACTATACCACCCTACAAAATGTATACTAAAAATGTAGAATTTTAAAGAAATGTTACCAGCATTTGCATAGAGGGTGAGTGGGTAAAACATTTATGAAAAGCAACTCTCAGTAGACCTGGCTGGTATTTGAACCCCATCTTTCCAACATCGGCCGTCTAGTCTACTGAGAGAATGACTATTTAGACAATGTAGCCACCATAGAGTATGTATAATAGTTGCATTTATATACATACACACTAGTTTTATCAGAAAGGAAAAGGTAATGGCTTAAATACACCTACCTTTTGTGAATAATTAATGATATTTGAAGCTTTACTTTTCACAACATGCTACTGGTACGAAGAAATAACACTATTGATGGACTCCTCAAACTTGCCTCGAGATAAATTCTGTACTTTTGCTTCTTTCCATTTCACTACAACGTCGTTTTGAGACTTTTCCACAATTTTTTCTGGAGATCGCGTTTTATACGCAAGCAATTCAAGTCTCCTTGTTTTGAAGAAATTATTTTTGTTTCTGTACAAACACAAGTGATTATTCACGGCCTATGTAAAAGAATGTGCAGTAGGCATTTAAATTATACTCAAACTCAAACTATACTTATAAATTAAGGCCGCTTCGACTGACAGCTGTTATACAACTTTTGTAAGGGATGGGGTCAGTAGATTGGACAAATCTAAACAAGGGCCGTGAGTATAAAAATGCCACTGTCATGCGCATAAAAATTGGTTTTTTGAATGTGCTTTGCGTTCATAGTCTCGGGCAGGCAATGCCACCTAAGCACATTCGAAATATTGATAAACAAAAGTAAGTGCTAAACTTGCATGTTCAACGCCACAGATATTCGGAAAGCTATCTATTAGTATGTTTATCAAAGGGGAAAACATGAACAATAATATTTTGCTAAACATTAGAATTTGAGTTTAAGATCTGTGTTACGTAACACTTTGATGTACCCCACCCTCCCCCCATGTAACAGCATGTAGACATTAGAGCTCCCCCTCCTCCCAAAGCGTTACGTGGTTTATGACGACCCCACAGGTAGTAAGACGCGGTGATATAAAAAGTGTAAATGGATGTTTTGCCTTTTAAATTAATGGATGTATTTTCGGATTAACTTTTGTTTAGAATAAAACTGGGTGAGGAATATGTTTTATAAAGTTGGCATTTCGTTTGTGTATTCGTTCCTTTCTCATGAATAATCAATCAATCGTCTGGCAACTGTTTTTGTATCATAGGAATGTCAACTATAGACTGAAGTGTTTTTTCTCTCTCTCTCTCTCTCTCGCTAAAGCTCCTCTAAAAATGTATATTGTTGCCCCCTACCCACTAAGTCACCTCAATTCGTGTGCGCTCACTAGATTTATCAATTGTGTCTCTCCGGGGGACTTCGCCCTAAGACCACATTAGCACACTTGAAAATAGGTCTCTAAGACTTTGAGACGCGAACAATTTAAACTCGTCGTATATTTGAAAGAGATTTTTTTTTAAAGTCACCTACCCGCGGGAATCAAACCTGAGACCCTTTGGCTTAGCGTGCCGATGCTCTACAATATGAGATATCCAGGATTCTTACCGTGCTCAGGGTCATTCTTCCCGTATGGTTTAAGGCAAAGTCTGTGATGGACGTGTGGAATGACCTTGAGCACTGGACGAATCCTGGATATCTCAGTGGTAGTGTATTGTCGAGGCTCTCGGGTTTTCAATTTACGAATATTATACTTGATACGCCTATATTCGTAACTAAAAGATATTTCTGTAATTAATTGGCCAAACATCCACTTCGGGGTCGGGTGTACCGAGGATGGTCTATCATAAATAGTTTCTCAATCTCACACTACGCAAATGTGGGTGCACTTCCTTTAGATATGACCTTCATCCTTAAAACATCAGCGCAGGCCTAATTAGTGCTTATGCGTAGCCTATAACCCGACGTTTAGTGAGACTAGAGGACTCAAAAAATATATTATTTTTTTTCAAGTGGTGGTTTTATTTAAAATTTAAACTCGTGCTGATTTTGTGACTTTGAAAATCACAGATCCAAGAGTTCTTTTTAGGATTTGTGACACCCCTCTCCCTCTATTGCTGGCAATACCTTCCTCCCTTAAGGTGGGATACCTTCCTCCCTTAAGGTGGAATAGAAGGAGGTGCGAAAAAAGGTAACTGTTTTTCGCACTTTTCATAGCAAACACATTTTTAATGGCAAAATAGAAAAAAAATTTGCTCTAGTAGAAACGTAAAGCGTTTAATTTTCTTCATATGGTGATATCAACATTTGTTGAATATCTCTTATGAACGTATTAGTATTTGATGATAAACTTTTTAAATGAACTGAAAAGTTTGTCATCAAATTCTAGGACAACTTTTACATATATTTGACAACTGTTGATGTCACCATGTGAAGAAAATTAAACTCTGTTTCTACTGGAGCAATATTTGATTTTTAATTAAAAAAATTTGCTATAAAAACTGCAAAAAAAACTTGGTTTAGCTCGAAATTCTTACCATCCCACTCAACACCCCTCACTTAAGTTCGATGTCTGGAGATGTACGGTTTATTCTCCAAGTCCCCCCTCCCTATGTAAGACTATGTTTGATATCTGGAGATGTACGGTTTATTCTCCAAGTCCCCCCTCCCTATGTAAGACTATGTTTGATGTCTGGAGATGTACGGTTTATTCTCCAAGTCCTCCCTCCCTATGTAAGACTATGTTTGATGTCTGGAGATGTACGGTTTATTCTCCAAGTCCTCCCTCCCTATGTAAGACTATGTTTGATATCTGGAGATGTACGGTTTATTCTCCAAGTCCCTCCTCCCTATGTAAGACTATGTTTGATGTCTGGAGATGTACGGTTTATTCTCCAAGTCCCCCCTCCCTATGTAAGACTATGTTTGATATCTGGAGATGTACGGTTTATTCTCCAAGTCCCTCCTCCCTATGTAAGACTATGTTTGATATCTGGAGATGTACGGTTTATTCTCCAAGTCCTCCCTCCCTATGTAAGACTATGTTTGATGTCTGGAGATGTACGGTTTATTCTCCAAGTCCCCCCTCCCTATGTAAGACTATGTTTGATATCTGGAGATGTACGGTTTATTCTCCAAGTCCCTCCTCCCTATGTAAGACTATGTTTGATGTCTGGAGATGTACGGTTTATTCTCCAAGTCCTCCCTCCCTATGTAAGACTATGTTTGATATCTGGAGATGTACGGTTTATTCTCCAAGTCCCCCCTCCCTATGTAAGACTATGTTTGATATCTGGAGATGTACGGTTTATTCTCCAAGTCCTCCCTCCCTATGTAAGACTATGTTTGATATCTGGAGATGTACGGTTTATTCTCCAAGTCCCCCCTCCCTATGTAAGACTATGTTTGATATCTGGAGATGTACGGTTTATTCTCCAAGTCCCTCCTCCCTATGTAAGACTATGTTTGATGTCTGGAGATGTACGGTTTATTCTCCAAGTCCTCCCTCCCTATGTAAGACTATGTTTGATATCTGGAGATGTACGGTTTATTCTCCAAGTCCCCCCTCCCTATGTAAGACTATGTTTGATATCTGGAGATGTACGGTTTATTCTCCAAGTCCTCCCTCCCTATGTAAGACTATGTTTGATGTCTGGAGATGTACGGTTTATTCTCCAAGTCCTCCCTCCCTATGTAAGACTATGTTTGATATCTGGAGATGTACGGTTTATTCTCCAAGTCCCTCCTCCCTATGTAAGACTATGTTTGATGTCTGGAGATGTACGGTTTATTCTCAAAGTCCTCCCTCCCTATGTAAGACTATGTTTGATATCTGGAGATGTACGGTTTATTCTCCAAGTCCCCCCTCCCTATGTAAGACTATGTTTGATATCTGGAGATGTACGGTTTATTCTCCAAGTCCTCCCTCCCTATGTAAGACTATGTTTGATGTCTGGAGATGTACGGTTTATTCTCCAAGTCCCTCCTCCCTATGTAAGACTATATTTGATATCTGGAGATGTACGGTTTATTCTCCAAGTCCCCCCTCCCTATGTAAGACTATGTTTGATATCTGGAGATGTACGGTTTATTCTCCAAATCCCCCCTCCCTATGTAAGACTATGTTTGATGTCTGGAGATGTACGGTTTATTCTCCAAGTCCCCCCTCCCTATGTAAGGTCCGAGGTGTAAGGTGAACGCCGTGTCCTATGTAAATCAGAGCACAGCCGTGCTTTAAATCTCTTGGAGGCCGTGTTTCTAATTAGAGCTGTCAGGAGGATAACTCTCCACACACCCTCCCCCCTTTTCGGCGTGTTCAACATTTCAGGGCTAGCGGTAATTAAACCCGCCCGTTTAAAAAAAAGAAAAACAGCCGCGGCCTGTCTTGGTAATGCACACCATCCACTCGTTAGTTTACCTTTCCTTGGGGGAGCATTCTCCAACACCTCCTATGGCCCTTCCAGCTTCTCGTACACGACTAGGTGTCTTTGGTATGAGCCTGGCCCTTCCAGCTTCTCGTACACGACTAGGTGTCTTTGGTATGAGTCTGGCCCTTTCAGCTTCTCGTACACGACTAGGTGTCTTTGGTATGAGCCTGGCCCTTCCATCTTCTCGTACACGACTAGGTGTCTTTGGTATGAGTCTGGCCCTTCCAGCTTCTCGTACATGACTAGGTGTCTTTGGTATGAGCCTGGCCCTTCCAGCTTCTCGTACACGACTAGGTGTCTTTGGTATGAGCCTGGCCCTTCCAGCTTCTCGTACACGACTAGGTGTCTTTGGTATGAGTCTGGCCCTTCCAGCTTCACGTACACGACTAGGTGTCTTTGGTATGAGCCTGGCCCTTCCAGCTTCTCGTACACGACTAGGTGTCTTTGGTATGAGTCTGGCCCTTCCAGCTTCACGTACACGACTAGGTGTCTTTGGTATGAGCCTGGCCCTTCCAGCTTCTTGTACACGACTAGGTGTCTTTGGTATGAGTCTGGCCCTTCCAGCTTCACGTACACGACTAGGTGTCTTTGGTATGAGTCTGGCCCTTCCAGCTTCACGTACACGACTAGGTGTCTTTGGTATGAGCCTGGCCCTTCCAGCTTCTCGTACACGACTAGGTGTCTTTGGTATGAGTCTGGCCCTTCCAGCTTCACGTACACGACTAGGTGTCTTTGGTATGAGTCTGGCCCTTTCAGCTTCACGTACACGACTAGGTGTCTTTGGTATGAGTCTGGCCCTTCCAGCTTCACGTACACGACTAGGTGTCGTTGGTATGAGCCTGGCCCTTCCAGCTTCACGTACACGACTAAGTGTCTTTGGTATGAGCCTGGCCCTTTCAGCTTCACGTACACGACTAAGTGTCTTGGGTATTATCCTGGCCCTTCCAGCTTCACGTACACGACTGGGCATCTTTGGTATGAGTGGCTCTCGTTTCAGTTTCTCGTACATGACTGGGCGTTTTTAGTATGAGTTGTCCTTCCAGCTTTTCGCACACGACTGGCCGTTTTTGCTATGAGTAGTCCTTGCAGCTTCTTAAACACGGTTGAGCTTCTTTGGTATGAGGTAAAGGCGATTGTTAGTGCTTCGTAACCGCCTCTAAAGAACTTTGGTACTGGTCCCGCTCGAGGGAGGGGTGTTTCTAATATCCTGTATTCGAGCGATGTGGTTTGAGGGGGCAAGGGTTCAACACCAAGTGCGATTCCAAACGTTAATAAGCCTCCACCATTCGTGTATTTTTAGCGCCCGTAAAACTATTGATACAAGTTGTATTCACACAAAATAAGTTATATAAGCCCTAATGGTATTTTTTAAATTATTTTATTGGATCACAAATCCTCCCTGTTACCAACATTTGTTAAAACAAGTTGTTGGGGGAACATTTCGAGAATAGAGCTTCTGGACTGAGGGCAGAGATTTGATCCTCGTGAGAATATATAAAGAGGGTTAACGAGGCTTGTTCCGTCCCGAACACTCCGTGTCCCTCCCTCTTTCCACCGTTCCCTGAACATATAAAGTCTACGCTTCGATACCAAGTGGGTGGAATATATTTATTTTGTTTAGCTCTGCGTCTTACTATCAGTTTAGGTTATACACTTATGCACTAATTACGCTAGTGGCTTTAGGGTTTAGTATGGCTATATTTAGAGGAAGTGTACCCGAATTTGCGTAGAGAGGGTGGAAAGCAATTTTGAGAAAAATAAATCATTACAACCGACCTATATTTGAACCTCAATCTTCCCGTCATCGGCAGTCTAGTCTACTGCTAGAGTAGCGCCTTAAGTCATGCGGCCACTGAAGTGGGTGAGTGGAATATTATATTCAAGACAAGCGCACCACGGATGGGAATATTGTAAAATGTAAATGTCGACTTAAATATAAATTAGCTATTATTTCAAAAGTACCTTTTTAATCAAATTTAGTTTGTTTTTTTGAAATTATCGCTCAATCTTTTGATGCGGTTGGACAATACCACCATTTAAAAAAGATTATGTTATTTTGAACAGTTATCCTAAGACTATGGTCCAGATCATTGATTAGATGTGCATCAAATGATGTCCAACAACCGTCGAGTAATGTGGTGGAGGAAACGAGCAGTATATTGCGATTACAGGTGCTAGTAACCCCCACTGAGTGGCTGACGTTAGGATGTTCCCAGGTGCTAGTAACCTCCACTGAGTGACTGCCGTTAGGATGTTCCCAGGTGCTAGTAACCTCCACTGAGTGGCTGACGTCAGGATGTTCCCAGGTGCTAGTAACCCCCACTGAGTGGCTGACGTCAAGATGTTCCCAGGTGCTAGTAACCCCCACTGAGTGTCTGACGTCAGAATGTTTCCAGGTGCTAGTAACCTCCACTGAGTGACTGACGTCAGGATGTTCACAGGTGCTAGTAACCCCCACTGAGTGGCTGACGTCAGGATGTTCCCAGGTGCTAGTAACCCCCACTGAGTGGCTGACGTCAGAATGTTCCCAGGCGCTAGTAACCCCCACTGAGTGGCTGACGTCAGGATGTTCCCAGGTGCTAGTGACCCTACTGAGTGACTGACGTCAGGATGTTCCCAGATGTTAGTAACCCCCACTGAGTGACTGACGTCAGGATGTTCCCAGGTGCTAGTAATCCCCACTGAATGGCTGACGTCAGGATGTTCCCGGGTGCTAGTAACCCCCACTGAGTGGCTGACGTCAGGATGTTCCCAGATGCTAGTAACCCCCAGAGTGGCTGATGTCAGGATGTTCCCAGGTGCTAGTAACCCCTACTGAGTGACTGATGTCAGGATGTTTCCAGATGCTAGTAACCCCCAGAGTGGCTGACGTCATGATGTTCCCAGATGCTAGTAACCCCCACTTAGTGAGTGACGTCACGATGTGACCTGTTTGTGTGTGTGTTGCAGCATCAGCAGGCGCAGGAGGAGTCGGCGGGCCTGTGTTCGAATGCAGCGGGACGCCCCTCGCCTTGCTCCACCTCCCCCAGGCGGCGTTGCAAGCGGTCGGCGAGGCCGCGACGGCCGGCGCCCCCGGAGTTACCACCGTGCGAGTCTCTGTAGACGCCGTTGCCTCCGTGCCGCCCCTCGCCCGTGACCTTGACCTGGAAGTTGGATTTGTCTGTAAAAAGTGCCGCCTGAGCTTCCCCGGAGAGGCGGCGCTGCTGGCGCATCAGAGGGTGGCGTGCTACCCGGGCAAGGCCGCTGACGCAAGAGGAGCGGTTCGTCTCGTGCAGCCCGCTCTCGAGTGTAAGGTGTGCGGGGACCGGGCGGGCTCCGCGGCCGACTTTCGGCGCCACTGCGATACGGACGCCCACCTCTCCCGCCTCCAGTCTGTTACGATGCCGCCACCGGCCGCGTCCGTTTCTCCCTCCGCGGGGCTGTCGCACGAGATGGAGGACGTGGTGAACCAGATCACCAAGTTGGCGGCGCAGAATAACCCCGCCGCACCGATGGACTCTAACGCCAACATCGCCGCCGCCGGTAAGGAGAAGGTAGACTTCTGCGACGCCAAGCGTCACAGTAAGGTGGCGGTTTCCAGCGTCGGCCAGTAATGTCGGCGTTCACGTGACTTTACTTGAGAAAAATACCGCTCTACAGAGCTAACTCACTCAGCCCCGAACTAACTAAGGCTCCTGTCTAGTTCACAACTGTTTGACCTTTTTTTTTTCTCGTGTTTTTAATTTTGGTTTTTATTTAAAAGAAAAGAGGGGGGAGCTCAATTACCCATGACACTCAATGATATAAAAAAATATTTGTTAACTAATTCTACAACTTTAACCTCGCTCATTGATACATTAATGATCTTTAATATACAATGACCTAATGAAACTCCAAAAAAAAAGAGATATAAATATATATATGTAACTAAAGAAAAATGCTCCATATAAGCAATTTTTTTCCTTCTGAGCAGTTTTCAGATAGATATTTAAAGAGCTATTTTACACGTTGACAGATTTTAAGAGAGAGAGAGAAATGTATTATTTTCCCATTCGTAAGTTAGATGTGCGTTGATGTAGATTGCTGCATAAGTCACCTGTTTGTTGTAGTTAGAACTTCTGGTTGTATAGCAAATATCTCGCGATTTCACGAAATAGCTGTGTTTCCTCTGTTAAACTCTAGTTTTGTTTTGGTAGGGAAGGGGGGGGGGGAGGGTCACGTAGACAGTTTTTTTGTGTGTGCATATTTCTGTTTTTAGACGCACTCAAATCAATATATTATAAATTTTTCACTTTATTTCGGGAGGGAATAAAAAAAAAACTATAGTAGATTCTAAACCTCTGGCTGGTTGTTAATAACTTATTATTTAAATAAAAGTTAAATTTCTTTTTAGTTACGTGGATATGACTAAATAAAGTTTTGGACAGTTTCTAATTAATTTGTTTAGTCCTAGAAAATCATATTTAATGTTTTGTACGTAGATCTTATCGTATGTGGTGTGGTAGGTAAACAAACAAAAAAAATCTGATGTAACTTTAGTCATGTAAAAAAAAACTAACTGCACGCAGCTTTTCTTAATTTTCATTTAAAAAAAAAAAGTAATGGCAGATTACTAGATTTTAAAACTTAGAGAAAAAACTGAATAGTAATAATAGTAATAATTACAATATTGAAATTAAGTGGGAGCATAAGATTTGCTTGTTTCATAAATTCGCGAAAAGGGATTGATAATTAAAAAAAAGGAGTTTATCTGTTTTTTCTCTGTGTTATAATTATTATAAAAAAAACTTAATGTTTCCTGATTGAGTGTCTTTTTTGAGGTAAAAAAATAAATAAAAATATAACAAGTATCTCATTTACTACAAAGAAATGTTCCAATGTTAGATATGTGCTAGAATAATAATAATAATTGGGTTGGGTTAGTCTCAACCTTACTTATCACAGTTCCTTAACTTGGCTGACTACAAGTGTTGCTAGCATTCAAGACAGCACTGTGAGTGTATATAAACCAGTATCAAATGTTGATACAATTATTGGAGGGAAAAAAATTAAAGAAAAAAACAATCATCCTTTAAGAGTGATTTTTACTGAGGGGAATTTTTTTTATAGAAAGAAGAATAAAAACTATTATTGACATGCTTTGAAAGATTTTAAGATTTGAAACATAAATAATTATGACAACTACACCTCGCCAAGTTTTCTGTAATCTTTGAAACTAAACGAAAAAGAAAAAAGACTTTTTTTTATATACATACAAAGATTTACAGAAAATTAAATTTTAAAATAACAAATTTATTGAAATGAGAGTAAAATAAAATAAGAATCATTATATTATTATAATAAGTGATTTAGCTTGTTTGTTTGTGCATATGTCGATATTTTTTTCGCTGGTTGTAACTAATATTTGCCATGTTAAAAAATAATGAAAAAAAACAAGACACACATGTCAAAATGTGAATCCTAAAGCAAAAAAAAAAAAGTTGAAAGAAAAAAAGAGAAACCACAAATTTTTTGGAGTGGACAAAATATTTTGGGTTCTGTCAAAACCTATCCTGCTAGGGTCCAATAAGCTGTGTGTTTTGAGACCATCATAAGAAACATGAAGATGAGGGGTGGACAACGAGAGACCGTGTGGCCTGCAGGGGTGTCCAAATTAAATTTGGTATGTTTGCAAGGAGATTTCCATAGAGACGGTGGGGGTCACTCTTCTTCTGCTCTGACTGTACCCCGAATCCTTATATTCTGTCTCCCTCACTCTTACTTTTAGCCCCCTCCCCGTCTCAAAATTCAAAACAAGGTTTGGACACCCCCTTACCCCCTTCGGAAAATCGAAACGACTCTCATATTTTTTTCCTATGATCCCCCTTTTGTTGGGGTAAAAAAAAATGTTTTTTTTGTTGTGTAAAGGAGGTTATCGTAAAGAAATCTGAGAGAAAATTTCAAAACGAAATGATCAAAAAAAAAAATCATAGCCTGGTATCTGACGCTGGGACAGGTACACAGGTTAAAAAATATATATACATAAAATATTTTTAATAAAGGAATTCGTACTTAAAGAAGGAAGGTTTTGACATTTTGTTCACGGTAAAAAGGGAAGAAGATTCCACATCTAATGTTGGTACCACTGTGCAGTTTTTACGCCCCTTAAGTTGGTACTCCTGCGTACATAAAAGGGAACCGAATCATTCGTAGATTTTATTTTACGTTTCACTGAAAATATTTTGCCCAATTATCATACAAAAAAGTTTTTTTTTTCAACTCTTGGGACACGAAGACTTCAAATTTAATATAAATAATTCTTGTACGTTTTATCCACGTATTAAGGTGTCCTAAGGCTCATTCTGAACTCTTGTCAATATATTTGAGTTAATTAAGTAAATTATTTGAATATAAATGTTGTGGATATATTTTTCAAACAACTGGTCCTTTACCAATTAAAAAAAAAGTTTATTTCGTAATTAATATTAACGATAGTCGAAACGAATTCCGCCTAGGGTTCTTTCGCGTCAACTTAACCTAACGTGAAACATTTCAAGATCAAATTCGAGTAAGTTACTGGTATAATAAAAAGTCAACCTTTCCTTCCGAGGGTACGAGTTTTTTTCCCAGCACCCAAGGTTCCTATCTTTAGCTACATTACTAAGGTTCCTGTTTATGAATGCTTTTTCTATAATAATAACTACTACTATTAAGATATTAATAATTGTACTATTGATAATAGTTGTGTGTGCGGGTCTGTTGCTGTTGTTGTTGGTGTAAAATACATCTTAACATTATTTGGGAAAAAAAAAAGGGAAAGAATTATATTTTTTGAGAAGGGAGGGGAGCTACCGTTTCCGATTCGAAGGCACGTGAGGGGGGTATAAAATAAATAAAATTAAAAACGTTTTGGAACGAACGTGCTCTACATTTTTTTGTGGTAACTGTACCGATTGGCTTAAGGTTTTTTTTATGCGATCCGTGTCAATATTTTCATTTTTAATAGAATTTGATTCGAGTGAAAAAAAAATTTTTTTTTTTAAGTGATGCATCGAAATTTATATTTTTAAAACTACGAATTTATATTATTATTTCTCTAGTCGTAAATATTGTTTGATGTGTTTTATTTTTTTTGTTTTTTTAATATAAAGAGCCTTTTTACTACCCATTGTTCTCGATTATGCCTAAATTGTCATGGTATTTTAAAATATCTGAATGTTTAAAATTTAACAGTTTTCCTCGATGTTTTTTTTTTTAAATTTTGACATAAAAAATGCACTTAGAAAACTATATTTGAAAATATAAGTGTTAAAATTGAAACAAATTATTATTATTATTTTGTATTAATAGCCTGAAACAAATGGCAAGTCTCTACCCTCCCCGGGGCTCGAATCCCGCGGCGCGAACTTCTCTTCTCAAGGGTCTTCACTAACCAAACTAATTATTGCACACACGACTACCTAACACTGTTCCTCAATGCTATGCCCTTTCCTTTCCTGAGTTCTACACAGATTCACATCAGAGGTGAGAAAATAGTTTACAAACGACAAATAAATACTTTTTATTCTACTGAATACACACACAAAAAAAGAGCTTGTTTTTAAAAGAAACTTTCCTTTTTTAACTTAAGATATTGGTGCCTATTTCTTTCAGCCCTTTTACTTTTAATTGATAAAATGTTTAAATGTCAAGAAATGAATAGGCTTTGAAGATTAAAAAAAAAGCTTAAATATATTCCGTTATATTTTCATCAAACTTTTGAATACGAAAATTTTACATGTTAAAAAAAAAGCTTCCTAATTTTTTTTAAATCAAAGCCAAATTTAATATTTTATTTCTTCCGTGATCTATAAAAGAGTGTTAATTGGTTTGTTCACCAAAAACTCGATCATTGGCTTTGTCGGTCAAGAATTGGTTCCTATACTCGTGAGACAGACTGTACATAAAAAATTACAAAAAAAACTGACTCACTCGATCAGAAATGAAAGCAATGCACGATACGTGACATGTTGGAACACGAAGCAAAACAGTGTGGTAAAATTTTTGCAAAGCTTATTATTAATTATAAAAAAAAATATTTATATATTAAAAATTTATATATATTACGTACAAAAATACTCCACCTCGCCCAGTTTTTAATTAAGTCATGTTTGTAGTAAGTGTACGTATGTGGATATCATTATATTTAAATAATAAAAAGAATACTAATTAAAAATAAAGAAAGATTTGTTTCTTTATTCACAAAATATTTGTTTAAATGTAAAATGAAGGTGTGTTGGGAGATTCAACTGATCATGGTTCCTAGTAGCTTTCATATCTTTGAAGATAAAAAATAATAAGGATAATAAAAGAACTAATTTTAAAAATATTTAAAAAAAAGTGAAAATATTGTAATCGTTCAAATGAGGGGTGGTGGTGGTTGGGGGGGAGGTCTGAAATGCCTCAATCTCTATACCTCCTGTTACCAACCTCAAGACACGATTATTCCCTGCGCGGTATGTGTTGAATTGTTGTTAATTTGACTGTTCTTTCTGATTGTAATGATTAATATTAGATAGTTCTGAAGCGTTGTTTTTAGAATATTATAGCAGTCATATCATAAATGAAAATATACTCTACTATTTATTTGGTTCTTTTCTGGGATTTTTTAGGAGTATTTATTTCCCTGCCGAATAAATGTTCAAACTAGGAGTCTGCATTGAAATTGTATGTGATTAAGCCTTTTTTTTTAAATTTTAAATTAATGTAACGGGCCCTAATTTGAAAAATAATGGTGCGTTCATTAAATTTTTGTTTTGTTTGGTTTGTCCCATTGAACTGCTCATCAAAATTGATCGAAACATTTTGGCCTTTATATTTTATTGTTTAACATGTGTCCCATTTGTTTAAATTTTGTAAACTTTTTTTTTAAGTAGCTAAAACAATTTTCGCCAAATCGTTGATTTCGTTCAATATAAATTTAACCTGTTTTAAAGTTATATCCTAAATTTAATCACGTTTGAACAAATGTGCTTTAGAGAGGAAATTTCTTATATAATCACGTAAATTAATTTACAAAAACCGATCTTTTCAAAAAGCAAACTTTATACGTACTAACACTTGTGACTCTAGATTCCATTTATATAAACCAAGTATTATCTACGTACTAAACTATTCGAGTAAATAATAAAGAATTACGTTTATGGAAATTTACTGAATTGCGTCAGATCAAATATTTGGTGGCGTAAACTATCTATGCGGCGATATGAAGGCCACTCTGTTGCAAAAAAAAAAACTAAAACATTATTTTAAATGAATTTTTTTTTAATCTTTAGCTAAGCAATTATATTTCTCAGATTTTCTTGTTTGGCTTCCTATTTTTTGTCGTCACAGCCATTGTTGCTCTCTAAGCAATTTCTACAACTAATATTACTAACCATAGTTAACTAAATAACGATCTCTCCCTTTCTCCTCTTGTTGACATCTTTATCTCTGTACTGTCAACTAACAGCATGATCTGCGGAAAACCCCACCTTAAGCTATGACATCATTTGGTGGTCTCTTTGCATGGCGAGTAGATGTTCTAGTTACGGGATTGTATCACTATACAAGCCTCGGACATGGTCACTATACTTTGGAGGTGTTAAAAAGCTATTATGAACTTACCATATTTGCTATTTTGGTAACTAAGGACTCCATGGACACAACATCCGATCATTAGTTCATCACTGTGAAAGGGAAAAATCTCATTTCACCAATTATACTTTTTTCGGCCATGCCGTAAATCGAACCCGGGGTTCATAGATCAGAAGACAAACACGCTGCGAACAGAGATTTTTTTTTTGTCAAAGTTTGTTTAAAAAATAGTTATTTGCCTAATTTTAAACTAGTGACTATTGATTGGAAGGTGCTCATACGTCAGTAAAATGTCCAGAGCAAACTGGGTCTTCTCGCCTTGACCTTGAAAAAGAGCCCTCGTGGTTGATGGGTGAGGTTATGTTGAGTGCATGAGGGGGTAGTTCTTGTAGCTGACACAAGTCTGTTGACGGTAATTTCACTCGCTTTTTTTTCCTACTCTCTCTCTTTTGGGCTCTTGGGTGAGGCAAGTATTTTTATTTTTGTGTATTTTTAATTGTGATTTATTACATTTTTTAATTTGATATTTTCAGTCATGTTTGTTCCTTATTGAATTTTAAAAAAAGCCATACATATATAACCCTTTTGGTTTTTTTTTTTTTTTTTTTTTTACAATTTTAATATCTCAAACAATACAAAGAAAGATTCTGTTATGTATGATTTTGTTTAAATATTGGCACCCTTGCGATAGTGTTTATTTAGCTGGCATATTAATTTGTTGTTTCTCTTTAGTTTTTATTATTTACAATTGATTATTCTTTGTTTGATTAATTTATGATTAATTTTGCATTATTTTGGGATATGTGTCTTGATTTGTTATTTGGATTTTTTTTATTAGACATCATTTTTATATTTTATTTGGCTGAGGTGTGGTTTACTGGTTTTTCTACTAGAGTAATCAATATTAGTATTGTAGTTTGTTTTTTTGTCAAGTTGGCAGTACACAGAAGAGATCAGATGACTTCAATGAACTGATGTTGACATTATTATATCTGTTCTGGAGTGATTTTTCATGCGTGATAATCTTTGAATAAAATAAATGGACTTGTTAATACATTTTTTTAACTAGATCAATGGGGGTAACACGTGATAGAACAAAGTAGTCTTTTCGACTTTTGACCAGAATAAATATTTTTCCCTGATCTGATTTTTAAATGACATTCTCAGTTGTTCGTACGGTTTTTTTTAAATACCGCCGCGTTTTAAACAAGTCGAGAAAACATTTTATACTTGAGAGCTTTTATCAAGTTTCTTTGAAACTTGTAAAAATCGTTGTGATGAGACTACTGATAGCTTAAGATATAATAATTATATATATTTTGACTGTGACAAATATTCTCTTCTAAAAAATTGTTCGCTATCATCAAATTTGCCAACTGTATTATAATTATTTTCTTAGCATTATTTCATTGATTTTGCATTTATTTTACTTTATTATTTTTTTGTAAATTTACGCCTTCTCTTTTTTTACTGTATGTGTAAAAAAAAGGCTAGAATCTCTGTAAGATTTGTAATAATATAGTTTGATTATAAAGTGATAATATAGGTATGTGAAGATGCCAGATACCATTATTTTTTTGCCAGTAATACTTACTTGGTATCGTGCCCATGTTAATAATTATGTTAATACTTGTTTCTGAACTGTAACAAAGCTTGTATTGCAAGATAGCGATGTGTTGGTTCTATCTTTTTTTTTTTACGCTCGAATACGTTTGTGTGTGTTTTTTTTTACTTCCCTCTAGTTTATAAATAATTATTGTAAATCACAATAGTTCTATATTATTATTCGTTTGTGTTGTAAACAGATGCAAGGTTTTTTATATAAATATAAATATATATATATTGAATTGCTAATTATTATATATAATTTATTGTTTCTACCCCCCACCCCACCACTCACGATGACAAAAAAACTTTGTGATGTACATACATTATTATTATATTATATTATTATTATTATTATTAATTACAGTGTTAAGGCCCATGACATTGAGGACGTGTCCATTTTTTTTAAACTGTGTGTACATGTGTGTGTGTGTGTTTGTGTGTGTGAATGTGTGAGCACTTGTCTGATGATCGAATAATGAAGCTATTGTACTATTTGCAAGAGAATGGAATGTTTTATCCTTTGAAAAAAAAATCATTTCCTCCATAAAAAAAGATTTTTTTAAAGTGGCTCACCGACTAAAACAATGATAAAAAATAAAAAAGGTAATATTATTCACACACCCAAATTGTATCAGTTTGGAGTCTTACATTGTAAATGGTAATAAACTACTAGTTTATCAGAAAATATAAACTATTGTTTGTGTACAATTTATTTTGTTTGCCTTTCTATCCTTCAATTTATCCTCGCGCCCTATACAGGGTGCTTCCACAGGGCCGGATTTAATCACATGGCCTAGCTGTGACGTAGCTGCAGAGTAAAAATAGGATTCATCAAGTTAATGTATGTACGTTTACTTCGCCGAGTTTTAATATATATTATTATTACTATTATTACTATATGTTCTGTCTTATGACAGGTCAATTCCTTTTGTCAGTAAACTTAGACCGCAAATCTGTTCGTTGGCGTAGTTGGCTAGAACGCTAATTTCGTTTGTGCCAGACTGCCGAGGGTGGGGAGATCGAGTTTCGAATCTCGATCGGGTGTATTGGGGGTGGTTTTTCCTAAATAGTTTTTCACTCTACCTCCACGCATATTCGGGTTCACTTACTCTAAATTCAACCTTTCTAATTCCTAGCCGATTAGCGTAATTAGTACTTAAGCGTATAACTTGAACGGGTAGTAAGACGTGGTGCTAAATAAATAAAAAATAGACCGCTAATGCGCCCTATCCTCCTGCATCCTTCTTCCTAAGCTTCTCTTCTTTATGAAAAATATACTTAAATAATTTTAAAAGTGGTCTTGCATTATCACAAAAATGTATACTCCATTCACGGTAGGAATTACTCTCGAAAGGTATTTATTCCTACCAAATCCTACTATATGATAGCTTTCTGGTTGGGAAAAAGGCCTTTCAGAAAACAATTCCTACGGTGAACAGAATATATATTATCTTGAAGTAGTGATTTTATGAACTTGTTTTTTATTTAACTCGGACTATTTGGCTCAGCCACGAAAATGGCCCTTAGGAATTTTTCTGCCAGGATTTAGATTAAAAAAAAGCCCGTGGAAGCATCTTTCTATCTAGAATAATAAACAAAGAAAACAATTATTTTGAAATCCAGACCAATGCTGTCCAGGGGCAAATAATAGAGTGTGTGTCTACTCGTCAACGGAAGAGGGGAAGTGCTATCAGCAGATTAACAAGAGGCTTCACAGAGTTAACTACTCATTTTTCATCCCTCCCTTTCTATTTCGTGCGTCTGAGGTGTTATCAAGCTTAGAGTGCACTAACTTAAGAAGCGAGCCGCTTCGAAAAACAGCTTTCGAGTTCAACCAAGTAGACAAGTCTTTGAGGGAGGTGTGGCAGGGGCTAACGCCTAACGTCCCAGAGCCTCTACTATGTTAGTTAAAAAAAAACTCTTTGTTCCATTGTGGTTTGCAATCATGTAAGGTCGTTTAAAAAAAAAACAGGTAAACGTTAAAAGAGAAAAACATTTGTTAATGTTGAGGCCATCTCATAAAACGTACATAAAC
This sequence comes from Timema podura, assembly GCA_033556935.1. Classification (NCBI taxonomy): domain Eukaryota; kingdom Metazoa; phylum Arthropoda; class Insecta; order Phasmatodea; family Timematidae; genus Timema; species Timema podura. The sequence continues at coordinate 38,609,480 of JAVRXN010000005.1, forward strand.
ATACAAGTGTAGCAGGTATTATAAACATCTACAAGTGTAGCTGGTATTATAAACATCTACAAGTGTAAGCTGGTTATTATATAGGGAACGAATTATAAAAAAAGAAGAAATAACTATTGAAACTAGTCTAAGGAAGATCAAATTATTCAAAGAAATTTTCTTAGCATCCCATCTTACTACCCGTTCTGGTTATATGTTTAAGTAATAATTACGCTAATGGATTAGGAATTTGGAAGGTTGAATTTAGAGGAAGTGAACCCGCATTTGCGTGGAGGGAGAGTGGAAAACCGTTTAGGGAAACCGCCCCCAATTCACCCAACCGAAATCGAACCTCGATCTCCTGATCTTCTGCAGTCTAGCTCAACACGAAGTGAGCACACTAGCCAACTACGCCACCGAGGTGGGTTCGAATGTGTTGGGGATGAGTAAGATTTCATTTTGAGGAAGTGTACCCTAATTTGCGTAGAGGTAGATTGGGAAAACATTTAGGAAAAGCCAGCCTCAATACACTCAAACCAGGATTCAAACCCCGATCTTCCCGTCACCGGCAGACCAGTCTCTTGGAAGAGTGACGCCTTAGATCATTCGACAACCGACGCGGGTAAAATCAAGTAAGTTTTTATATAATAATTTAGCACCGGTCTTACTTTTATACCTACTAGAGGTATTTAAAGTCATTATCTGAACCAATTGATTAGATCAACACACGACTTATAAGTTAACTTAATTTTAAAACAGATACAAGAACCAGCACCCCGGACGTTAAATCATCAATCACTGTGAAAGAGGAAATTCATATTTCACCAATGATATAATTTTTTTCCGGCCATGTCGGGAATTGAGCCCGATACCCTTAGCTCAGTAGGCAGAAACGCTACCGACTTAACTAAAGAGTCGGACAGAAAGTAAATAATTTATTTAACAGATTTGAATAAGGTATGAGGCATATCTGTGTTTGGACAGCTTGGTAGGGCACATTACATTCACACCCGTAACTACACTTAGGGCCGATCTTATTACTACCGGATAGATATCGCTATCGGAGGTTAAAGTTAGCTACCAGATAAAGGTTATCACCACGCTATTATGAACTGAATTTATCTGCTGGATAGTATCTGTAGGATAAATATATTTGTATGCATAAAACGCAAGGTTGGTACTGTTTTTACTGGTGGCGCATGCGTACAACCTGGCTATAGCTAGCAACGCTTAACATTTGTTAAATAATGGCGAGTAAACAGATGGCGTCACGTGAGCGCAGAAGTTAAGTTGTCTTGCAAGTATTAATTATGATGTCTGCCAAAATGTGGTCATTATTTCCGTACGTCGTTTACAAAATTTAATTTATTGTATCACATTTAAATAATGTGTTATTATATAAGTATTAACTACAAATAGCTTGTCAGTTTTTATAAAATGTGATTAAGTTTTCTAACTTTATATATAGTTAGAGCCTAAGCCTGTGCCTACTAAACACGTGAACCAATATTTTAACTTAAAAAAACAGATTCTAATAGGCTAAACATAGTGAAAAACAACGCGTCACTATGGCAACGCCAATTTTAACTTTCAGATAAAAGTTATCAGGTACTTAAAACCTCCTGATAAAAATGTGATGGATAGACACATTTTATCTGGCAGTCATAAGACGCACTTTTAACTTATCGACCGATAAAAATATTTATCTGCCAGATTAATATTTATCCAGAGTCATAAGATCGGCTCTTAGTATCATCTCTTAGGGAATTGAAGGTCTTGTGGAGAAAATATTTATCTTCGTTCTCTCTCGGTGAACTGTTGCCAAATCTCCTCGTTTTCAGTTAGGTCAGAAGATGGTGTGATCGGATAAGAAGGAGGTGCTGGCAACATCGACGAACCAGCTTTACAAAATGTGTCTTAAATTAAAGGTAAATTGGACCAAAAAAAGGAGAATGACAACACCGTTTCCCATTAGTGACCATGCAGTTTCCTCAGAGATGATATCTAGTGTAGGTAACTTATAGCTAACGCGTGAACCAAACTTAATAGTCAATTTTGACTTAGAATAGGACCAATTAGAAGCCCGAAAAAACATTAAACATAGATGTATTTTTCTCTTTGAAACATTACACGAATACTAAGGCTGGACGCACACCAAAAAAGCACAACAAAGCAAAGAAAAAGCGTTTATGTTGTATTATGACTGGAAACCATTATTTCACTGTATTCAAATGGATCTACAGCACACCAGTTAGTCAAAAATCAAAAGCTAATTGTTTCGTCATCATTCAAAAAGAGAAATCACCGTAAAGCAAAACAAAGCATAACAAAGCTAACATGGTCATACTTCGGACCTAAACACGGGGCGGTGTTTCGAGGGAAAACATTTCTGTCTGCGCATGCTCCAGCCCTCCCAACAGTGTACAATCTTGGTCACAATGCGTGCACGGCCAGTATTGCTGATTGACTGGGACAGGTAAAGTTGTTATTTTTCATCACTTCGCAGTTCATTCACAAACAACTTTATAGTTTTCTTCCGTCCTCTTAATGCTTATCGGGAGCACCCAACCAATTTTCTCAGGATGTTCAGAGTACAACAACCACAAAAATACATATTTAAATAATTTTAAAAGTGGTCTTGCATTATCACAAATATTTAGTGGTCTAGGGGTAAGGTGTCGGACTTCTGTGCTGAGGGTCCGGGGTTCAATCCTTGGTCCCGGCACAGATTTATCTGATTGCCAAACCCTTCCTTCACCTCTGACAAGACGTGTATTAATCACAACTTGTGAATGTGAGGAATGCCGGGCCTCCACCGTGGTTTGGATTCCACGTTAAACTGTAGGTCCTTCATTTCATCTCACTATCACCCTACCATTACACATTAGTATAAGTGCATATAACCCGAATGGGTAGTAAGACGTGGTGCTAATAATAATAATAACCACTGCCACGTAACCACAGCAATGTCCTCGCCAGACATTGTACCACTTCGAAATGGGAAGAGACTGCAATATCCCCTCCCTCCAATGATTTGTTTTGCTGTGCATTTTTTGTTTTGTTTTCTTAAAAAACATGTTTTTTTAGCCAATTCAAAGCGGTTTAGAGTAAATGTTTTGCTTTAAAGCAAAAACCCGTTCGCTTTGTTTCATTGTGCCTTATTGGTGTGCGCCCAGCCTAAGGGAAACAACCTCATAATCATAACATAGGAATAGAGCTTGAATGCTCTAAATACCCCGCGTCCTCCCTCCCCCCTTTTTTTTTACCTGGAGCAACATTGGTTACATCAAAGTAACCACCCGTAACTAAGGCGTACAGTAAGTTGGATTTTAATCAGCTTCAATAGCCTGGTTGGGTGTAATGAGAGTGTTTTTTTTCCTAAATGATTTTTCGTACCCCAGCGATGAGCAACAACAAAGAAACATAATATTAAACTCATATTAAATTTAACAATAAGTAGAGGTTTATAGTAGACCACAAAGAAAAGAGCTATGCAAGAAAACCTCTACGGCCTTAACAGTAATTTCCATTATCGTCTAGGAATCTAACAGTGGGATAGCCCACTTTGATGACCGCGTTGTCTACGTGCTACTCTCGTAGAAGAATAGACTACCGGTGACGGGGAGATTGAAATTCGAATCTCGGGTGTATAAGGATGTTTTTCCACTCTCCCTACACGTGAATGTGGGTTACCATTCTTATAAATATAACCTTCCTCATCACTAAAAAGCCATTAGTGTAATAATTAGTACATAAGGGCATAATCCGAATGGGTAATAAGACGAAATGCTAATAAAAACACGTGCATTTATCATGAAGTTTTTATTAAAAACAAAACCCAGAATGATTAATATATGTATTTTTTTTAAAATAATTCTGGGTTATGTTTTATATATATATATATATATAAAGCACTAAAAGCGATACAGAAATTTTGACAATATGGCCACCCACTCTATCAAGACGTGATTCATTTGTCTCTATCTGACATAACAGTCAACCATCATAGCACGTGATGGCGCAAGTCCAGGCTAAAGTTCTATATTCAAATTCGTTGTTAGGTCAGTAGGACTCAATAATGCTTATAAAACTAGCTTGCAATGACGTCACAGAGGAGTGTGAATACATAGACTTGAAGTCCATAGAAAAGGAAGTTTGAAGTCTATGGGAAAGTCGCCATTACTGTTTTATTAGCAATTTGTAGTTTATTTTAAAGAAGGAGATTTTATATTTTAAAACGTTGTTTATTTATAAAATAATGGCTTTAGTTACATTTGATTGAATTTGATGTAAGAATCGATTAATTAACACTCCACGCCAGAAAGTGCGTTGTATTCAAAGTGTAGCGTCCCGCTTCGAATCTTTAAGTTCGCGGCACTAACACCGCGAACGCTAGTGATGTGATTCTACTTGCCAACATTAGAGTGGCGTTTCTATACCTATCTCTTTTCTATGCAGTAACTTGTTTGTTGAGATCGTGGCCAGAGCTGTACATCAACTAGGTATGACTAGGGGCGAGGTTCTGGATGTTTATTTCAATGTTACATAATGCATAAATGCTTCCCGCCTTGGTGGCATAGTTAGCTAACGCGCTAGTTTATTGTTAAGCTAAACTACCGAGGACTGGGAGATTGGGTTTCAAATCTCACTCGGGTAAACTGGGGTGTTTTTTTAAAAATGATTTTCCACTCTCCCTTCACGCAAATGTGGGTTCACTTCCTCTGTATTCAACACTTACAATTCCTAGCTCATTGGCGTAGTTAGTACTTAAGCGTATAACCCGAACGGGTAGTAAGACGTGGCGCTAAATAAATAAATAAGAAATGCACACTCAAAAAATCATTTAAGTGTGGAATTACTGTATATAAAAATAAATGGTACGGAACTCCGCACGAACTTTCTCGCTCTATTTTTAATAAATGGAGATATTTACTCAAAATTCGTAATATAATATACACTAGCAAACCCGAAAACAAATTGCGCTAGACATAAGTAGAACTTTTTTTACTCATGGTTTTAAATTTCATAATTTTCTTTTTAAAGAATTAACGTCTTTATTTGTATATTTGAACCAATAAAAAATATCGATATTGGGTCTCCGAAAGTCAACATTTAGTATTAAAATTTTGAATTCCGGTTAAAATGTTTGTCATTTTACTAGGGGATGCACATCTTATGGTTATTGCATTGATATTAAATTTCTCTTTTATAATTTTGACCATTAAAATAGGTAATTATCGACTATTGAGTCTAAGATGAGAGAGATAGAATCGTTACAGCCGATTTTGAGAAAATGGAATTTTTCTCTTTTCATCATCTAGTAAACTGCTATTAATTTATGGGTTAGACAGACATACAGACAGACAGCGTTGCGAAAACCACTTTTTAGGGTTTGGGGGTCATGAAACGTCGACATCCATCAAAATATAGAGTTCGATATTTTTGACGATCACAATACTTTCTCTATCCTAGGCGTGTGAGCAAGTAAAAAAGAGAATCTCGTGGTGCTATGTAAATACGGACGTAGCTGGTACGAAACATATAAAAACCCATCGCGGCGTCTCCATTGGTAAAGGATTCTTCCATCAGGTGACGGTAAAAATAGGCATTGTCAAAAAAATAGGTATCTCTCATATAGTGTCACCATTTTCTTTAAAAGAAGAAAGTACAGCCAAAATAAAACCTGTTACAATAATCCTTCTCTAGGAGACGCTTGCTTCTCCAGCTCTTATTTCTTTCTCTCTCTAACTCCCAAGGGAAGATCAGCGCCTTGTGTCATCTTCCATCTACCTCAGACTTCTGGTAGCGTCGATGACGTCTCACTCGCTCCAAGACAGTAACTTTAACATTTTTACTATGCGTCGGATTGACGAGGTGGAATGGGGAGAGGTTAGGGAGGTTTTTCTTGTCTCTCTCTCTCTCAGTCCTAGAGTGAGAACAGGGGGGGGGGGAGGGAGATAGTTTGTAAAGGAGTAAAAATAAAAAAAGTTCACACAGCCATCCTGTTTTGAAAACAGTGTGTTCTCAACACGTGAGATGGTGAAGGGGTGATGGGTGTAAGTTAAGGGGGTGGAGTGGGAGGGAAAAGAAATCCCCAGTTGATGAAAAGCAAACACCGGTGCGCGTTGGATTTAAGCTGCTGATTTCCAGTAGCGGTGGGTCCCCTCCCTCTACCTCCCTTCACACCTTAAGACCATCCCCGTTATCCCTTGGAGCGGCTACACACACACACGCACACGCACACATACACACATATCTCTGGGGTCCACATCTTAGCGTCTCCAGCCTCCCAGCGCTCCACCATTGATAGGTTCTTGTAGCTTAGTCCCCCTGTATTTGGAATAGCGGAAAGCAGGCTCTTGTCTGGTTTATATCAGATCATTTCTTTTTGTACGCATATGTACTAAACGCATTAATGGGTCTTATACTAATGCTTCTGGTCACCTCTTAGTTTTAGCATACCCTAAAACATGTGATCACTTGTCACCTCTTAGTTCTAACATACCCTAAACATATCTAGTCTCTTGTCACCTTTTAGTTCTAACATACACTAAACATGTCTAGCCTCTTGTCTCCTCTTAGTTCGAGCAACCCTAAACATGTCTAGTCTCTTGTCACCTCTTAGTTCTAGCACACCCTAAACATATCTAGTCTCTTGTCACCTTTTAGTTCGAGCACACCCTAAACATGTCTAGCCTCTTGTCTCCTCTTAGTTCGAGCATACCCTAAACATGTAGTCACTCGTCACCTCTTAGTTCTAACATACCCTAAACATGTGGTCACTCGTCCCCTTTAGTTCTAACATACCCTGAACATGTAGTCACTCGTCACCTCTTAGTTCTAACATACCCTAAACATGTAGTCACTCGTCACCTCTTAGTTCTAACATACCCTAAACAAGTCTAGTCTCTAGTCACCTTTTAGTTCTAACATACCCTAAACATGTGGTCGCTCGTCACCTCTTAGTTCTAACATACCCTGAACATGTGGTCACTCGTCACCTCCTAGTTCTAACATACCCTGAGCATGTGGTCACTCGTCACCTCTTAGTTCTAACATACCCTTAACATGTGGTCACTCGTCACCTCTTAGTTCTAACATACCCTGAACATGTGGTCACTCGTCACCTCTTAGTTCTAACATACCCTAAACATGTCTAGCCTCTTGTCTCCTCTTAGTTCGAGCATACCCTAAACATGTAGTCACTCGTCACCTCTTAGTTCTAACATACCCTAAACATGTGGTCACTCGTCCCCTTTAGTTCTAACATACCCTGAACATGTAGTCACTCGTCACCTCTTAGTTCTAACATACCCTAAACATGTGGTCACTCGTCCCCTTTAGTTCTAACATACCCTGAACATGTAGTCACTCGTCACCTCTTAGTTCTAACATACCCTTAACATGTGGTCACTCGTCACCACTTAGTTCTAACATACCCTAAACATGTGGTCCCTCGTCACTTCTTAGTTCTAACATACCCTTAACATGTGGTCACTCGTCACCTCTTAGTTCTAACATACCCTAAACATGTCTAGCCTCTTGTCTCCTCTTAGTTCGAGCATACCCTAAACATGTGGTCACTCGTCCCCTTTAGTTCTAACATACCCTGAACATGTAGTCACCTCTTAGTTCTAACATACCCTTAACATGTGGTCACTCGTCACCTCTTAGTTCTAACATACCCTTAACATGTGGTCACTCGTCACCACTTAGTTCTAACATACCCTTAACATGTAGTCACTCGTCACAACTTAGTTCTAACATACCCTAAACATGTGGTCCCTCGTCACTTCTTAGTTCTAACATACCCTTAACATGTGGTCACTCGTCACCTCTTAGTTCTAACATACCCTTAACATGTGGTCCCTCGTCACTTCTTAGTTCTAACATACCCTTAACATGTGGTCACTCGTCACCACTTAGTTCTAACATACCCTAAACATGTGGTCCCTCGTCACTTCTTGGTTCTAACATACCCTTAACATGTGGTCACTCGTCACCTCTTAGTTCTAACATACCCTAAACATGTCTAGCCTCTTGTCTCCTCTTAGTTCGAGCATACCCTAAACATGTGGTCACTCGTCCCCTTTAGTTCTAACATACCCTGAACATGTAGTCACTCGTCACCTCTTAGTTCTAACATACCCTTAACATGTGGTCACTCGTCACCACTTAGTTCTAACATACCCTAAACATGTCTAGTCTCGTGTCACCTGTTAGTTCTAACTTCTAGCATACTCTAATCATGTCTAGTAGAGGTGCATGAAGCTTTTAAACTTCGACTTGGCTTCGAAACAAATATCAGCTTCGACTTCGCTTCGAAAAAAAATCCTGCTTTGATAATTATTACGCATCTTCGCCAATAATGGTGAATTAGTGCCATTCTGAGTTGTTATTTACAGTACAAAACAATATCAATGTGGAAAAAAATGAAGTAGGCCTAATTAAATTGTATGTAAAAAAAATTTTTTTAGCACCGCGTCTTACTACCCGTTCGGGTTATACGCTTAAGTACTAACTACACTAATGGATTAGGAATTGGGAAGGTTGAATTTAGAGGAAGTGAACCCGCATTTGCGTGGAGGGAGAGTGGAAAACCATTTAGGAAAAACCACCCCCAGTTCACCCGACCGAGATTCGAACCTCGATCTCCCCGTCCTCGGTGGTCTGGCTCAACACTGTATGTAAATTGATTTATCAGAATAAAACTAAATATTAGTAACACTTGTGGAATAAAATAGCTTGTAAGTAATTTAAGTACATAACGCTATATCAAAACCAAAATATAATATTTTTTCAATCATAAAACAGCTAACAAAAAATAATAGTAGACCCTTGATTCGACTTCGATAATATTTAATATATTTGATTCAAGTTCGCTTCGAATTGAAAAAGTGGACTTCGCATACCCCTAACGTTCAGTAGTCTCTTATCCCCTAGTATCTATAAGCTATAGAACAGCTCTAGTCTATGGATATTTAAATAGATTTTATAACTAATAAAAAACATTTTGACAAAAATGAACAAAATATTGCTTCAGTAATTAGGTTACATTTATTTTAAATTCCTACACATGGTTTTCTCTACAGTTCTTGAACATGTAAATAGGAACTTTGGAGTTTTATCTGGCACTTTTAAAAGTTAATGAAAAAATCCTGATCAATTTTTAAGCTTCTCGAGGTGGATCTTCCCGATTATAGAAGAAAGAAAATCTCTCTGTGTGGGAGAACAAACCAGAGTGCGTATGGTCGGACTACCACATTATCCACGCTCGCTGGTGTATGGTCGTACTACTACATTATCCACGCTGGCGTATGGTCGGACTACTACATTATCCACGCTCGCTGGTGTATGGTCGTACTACTACATTATCCACGCTCGCTGGTGTATGGTCGGACTACTACATTATCCACGCTGGCGTATGGTCGGACTACTACATTATCCACGCTCGCTGGTGTATGGTCGGACTACTACATTATCCACGCTCGCTGGTGTATGGTCGTACTACTACATTATCCACGCTGGCGTATGGTCGGACTACTACATTATCCACGCTCGCTGGCGTATGGTCGGACTACTACATTATCCACGCTAGCGTATGGTCGGATACCACATTATCCACGCTCGCTGGCGTATGGTCGGACTACTACATTATCCACGCTCGCTGGTGTATGGTCGGACTACTACATTATCCACGCTCGCTGGTGTATGGTCGGACTACTACATTATCCACGCTCGCTGGTGTATGGTCGTACTACTACATTATCCACGCTGGCGTATGGTCGGACTACTACATTATCCACGCTCGCTGGTGTATGGTCGGACTACTACATTATCCACGCTGGCGTATGGTCGGTCTACTACATTATCCACGCTGGCGTATGGTCGGACTACTGCATTATCCACGCTGGCGTATGGTCGGACTACTACATTATCCACGCTCGCTGGTGTATGGTCGGACTACTACATTATCCACGCTGGCGTATGGTTGGACTACTACATTATCCACGCTGGCGTATGGTTGGACTACCACATTATCTACGCTGGCGTATGGTCGGACTACCACATTATCTACTCTGGCGTATGGTCGGACTACTACATTATCCACGCTGGCGTATGGTTGGACTACCACATTATCCACGCTGGCGTATGGTCGGACTACCACATTATCTACTCTGGCGTATGGTCAGACTACCACATTATCCACGCTGGTGTATGGTCGGACTACTACATTATCCACGCTGGCGTATGGTTGGACTACCACATTATCCACGCTGGTGTATGGTTGGACTACCACATTATCCACGCTGGTGTATGGTCGGACTACTACATTATCCACGCTGGCGTATGGTTGGACTACCACATTATCTACTCTGGCGTATGGTCGGACTACCACATTATCCACGCTGGCGTATGGTCGGACTACCACATTATTCGTGAGTTCAGCCCCTGAATGCAGGACATATCAGTTTTAGGGCACACTCTCTTCGGTGGGCATATGATTTAAGGCGTCACTTTCACAATAGACTAGTCTGCCGATGACGGTGAGATTGGGGTTCAAATCTCGGTCCAGTATATTGAGGGTTGTTTTCCCTAAATGGTTTTCCACTCTCCTTCCACAAAAATGTTGGTACACTTCCTCTAAATTCAACCTAATCGTATCTTTAACACATTGATGTAGTTATTACGTTTGTGTGTAACCCTAACGGGTAGTAAGACGTAGTGCTAAAAAAGAAAGTGTTCGGATACCGTAATTTCCCTGTGGTTCAACTACCTCGGCAAAACCCCGACATAAAAAATGAGATAGTTGTTTCAAAGACCGGTACGTGTCCGGCATAACATCCAAGATATCAGAGTGGTACCCTCTCCACCCCCTTGTCCCCCGCTCCATCCTCTTCGACTCCATTTAGAGACCAACAAACTGGAGGCTCTCCCTGTCCCGAATGGCCGACGCGTCATCAGTCTACAAGCCCTCTGGCCCCATTAGACTACCTGGGAATCTTGTTTATATGCGGCGGTCATCCTCTGTGTCTGTAACACAGCATCTCATCTTCATCTCATCCCCCTTATCCTCACCCCTCTTCTTCTGAACCACTATCTACTACCCTCCAATCCTCAATTTAAACCGTTACAAACTTTATGCGCAGTAGAATCGAATGCAGGTAACTCTGGTCACTGCGCCTTTATTTAAAAATCTCTTTTCAAGAGGCCCCGGGGTTTAATGCCCGATCTGTTGTAGTGAGATAAATTTTCTCTCTCTCTCTGTAAATCAAGTGACTTTCTGTCGTCTTTTTCCCAGTCCTTGAAGTTCGACCTTCCCATCCTGTTCGATCCCAATGGCTAGATAGTTTAAGTCAATGACACCTGGATTTTGAACTAGGGTATTCTAGGGCTCATATTGTCCTCAGCAACCCCTTACCCGCTCTGGTGGGCGCGTGGACTGGACGACAAGCTCGTTTAGTCTGGTTTGTCAGTGACAACACTATTAGGGCTCCAATCCCCGCCTGGTATATTCAGGGTATTTTTCCCTTAAACGGTTTTCCCTTCCTCCCATCACGCAAACACGGGTGCGATTCACTTAAATTCTACCTTTTTCATCCCTACACCATTAGTGTATTTACATGCGTATAGGACGTAAGACGAGGTGAAAAATTATATTGGTATTATTATTGTAAGTGGTCCATGGTGGAGCTTGGAAACACGTATTTCCACAATAGAGATTTTTTATTTATTTATTTTAGCTCCGCGTATTACACGGTGGTACGCGTTTGAATACACTAATGGAATAGAGAGAAGGAAGGTAGGATTTATATGAAGTGTAATCACATTACCATGAAGGGGGAGTAGAAAAAAATCTATGGAAAACCATTTTCAGGGCACCCGACTGGGATTCGACCTCCAACTTCCCCATCATCAGTAGTCCTATTTCGAGAGTTACACCTTAAGGTCATTCGGACAGCAAGCTTCTCCTAGAATGAATAGGCTATAACATTTTGACAGGGAATTTTTAACATGATTGAAGGGTAGATGTTGTGTTGTGAAGGGGGGGATGGGCAGTTGGAGTGGGAAAGTAAGCCGGGATTGCCAGGTCTTTGTTCCTAACAGTGTTGTCATAGCACTACCTCTTTTTTTTCCGCTAAGGAACTTCACTATTAGAAAATGAATTGTCACCGCATTGCTCCCCCGGGAGTTGTGGCTTGAGTTTGAATCCTGGCTACTAAGATTGATAGAATATTGATAATTTAAAATAATGAACTTATTACATGTGTCGCAAAGTATTTATTGTATCGAATGCTATTAGGCCCATATTTATCAAATGTGTTTTTAGAAGAAAAAAATATGTACCGGTATTACTAAGCAATTTAATTAAATATTTGATTGATGAAAGTTTAAGGGCTCTTTTATTATTCTTTTAACACCTTATCTTACTATCCGTTCGTGATATACTTATATGTACTAATTACGCTAATTAGTTAGGAATTAGGAAAGCTGAATTTAGAGGAAGTGCACTCGCATTAGCGTAGAGAGAGTGGGAAACAATTTATAATAAAACTACCCTCAGTACACCCGATCGTGATCGAACCCCGATTTATCTGTCTTAGCAACGGTCTAGTCTACGACGAGAGTGATGCCTTAGAGACCATGTTAGTACCGGAATAGGTTTTAGAGTTATTTATTTATAGTAAAAAAGTATTAATTTTCTTTATAATTATAATAGTTAACAGAGCTCATGATGAGCCCCTTACAAACTGTAAAAATGTTAGAATGCCACGTGCATAAGAAAGCAAAGTGATCGACAACCAATTGGTTTACCAAATAAATAAAAATATTTCAAAGCTTGAGTGTGTCAATTGATCGGCACTTTTGGGACCATGTGATAAGATATAAAACTGTTCGACATGAGAGGACCAGCTGGTATACAAAAGTCGAGATGGATTCAATGAACCAATTGACCGACAAGTTAATACATTGCAAACAACGTGTTCGACAACAAAATCGTGAACGGAAAATAATAAGTAAAATCTATGAAATATTATTTTTTAATATAATTTAAAACTCTAATAAATAAACACATTTTTGGTTAAATGGTCCAATGCGTCAATATCCTATTATAATGGATTGCCGGTGTTGAGGAGATTGAGGTTAGAATCCCGGTCATAAGTACAGAGGTATTTATTTACCCCCTAAAATCTTATTCACTATCCTTCCACGCAAATGACTGCATATTTCCTTAAATTTTACCTTTCTCATTCCTTATCCTGCGTATAGCTCAAACTGGGAGTGAGAAGCTAAGGGAAAAAATACCAAGTTAGTGGATTTTTTCTAGCACAGTGTCTTACTACCCTTTCGGGTATACGCTGATTTTGTGGACTAGAATCATCATTAGTAAGGCATCAATTTTCTAAGTTGTTTTTTTTGGGTCAACCAGTTGGCTATCAATAATTTTGTTCGCATATGCATTTGTTCAACCAGTTGGTACAAGTCATGTCCTACTCGTGTCGGCCACTTGATCGACATTGCTCCTGCTGTCGATCACTTGTCTGTCTTTCACCTTGTCCTCCCATGTCGACAAGTTTGTGATTGATCAGTTTGCCTGCACCCGTAACAAGGGTAAAGTAGTCAGTCTCATCTTATTTGGTCTGCCAATGACAAGGAGATCAAGGTTAGTATCCCAGCAGGATGTAATTAGGTGTTCGGTTCTACCTCTACGCAAATGCTGAAACATTTTCTAAAAATATACCTTAACTTGCCCTTCAAAATTAGTCAGGTGGAGTCCTACGCCTTAGCTCAGTCGGTACCGTGTCTGCCTGCTGAGCTAAGGGTCCCAGATTCGATTCCCGGCATGGTCGAAAAATTGATAATTTGTGAAATGTGGGTTTACCCTTTCATAGTGATGAATTAACGGCTAGGGTCTGGGGGGGGTATTGTGTTTGTACTAAATTTAAGAACATAGAGTAATTAGTATATAAACGTGTAACCCGAACGGGTAGTTAGACGCGGTGCTAAGTTAGGTGGATATCCCGGATGTGTGACATGATGTGAAGTAATGGTATAGAACAGCGGTTCCCAAACTTCTTGAATCGCGGAGCACTTTTCAGGAGAGAAATTTGTCACGGACCACTATAGTTACCTTGATGCTAAGGGCATGCGCACTCATTTTTTGCTATATTTACCTAACTGCAGATAAACATTAGGTTTAAAATCATTACGCGTCTTGATGTACCAAGAGATGAGTTCCTCTGACACTTTTGAGTTGAAGAATAAAACTAAAACAGTAAAAATACTATCCAAGTGCCAAATTACTAGATGAAGGAAAAAGAGAAAAAATAAATGTCACAACTCGTCACTCAGGTAGTAAGACGTGGGGTGAGTCATTAGTCGGAGACCGGGGTAGCCCGACCCTTCCTTGGTCGGTTGGTCAGTGTTATTGGTAGGTACAGTCAAAACAAGAAGTTTCAGGAAATGGACATGGCCAATTTACGTTTGCATTGATCAACGCCGCGCAATTAATAAAATAAAAGAGTAGAGTTGGACTAATAAACCAAACAAATTTGAAATAGCGACACTATGTACTACAAAATGATATAAAAACAAAGTATCGGGGTATAAAACAAAAAGTACTTACATAAGATCAAAAATTATGTAATTTTACAACTATTAAATAGCTTATAAATTAAAAACGGATTTTATTTAAAATATTGTAAGTACTTCATTGCATACACTTCATATGAATGTCTAGCTAGAATAAATTTAATCCCCATACATTAACTACTTTACCTTAAAATTAGTACGTAAAATGGATAAAATAGTAAGTTTGACTACTTATAACTCGAGAACTGTAATGATTTGAAATCATTGAATCAATATTTATAACTTATATTCATACACTTAGTAAAATAATGCAATAAAATTTTGATGGTCGAATGACCTTAAGGTTGGGTGCTAGTGAGCGCGAATTTAGTGCGCTAATTTTGCAGTTTTTATAGCATAAACATTTGTTGAACAAAATAAATCAAATTTTTCTTCTATAGAAACATATAGTTTAGTTTTCTGCACGTGCTAATCTCAACAGTTTTTGAATATCTGGCATGAGCATGGTGGCATTTGGTGACAAACTTTTTAAATTAAGAGAAAAAGTTGTCATTAAATTCTAAGACCCCCTTGACAGATATTCAAGGATTGTTGAGATTAGCATGTGCAGAAAACTAAACTATATGTTTCTATGGAAGAAATATTTGATTTATTTTGGCCAAAAATGTTCATACTGTAAAAACTTCAAAAATACTTCCCTAAACTCACGCTCACTAGCACCCCATCTGAAGCCATTCAAATACTGAAGTATGTTAGACTTTTATGAACTAGGAATTTTGAAAATGCCGCTTCTTTTATATCAAGAAATTTGCTCTTTAGTGCTGAGTGCTGCTGTCCTTGGTTAAGTTAGTTTGTAAGCCATCGCTTTGAAACATGTGAGTATTTATAAAATAGGCATAGTAGGACACATAGAAGACCTTGAATGCATCAGCACTTTCCCTTATGAGTCAACGTAAAAAGAGATCTCTGACAAAGCGACATGGTGATATAAGGGCACATAAAAGACCTTATGTTGTATGCGTAGTAGTGGGTTGAATTTTTCCCCTGCCACTTAGTGACCTTCTCACCCAACTGTCTACCACCTACCCCCTCCTTCCACCCCCGCATCTCTTCGCTTAAGCCACACATCTCTCTCCCGCTCCCACGTCCTATTCCTCCTCACTTCAACCAAACTCCTGCCTACTGTCAACCATCCAACCCCATCATCTTCTATTCACCCTTCTACTACACTAATCTCCCGACCCCCAACCTCACCAGACCTAGAACCCATAATGTTAAATTACCTTCTCCAACTTCATCCCTTTCTATCTACCCCTGATCCTGTTAAAATAGGCAATTCTGTGTGGGGATATTCTAGTTTAGGTTGGTACCACTGCTAAATGTGTCGTTCTTTTTTTAGATGATCTGTGTCCATGCCTATGAACTTGTGTAACAGTTGAGTCATGTTCTTAGTTATTATAACTATGTCAAGTCTAAACCAGTTAATTATTTCTATAAACTTGTGTACTTTGACAGGTTATGTGCCCAGACTTGTGGTGATTTGTGGATTTTAGGACGGGTAAAGTTATAAGTCGTGTGTGTAGTAGTCACGTGAACTCTAAGTGTTTGCTTGTTGTTTGCGACGCCGTTGCCAATCACCATCGCCATAATGGTTTTAGAAGAAGACTAAACATACAGAATTCCGCTTTTTGACAGCACTAATTTCGACAACTGGAAGTTTTAAATTTAGGCATTTCAGCACTGGTAGAGTGAGGAGGGGGGACGTGGTAGGCGTGTGACAAGGCTACTTTAACCATAGTTGACGGTAATTCTTGTTTTTCTTTATTAGAAAGGATTTGCGGAGTTTTAATAGTGTTGTTTTAGTTTTTGTTTTACATTAACTACACTTATTAGTCATTATGATTTTATGTAATTATACATCAAATAATCCCAAAAGTCAGAAGTGTAATTTCACCATTTCAAGATGATTTAGAAGGAAAAGGTAAAATAAAATATATTTTCATAAAATTTACTTAATCAGTGACCCAACCATTTACATTGGGGAAGGCATTCAATCAAAGGCTGTAGCAAGAATGAAATTTTGATGGAGAGAGCGGGTTTGGGGTTGCACAGCCCCCTAATACCTTAAGGCCGAGAATATTTATGAGTATTAAATGCTTTTAGAAATTATTTCGAATAGTTTTATAGTAATTAAGGGATTTAAATAATTCAAATGGTATCAAAGCTATTATTTGCGTGTTTTTCAAATGTTAATTTTGTGTGTAACGGTAAATCTTTTGAATATTAAGTTTAAGTCAGAAGCCTGGTCTTAAAATGTAGCCTATACATGCGACACATCTTCAATGCTAAATATTTTAGTTATACTTCATATTATTTAAATTTCTATTAAAATTATTTGCGGTGTTGGTGAAAGGGGGTCAAATACCCTGTTAGCCCTCTCCCCCTTGGGTTCATCACTGCTTAGAGTAAAAGATCTGTGTAAATATCTTAGCAATAAACCAATGACGTAGCGATAGGGTATTAATAGTCCATAATAATCTCCCTTATGTTAGTCAGAGTTTAAGCATCTAAATAGCTTCTGGAGCATAAATTCTCAAGTTGGTAGACTCGTTGTTTCCATGCAGCATTGTGTGAGATAAGTTAGGCTTAAGAAATTGTTTTAATTTCAACGTGATTTGGACAATCCACCTGATTCCCTCTCACAAGAGCTGATGGACGCTTGGTACCACTTCATTTTACTCTTATTATGATATCTTGCTTTGAGTATTGCTAACTGTGTACTTTTAATTACACTAGGCTAATTGAATAGGATCTGTCTCTCTCTTATGCATTCAGAAATGTGCCATACCACTCTTAGCCTCGACATTAATATTCACTTAAATTTCTAACCATGTAGATATAATTACAATTTGAGGACCGCCTTTGTGGTCTAGTAGTCATAGGTTCTGACTACGGACCCAGAGGTCCTGGGTTTATTCCCGGAGCTTCCAGATTATCTGAGAAAACAATGGGTCTGGAACGGGGTAGACTAACCTAGTGTGGATAAATAAGGAGCTACTCGAATAAAGTAGTAGTGGCTCTGGTATAGAAAGCCGACTTTAATGGCTGGAGGCGTCTTTCTGCTGACCACATGACACCCCCTATCCGCAAGAGTTGGCACTAATTCACCAAACAGTTTGGTAGCCACTCGGTAGGTATAACCTGAATGCGGACTGACGCTATGGATTAACTTTTATTACAATTTGAGTGGATGGTGATCATCGTTATGGATGGATAAAAAAGAGAGAATGTGGGAGTAGGGGGCCTCAAAATTTTCTAAGATAGCATATGGTAAGAGAAAATAATAAATGTTCGAGAAACCACTGTTCTATAGGCACACACCTTCAAATATTTCCCTTGAAATAATCCCTTGACGTTATTGAACAACGGTGGTTGAGGGTCCTCGGCCCCCAAATCTCCCCTACAACTTTTATATTACAGCATACCTATTAATTTTCTCAAATACGCCACTGGAGATTACTGATCACTCGTCTTAATCAAGGAAAGAGAGTAGGAGGAGGGGTTGAGCATTGAGTTGAAGGGGTTTGGCTGTTGTGCAGGGGTTTGGTCGCTGTGTTGCAAGCTGTATGTTTGGTTACCCGCTATATTGAGTAGGTGAAGTACACCAACATTTACCTGTTGAAGTTTTTGAAGTCTGTTGAAATATATTTGAAGTCTATTTGAATTATTTTCGAGGTGTGTTTGAAGTCTGTTTGAATTATTTCGAGCTGTTTGAAGTTGTTAAAGTATTGATTATGATGAATTCTCTTCAACTCGATTGAAACTTGTTTATTAACTGTTAATTAAATATAATGTGCGTTGTGATAAATTAACTATTAATGTAAGTTTCATATATATAAATGTAGGTTGATTAATTGTAGCGCTTTAGAGAAGAAGGTAGAGGATGTCAAGTGGTTTGACTTTTCAGAGAGAGGGAGTATATTTTTTAAAGTCTGACTAGAGAATATTTGGAGGCGCATCCCCTGTAAACACATCCGTGACGTGATCAGGGGGGGTCAACATACCTGTATGAACTTGTTTTAAAGCATGTGGGGGCTACTTTCTTTGATGATAGTTGCGTCAGAAGCAGGATCGTGTGGAAGGGGGCAGGGAGTGAAATATTTTTTCGGCTGTATCTCTTTTTCCTCTAACCTAGAATTTATACAGTAGGGTTATTTCATATTATTCTTTTCGATGGACGGTATGGTGGTGTAGTGGAGAATTTCTGAAGGGGAAGGGGATGAAAGAATAGGACACGGGAGAGGAAAGGGGAAGGGGGATGAAAGAATAGGGATATGTGAGAGGAAAGGGGGAAGGGGGATGAAAGAATAGGGATATGTGAGAGGAAAGGGGAAGGGGATGAAAGAATAGGTTGGGAGAAAAGGAAAGTTATATTGGTTATACCTTCTTTTCCTATATCCTAGGATTTATATAACATACCTACAACATATTATGTGATGAAGTGGTGAAGGTTGTCAAAGAGAAAGAGAAAGAAGGAAGAGGGGTTTGTAAAGGAGAGGGCTTGAAGTGCCATTGGATATGGTAACTTAATGTTATCGGTTTACTTAGTATTATGGTGAAGGTGTAGATTGGAGAGGGTAATTCGACGTTACGAGATCTAGCTGTCTGGCTATAGGTCACATGACGTCGGGTCATTGTGAATCATCGATCACATCTTAAGGAGAGGAGTGGTTGTGGTGTAGTTGGAGATGGTAGTTTGACACTATGGGTTCTGGGTGTGGTGGGGTCAGGGTAGGAAAAAAGGGGTGGCGTTGACTAAGGAAATTTAAATCTATGGACTCTGGGTGTGGTAAGATAAGGGTTAGGTAAAATAGGGTGGAGTTGCAGATGGTATTATAACGTAATGAGGTCTTGGTGTGGGGGGTCGTGAGATGAGGGTGGTAGAAGGCATAATGGAAGATGATGAGGCTGGAGAAGGTATTTCAGCACTATGGGTTTGGTTGTGGTGTTTAATCGTCCTGAGAGCTGTGGGTTAAGACGTATTATATGGTTTGAGTATATCAGCATTTGCCTGGAATGGGAAGGGAAAAACTGTAACGTCTTAGACGATTAGGAAGAGGGAATATGGAGTGGGGATGAGTAATTTGCCATTCTGGGTGTGGTGTGAGGTGAGACGTCAATGAGGAGGTGAAAAGAAGGAAAGTTGAATTACAATTTTTAGTGGAATTAGCGTCATGGGCTCTGGTGTTGAGCTATTTGCAAAGGCGGTAGGTTCCCATGTAATAGTTTTAGGACTGTACAGGCTTACACTAAATATTTTGAAATTGATGAGTAATGTTGCTACCAACCGTATGTAGATTTACCACTAACCTTATAGGCTTAGAATATCTTATGACAATATGAGTGGTAGAAAAATAATAAGCTAGGCTAATATATAAATAGTTGAGGTAAAACTAATAAAGGGTTACCAAGTGCTGTCAGTCGATTTTATCTTTTGTGTAAAAAAGTTTGGTTTTTCTTAGAATTGCCAATGGTGCAAGATAGCTCACTAAAATGATTTACCCACTAATAATATTGAGTCCTAACAAGTCGATTGACGAGGGTTGACAGCCGTGGGGAGTCTGGTTTAATAGAGGAGGGGGGCAGGATGACGAGGGGTAATAGCTGAGGAGATCTTCTGGTTGTAGCTAAGAGGTGCAGAGGTGTAAGGAGGGGGAGGAGGGGTTGCAGCTGTGGGGGCGAAGATCACCAGGTGAGAGGGGCATGATACAACGCGTCATGCATGAAATATAAGGTCTTCTATGTGTCCTAGTATCACCTTGTCGCTTAGTTGAAGAGCTCCTTATACATTTCTCTTACGATAAAATGCTGTTGCACTTAAGGTTTTCTATATGTTCTACTATGCCTATTTTAAAAATACTCCCGTGTAAACTATTCAAACCCATTACGTCACAGCTAGTTAAAATATGATTGCCCAGCTTATTGTATTTACGTTTTATTCGGCGAGTCTTAAAGATAATATATAATCGAAATAGAAACAATTAGTTCTTAAATAATCCTAAAATAGTCTTACATTGACTAAAAGTTTTTTTATCTTGAAGATTTGTTTTTAATAGATGTATTTTTTATAAATCATCTCAATCCACGAAAATGTCCTGTAGGAATCTTCCTGCCAGGATGTATATTAAAAAAGTCTGTGGTAACAAATGTATATATAGAATAGGAAACCAGGAAAAGTTTATTTTAAGATGCAAGTGAGTTCTGTCCAGGTGCGAAAAGTATAGTGTTTCGGTGGCCGCTTGTCCTAACACGCTACTCTCGCAGTAGACTAGACTGCCGATTATGGAGTGCTTGAGGTTCGAATCTTGGCTGGGTATACCGAGGGTGGCTTTTCCTAAATAGTTTTACACCTCCCTCCACGCAAATACAGGTACACTTCCTATTATATAACCTTTCTAATAATCCTTAAAAGCATTAGCGTGATTAGTACATAAACGTATAACCGAACGGTTAGTAAGACGCGGTGCTAATATATATATATATAGAGAGAGAGAGAGAAAGAGAGAGAGAGAAAGAGAGAGAGGGGTGTGTTATACTCGCCAGTGGGATAGGAAGTGCTATCCACTGATAGACAAGAGGACTCGTAGAGTGACCTGCTCTAAGTTTCCGGCCCTTTCTATTTCGTACATTGGTGTCTAAGTGTGATAGCGCTTAGAGCGCTTAGGTGAGTCAAATTAAGATACAACTGGCATTGAAAAATAGTTTCGAAATCCCCAAGTAGACAACGTCGTTAAGTATTTCTCTGATAGTGACTAATACGGTTCCTAGCAGCTAATACACAGAAATATCGCTGTCGTCTTCCAGCCACGGGTTCCCGAAGACCCCTCACAACTGTGGCTCCACCGCATGAATAATACATCCACACGGAAATATTGAAAATTGAAGGAAGGAAAAGAAAGTAAGTCGTAGGGGAGTGAAAGAAAGTGGAGGGAGGGAATGCCGGGGAAATAGAGATGGCTCAGAGCCAGGGCCAGGATGAAAAGAATGAACTATTTGTTTTTAGGTGTATGTGTGTGCTTAGACTTGTTATTCGTATACTTAGACTGGTTATTTTTAGTTTAGGCTTGTTATTCGTATACTTATATAATGGTTATTCGTTAGTTTAGGCTTGTTATTTATATACTATATAATGGTTATTCGATACTTATATAATGGTTATTTTACTTATAAATGGTTATTCGTAACTTAATAATGGTTATTCGTATACTTATATAATGGTTATCGATACTTATATAGGTTATTCGTTAGTTTAGGCTTGTTATTTGAAAACTTAGAATGGTTATTTGTATATTTAGACTGGTTAATCGTTAGCTTAGGCTTGTTATTCGTTAACATAGACTTGATAATCGTATACTTGGAAATAATATTCCTAAACTTAGGCCTGCTATTCGTATAATTTTAAACTGGCTATTCGTAAATTTAAGCTTGCTATTCGTATACTCAGACGTATTCGTTAACCTATGATTGTTTTTCGTAAGCTTAGGCTGGTTAAGTCTGTTACTACGACTACTCGTGTTATAGTGTGATTTGTTTTATATATGCATCGCGTTCTTACTATTCGTCCGAGATATCCACATTATTCCAACAGAGTCAAACACAGTAGACGACTTACAAGCTAATTTGACTTGGAACACTCAACATTAGACTAGACCAGACCCCCTTGTATTTCATGTATCCCCCCTTAGGGGCTCCATATCTTGTCTTAATATATATAATTCTTCTGTACGTGTGTATGTCACTGAACTCCTCCTAAACGGCTGGACCGATTTTGATGAAATTTTTTGTATGTGTTTGAGTGGGTCCGTGGATGGTTTAGATTCACAATTGGACCCGGTAGGTGGCGCTGCAATCGGGTTCTAGGATTATTTTTTTTAAGGAATTTTTTGGGTTTTTTTTTTAGATTTTTTGCATATCAGAACATGTAACCTCAAAATTTCACCCTCCCCCCCCCACCCCCACCCCCAAATATTTATAATAATGAATATAATATTAATAATTGACCGTTAAAAAAATTAATAAGTTCATCAATAATTGACCGTTAAAACCTTCTGAAAAGTTCATGAATAATTGAACTTCTGATAATAATTCATAGTTATGTTTGTTTTTCGATACAGCTGATATTTGTGGAGTTGTGGGCGAAATGCCAAAAATGAAAAATGTTTTATTTTGTATATTGTCTTGACAAACACTGAATTTGTAATATTTGTGTTACTCACTAATTGGAGTTCATTGTGAATTTGTAATTTGGGATTATCACATAGTATTTGTTTTATTAGCTAAATCAATTATGCCACCCAAACGAAAAGCCAACGCTCGGGCAGGACAACGTCTTTCGGGTCTGCTAGTATATATATATATATAAGAACATTTGTTAGCTAAAGCATGGTAACATTTTCTAGAAGAAATCATCCCCTCAGAAAAATTAAATTTCTACGCCCTGAGGGTATATAATAATCTTGATTACCTTCTTCCTTTTCTAGGTGGAGCCAACATTTCTCTAAGCACTTCATAAGACTCATTTGAGCGTCCGCCTACTGATTCAGGAGTCCCGGTTTCAACTCTCGATGAGGAGTGCCTACCATTCTCGTGGTCTAGTCTCCCCCCCCCCCCCCCTCTGTTGGTGGCAAGTGACATGTGAAAGCTTCTAGCACACATCTCGTAGGTAAACATACCTCTACGTATCACGTAACACAAGGGGGGACGAGGGGGTGTGAGGTATTCACATTTCACGCTCAAACAATACTTCAAATAGAATCGTAAGACATCTGAGGCGTGATACTTTTTCAAAAGGTTTGCTTTATTTATTTTGTTATCTTTTATACGAATTTCCAGAATTTATTTTTATTTGAAAAAAAAAAAAAACCCCTAAGTGTTTTGGTAGTCTTGTGAGAGTAAATATTGTTAATAAAATTAAGGTCACTCGAGGGGAAAGGAGGATAAAATGGGGCAGTTTGCCCCCACCCCATTTATTGCTCCCCCTCCCTAATTCACCTCATTTGTTTACTCATTTTCCAGACTAGCCTTTTTTTCTAAGGTGAGGTTATTGTAAAGATAAATAAAAGGAAGCTTAGTAATTAAAGGAAACTCGTACTTTCTTTGATGTGAATAGTTTAAATATTATTGTTTTAATAAAAACTGAGAAAAATACAGAAATTTAGTTTAATATTTTGTGTAAAAAAAAAAGGGCTCCTAAAGTTCAAGGGTATACTTGTTTTGAAAGTGTGTAAAACAGTGTGTGGGGTGCACTTTTACCCCCCTTATGGTGTGATGATTGATAGAAGGGCGCAATTTTCCCTAATCCCTATTGTTTACATCCCATTGTTTATATCTATCAACTCACCAGCGGTATATTGTTTACATCCCACTGTTCATCAACTCGCCACATCCCATTGCCAGTCAAATACTCATCGACCTGCCACGCCCTCCCGTACGCCATGGCCATCCGTGCGCGTTGTGTCGTCTCAAAGACCTACAGCGATTTTTTTTAGCACCGCGTCTTACTACCCGTTCGGGTTATTCACTTATGTAATAATTACGCTAACGGTTTAATGGGTTAGTAAGGTTATATTTCAAGAAAGGATACCCGCATTTGCCTGGAGGGAGAGTGTGAAATCATTTTGGAAAACAGCCCTCAGTACACCCAATCGAGATTCGAACCTCTATTTTTCCACCATCAGTGGTCTAGTCTGCTGCGAGAGTAGAGTATTAGATCATTCGGCCACAGAAGCGGGTTACAGTGATTATAATAGAAATAAACTCCATTCACGGTAGGAATTACTCTCTGAAAGGTCTTTTTTCCTACCCAATATCCTACTATATAATAGAGTTCAGGTAGGGAAAAAGACCTTTCAAAAAACAATTCCTGCGGTGAATAGATTTTACACTAGTTTGTAAAACTGAGGTACACATTTACACGCGACATAGGTTAGAGATGTGCTTATAGAAATGATAAATGACGATGTTGTCATTACCACATCTGGTAGAGACAAATGATTGTGCAAACACTGGTACTAACCCAGGACTCCTGGATACCTGTGAATAGGCACATCTGTCTTTCAGTGACGAGACGATGGTGCCAGTACCCTTTCTGGTGCAAACGCTGGTATTAGCCCAGGACTCCTGGATACCTGTGAATGGGCACATCTGTCGCTCAGTGACGAGACGATGGTGCCAGTACCCTTTCTGGTGCAAACGCTGGTATTGGCCCAGGACCCCTGGATACCTGTGTATGGGCACATCTGTCGCTCAGTGACGAGACGTTGGTGCCAGTAACACATCTGTTGGTGACAAATGATGGGGCAATCACTAGAAGTGCAGGAGATGGGAGCTACAGAGAAGTCAGTCTGATGTAAATAATGCAAGCCTGTTGCCTGATTCTGTTTCACAGGACTGCTGGAAGCTGACAGTTCTGACACTCACTTAAAGGGGGTGAAGGAGAGATAGGGAAGATGTCCCATAGGATCCACAGACAGACAGACAGAGATGCTTCAACATGCGTGCCCAGAGAAAGTTCACCTGACAGACTCAGTTTTTTTGAAATGGTACACAAGTTTATTTTTTTGGAGGACCACACGGGAGATTATTAGACATAGTTTTCGCTAACGTCATTTAGATTTAGATGGTTCAAAAAAATTCACGCTATGACCACAAATACTTTTTTTTTTTGCGTCGCGTCTTACTACCCCTTCAGACTATACGTATATGTACTAACTACACTGATGAGAAACCCACACTCGCATGGAAGGAGAGTGGAAAACCTATTTAGTACACCTGAACGTGATTTTATCCTCAATCTCCCCGTCAGAGGCAGTCCCAGTCTACTGCGAGAGTGATGCCCTGGACGAGTGGTAGACTATTCATTCTGGGGTACACGATCACATTTTAGAGGGTAATACATATATACCTATATTTCTCGTCTAGTATTTATTATTTAATACATAGCTTTGATGTAATATATTTAATTTAAATTTAGAGGTATTTTTTGCGTATGGCACATATGACTGGGTAGCACATGACATTGGTCGCCTTATGTGTAGACTATTAGCTGCTCTGTTGGCACAGAACGTTACCCAGGGTACACCATAGGAGGTTGTCTACACGTCATACCAGCAAGGAGATGATGTGATGATGGTTATAATGGAGTTGTGGAACCGGGGTGGTCTTAACCTAACTTAAGCTATCCAGACCCTGATGACTGTTGGGATCATTCCCCTTGAGGGAAAAATACCCAAGGTACCAGACGGGAATCAAAACCTGGGACCTCTACCCTCGTTACCAAGGTTCACTGACCACTATATAACAGGGCCAGTTATATGTATATGACAGAATATGTGTAACTTATAACTTGCACTATGCACTAACAAACTTGACGGTACAAAGTTGAAGAGAAATTTATATCCAGGGATACTAGAACAAAAAAAAATTTTTTTTTTAATACGACTTCATCAGACCATTCGAACACCGAAACTATTCCCAAAAATATAATATACAAATATAATTCGCAACATACCTGCTTCAGCACGAACAAAGTTTGGGGTTTAAATCATCCACCCCACAAAGATTCGAACCAAAAGGGTCTACACTTCGAGGGTTTCTTCTAGTCGTCAAACAAAGCAGTGGCCATTGCATGAAGTACACTCAGTTAACTCTGGAAAAGGTTTTCGTGCTTTTTACTAAGTAGAGTAATTTGTATTATAATTTGTATGTTTAACACAAGGGATCCTTACAAATTAATTAAGAAATAGAAGGAAGTGCACCCGAACCAGCAGGAAGAGAAGGAGATCAATTGAATAAACCATTAATTAATTACATGTGTGGAGAGGTAGGAACAACCCTGACACCCTTAAGGTGGGGAGATAGGGGACGCGAGAAAAGGCGAGTTTTTTTAAAGTTTTTACACCAAAACTTTTTTTTTTTTGCAAAATAAACGTTGAGGTCACCATGTGTGGAAAATTAAACTTTATGTTTGTACTGGAGAAATTATTTTTTAATTTTGACCAAAAAAATGTATAGCTATAAAAACTGCAAAAACACTCATCTTAACTTGGCGTTCCCCACCTTAATACCAAACTACGTCAACTCGTCGAGCCCAACGACTAATGCTCCACGCCCAACATTGAATTTTTGTAGTTTACTTCGCTTAGCTTGATTGAGGAATGATTGACTCTACTGTGAGGTAGAGAATATGTTCTGGTAGAAGAAGGAGATGAAAGCTATTCAATTTGGAGTCAAAGAGATTATACAAGAGCTAGTTTTAATATAGGCCTAGTAATAAAACACATTTTCTTATTTTCAAAAAAGTTAAAAAGATTTTTCGTTTTAATAAAACAAAAAATTCCTGTGAGTAAGACAAAGAGGAATCAAGGAAAAGAGGGGTACGTAAGACGCTGAGAAGAACGGGTGGTAGGGAAGGACGCCAGCGCAGGGGGGGGGGAGAAAAAGGAGGAAAAAGAGGAGGAAGATCGATATGTAAACGAGGAGCAGGAGAGGACATGTGAGTGTGTGTATTTAGGCGGCCATTACGGCTGAAACCTAGGTGGGGAGGGAGAAGGGTTGGAGGGACGCGTGACTGTCACAGCTTGCCTGCGACGCAACGCGTCCCCACCACCCTCACTTTCTCTCGGTGGAAAGCAGCGTCTTCAGGAGGGCGTCGCTCGTCTGCATACATGCACCCGGGCTGACCCCGGTTTGGACAAATATGACACACATATGTGCTTACTATTATTATTGTTACTATTACTACCCATGTGAATGGGCACACAGATTAAGACGTAATTATCTTCTGGTCTAGTTTACCGGTGACGTGTAGATCGGGGTTAGGTACTTGGCCGGATTTATGGGGGTAATTTTTTTCTTAATGGTCCTCAACTTTACCTCCACAACAAATGTGGGTTCACTACCTCTAAATTTTACCTTACTCATCCCTCCCTCATTAGCATATTCAAACCTAATCATGGAAATCTCTCAAGAATAGTGGGACGCGGTGCACCAATATGTATTATTATTATTATTATTATTATCTGTACGCTCTTGTGTCAGTAATAGTTAACAATGACTTAATAATATAATTTAAGGGCCTAGGATGAGGAGGTTTCAGCTCTGAGCTGGATCATTTAAGACTATGTATATTAAAAACGTTGCCCAAGTGAATTTTCGGTTTGAATCCCGATAATTTCTACAGTTAAATTTTCATAGGTAGAGCCTTATTTGATAGCTAGAAAAGTTACTAGATCTTTTACGTGTTCATAAGTAAAGTCATGTAATCTAAAATTATTATTATTAGGTGTTCTGTCTTATGACAGGTCCACGTCTTTTGTCAGTGAGCTTAGACCATCAATCCTCCCTGTAGTCTGCCTTCTCCTTCAGCTCCCAGAATTTTCTTCTTTCCTTCAAGTCATCCAATATTTGAATCTTCATTCTTCATAAGCTCCTCTTTCCCTCAAACTTTCCTTGCATGACGTCGTGCAGAAGTCAGTTCCTCCTAAGGATGTATCCAATCCAGTTTGCTTTGCACCGAAGAATCACATCCAAAATGTATCTCTTCTCACACACTCATCTTAGGACTTCTTCATTTATCACTCTGTCTGTCCACCTAATCTTCTAAAGTTTTTTTTTCCAACACCACATTTCAAAGCTCTTCAAATATTTCTTTTCCATCTTCCTAAGAGTCCAAGTTTCTGCTCCATACAGTGCGATGTTCTAAATGTAGCATTTCATCTGTTTCTTCCTCAGTTCCAAACTCAACTTGCTGGTCAGCAGTTACCTCTTCTTGCTGAAAACTTCCTTGGCCATGGCATATACACACACAAAAGGATGAGGGTGAATTTTAAAGAGAATTGGGAGCCTGGAGAGAGAATATATAATCATTAGGTAGTGAAATAACCTTTGTACACCGAGACGTGATCAAACCCCGGATAATCGTGTCAGAGTCAAGGGCTCTATCCATGCGGTCATCTCTTATTGCATTAGGTATTTTAGAAGATGTCCTTCAGATAATTTTTTAAATATATTTTATACATTAAAAAAATATAAATATATATAAAACAGGCACGACACGTGGATTGTTACCAGAGCAAGCAATGCTTGACGGGACTGTACTAGTGAATAGCCCCTCTTCAATTTTGTAGTAATTTGAACACCCACACGCACAATAATGGAATAAAGTAATGTATGTTTGTTGGCTTTTAAGGAAAAGTTTGATACTGAATGAGAGCTTGCTTGCCTTGGTAACAACACTAGACGGCCCTGATTGGGATATAGCGAGAACATCAGATTATTTTTTTATGTATTTGTGTTTTAATATGTGATATTTTTACTACATTTATGCGCAATTAAACTAATAATGTAATTATAACAAAACTGGTTCGTTGGCGACACGGCTCGTTTCTACTAAAGGCAGTGTTTCAGCTAATTATTAATATGTTTACACAAATAAACATAAGGTTTTTATTACCTTATACGTGGCAATTATTCACAATTTCATACCCAGACAATAAAACATAATTGTCATTACTTTACAAACACACACACAGAGAAAGATTTCATGTAATGTCAAGGTCCCATCGCATCAACATTTTATTTTGTTGTTTAATAGTTGCTTTCCTCCCCTCTCCCCCCTCGAACCCAACTTTCTTGATTTGATTCCAGGTAATTAAGCATAGCTGGCCACTCATTATAAAAATACTCTGGTAAAAATGAAGGGAAAAAACCCATAGAAATATCTTTCGATATAATTATCTTAATAGCTACCCGCGACGAAGGTCAGAAACGTAATTCTATACAACACAAGAAAACTTTTGTTTAAATACCAACTTTTATGGCATTGAGGATTATTCCCTCACAATCCCCCCCCAAGACCCTCCCTGCTTTTCCTCCCGGTGCTAATGTTTCCACACTTGATTAAACCCGCGGAATAAACAATTATCTTTTGTCGTAGTATTGACGTAACCGAAGTAATCATCATTAAGAGTGGTAGGGGGGAGGGGGGGTGAACCGGTGTCGGCGGTAGCAGCTACAAAAAACCCCACACCATTCCTTTGATGAAATAATAACCAAGCTTACCAACAAGATAACATTCTATTTCTTTCCTCTTTTTTTTTTTTTTTTCCTTGCTCTTTTAAAGAATCGTTAACAGGTGAAAATGTGTTCCCATTATTTTGCCTGTCATGGTTTTATAACACTGTTTTTATCCAACTCTACCTAGAAATATAGAACACAAAATTGTGTAGGTTCTTTTTTTCGACGAAGAAGTTGTTTTTTTGTGCAGCTTTCCTTGGCGAATAAAATTGTTCGATGGAGGGGAAGGGGGAGGGGGGTTTGTTGATTTAAGACTCTGTGTGTGTGACGAATTAGGCAAATTGATTCGATATATTCTTCAACGCCTGTAGTTTTATGAAACAATAATTCATAACAAAAAAAGAAACAAGCCCACTTGTCAAGTGTTTTCTGTCGTGTTTACTTTGAACTTCGTAATGAACGTCAAGTCTCGCCCGATATTCTATCAACCAATAGGAACCATTCGGCGGTTATTGAGTATTTATGATTGAAGCGGAAAATGACACACAATAAGCGCCGCGCTGAGTACATTATGATTATTGTTGGAAGCGTATGTTGATGGACATGTGGAGTTTTATATGGGATATCCCCGAGAGACGGGGTGGTGGTGTGGTATATGTTTTTTTTTTTCTACCAATCTGCATACACCTTCGTTATACTTTGTCCACCAATGGAGACGCTTGTTTAGAGTGATGTCCAGTATGATTGGCGCGTCCATCATCTGGATTGACTTTTCATCATGGTAATGGTGGTAGCATTGTTTACCCACGCGGAGAGGAATAAATGATGCGTAGTTCTGTTTTGTACTCTTGACGTGACTTGTACGCATGCGCGGGGCCTTATCTCGGAGAGAATGGGAGCTTATGTATGTGTACCATGTGTTGAGTTGGTTACAGCAGCAGAGCTTATGTATGATCGGTCAAATGGGGACAGAGTGGGTGATAGCATACATTCCCATGTGAGGTGTGTAGAACAGAGTCTATGTATAATTGGTCAAATGGGGACAAAGTGGGTGATAACATACATTCCCATGTGAGGTGTTTAGAACAGAGTCTATGTATGATTGGTCAAATGGGGACAGAATGGGTGATAACATACATTCCCATGTGAGGTGTTTAGAACAGAGTCTATGTATGATTGGTCAAATGGGGACATAGTGGGTGATAACATACATTCTCATGTGAGGTTTGTAGAACAGAGTCTATGTATGATTGGTCAAATGGGGACAGAGTGGGTGATAGCATACATTCCCATGTGAGGTTTGTAGAGCAGAGTATATGTATGATTGGTCAAATGGGGACAGAGTGGGTGATAACATATATTCCCATTTGAGGTTTGTAGATCAGAGCCTATGTATGATTAGTCAAATGGGGACAAAGTGGGTGATAACATATATTCCCATGTGAGGTGTTTAGAACAGAGTCTATGTATGATTAGTCAAATGGGGACAGAGTGGGTTATAACATACATTCCCATGTGAAGTATGTAGAGCAGAGCCTATGTATGATTAGTCAAATGGGGATAGAGTATGTGAGAACATTATCACATGTACAGTTTTAACATCTCTGCTGACCTTGGCAACACTCCACGACATGACACTGGTGTACCATAAAGTGATCCAATGTAAGCAATTGTATTCTTAAACATTTATTAATTATTTAATCACAAATGTATTAGATATTTATTTCATCTCGATGCAATGCCAAAACTACTCTTTACATCAGGAATGTGCTAGCTTATTCACAGAAGGCTCAAATGAAAAAATCAAAAGAAAAATTGCAGCCTAAAGAATTTATTTATTAATTTCTCTTAAAAATTAATTTAAAAATAAATGATAAACGTACATAATAGATTGACATGAATAGGTATAAATACATTGAGAATGTATAAAGATCATATATATCTTAGTGGCTTAGTCTAAATTTCGTTCAGAAGATTTATGTGATGAGGTGTGAGATGAGTGAAACTGTGATTGAGTTTCCACCATTTTTTCATAATCTGGGTTTAACTGTGAGGAGGTTAAGCTAAAGATAGAAGACAGATGTTCATCACTCATCAAGACGGTTTCTAAGATCACTCTTGCCAAGTTTAATGGTTGTAAACACTTTTGAGCATGGATATGAGGATGCAAACACCGCCATTAGTTTTTTTGGCATGATTTTACAAGTTTTGAAAAAGTTGGTTTTGGCATGATTGGAGAATAAATCAGTTTTGTTGTGTTTAAGAAAGCCTGCTTAAGAAAGCAACACATTTTAATTATTTATTCCACGGGTCGAATTGAACACACCGGCGGGCCCGTATTTGTCCCGCGGGCCGTAGTTTGCTTATCCCCGTTTTACATGATTCAGATGAATATATGTGTGCGCTGCGTGATGAGATACATGAAAAATAATAATTAAATAGGGTCTATATATTTCATCAAAAAGCCTTCACAAGCCGTCATCAAAACAAATATGGCATTGAACTTCAAAAGGCGTATAGTGGCTACACCTCAACAAATAATGAAAAAAAGGTTCCCTTCAAAGCTTCATACACCCTTCAATTCACGTCAGCGAATTTCTCGCTCCTCCGTACTTTTCAGAATTCCGGGCAATTCGCCACTTTGTTCCAAACTCCAGGTGATAGTTAGAGTCCACCCTCACCCCTCTTTTAAACCCCACCTACCCCTCATCTGACCCCTAAACACCCCGGACTGGAAAAATCGCCCAAATATAAGATTTTCCTCACCCTTTTATGATTTTTCTTTTTCTTTTAATTTTTTTCTCTTTTCGATTTTTGTTCTTTCCTCTTTCTTTATCTACTTCTTTAGACTTTGTCTACCAACTAATAACGCTGCCGTTACTAGACTTGGGCGAGGGTCTACAGCTGAAAATAAGCGAAAAAAATGGGGAAATGTTATCCAGCCCCCCCACATACCCTCCCCACCCCCAAAAAAAATAATAGAAGAGATTGGAATAAAGTCAAGAGTTAAAAAAAAAAGACTAGAAAGAATAAGAAGAATAAAAAATATGTGAAGAAAATGAAAGAAGATGAGATTCAAAAGGGGGTGGAGAAAGAGTAGAAGAGGGGTAGAATTGCGAAAGATGGAATCGGGGGTCTCATTAAAATGGATGTTGGCGTTTTTAGGAGCGATATGAAGAATGGATGGATGGTTTGGATGTTGGGCAAGAAAAGAAAACTAGAAGGAAAAATTAGATTGAATGGGTTGAGATAGAAGGAGCTGGGGGAGGGGGAGAGGAGGTATGAGGAAAGTTTTGATTGTCCTCCCCTCCTTTACGGATTAGACACAATTACTTGTGCGCCTGGCGAGTCTTATACTTCATCAATCGGAGGACCTTCCTTAGTCTTCTGTGCGACTGGATCCCATCCGAGCTGATAACTCGATGACAAATGAGTCCAGTTAATTTTTTTTTTACTTCTTCTCCATCCGGTATACTCTAACCGAGCCCACCCCTCCCTGTACTCCCTCTCCAACCCACTACCCAGTTAAGAGGGAGAGGGTTATTTTTCTGCCTGTTTATTGGCGAGTTTGATATGATCTCTTCAGCTCCTCACCACGGCTTTCTCCGTGACCTGGGTGAATCCGAACCACCGGTGTTTGATAACGGCCTGTCTACAATCGAGATCAAACCTCCTGATCGGATACGTAACAGCAACATCGTCTGATGCACAGGCTGTTCCAAAAGTCACTTTTCAGTTAAATTGCCACATACTCGTTGTAGTTCTTCATACAACAATGTTGGAAATGTCTCCCACGGTCCTGAAGATATATCTGG
Source organism: Timema podura (assembly GCA_033556935.1). Classification (NCBI taxonomy): domain Eukaryota; kingdom Metazoa; phylum Arthropoda; class Insecta; order Phasmatodea; family Timematidae; genus Timema; species Timema podura. The sequence continues at coordinate 38,642,944 of JAVRXN010000005.1, forward strand.
ACACACCTCTTCACATCATATCACCCGAAGATGCGTGTTCGAACATGTCTTCAGACTCGTGGGTAACATTTCCAACATTTGTTACAGGAAGAACTGCAATGAGGTACGTGGTAATTTACTGCACAATAACTTTTGGAACAGCCTGTATAAAGTTAAATATGTTTACACAGTCTTGTATAACGTATTATTTTTTAAAGTATTGTATATAAAAACTATTTCAATCGTGAATATTGTCCCTCTCGAGATTATGATGGATTTAAACATTTTATTTGCCCCAGAGTTAAAAAAAAAACTAGAAAAAAGTGGTCTTACAACTCTGTTTGTACCCGAAACCACACCTCAAATGGTTTGATATATTTTGTCCAGACTTGATATTTAGAGATTATTTGATCATTCCTCAAGGCGTTTGTTTGATTCTGAGTCCATCCCTGTAGTTAAGGTTAATTTACTTTTAACAACTGATTTAGGAAAATATTATATTTATTCGAATATGGCTTGAACGATTTAATTTAAAATAAATATCTGCTGATTGTTTGAAATGACAAATAAAACTGTAAAGCTTACTACTTATTTTTTGGAGGGAAAAAACTCGTTTAACAGTAGTTTACTGATGAATGATTTTAGAAAATTTAATATTTTGGATAGGGACTTTAACGATTTTGTCCAAAATACCTTGGGAATGTTTTACATGATGAATAAGAATGTATATTTTGAGGTGTGTTTTTATATATATATTTTTTTTTTTTCACTTGAGGATGGTTTACTGATTACTGATTTTTTTAAATTTGTAATAAAAAAATTGCTTTGCACATTTTGTTCAAAATTTATTTCTAAAGAGTGCTTAATATGACCATCGTAGGTGTATTTTTTCTGATGAAATAATATATTCAAGGGTAGCCTACCTTTCTAAATGTTGTTCCCGATTACAATATATTATTATAAGAAAGTATTACTTACGATTGTGTGGTTCCATTTAGTTGATCAAATATTTGAATTGTCCGTTGTACTAGAGCGTCGGGCTTTTTATTTGAAACACCAACTAGAATGGTCAAGGGGAGGGGGATAACTCCCACTCCCCAATGGAATCAGTCTGATCTGTAATTTGTTGTCGAGAAGTGTGTGTGTTGTGTGTGTGTGTGTGTGTGTGTGTGTGTGTGTGTGTGTGTGTGTGTGTGTGTGTGTGTGTGTGTGTGTGTGTAGCGTACGAATGTCTTCTATTCTCAGAACTCTCTATTTCTTCTGTAGTCAACATATTTCCCAACTTTTCATTTTGAATGGCTGTTCCACCCTGACCTGTCTTTCTCCCTCTCGTACCAACGAGGGGTTACCTCTGTCCTTGTCTCACGCAAATCCATCTCCCCGCTGAAGGGACGAAGAATGTTTAATTTGGCACGGTGCCCCTTCATCCCTTAGTCCAGCGTTTCCCAATTAAATTTAGTCATGGAACCCTTTTGTATTTCGTACAACATAACGGAACCCCTTAAATATTCTTAGCATAACAAAAATAAAAAAACAAAAAACGTTGAAGAAGAAAAACAATTTTAGTTCAAGGTCAAATACTTTAAATTTAAAATTACATTTTTCCAAGGGGAAGGCAACTATACGTTTTGCACTCTTTATTGTCCCATAAATAAATGGAGCCACCCTGTATACGTGCCTATTGGGGAAAAAAAAAAGATTTAACTCTTGATTAAATTATGATTATTAGAATTTAAAAAAATTCCCAAAAATGTCAACATTCATTTTAATGAGCAAGGTGTAATACTTTCTTTTTATGGCAAGAGCTTATATTCGGTTTAAATGCTGACAACAATAATAATATAATAATAATAATAATAATAATAATAATTGTATTCTTAACCGCTTCGATGGCCGCGTGGTCTAATGCACTACTCTCGCAGTAGACTAAACTGCCACTGACAGAGAGATTGAGGTTCAAATCTCTGTTGGGTGTACTGAGGCTGGTTTTTCCAAAATGGTTTTCCCTATTCCCTTCATGCAAATGCGGGTACACTTCCTCTTAATATAGCTTTCCTAATACCTAGAACAATTAGCGTAATTAGTACATAAGCGTATAAACCGAACGGCTAGTAAGACACGTAGCTAAAAAATAATTGTATTCTCACGTCTGGAGCCGCATTAAGTTGGTTCCGATGGTTGATTTTGGTTTCAGAGTTTATCGAGAAGTAGTAAAGAAGACCTGACCCAAATATTGTCTCACCCGCCAGGTATAAATATACAGTATAAATACAGAGTATATTTAACTTTTCTGTTGTTTTTTCCTTACGTTTTCGTGGGGCCCTTAATTTTACCTCACGGGACCTCATTTGGGAAACGCTGCCCTAGTCTACCTCTATAATACTACTACGGGGTAGGGGGTAGTTTCAAGTTGATTGGCATCACTGCACGGCTTGGTTGCAGTCTGTTGCGGTCTAGAGGATGTTTTCATACCTTGACAGGGTTGTGTTCTTGCACTGGAGATTTGTGATATATAACTCAGGATTCGTGTTATGTCACCGGAGATTTGGGATATTGCACTGGGGATTTGTGATATATAACTGAGGGTTTGTGTTCTGTCGCTAGAAATTCATGTTCTGTTACGGGGGAGGGGTTATGTTATTTCGCTGGTGGTTCGTGACATAGCACTGATGATTAATGTTCTGGTGAGCTTAAACCTATTTTATTTCGTTGGGGATTCATGTTCTATCGCTGGAGATTCGTGCTATTGCACTAAAAATTCATGCTATGTCGCTGGGAATTCGTTCTATAACACCGGTAATTCGTGTGTTGTTACTAAGGATTCGTGTCCTGTCATTGGGGATTCATGTTGTCACTGGGGATTCATGTTCTGTCACCTTGGAATCATGTTAATAATAATATTTAGCACCGCGTCTTACTACCCGTTCGGGTTATACGCTTAAGTACTAATTACTCTAATGGATTAGGAATTGGGAGGGTTGAATTTAGAGGAAGTGAACCCGCATTTACGTGGAGGGAGAGTGGAAAACCATTTAGGAAAAACCACCCCCAGTTCACCCGACCGAGATTCGAACCTCGATTTCCCCGTCCTCGGCGGTCGAGCTCAACACGACAAGCGCGTTTGCCAACTACGCCACCGAGGCGGGTAGGAATCATGTTCTTGCACTGCTAGTTGTTTTATTTATTTTATGATCTGTGTTATATTACTGGGGATTAGTGTTATTGCACTTGAGATTCATGTTTCCTAGCTGAGTATTTATGTTCTTGGACTGGGGATTCATGCTATTTCGCTTGGGAATCATGGTACAGCACTGAGAATTCATATTCTGTTACTGGGGATTCATGTTCTTGTATTGGTGATTTGGATTATTTCACTAGTGATTCTTGTTTTTTAGCATTGATGGTTCATGATCTTAGCTGGAAGTTCATGCTTATTGCGCTAGGGGGATTGGGAGGAGAAAGTTTCAATATAGAGGAAATGTACCCACACTATTGTGGAAGGGGGTCTGAAACCTTTTAGGAAAAATACACCCTCACTACAACTGGCTGGTAATCAAACTCCGAACTTCCCATCACTGGCAAACTAGACAAAATGGTGTTGACCTTTAAATCTCAACCCTATCGGCACAGGTACGATTTTAATTTTATTTATGCATCCATTACTATTATTATTATTATTATTATTAGCACCGCGTCTTACTACCCGTTCGGGTTATACGCACTTACGCTAATGTGCAATGGTAGGGTGATCGTGAGATGAAATGGAGGACCTACAGTTTAACGTGGAATCCGAACCACGGTGGAGGCCTGCATCCATTACTGTTCCCAGCCTATGCCCTGAGTTAATTTTTTATTCAAGTCATATATTTTCCACTACCGGCTTTCTAGGCCTGTCGTAGCTTCATATGCCTTATAAATCTAACTTAAGAATAAATATTTCTTAAATATTTGTCCTGAGAATAGTGGCACACGACCAGAAACCATTACTCTTAATTTAAGAAGTTTGTTATCTAATTCCGCTATGCCCTTGACCAATATTCAACAACTGTTGATATCACCACGTGGAGAAAATTAAAATTCTATGTAACAACCCCACCTTGACTCGTGTCCCCCCCCCCCCCACCTCCAAACCCCTCCTTATGTCACCAAAACCATACCCTAATCTTTGTTTGCCTTTGTAAATTTCTATGTTCCTACCTAATCAACACAGAAAGTTTTTTTGTTTTTAAATTAGAGCCTTGAGATTCCTAAATATTGAAATGTTGGCTAGTTCTAGAAAACGACCAAAGAGTGTGTGGGGAGTTAGTTGGAGATGATTTTATTCACAAACCCTTTACAATTGTATAAAATAAAACGTATTAATCCAAATACCCCTCTAGCTCCACAAAAAAAAAAGTCCCTGTTAGCATAGTAAAAAAAAAAATCAAATCTGAAGGTTTGAGAAGGAGAAAGGTAAAAAAAAAAAAATCCAATTCACTCCTACACGGGCTTCTCTACGAATGTGATTCCAAACACTTCACAGTCTCCCGTCTGAGACTATTTTTAACTTTAAAATGGATCCCGCCCTGACATTCCATCTCACCTGGTTGATCCTTTGTGCACAAAGAGTGAGGAAGAAGAGGACAGGGGGAGTCAACAAGAGAGAGAGAAGGAATCATGCAGCAGGCTGTTTGTCGTCGTGAAGCCAATGAAAGATATTACCCGATCCCACACCATCAAGGAAAGGCGATGCTAATATTTGGATAAGGAGAACCTTACCCCTCTCCCCCCTTTTTCACTCTTTTTTACTCTTCTTCCCATTCCTCGGCGGTTGACGTCCCAGGAGGCATTGCGTGATGGAAGGCCACGAGTGGGGTTTTTGGAGATGTGGTATCGATAGAAAAGTATCGATACTTTACTCATTTCTAACAGAGGAAGAAAATTTAATTATCAGTTGGTATCTGTGTTCGTAAATAAAATCGGGGAATTTTATGTTTTTTTTAAAGTGTTTTTACTTTCTCGCGACCCCTCGGAGAAATATTGTGATTGTCAACACACAAAAATCAAGCTCTAGATTTATAAATGTCGACGTTTCATGACCCTCTGAAACAAAAAAAAAAGAGTTGTTTCCGCGATGCCGTCTGTCTGTCTATGTGTCTATAGAGCTGAAACCATCCTACCGATCGGGCTAAAACTTGGTATCTAGAGTTTTCACGAGGTTCTCCCAAGGAGGTTTCGGAATTATACATCATCCCTAAATTTAAGGGTAGTTTACTGAAGGCCAAAAAGAGAAAAAAATATATTTTCTCCAAATACGCTTTTACGATATTGATTAACCCTTGTATCTAGGCACTATTTAACTTTACAAACAAAATGGCTTTTCTCGTTTTCCCATAAAAACGACTTAAAGGGTAGTTTATATATTTTGAAATTTCCAAATTTGATCATATTTCAGTAATTATTATTTGAGATACGATATAACTTACCATTGTAAAGGTTTAGTTAAAAATAAAAATCTTTTATTTGAAATATATATTTATGAAATCAATATTTTTTAACTATAAGCAAATATGAATTTTTTTTAATGAAACAATTTGAAATTGAAATTGATTGTTAAGCTCTTTGGTGGACAGAAATGCTCCTATTTTATCATTGTTTCTTTAAAAGTGTATATTATTTCTTTTATGGTCTTTGGTGGAGTGTTTCTGCAACAATTCATGTGATTTCGTTTCACAAATCTCACAAGTTTTTAGTAAATATTTTTATATTAAGATAAAAGAGAGAGAAAGTCCGTGTAGTGCGCCGTACAATTTATTTTATGTATGAAAATGTTGAAGGTGTTTTGTCTCTATAGCCTTAGAACATTTGTACTTATCTAGTAACAAAAAAAACTTACATATTTAGATTTATAAAAGAATAATATGTAAAGTAGTCCCATGGCTTCTTTGGTGCTGACTGACAGCTCACAGCTGACGGCTTTGAAAAGCTACCAGACCAAATTATGTATCCCTACGCCAAACCATATGATCTGCAAAAAACATGTGTTTAGCAGCTGTCACTTCTGACAGTCAAAATTTAGGTATATACCTAAATGTTGGCTCTCACTTCTGACAGTCAAAATTTAGGTATATACCTAAATGTTGACTGTCAAAAGTCAGCTTTGAACTGTCAGTCAGCACCAAAGAAGCCATGGGGCTACTGTAGTACACGTAGACTACCTACCTTGACCGAACACTATGTCCTCAAAATATGGCCTAACTTACCATAGTGGAACCAAGTAAAGGTAAGCTTGCTACCTTTAGAGTAAATGGAGGCTACTGACCTACCTTATATTAAATCACACATAATAAATATAATATAATATAATAATATAATAATAATAATAATAGCAATACCGTACTTGGGTCTAGTTATTGTGTCTGTCCATTCTCAGAAGCAGAAACTTTTTAATCAGGTCATCAGTGTGTTGCCTTTTTTTTGTCCACCCCTCGTCTAACAAAACAGTTCGGGTTTTACCCATATGTACTAAATACTCTAATGTGTTATGGACGAAGAAGGTTGAATTTAAAGGACGTGTACCCGTATTTGCGTAGAGGGAGATTGGAAAACCATTAAGGGGAAAACCACCCCCAGTACACCCGACCGGGATTGAACCCTATCACCATAATCGGCAGTCTAGTCTATTGTGAGAATGACGCCCTAGTCTAGTTGATCACAGAAGTGGGTGAGTGTAGACTTAAAAATATCACATTACAATAAATAAATTATAAACGAATGATTGTTTATTTCGTATACAGTCCTGAGACCCGTGTGTGGGTGGCCTACTAATATTAGTAAAAGTATCGAAAACAAAAGCAACAGTAAAAAGTATTACCGGCAATATTGAAAGTAAATTATTGATAGGCCTATTAATAAGGTATCAATACTTTTTTCTGCGTCCCTGGGTGTGACAGGACGGGCGTGTTGAGTTCCTCCACGAAAGATGATTTAATCCCTTTTCGATAAAGGTCACTTTCGAGTCCTCCACTTGGTGGGTTGAGGGGGAGGAGGGATCTAATTAATTCATTTGGTGTTGGGGGGTGGAAAAGGGGGGGGTTGAGTTTCCTTCACGACACCTGAAGGAATGATTATAAGTATAATTGGTTAATTTCTACATATACTTATGGTTCTTAACAACCTATTAACCTAACCTTTCATGCGTTAACAATTTTGTTTATTAATTTGTAACGAATTGGTTATTATACATATACTTATGTTCTTACCCACTACTTAACCTAACTTTCATACATTAACAATTTTGTCTTTATTTTAACGAATTTGGTTAATTTCTACATATACTTATGGTTCTTACCCATCTAACTTAACCTAACCTTTCATGCGTTAACAAATTTCGTTCTTAGTTAATATGTAATTTACTGTGCGAAGACCCCTCCTTGAGGTGTCGTAAAGGAACTCGAACATTATTATTGGACTAATTATCTCCGATCAAACTCACTCGGACAGGCCTACCAACTTAGTTCTTGGCAGCTTCTCAATTACTTTTATCAAAGTTTTATTGGCGAAGTTTACACAGTACTAAGGTTGATGTGGGAAGAAAACAATTATAATTTAAGATGTTTCTTGTTATAAAAAAATATCTTACGAACTAAATAAGCTAGCCCCTAAGATTGACGAGGGTGGATTTATTAGTAATACACTTAACAGAAAATGTATAAGTAACGGGGAAAAAACACAATGTATATATTTATTGTTTTCGGTCAGTATCGAACCTGAACTTTCAGGGTAATAGTGTTAACCACTCACCCATAAATGCCAGTAACTTTACATACAGGGTGTACTGTGACGTAACTAACAAACTCCACCAGTGTGCTCTAGATATTATTTAATATACGCAATAGGGCTATATGTGGCACCCTAATGGAGTAACAACCACATGACTGACGTACAGTACTTACATGTAATCAAAATACTAAATGTACATAACTGTAATAATTTACCATTCTGATGTTTATTTACAAGTTGCAACCGTTTATCATGTTAATCACCTTCACATGTACTGTTCAACCCCCTCTCCCCTCTCCGCTTGCAAACAAGCTGTTACAGTTGTACCATGGCGTGCTCCCAATGTATGTCGGAAAAGCTCGTTTCTGATTGCATTGGTGGCGGCTTTATCGGCTTTATTACTTGCTCTCTTGTCTCTGGCTGCTGTACCAAAGTAACGGCATCGAACTAACTCCATGATGTAGATTAAACTCCATAGTGTGAACCCACAAGCGATCTATACCGGCCGAGTGGACGCCACCGTTAGCGATGATTGTGACAATATTTGCGGATATAGGGTGTCATGTCGTCAGCACAACGAACCCTACGCCCATTAATCTCAGTTTTTTTAGCGAAGCCGCTACTTGTTCATCCAAGTAGCTCCTCGTTTGTCCTCATGAGGTTGAGTGTGACTCCGTTTCAGACCAACTGCTTCACAGATACATTTTGAAAGCGGCGGGTGTCGAAACCCGGGACTTCTGGATCTGTAGCCAGGTACTGTGAACACTAGACCAAAGTAAATTAATTTTATTAATTCAAATTATGTCTAGAACACGTTGGTTACGTCTTGGTACACCCTGTATAAATAAATTAAAAAATATATATAATTACAAATAATATTACAAATTTTACATAGTAATTTGTATTCATAAATTCAAGAAAGAAATTATTAGTTCAATGATGTACAAGAGTCGCTAAAACAATGAAAAAGGTTCATATTATAAACATGTGTCCCATTTGACCTTGTTTTCAAGTTATACTCATGTTGGTACTCCAGTAATGTGGAGATACTTAACATTATAGTAAGTGCTCAAAATGGCCTGAATGTAAGCCTGCAGTCGTCTTGTAATAGAATGCCGCTCTCTTTCAAAAGATACCATGTGTTTGGGATAACCCATAGAACACACCTAGTCAAACAGGTCAAGAGATATCGCGTATGTTATACAAACAGCCCAGTGGACTCACCTGGCCGAAGCATGGAAACAAGATCAAATAGGACACATGTTTATATGAACTTTTTCATGTTTTTGTGTCTCTTGTCCACCGTTGAAGTGTGTCACACATGTACACCCTTTATATACTTATATATATAATATATATGTCTCTTTAAAATAATGTATTAACCACACAATAGATTTGAGCCTAATTTATTTTCTAAACGTCTACGTATTCAATATAATAATAATAATATTTAGCACCGCGTCTTACTACCCGTTCGGGTTATACGCCTAAGTACTAATTACGCTAATGGAATAGGTTTTGGGAGGGTTGAATTTAGAGGAAGTGAACCCGCATTTGCGTGGAGGGAGAGTGGGAAAACCATTTAGGAACACCCCCCCAGTTCACCCGACTGAGATTCGAACCTCGATCTCCCCGTCCTAGGCGGTCAAGCTCAACACGACTAGCGCGTTAGCCAACTATGCCACCGAGGCTGGTAAAATTAAATTAAATATTTAAATGATGATAAATAATGTGTCACTGGTTAGGAAATTCATCCGCACCTGAGATCTCCAACTTAGGTGCACGCCACAGTGACAAAAGTTAGAGAGAGGGTCACCCAAACGAGTATTGACTCGACCTAGCGTAGGTACTATCCAATTTAATAGAAAGGACACTTTATAAAATATAAACATAATTTTTTACGGCCAGAATTGATAGTATTTTACTTTATTATTAGTGTTATTTTATGTAATTATTGATCGAAAATGACAGCTGCAGATCACAATACTTGACGTGACATGAAAGTATCAATAAGGTGAAACTTGGGGTAAAGTGTTCTCCTCAGGTTCAAACTCAGCTTTGGTCGACATAATTTTTACCAAGCAATTAAAATCCATAGCACAACTTCTTTTGGTAATTAATACATGAGTGCATAATCCGAACGGGTAGTAAAACGTGATGCTAAAAAAAACTTTGACTATCTTATTTGATTTGTTAACTATAAAGTTAATTTCAAGAGTTATCAAAAGCCTCTAATAATACTTCCATATTGATTATTGGATGGTTTGCATTTATATTATTAATTTTTTTAAATTTGTTATTTGAGTTATTTAAAGTGCACTTTCTGAACTGGCTGATTATATGAAAACAAGACTTATAAGCTAACTTATATCTAGAAAAAACGCAACAACAGGTCTCCAGCCGTTAATTCATCCCTTTTAAAGGAGTAAACCCACATTTCACAAACGATAAATGTCTCAGCAAAGCCAGGAATCGAACCTGGTACCCTTATTTCAATAGACAGCCACACTACCAACTTAGCTAAGGTTTCGGACTAATCATTAATTAAACGGGCTAATAATGTAAATACAATTGTAATATATGTATATACACACCCGTTTCAATGGCCGCATGATCTAAGGTGTCGGTTTTGCAAATGCGGGTACTTTTCCTCTAAATTAAACCTTCCTCATCCCTAATCATAGCGTATCTAATACATAAGCGTCCTGATTGGGTAGTAAGACGTGGTACTAAAAAAAATCTCTCGTCACTGTAGCAACTTGAGTTTCCAGTTTCCAAACAACGGATAGATCAGACTTCAGAGTAGTCTATCTGTGGAGAGTGAAACACATCTGACTGTAAAGAGCCTTCAATAAACAACTGCAGACGACCCTTGCTCTAGGTATATCTCCGAGAACGCTCCTCGGAGGCAAAACTGGAAGAAGAAAAAGAAATAAAGAAGGACCTTACTCTCACTCTTTCGAGAGGAAAGAGGAGGCCATACTATCCTATCCTAGGCCCAGTCAGTCCTGTTTAGTATTCAATATCGGCATTCCGCGTGCAAGGACTGGTGGGGGAGGGGGAGGGGGTGATGGTGGTCCTTATATATCTCCTTCTCTGTCTGCCTCACGGGGTCACAGGGACCGATCGTCTCTTTCTCTCGCACTCGTAGAGAGGTGTGTGTGTGTCCCTGTGTCTTCCATCCACTTCAATCCTCTCCCTCCCCCTAGGCTAGGGGTTGCCTTTACGTATTCCTGTTAGATTCCGTCTGATCAGCATCTCATTCCGCGCCTCAGACGTGGAGATACGTCATGAGGATTGCACCAGGGACATCGGGCCTGGGGTTGAAAGGGGAGGGGGGGTTGATACAGCTAGTTGCTTTTTTCCTTGTTTGGTCGCACGTTCCATCCTGCTCCTCCTACCATCGCATCTTATTACCCGTTGGGGTTATACGCTAATATACAACTTACGCTAATGTTTTAAGAAGGAAGGTTATATTTAAAGAAAGTGCACTCACATTTGCGTGGAGGTATAGTGGAAAAACCACTCTCAGCACACCCGACTGAGATTTAAACCTCGATATCCCTGTCATCGGCAGTCTAGTTATTTATTATTATTATTATTATTAGCACCACGTCTTACTACCCGTTCGGTTTATACGCACTTACGCTAATGTGTAATGGTAGGGTGATTGTGAGTTGAAATGGAGGACCTACAGTTTAACGTGGAATCCGAACCACGGTGGAGACCTGGTATTCCACACATTCCCAAGATGTGATTAATACACGTCTTGTCAGAGGTGAAGGAGGGGTTTGGCAATCAGATAAATCTGTGCCGGGACCGAGGATTGAACCCCAGACCCTCAGCACTGAAGTCCGACACCTTACCCCTAGACCGCCAGGTCACCTGACAGTCCAGTTTACTGTGAGAGTAGTGCCTTAGACCATGTGTCCACCGAAGTGGGTCGAACATTAACTAAGCTAATGGAATATAGTTAAAATTCCGACACCTTAGCTCAGTCGGTAACGTGTCTGTCAACTCAGTGAAGGGTGTCGGGTTCGATTACTGGCATGGCCGAAAAATGTATTATTGGTGAAATGAGGGTTTCACTTTTCACAGTGATGAGTTAACGGTCGGGGGGCTGTATGTTGTGTCTGTTGTAGATTTAAGTTAGTTTAGAAGTCGTTTTGCCTATATAATCAGTCGGTTCAGAAAAAGAACCTTAAATCCCTTGAATAAATGAAAAAAAAAAATTGAAAACAGATAATAATGGTAGAGCTTTGGAAGGAAATGAACCCGAATTTGCATGGAGGTTGAGTGGAAAACAATTTCGTAAAAAATAAAAATCTCATTACGCTCTATCGGAGACTTAAACCCCGATTTCTCCTTCATCGGACAATCCAGTCCAACATGAGAGTGACGCGTTGGATCATGCGACCAACGAAGTGAGTTGCACGTATTAGACTTTAAATACATATTATAATTTATGATACCTGGGTGAATAAAGGGATCAATGCTGCCGAGGACGGGGAGATCGAGGTTCGAATCTCACTCGAGTGAACTGGGGGTAGTTTCTCCTAAATGGTTTTCCACGCTCCCTCCACGCAAATGTGGGCTCACTTCCTCTAAATTCAACCTTCCCAATTCCTAATCCATTAGCGTAATTAGTACTTAAGCGTATAACCCGAACGGGTAGTAAGACGCGGTGCTAAATATTATTATTATTATGTTATATAAAAACTTTTTTTTTGCCAAAATAAATAAAATATTGCTCTAGTAGAAACAATAGTAGAGCCATATTTTATTTCTTTTGACCAAAAAAAAAGTTGCTATAAAAACTGCAAAAATACTGCCCTTAATTCACGTCCCCCTACATCTCCACCTTAATGTCAGTCTCATCTAGTTTGGTCTAACCTAGCTGTTGACGGGGAGCTCATGGTTCAAATCCAGGTTGGGTGTATAGAGGGTACTTTTCCCCTCAACGGTATATCGCTCGGCCTTCACGCAAAAACAGATACATTTCTTATGAATTCTACCTTACATACCTTTACCGGTCTACCCAAATTAGGCAGTTAAATGCGAATAACCTGGACGGGTAGTAAATCGTGATGCAAAAATAAATTAATTTTTTTAATTCCCCATGTTCCGTTACCCATCCGGTACATCCACAGCTTAGACCAATTATTTAGGAACACAAGTTGAAGGTCAACATTATTAGCATTTAATTGGAGAAAGAATGGTAAAAAAAACAGTCATGAACAGTAGCCTACCATGTTGAAATCCACCCACTGTGCACCTTGCCGGGATTTGAACCGATACCCAACCTCCATGGGTCGGAGGTGAGCATACTAGTTTATCTCGCTGGCGCTGAGACAAACTCAAGGTCCTACTTTCTCTCTTCCTTTTCGTAATGGTCGGTGGTGTTAACAGGGGGCCCGGGGCTCGATACCAAATTGGGTGCATTATGGGTCCTCCCTCCCCACCCCACTATATTTTTACATACAAACTCAAGGTGAATGCTGGTATATTTCAGTCAAAATTCTTCTTTCGCCTTTCCCTTCTTCCTTTAGGTTAAATATACGTAGGTCTATTGAGCCGCCATATTTATATTAGCGTTCCTCATCCTGTTTCAACTAGGTTAGATAGTTTAATTCAATCCCTGATGTAAGGAACATAACTCATTTCTTTCGACCAAGGAAAGGTTTTTTTTTCACCATTTTCATTCAAGATTATTTTTACAACAACAACAAAACGGAACCGGAACTTCTATCATCTCCTCCTAAAGTTGCAGTGTCCTGTCACCCGGCTAGGATTGAACCCGGGACCATCCTACTAGCCGGCGCTAATTGGTAACCCTCGCGGTGTCCCGTATAATATTTCAGTATCTTATATGGGTGAAGGGGTAAAGGGGGCGGGTTAATGGCAGGAAGGTTCGCTTGCCCTGGACACTTCCGACAAAACTCCGTGAGCTCTCAACTTGAGAAAGAAAGAAAGGATGGGAAGAGAGTGGGTAGAAGGGGATAGAGGAGAAAGAGAGGGAGAGAGGAAGGGGAAAGAAGGGGAGGGATAAAGAGGAAAGAAGAGGAAGATTGGGATAGAAGGGTGATAAAGGGGGAAGAAAATGAAGAGTAGGGATATAGAGGAAGGAAAAAGGAGTATAAGGGAAGAAAGGGGATAGAGATGCTGGAAAAAGAAGGGTAGGGATAAAGAAGAAATAAGAGGAGTATATGGAAGAGAGGGGATATAGAGGCAGGAAACAGAAGGGTAGGGATAAAGAGGAAGGAAGAGGGGAGAAGAGAGAGTGGAAAGAGAGTAAGGAATAGGAGGAGGTGTGAGATAGAGGGAAATATAAGGAAGTGTCACATATATATCTTCATAATTGATTAATTAATTATATATTTTCAAACTGCGTGTATTTTGATTTATTTTATTAAAATTTAAAAAAAGCTCCGGTGGTCGAACGATCTAAGGCGTTACTTTTGCAATAGACTAGACTTTCGATGACGATGGGGAGATCAAAATTCGAACCCCGATCAGGTGTTACCAAAGGTTTTTTTTTCATAAAGGGTTTTCCGTTCTCTCCTACACGCAAATACGGGTACATTTTTTCTAAATTAAGCCTTTACTCATCCCTAACACAATAGCGTAATTAGTACATTAGGCCTACTCTACACTAGCGGTTAAAACGATAGAAGTTAAAATGCTTGCAACCACGCCTTTGAATCTGGACCAGCGTTTTGACCGCTACCTCTGGTGGCGTTAAAACTGCCAGTGGCGGTTTTAACGCCTCCAGGCGTTAACAGGCAGTTGTGCCTCAATGTCACAACACGTCTTTCAGCAGGAATAATAAATACTCTTCCTCAAGATGGTATCACGTTTTGCAATATTCCCATTCACTAAACCAAGGAATTCATCAAATAAAACCACAGACATTCTATAGTACAAAAAAGAACTTCTCTGGGTACATTCTGTGATTCATAAACATAATATGAAACTGTCCTGTTGAGAGACGGTTCAATAATGTGGGGTGAGTCCACCAACGTGTCTTTTGACGAGTTTTTTTTGTTTTTTTTTGCGAGTTTCCTCCAACAAAATAAGTCTGGCAATACAGCCAACCTGTACAATGTCCATTTTTAAACCATTCTGCACAAGTGGAAGCAACAACCGCGGCATTTAAACCGATAGTGTAGAATCAGTAACGTTTTGATAGCGTTTTGATAGGTGTTTAACAATCGCGTTTTGAGTCAGGTGTAGATTCAAGATTTTGGGGGCGTAAGCTAGCGGTAAAACCGACGCGTTTTAACCGCTAGTGTAGAATCGGCCTAAGAGTATATAGCCCAAAAAGATAGTAAGACACGGTGCCAAAAAAAAATCTTTATTTTTACAGCATAGGCCCCACTTTAAAAAAATTAACTACACTTCTCTATTTAACTTTGATTAATGCACAATAGTATTATTAATTTGACACTTTGACACTAGAGATCACTACTAGCGCTCAGAGCAAAGTCAACTTGACTTTAAAACATAGGTTTAGTTTAATTCCTCGCGTGTTTAGCTGTGGTATGGGGTGCACACGTGTGTGATGTATTGTAGCGATCTGGACGAGGATAATGTTTCGTTGAATTTTTGCACCAATTTTGTTCATAATTGTAATTGATAACCCAAACACTACAAATTCAACATTCAGTGTTTACTTTGTACTCGTTGAATCAAAAGGTTATCTCATAAATGAGCTAACAATAATAATTGGTTTATTATTTGGGTCACTGGAAAAAACGCGAGTGGGAAAAACGATGACAATTTTTTTTTTGTGTGTGTGTTATTAAAAATACATTAATTTATATTATTTCTAATGTTTGTGAAATTGGCTGTACGTGAAGTGTGCGGCCTTCTGCGGAATCCGTGAAGTGACGCGCGACCTTCCAACGTCAAAAGGTTCCACAACCGTGGACTGGGTCATTGTGCTCTCAAGAAGGTAAGCTAAACCACTTTTTATTGGTATAAAAGTAGATGTCATTGTGGGATGGACAGGAACGTGATTCAAAAAAAGTATTTTTTCAATATTTTCTAACAATTTTTTTTGTCCTAAATAAATCAAATATTTATCCAGTAGTTTAATTTTCTACACATGATAGTATCAACAGTTCTTGAATATTTTTTATAAGCATTCTGGAATTTGAAAATAGATGTTTAAATGAATAAAACAAGTCCTAGTCAAATTATGCAATGTCCGTGATAAATATCCAATAACTATCGAGATTGTTACGTGAAGATTGTTTTTGGCACCGCGTAATACTACCCTATTAGGTCATACGCTTATCGTTTTAGGAACTAGGAAGGCTATATTTATAGAAAGTGTACTCGCATTTGCTTGTAGGGAGAGTAGACAAACATTTTTGGAAAAAACCTCAGTACACCCGACTGAGATTTGAACCTTGATCTCCTAGTCTTCGGCAGTCTTGTCTATTGTGAGAGTAACGAATTAGACCATGCGACCACCGAAGTGGGTAGTATGAAATTAAACTAGACCTAACTTATCTACTGAATCAATATTTCACCACCTGTTTCTGTAACCGAACGTAAATGCTTTAGTGGCCGCATGGTCTAAGACGTCACTCTCATGTTAGACTGGACTGCCCAAGACTGAGATATCTGGGTTTGAATCCCGGCAGGTCTACTGAGGTTTATATACCCTAAATGGTTTCCCACTCTCCTTCCATGCAAATGCTGGTAAATTACCTCTAAAACGCTTACTTCCTCATCCTACCCCATTAGAGTAATTTATCATACATGCGTATAACCTGTACAGGTAGTAAGTAGTAAGGTGCGGCGATAAAAATAAAAATTCATTTATTGTATCAAAATATTTTTTGCTATAAAAATTGTAAAACAAACAACCAAGTTTTAATTCGAGTTCCCTTCCAAGGTCAATTGTCTCCACTTCGTTTAACCTGAAATGTAGCAAGCACGCTTACCTTGCGCTTTTCCACTCTGAAGCAGTTTATAAGATATGACCATAGTGTAATTTGTCAAGGAATGACTGCCACATTTCAGAGTTAGAAGAGTGTAAATACACTCAAGCGCATCATGTCAGGAATAAATATTAATTATGTTTCTTTCGCACTTCGTGTCTTAGTACCCGTTCGATCGGCCAGCGTGTTTACAATGATTAAGGCAAGGACCAGGAGACCCGCCTAGGTGCTGTAGTTAGCTAGCGCGCTAGTTTCGTGTTGAGCTAGACTGCCGAGGACGGGGGGATCGAGGTTAGAATCTCGCTCGGGTGAAATGGGGGTTTCCTAAATTGTTTTCCACTCTCCCTCCACGCAAATTTGTGTTTACATCCTCTAAATTCAACCTTCCCAATTCATAAACCATTAGCGTAATTAGTACTTAAGCGCGTAACACGAACGGGTAGTAAGACGCGGTGCTAGATAATAATAAGTACCAGGATGTTTAATAGTTTAGTTCACGTGTAGACCTATAGTCTGTTCAACGTAGGAATTGTTTTCTGAAAGGCCTTTTTCCCTAGCAGAAATCTATTATATAGTAGGATATTGGTAGTAAAAAAGACCTTTCGGAGAGTAACTCCTACCGTGAATGGAATATATGTGTGTGTCGGGTGGTAGAAAAATAGTTCAGGGGAAAACCCACTTAAATGCACCTGACCGTCAGTCTAGCCCAACTCTGTCTACGTGCCAAGCTCCGAGAGTATTACCAATAACAATTAATAAATGGTAAAGTGTACCACACACAGTTTATCTCCCTTTTATCTTAAAATAGAGACATTTACTAAAAACTCGTAAGATTTATCAAACGAAATAATACACATTGTTACAGAAAGGCTCCACCAAAGAGCATAAAATGAAATAATATACATTGTTGCAGAAACATTGATGAAAGTGAAACCTCTCTGATCACCAAAAAGATTAAAAATCAATTTCACAATTTTTTTAAACTTGAATAAATATATGTATATTTATTATAGTTAAGTAACGATTTATTTATAAAAATATATTTCAATTAAAACACTTTTAAATTTAACAGTAACTTACTACAACTTTATTTGGTATCTGAATTAGTTTTGTAGATATGATCAAAATTTGACATTTCTGATGATGGAAAGTGCCCCTAAAGTAATTTTTATGGGAAAATTAAAACTGCCATTTTGTTTGTAATATTAAACATTGGCTGAATACAAAATCAAATTAATTCGTCGGAACGGATTTTAAGGTAATCTAATCTTTCTCTTTTTTCTCTTCATTAAACTAATCTTAATTTAGGGTTAGATATTTAATTCCAAAAACTCCTCGGCGGAACTTTGTACAAAGTCCAATCGGTAAAACGGTATCAGCTCTAGGCCGAGGTATAGACAGACAGACAGATGGCATTGAAAAAACAATTTTTAGGTTTCAGGGGGTCTTAAAACGTCGACATCCATCAAAATTTCGAGTTAAATTTTTTTTAAATATCACAATACCTCTCTCTCCGCGGGGCCGTGAAAAAGGTAGTGTACTCCCAACCACCGCTATTCAATACAAATATGTTAGGGATCAGGAAGGTAAAGTTCAGAGGAGATGTACCCGCATGTGTAAGGAAAGTGGGGATCTATTAGGTAAAACAACCCTCAGTGCACTTGACCATGATTCGAACCCCGACCTCCCCGTCACTGGTAAACCAAAATAAAAAAAATCTTCACATTTAGAACATGTATATTAGGGCAGTGATAGCAAAATAGTTTTCTTTGACAGTAACTATCGATGAATTGGGGTATTCTACATGCATTTTCTAAACACACAGATTATGTAAACAGACTACTTACAAACTAACTAAATCCAGGACAATAAGCCTGATATTAAACACCTAGCTCTTGATATTTTCCGATTGTAGCCAGATGTAAGTTTTCGGTAGACTATCATGTTGAGTGTTACTGGTGCTATAAAGCCTAGAAGGCACCAAGCAGGCTGTTTCGTTGCTCGACGTGGCATCCCTTCCTCCGTGTTTGGGGATGAGCGAAATTAAAAACGTGCCTTGGACGTGGTTGGTTTACCCAAAACCCACCCTTTTTTTTTACAATGAAAAAAAATGGGGAAAACTGGGTACATACATATACAGCAGCAGGGATTTAAACCTACGACTTGGGTGGGTAAGAGAATAACTACAATTCGTATTCTTTAGTTGAAAAGTGTGTCCTATAGGGGCTTGAATCCTTGCCTACCCCCATTGAACCTCCCCCCCTCTATTTTCCTAGTCTTGGTTATTTAGGCCTATTGACCCCTTCTTCGTGAAATAGGTCCAGGGTTCACAACCATTACCTTCTTAATATCAAGAGAGTATCCATCGCAGGAGTCGTTCAGACCTATTTTACCCCTCACATGAACTTCCAGCATTGCACCCGTGTAATTAATACCTAAAGTCTGTTCATCGTAGGAATTGTTTTCTGAAAGGCCTTTTTCTCTATCGGAAATCTATTATATAGTAGGATATTACTAGGAAAAAAGACCTTTCAGAGAGTAATTCATACCGTGAATGGAGTATGCTTCCAGTTCTGTAGAGTCCAGAGGAGTATTATTCAAACATTTTGTTCGCGTACCACAAAGTTGTTGGTGGATAATGGAAGTTATACAAATTATATAATCTACATTAGAGGAAGGGGGAGAGAGAAAAAACAGCTCTCCCAGATCGCCTGTCTTTAAGTCCAGGTCTCTTGGGATTAAGCCTAATTCTGGCCCTGATTATTCAGGTTTAATCATGAAATATACAACGTGTATCTAAAACATTGCATCAAACTTTGGCAGGCTATTCTTTGGGTGAAAATAGAACCATTCATATCAGCAACCTAGGGTCCATCTTGAATAATAATGGCGGTCTATACACCCCTAAAGATAGAGCTAAAAACGACTGTTGTGTGAAATTTTATGAAAACTGCTTAGGGTATTACAACGAATACTTGTATACTACTTATTGAAACCTTGATCATTAATAAATTAAATGTGCTGTTACCGTTACCCACCCCCATCATGTAAAAAAGACGGAGTTGTAACACTTTTTCCGGTAATAAAATATGTCAGAGTAAGTATTATCGATTTTGACTTAAGATTACAAAACGTGGAGTAAAAATTAAGAAAAAAAGGTGTCTTGAAGAAACAGTCTAGCTTTCCCCGTTTCCGAGATAATCATGCATGTGTGATTTTAAAGACAAGTTTAATTCCTGCCAGGTAGGGAGCCAGTATAGCTGTGTTAGCTGTGTTAGATACATATGTCTCTGAGCTCAAACTTGTGTGATTATCTCAGAAACAAGGAAAGCTAGACAGTTTCTCAAAGACACCTTTTTTGTTAATTTTTACTCCATGTTTTGTAATCTTAAGTCAAAATTGGCAATACTTACTCTTGCATATTTTATTGCAGAAAAAAGTCTTACAAACCCCCCTTTTTTACATAATGGGTGTGGGTAACGGTAACAGCACATTTAATTTATTAATGATCAAGGTTTCAATAAGTAGTATACAAGTATTAGTTGTAATACCCTCAGCAGTTTTCATAATATTTCACACAACAGTCGTTTTTAGCTTTATCTTTAGGGGTGTATAGACCGCCCTTATTATTCAAGATGGACCCTAGGTTGCTGATGTGAATTATTCTATTTTCACCCAAAGAATAGCCTGCCAAAGTTTGATGCAATGTTTTAGATACACGTTGTGTATATACATATATACACATATATATGTATGCCTTTTCTTACTTACCCCTAAGATGTATTCTTGTACCCTTGAGGGTACGCGTACCCTAGATCGAATAACACTGGTCTAGAGATACGATTTTCAACCTTTTTCAACTTGCGGCACTAAACGCACAAGGCACTAAAATTGTCAAGGCATACCATAAGTTTTTTAAGGAAATGTTTTATTAAATTAAAAAACCAAGTATTAAGAGTTTGTTGGGAAGTTCAATAGATGATGTTCTAATGTATATGTGTGTGTTTTAAAAACAATGTTGACCAGAAATTTAAAAATATTAATTTTCATCCCTTAAGATGGGGTGCTAGTGAGGGTGAGTTTAAGGAAGTATTTTTGAAGTTTTTACAGCATAAACATTTTTGGCCAAAATAAATCAAATATTTCTTCTATAGAAACATATAGTTTAGTTTTCTGCACATGCTAATCTCGACAATCCTTGAATATCTGTCAAGGGGGTCCTAGAATTTAATGACAACTTTTTCTCTTAATTTAAAAAGTTTGTCACCAAATGCCACCATGCTCATGCCAGATATTCAAAAACTGTTGAGATTAGCACGTGCAGAAAACTAAACTATATGTTTCTATAGAAGAAAAATTTGATTTATTTTGTTCAACACATGTTTATGCTATAAAAACTGCAAAATTAGCGCAATAAATTCGCGCTCACTAGCACCCAACCTTAAATTGTTTACTCACTTCTTTTTGATCTTCCCCCAAACTCCCGCGGCACACCTGCTGACCCTTCGTGGCACACCGGTTGAAAAACGCTGGTCCAAAGTCTTAAGAACTAATCTGATTAACCGGGATACTGGATTCAAGATTAAACTCGAATCAGAAATAGCGTCAAAGTAAAGTTTTTTTTTAGTAACAATGAATTTGTGATACGTTAAATGATTTTTTTTATTTTAAAATAATTATTTTTCAGTTTAATTGTATTTTATAAAATATAGTTAACTGGTCTCAATTCCAATGTGTTTTAAAAGAATAATACATCAAATCGCACCGTGATTTGACGTCTGGTTCAAGCTCTATTACTTACCTAAGTTAGATGTTATTCGTGGAGATGATGGGCTCTTAAGGTGGCCACCTAACAGAGATGATGTGCATTACAGACCTCAAAAAAATCCCCAATTTTAAAGGGATGGTTTGCTAATTTAAAATATGGTTCAAGCCAAAATGGATGTTGTGTCCCAATATGATTAAAAATCTTTAGTTTTTAAGTTAAATGTATATTTTTTAATTTCCATGAAAAGGTGAAATTAGCCAATGTTTTAAAATGTTTTATGAGAAATGTGGTAGTTCTTATATCAAGGAGTAAATGGTTAGAAATATCTCTTAACTATTCTCCAACAAATAAAGTATATTTTTAATATGGTCACACAACAGAATGTTATAAGATAATCGAGGATTGTTTTAGTGGTTTTGGAGCTTCAAAACTGTCTTTTCTATAAGAAAAATTGCATTGAGAAGAAATTGAACCTTACAGAAGGTGGGAACCCTTTAACGGGCCGTTTCAACACCAACATGCAATTTTTCATATTTTTTGAAATAATATTTTATCTATAAAATAAATAAAAATTGATTACGCATAATTCTTTAGAATGATCTATTAGTAAAATACTATAAAATATACTTTGTTTTCCTTTTTAGTGAAGATACTGAGAATAAAGTTTTTCAAGAAAGAGTTTGCTACCGGGATTACATTCTTATTTTAAAAAATCTGTTGATGCATTACTAAAAACAAAATAATTATTCTATGTCCAAGCAAGTCTTCATTTATTGTGTTTTTCGTTCACCGTATCTTACTACCCGTTCAGGTTATACTCATATGTACAAATTACTATAATGTGTTAAGGATGAGGAGGGTTTGGATTGGAGCAAGTGTATTCTCACATTGCGTTGAAGTAGAGTGGAGAATATTTTAAGGAAAATCATCCTGAATACACCCAACTGGGATTCTAACCCGATCTCCCCGTCATTGGCAATCCGGTCTATTTTCGAAAATGACGCCTTGGACCGTTCTACCGTTCAAACAGTTTGAAATCCATAAAATATTCATTTCGATAAATTTAATATTATATAAGATTAATATGATGTTTTATATCACTTTAAAACAGTAAAATATGCAATGATGTCAGTTTCAAATTAATTAGATTAAATATTAATTTGAAACTGACATCAGTGCAATATTTTACTGTTTTTAAAGTGATATAAAACATCATATTAATCTTTATATAATATTATAATTTTATCGAAATGAAATATTTTATGGATTTCAAACTGTTTTGTGTGGTTTTTTATTATCTTTTACTAATAGTTAGTTATTCCAAACACTGCTGAGCAGTAAATTTTGATTGATTTACTATCCGCATATTATTTTAGAGAGGGTGGGAAAACCATATTGAAAATGGCATAGGAAAGACACACCACTCTCGTCCAGCTGGGACTCAAACCCACAGATCCACGTGGACTAGTTGCAATACTACTGTAACTTCTTAAAACTCTCGGCCAATTCTGTGATTCCATTTAAAAACTATAAATGGGACTTTCAAATCCTTGAATCCTTGAACCCTCATATTCTTGAATCCTCGTGGATACTGGAGATTCGAGGGTTCGTGAAAACATAGGATTCGAAATTTAAATAAAATATTGTCATAGCTTACAGCAAGGATAACTTAAGACTAAGAACTCATACTGTGAACTGTCCTTATCAGCGGTCACGTATTCGTGCTAGGTCATGTTTTTAAAAACACAGATTGTTTTGCCAATTTGCATAACATAGAGTATTGGTAAAACTGGTAGCTTAGGGGAAACACCCCTCATTTTTTGGTATAAAACAGCGAGTTTTTGAGCCTTTAGAGGTAGAGGGGGTTGTAGAAGGATGCCAGTTGTTAGGAGCTAGCTTGAAGAGCTTTAAATACTCTGCTACCGAGTTACAGCGACTTGTGGGGAGAATATACTACAGTTTAAGTCCCTGTTCAGTAGGAAACCCATCTTACAAGTCTTGAGTTATATAACAACCACACGCAACTCTGGGTGGCCGTGGGTTGGACACCAGCTAGAGTTATAACACTTAAGATAGGTCAGGGTGCGGAGTAGGACATTGATGTAACGAGAAACTTTTTCTAAATCTTTCGACTAGTTATAAAACCTACATCACATTTATGCACTCGTATATTAATTCATATATTTCAGTGAAAAAGATCAAAACCAGCCCGTTAATTATCTGCCTCTGGCTAACCATCCCACTAAGCCATCCTGACAAGTAAGCCCATGGGAGGGGGAGTAGCGATAAAATATAACTATTTATAAATTGTTAACTGATTTTGTTTTAGAGATATTAAACTGCTTTTTGAAGGCCAAATACTAATATAAGAAAAGAAAAAAACATAAACCAGACCCCATTCGATTAATTTACCATTTAAACTGATTGTATGTATTTCCGTTGTAGCAAGAAATATTAACATTTATATTTTCAACAGTAACTTATAAAATAGTGCCGAAACCTTAGCTCAGTCAGTAGCGTGTATGCCTACTTATCTAAAGTCCCTGGTTCTATTCCCGACATGACTGAAAAGTTGTTTATTGGGGAAATGTGGGTTTCCCCTTTCACAATAGTGAATTGAGTTCAGAGGGTGGCTGGGGGTTGTGTATGTTATAGAGGTTTATAACTCGGGTGCTGAATAATCAATTGGTTCTGAAATTTCACATTGAATAAATAAAGTTTTAACATAAAAAATTAATAGTAACTTTATTAATGGAAGGAAAACATGTTTTATATGAGTAGACCTACATTGGGTTCAATATTTCTTATTCAAAATATGCCCCAATTAGCGGAATAGAAGGGGACAAGGGGGAGGGGGGAGTATAGATGTACGCCACGCCACCATATTTAAGACAAATATCTCTCATATATCAAGATATAAATAAATCATAAAGTTGGAATTATAGAGCTCCCTGAAACAAGATTCCCCAACCCCCTCCCGCCCGCCCACCCAAGATTGATCCGAGTGAAACAGAATACATCACTAGATGTAATATTTACATTTCAGACCAACTCACGTCCTTTCCCCCCTCCCCTCACCCTCACCCACACTTTCCAATAACACATGCTAAAAAGAATATCCCAGATTTCCTTTAGGAAGAAGAGTAAAAGTAAAATAAGAAGGAAAAAAAAAAAATCCGCCACCCCTGGTTTTTATTTTCGCGATGAAAAGGGACACAACAAAGAGAGGGGAAGGGGAAGGGAAAATCATGTAGAGGAGATAAAGGGGGAATAGAAAGAGAGAGTGTTGGGGGGGGGGAATACGTGCCCTAAGATTTTTCGGGTTCGGACCCGAGAAAATCCCGTCCAATTTATCACGTGACGTGGGAAAGAAAAAAAAAACCTATTTGCTTCTTATTTCCATAAGCAGCCGCCGTGCCCAAATCCTCGGCGTAAGCCAAGGTGAGGGCGTTTTTTTTTTTTTTTCTTAAGATGGGGTGGCCGGGCTGAGAGGGGGTGGTAGGAGAAGCTTTTTACATTCGTCAATATTTATCGTTACTCTGAAAGCACACGTGCACGTATCTTTCAGAACACAGCCACGTATGTACACATAAGCGGACAAATAAAGATGGTATTGATTAGAGGCGCATGTGGCCAAATTGAACGAAAAGTTATGTGATTTGAGGGGTTTCCCCGTTTCTCGTGTTTTTAAAGTTTTTATCTTTAAGAATAATGATAAGCTATCCGTCACCATAACAATGTGGTAGCCTGTGTCTGTCTAGTGAGCTAAGGGTCCCGGGTTCCTTTCCCTGCAAGGTCCAAAAGATTTCATTGTTAGTTAAATTGGGGGGGGGGTAACCTTTTCATTGTGATAAATAAATGGTCAGAGAACTGGGTGTTGTGTTTATTCTAGATTTAAATTAGTTTATAAGTTGTATTTGATATAATCAGTCGGTTCAGAAAGTGTACAGTACGTTCAATACCTTGAATAAAAAACAATAGCTTGACGCCTGCCATGTATTGTGGCTTCTACAACTATCTTGATAAAACCATGAGAACCATAGTCCGGGGGGGGGGGGGGGGCAGAACTCTAGGTGCTAATCCTAATGCAAAAAAAAAACTGAAAATTAAAATTAGAAAAATACCTTGTTATCCTTGCTAGTACGATTGCTAAGAGAATTAGAAATAACATGGAAAAAAGAAGCATATGAAAACATTTTTAAAATGCTTTTTTTTTATTTTCATTGGGATGGAGCAGAAATATGTGATTGATGTAAGAATAAATAGTGTTATAAAGACTATTTGGACGAATCACTCGTGAACGAGTACTTATATTTTCCTGTCTATGGATAGAGTTTTTAAAAAAAGCTCTAAATACGGTTTTAGAATATTAAAAAAAAAAAAAATGTCCCGCGCATGACGTTAAACTGCGTCCAACTGGACGCCGCCGTGGCGCGCCGTTACGAGCGGTCCCTCTATACGTCATTAACAGCCTATTTGAGGGTGGAGGAATGTATAGAGGTTAGGGCACTCTCTTGTCCTTACGGCGAATAATTTCCCTTAAGGCGGTTTAACCAAGTAAAATTGTCAACGGCAAAGAATACAGAAGGCAACGGAAAACCTCTGTATTAAAGATCCTAACAACAAGAAGCAGCAATCAACAGAATGAATATGAATCCGTCTTAAGTGAAATTTTCCAAAGCTTAAACTGGGAAAATTGCTGCAAACTCTATCTCTGGATCGATAACCATAAAGAAGTATAG
The DNA here is from genome assembly GCA_033556935.1 of Timema podura. Classification (NCBI taxonomy): domain Eukaryota; kingdom Metazoa; phylum Arthropoda; class Insecta; order Phasmatodea; family Timematidae; genus Timema; species Timema podura. The sequence goes on from JAVRXN010000005.1 coordinate 38,669,145, forward strand.
AGGAAGTAATAGTTCCGTTAGTTGACATTTCTCTTGCGGTATTTCTTCGAACGGCTGCGAGGGAGTTGCAGCCGCACGATTTGTTTACCCCTAAAGTTTTATTATTATTATTATTATTATTATTATTTAATTATTTATAACACCGCGTCTTACTACCCGTTCGGGTTATACGCTTAGGTACTAATTACGCTAATGGATTAGGAATTGGGAAGGTTGAATAGAGGAAGTGAACCCGCATTTGCGTGGAGGGAGAGTGGAAAACCATTTAGGAAAAACCACCCCCAGTTCACCCGACCGAGATTCGAACCTCGATCTCCCCGTCCTCGGCAGTCGGGCTCAACACGACTAGCGCGTTAGCCAACTACGCCACAGAGGCGGGTTACCCCTAAAGTGATAGTGGAATTGCCACTCCATATTTTTAGAGCCACGTATGAATTGTGTCCCGGGATGTTGACCTAACCTAACCTAACCTAACCTAACAACCTACAAACTTAATTTTGTCAAAGCCATTGAACGACAAGAAGTTATTAAGTTTGGAGATTAGAGGATGTCGACATGAGACGATGATTTCTATCTGAAATTTAAGACAGCATGATAGAAAGCACACTGTTAATTAGGTGGACGCAACTCCCACTTCTCTCTTAAGTGAGTGGGCTACAATTCGTACGTGTCTCTCAAAAAGCCGGGCCACAACTCGTAAACGATTTCATGATTAGGCCGCAACTCACACAACTCCGAACATCAACCTCCAATTGAAGAGCGTAAAGATCATTTTCCGAACTAGGACATAGAAATACATGCTTGAGGTCAGGTATATCCGCAGATCACCTAAATGCCTTGGGGACTATGACGACATAATAGATACCATCCTAGAAATAACTTCTGAAGGAAGATGCTCCCAAACATTGGGAAGTTTAAACACTTTTGACAACATTTCAAAATAAAAAAAGTTACAAAATGGCAAAGGCATGAAATGTTTCGAGATTGTTCCATTATAAGATGGAGCTATCACGTGAAATGATCTAGATACTTTTTTCTGCTAATCTATTCTTTAAAGAAACTATCCCATTGCTGTTAGACCTCTCAGAATTGCCAATCTCGCAACAGATAGTCCGAGATGAAGTTTGGATGAGTTCTTTGGTAATCAGAGAATTTGAAGAATATGATAATAAATTTGATAGAGCGCTGCAGATATTTCATGAACTTGAAGAGTATTTTTGTCTAAGTGAAATTAAATTTATCAAATGGTTCAGGCTGAATAAACACGTTGCTTTGTATCGAATGAATTTCTTGAATAAATAATAAGAAAATCTACTCTTTTATTGACTTGGTTTTTCCTTTTTACCCTTTTTAAACACACATTTAACGTTTTACTCACACAAACAAGATGAAACAAAACGAAATATTTCTTATCTATATTGTTTAAGACTTTTGAAAGGTGTGTTCATTAAAATGTAAAGTATAACACAGCTAATAATATTTCGGAATTTTCAGAATTTTGCGCTTTAGAGAACTATCATACAAAAAGTAGACAGCTCAACATAAATCGCGAGATTTTAATCTCAAGTATAGCAACAGTACGGAATGAATTTATGAGTTCGAGTAGAACATGGTGAGATAATCTCGAAACTTTTCGAGATATAGCCCCCAGGGTGGAAAACGAGGTAAACGCGATCCTAAGTCTGACTATTAAAGAAGCAGTGTACTATCAAAGATTAAAGCAATAGCGATACAGACCTAGATTGTTATACAGCCTGACCAAAGGCGAGGCAGCATGAGAAGATTTTAAAAGTTAATATTAAGGTGGAAGTGTAGTGAACGTGAGTTAAGGGCAGTGTTCTTACAGTTTTAATAGGAAAATTTTTTTTTTCGGGCCAAATATGGTTTCAGTAGAAACATAGCTAAATTTTCTTCCCATGGTGATATCAACAGTTGTTGAATATCTGTCATGAGCATAGATCCATTAAATGACAAACTTTTTAAAGGAAGATAAAAAGTTGTTATTAAATACTTGAACACCCTTGACAGATATTCAACAACTGTTGATATTACCAATGGGGAGAAAATTAAATTCTATATTTCTACTGGAGAAATATTTTATTTATTTTGGTCAAAAAAAATTTATTCCTTAAAAACTGAAATCCATTGCTCTTAACTCCCGTTCCATGCATCCCCACCTTAATACATAAAGCTGCTCAACAACTTAACTAAATTGGTAGTGAATCTGATAACTGATTTAAGTGCTCCGGGTTTGATTTCTAAAAGGGTAAAAAAGTTTCACTATAAAATTGGCTATGCAATATCTTACTAAGTGGCAAATTTACTATCTGAATTCCTGCAGTTGTGGTAGCCCTATAATTAAAGAGGGGGGGGGGGGGGTGAGAGTGAGAGTTGAATTCCGTATTTTTTTTAGTTTTATGACAAAAAACTTTTTGTTTTGGCCAAAACAAACCAAATATTTCCTCAGCATATTAGTTTATTTTAATTTTCTACACATAGGAATCCCAACAGTTCTTAAATACGTGTCGTGGGAAAAGTGGAATTTGATCAGAACTTTACATTTTCATTTAAAACGTTTCTGGTCAAATATTCAAAGAATTTTGAGGTTAAAATAAGTATAAAACTTAACTGAGCGTAACTACTGAAGCAATATTTGATTAATTCTGTTCATAAAAGTCTTTTTGCCATAAAAAAACTGCAAAAATATGCGTCCCTTTCTATTTCACCTTTAGCTAGGATAAGTCGCTGAGAGGCAACACATTTGCATTTCATTGTAAGTGACGTTCCCAATTAAAACTCATATAAAGGTGTGTTTTTTATATTAATATAATTATTTATATTATTGTAAATTGCGAAATTTCCACGACGCGTATTCGATTGACTTGCTGAGCTCTGGCCAACGAGGTTAGTTAGGGGCTCTCTTCGAATTGCAGTCGATATCTGTGTAATTTTAATACATTTCACAATTTTCACAAAATTCTAAATTCCCCTTGACGAATCACCCCTTTTAAAGGTGCCATATGGGAGAGCACAGAGAATTGTTGTAGACGTTTACAAAGCCCGGATTATTTATTATTATTATTATTATTATTATTATTATTATTATTATTATTATTATTATTATTATTAGCACCGCGTCTTACTACCCGCTCGGGTTATACGCACTTACGCTAATGTGCAATGGTAGGGTGATTGTGAGATGAAATGGAGGACCTACAGTTTAACGTGGAATCCGAACCACGGTAGAGGCCTGGCATTCCTCACATTCACAAGTTGTGATTAATACACATCTTGTCAGAGGTGAAGGAAGGGTTTGGTAATCAGATAAATCTGTGTCGGGACCGAGGATTGAACCCCGGACCCTCAGCACAGAAGTCTGACACCTTACCCCTAGACCACCAGGTCACCGATTATTTATTAAATGGTTTGATATTTTATATTATTGCAGGGATTTTAGCACTTTAACCTCATTAAAAAAGGTACTTTGCGTCCAACATTTTCAAAAAAAGGGACTTTTAAGGGACCAACATTTCTTGCACGCTAAAGAAGATAATTGAGAAAATCAGATTTCTTGTTATTGTTATTAAAACCCCTGCCAATTATTTGCCAGTTAAGAGAACATCTAAAATGCATGTTGAATTCAATATTGATTAGATTATTAAAAGGAATAAAATAATACATTTTTACTTTACAATTTTTTTTATATTAGATATTAGTATACTTTTTAATTGTTATGATAATGAAGCTCACAAAAATGCAATAAGTTATATATAGAAGAATTTGTGTGAACCACCATTACTATACTGTATAGTATAATAATGATAATGATAATGATAATGATAATGATAATGATATTAATATGTCTTATTTTTAGAAATTAAATTTTCTGGTGTTTTATAGTTTTATATTTTAAGTAGATACACAGTTTTTTGCTAGATATTTCACACGTTGTAGATTTTAATTTAAAAGCCCGACTATTACGTCATATACATGACAATTCCCGACGCGTGAGATTTAGAACACGGGTTAAGCTTTCATCGACTCTACCTTCACGGGTCCTCGTGAGGAAAGTGAATAGATGCGTACCCTGAAGGGGTAAATCAAGCGACATTGCCTTTTCGAAGCTTCTTAGAAAAAAAAGGTGTGGTCATCCAGGTGCGCCTCTGTTGACCAAACTGCGTTGTCTTTTTAAACAGAGACATAGAAAGATGTCACCATACCTTGCAACTAGCAACATAAAACAAATAAATCTTACCACCCGCTCTCATTTATAATGTCGTGATTTTGAGTACAAATGTGAATAATAAGTGCTTGGGATGTATAACTCCATATCATTACAATGGTTACTAAATAAACTTTGAGTATCTCTTAATTTCAGAAAAAATGTTTAGCCTAGCGTTGATTCCATAATTTATTCATTACTGCTTTATCACTTTTAGAACTAGACCTGATGTTGAAAACCTTCTTTCAATTGAAGCACAAATGATATTCAAATGTCCCCTCAGTTTACTTTATTGGGGCAATAATTTAAATAAAATGGCACCAAAATATTAAACATATTCCAAACATTGCAAATAATGCAAATCTAAACAGTACACGTTCAGATATTAGATGAATTATTGTAAGAAATGTAAATTAACAAATGCTAAGAAACTTATATTAACTTTTATTTTGTAAGAGTTTATAGTATTTTTTATCGGTTTATTAGTAATTTTTATCAAGAAAAAGTGACTTAGGACCAAAATGTCAAAAATAGGGACTTTTAGGGACTTAGAGACTACCCATAAAGGTCCTATGATTGTTTTCACCAAAATGGAGGTTAATGTTCTGATCAGTTAAATGATTAAATTTTTAATTTAAGGTATTTAAAAACAACTGGTGAAAACTTTCATAAAACCCTATAAAATAATTCCACATTATCTTAAAATGTTCTGTTGTGACCCAATCAAAACATGACTTTATTTGATAGGTGAAGGCTAGTTCTAGGTTTCTAAACTTTTACTTTAATCTAATAAGTAAAATTTTTTGCGTAAAGTGTCATTAATTTTTTTTTAACTTTAAACTCAAAATTTAAACTTTTTACTGGTCAGAAACTTGCTGATAATTTTCGCCTACATTTTCTTGAAAACGATATGAAAATAAATCAGAACAAATTCTTAAATATTGCTGGATTTCTAAACGTGCATCTTGGTGCTCTAACATGATTTACCAACAACTTAATCAAATTTAAAAATTTACCTTCACGAATGATGTATTTTTAAATACATACAAACAGAAAGATCGTGTGTACGATATATTTTACTTAATCCCTTTAATTATATAAGTGGAGCAAGCTGAACCCATTTTATGAGTAAAGGTACAAAAATACTATTGAAAAAAAAAAAGCTTTTGAATTTATTCATCACGTAGATTTTTTGTTCGTTTTGTAATAACTACGCTGGTTAATAATTATACATTTATATAGGTTGAAAAGCTAGTGTTTATCTTTTAAAAAAAACAAGTTTATATTTCATCTAACTTAAGCTTTGATTTACTATTTAAAAGATGTTGGCTATAAAACCAATTTCCAAATGGCTGTAAAACATTGTGCCCATGTTCTGTTTATGTAGGAAGACTACCTACAGTAGAAACTTGATAGGAAGAACCATATCTGACAGTTACAAAAGTTAATAAAACTACCATCATTTAGTCGTACGTAATAATTCGTGTTACCTGCAACTTTCACTTTTGATAGATTTTATTAATACCTGTAAAATAACAATAAGTATTTAAAATTACTGTATCAGTGTTGACAGCAACAACAAAAGTTTGTATTTTATAAAGAAAGGCGCTTCCTCCCAGAATTCTATTATAGTTATCTTCTCAAGTCAACAGTCCGAAGGTTGGTTTGATGTGATTTCTATCCAACCGTTGCTGGGTAAACACTCAGTCCCTTGAGCTGGTTATTGCTTCCTACACCATCTGGTAGAAATCCCATTACTATGAGAGTTAATATAGTGTAGTGGTTCCCCCGTTGAATTACACGCTGAATTTCTATGAGCGAGTGCAAAAGAGCCTATTAATTTTGCCGGGAATGGTATTCACACATACCTTCCAGTGTTCTTTTACACTCAACAATTGACATGAAACCGACGATTTTACTTCCTCTCCGAAGGAAGTTGTGCTAAGGATTTTTATCGCTCAAGAAAAATCCGTTGATATTGGTTGGGTTTGAACCACAAACTTGAGTCTGGAAGCGATCACTTTACCTCAAGACCACCGAATTAACACTATAGTTATAAACCTACATATTTACAAACATTTAAAATTCAAGTTGAACATTTAAATATTTCTTTCCCTCGATGTTAAGTAAAATTATGCTATTTTGTGAAGTTTTCGATACTTTTGCATGGACACAATATTCTTTTAATTTCTTAAAACGTTATCTCAATAACCTTATTACTTCCAGATACGCATGCCCAACCCTACTCTGTGCTGGACGCGAAATGTGACTCTACATTTTGAGACCCTGTATTGCGAACTTTAACAACTACATTGGCATGCGCTTACGTTACTGAGCTCTGACTCTATGACGTCATTGTTAAAGGAGTGTGTTTCAGGTTGCAGAACATGTAGGTTCCATCGGCCGTAGATCAGATGCGCAGTCTCAGGTCAATAAGTCTATCGGTCTCTTCCAATCCCCGAACTTTCCGACCTAGGACGTTAAGTATTTGTAAAGCCACGTCGGCTGCGTTTCCTGGTCTGCAATTAGACACAATTTCTAGGTAAAATTAAGGTGACTCTCAGAGAACAAAAAAACAAAAAACAAAACACGCACAAAGTTTGTTCGCGGCTCCATCAATGTTATAATTACACCGTCTATACTTGCTTCATGCTCGCTTAGACAGTGTTTTTTTTTTTTGCTGTTGGTTGGGGTGGCTGTGTGTGATTTCTTATAAAAAGGAGAACTTTGTTTTTTGAATGTTGGCAATTAAAAGAAGTTGTATTCACGGTCACACTGATTGCTCTCTTGAGTAATTATTGGGCCAAGTGTCGGCAATTCTATAGCGCGTTCGTTGGGAGTTCGACCATTTTGAATACAAATGATACTTTACTTATCTTAGGTTTTTTTTAGTACCGGTACTTACTACCCGTTCGGATTATACGCTTATGTACTAATTACACTAATGGTTTTAGGGATTAGAGCAGACTTTATATTTATAGGAAGTGTACCCGAATTTGCGTGGAGGAAGAATGGAAAACTATTTGTAAAAAAACCTCGGTACACCCGATTAAGAGTCGAACCCCAATCTCCCCATCGAGAGTGACGTGCTAGATCATGAGATTATCGATGTGGGGGGAATACATTACATTTCATTTGAGAAGGTTGTGGTTCGAATCTTGGTGGGATAAGCCTACTGGGGGCGTGGGGATGTCCTACACATGATTCATGGATATGGTTTTCTCGTCCCTTTCCTACGCTTAGGCCTGTCGTGGATGCACGTCCTTTAAAATACCCTTTCCTCACCCTAACTCCTTAACCTTAACACTTAGCCCTTGTTTTCATAGACACACATTTATAACGTTGCAAACGGCCAGCCGTGACCTTGTGGTGCAGTGGTCAGAGACCCTGGCCGCTGACATAGAGGTCCCAACTTCAATTTCCGGGGATTTTTTCGTGACAGGGGAATACTTCCCATAGTCACCAGGGTTTGGTTAGTTAGGTTTAAGTTAGGTTAAAATCGTCATTGTCTCCGCCCCCCCCCCCCACCCACCCTCATTATATTCACAATTATTATTAGCACCGCGTCTTACTACCCGGTCGGGTGTACGCATTTACTATAATGTGTAATGGTAGGGTGATTGGAGATGAAATGGAGGACCTCCAGTTTAACGTGGGATCCGAACCACAGGTGGAGACTGGCATTCCACACATTCACAAGTTGTGATTAATAACGTCTTGTCAGAGGTGAAGGAAGGGTTTGACAATATATTCACTATCATCATCCTTTCAACTCATCGGGACATGTAAAGAGCCTCCACCGTAAGGATGTACGATTAGTACATTCAGGCATCCGCGTCCCCTGGGCAACGGTATATTAGTACTGTCCAATATTTCCACAGACTGAGCTACGAGTGATTTAGCCTGGACATGCCATTATTATTACTACTATCATTATTATTATTATAACGTTCCAAGATTTATAGTATATATAATAATTTGCCCGCTGCATTTCCAAAGCTGTCGGATTTTCCATGTTGACAACAGTCAAAGAGGAAAGTTCGACAACAGCTGTCCAAGAGAGAAAAAATATCGTCTCTTTCCCATAAGAGCAATACTCCCCACAAGAGACTGTCGCTGATTGTAATCAGCTCTCAATGTGATCTGTCTATAGCCCAAGGTGATCTTAACTCGAACGCACTATACACGCCTTCCAGAACAATCATTAGAAACCACTAAGAGGGTTTTTACTCGGAAACGACAATTAGTCTCCCGACGACTCGGAGAAGGGAGGAGGGGGCGGGGGATAATTAGTATGCAGGAATAATTATAACATGCAATGGAGATTGAAAAAAATTATAATCAAAGTGCATACTTTTGTATCAGAGGTTCTGTTTAGAGTTGCCCGTTTCGTTTTTATTTTTTAAACACATTTTTTTTTATTCTGTTTCTTGAAAAAAAAAGTTAATTATAAATTATTTTTCACGATGTCATTCTTTCAGGGTTTAATTTAGTTTTAATTATTTGATTTTTTTTATATTCCCCCATTCTTTCCAATGTTTTATTTTGTCTAGATTGGCGCTTTTACCCTTCTTCTATGTTTGACGTTTGTCACGATGCTCGATTGTTTATGTTTTTTTTGTCTACGTCATAGTTTTCTCGGATTATGGGTCCAGTCTCGGACATATCTTCATCGTGGGAAAACACCAACATTCTAGACTTCAAAATGTACCTGTGATATTATGTTCTCACCCACTCGGTTCCCATTTGACCAGGGCAAATTGAGCTTGTTAATATCCCTATCCACTCAGTAGTGTCCATTTGATCAGGGCAAACAAGGCTTGTTAAAACTGCTCCTGTGATATATTCTTATCCACTTGGTGCCCTTTTGACCAGGGCAAACAGATGTTGTTTAAATTATATTTGTGATATGTTCTCACCACTCAATCCCCATTTGACCAGCAAACAGATTGTTTTTAAAATTATATTTGTATATTTCTCACCACTTCAATCCCCCTTTGACAGGGCAAATGAGTTGTTTAATTTATTGTGATATGTTTTCACCCACTCATTCCCCCATTTGACCCAACTGAGGTTTGTTTAAATGTCTAATTGTGTTTTCTCACCCACTCAATCCATTTGACCAGGCAACGATGTTGTTTTAAATTCTACTTATGAGTTTTCTCACCCACTCAGGTCCCCTTTGACCAGGGCACACAAATTTAATTAAACTTCTACTGTGATTATGTTCTCACCCACTTCAATCCCATTTGACCAGGGCAAACTGAGTTGTTAAATTTATTATATTTCTCCTACCCACTCAATCCCCATTTGACCAGGGCAAACTGAGGTTGTTTAAATGCTACTTGTGATATGTTCTACCCACTCAATCCATTTGACCAGGGCAAACTGAGGTTGTTTAAATTTTACTTGTGATATGTTCTCACCCACTCAGTCCCATTTGACCAGGGCAAACTGAGGTTGTTTAAATTCTACTTGTGATATGTTCTCACCCACTCAGTCCCCATTTGACCAGGGCAAACTGAGGTTGTTTAAATTCTACTTGTGATATGTTCTCACCCACTCAATTCCCATTTGACCAGGGCAAACTGAGGTTGTTTAAATTCTACTTGTGATATGTTCTCACCCACTCAATTCCCATTTGACCAGGGCAAACTGAGGTTGTTTAAATTCTACTTGTGATATGTTCTCACCCACTCAGTCCCCATTTGACCAGGGCAAACTAAGGTTGTTTAAATTCTACTTGTGATATGTTATCACCCACTCAGTCCCCCATTTGACCAATCATACATAGACTCTGCCTTACACATCTCAAATGAAAACACATTCTTGTTTTTACCTGACCAATGAGTGTTCTACTGAGTGATGATCAAAATGTACAGGTACAGTTGAAACAATCGCTGCTTATCCTTGTGAGAGGCTACTGTAGGAGTTCTAACCCCTCACCCAATCCCCCTCTAAAAGACTTACGAGTGGTAGTTTTAAGTCATTAACCACCTTCTCTCTAACTAACCCGCATTGGAGTGGGGGGAGGGGAGGGTTAACTCTTGTTTTGTTTTCCTTTGTTTCGGTGGAAGGTTTGTGCCGTGTCACTGTGTTTCTTGGTGCCCCAGTGTCTAAAGGGGAAGGGGGAAGTAGGATCACAATTACCTCCCCCCCAAAATCCCCTTCACCCCTTGATTACAGGCCAACAGGTTGGATCAGTAATTATATCAGGTACATCTAGGCGGCTGGAAATGTCTGAGATTTGTTCATCCTGGAAGGAGCCATGTCTTTTGCTGAGGCTGTCTTCCTTTTCAAAACCAATATTTGACAAGTTTTGTAAAAAAAAAAGTGCTAAAGTTAAAAAAAAAAAACTGCCCCATCGATGCGTCACGCATTAATTTTACAAAGATAACTCTCAAATATAACTTTTGATTTTAGAATTTTAGAAATATAAATTTGGAAATTCAATTAAGAATATATTCCTAATATTTATCCTTAATTTATCTCATTTCCAAATTTAAAAAAAAATCATCAGCCCTATATTTTGTTAGCATATCCTTCCACATAAGCACTGGCTTAGGAGGCGGTGGGTGGGGGTGAGACAGAGGGAGACTATGGGTAAGATGGGTACAATCCCTCTCTCTAAGAGATGAGGTCAAGGATTAAGAAAAAATTGTGTGATAATTTCTTTAATTTTCATTTAATTTATTTGATGGTATTTAACGTGCACTTGCTGAATCGACTGATTATATCAGCACTGAGAATTTCTATGAGTGAGAGCGAAAGGGCCTAACCATTTTTCGGGAAAGGTATCTTCACATACCGTCCAGGGTCCGTTAAATACCACAATCGATATGGGACCAACGGTTTTACTTCCCCATCCAAAGGAAGTTGTGCTAAGGATTTTTTTATCATAGAGAAAAATCCGTCGACCTCAGCTGGGTTTGAACCCACAAACATTGGATCTTGAGGTGAGCACTCTACCCAGTCACAGAGGTCGATGGTAGTATTTGTAAAAGTAGTTTAACTTGTCTGTGTATTCACAAAACAGTGTATTATATCAATATTTCTTTTTGTATTTTTCAGCGATATTTAAATCTCCAAACTGTAATTTTATTTCTTAACCAAATACTTTTTTGATTATAAAAAAACAAGTCCCTTTAACAGATGCCTCGCTATTGTAGAATTTTGGTAGAAAGAAACTTTTAGAAAATGAATTTTTTTTTTCACTTTTGATAACACTTTACACGTCCTGGGCTACACGCATGTGTGTTTTTTTTTTTTTTTTTAGCACCGCGTCTTACTACCCGTTCGGGTTATACGCTTAAGTACTAATTACACTAATGGATTAGGAAGTGGGAAGGTTGAATTTAGAGGAAGTGAACCCGCATTTGCGTGGAGCGAGAGTGGAAAACCATTTAGGAAAAACCACCCCCAGTTCACCCGACCGAGATTCGAACCTCGATCTCCCCGTCCTCGAAGGTCTGGCTCAACACGACTGGCGCGTTACCAACTACGCCACCGGGCGGGTCGCATGTGTGTTAGTTACGCTAAAGTGTTAAGGATGATGAAGGCTGTATTCAGCGGAAGCAAGGTCGTATAAAGGTGGGGCCGGGGATTCTGAGCTCCATTGGGATTGGATTGACCCCTCTAGGGTGGGTCCATATATATACGTTTAAAAACTTGTATTTACGAAGATATATGAACATTTTCTAGCAAATTCCATCTAGAGAAATTACCTTTCTACGTCCTTGAAAGGCAGTATAGCCACATTTGTTTGGTGTGGAGGTGGAAACAATTTAGGAACCATTTTTCTCACTACACTGACTGGGATTCAAACCCCGATGTTCCAGTTATCGCTAGTCCAATACTTTGCGAGATTGACGCCTTAGACCATTCGACCACCGAAGCGGGCTACATGAAAGTAGGTATAGTAACTTGTATACCATTTAAATAAAGTTTCTTCCCATGAAAATCTGACTGTAGTTGAACGGGTCGTGTTTGAAGACAGGTGTCGGGTGCAGTCCAATCCCCCCCAGGGTTAGGAGGGGAAAGAGAAGAGTGAGACAGTCGGGAGTTAAACCCGGGCACACAGCGCTGAATGCCCTCTGGTCTGAATATCAACAACCTCCCTAGACAATGTATGTTAGTGTTGCAGCTGGGACAATAGACTCACTTTCTCTTCGCCAGATTTACAAACAGGTGTACCTGTACGGTGACGCGCAAAACTACACTCTCTTTGTGATCTCAAACTATATATTTATGAATATAGAGTCCAAACAACTTATCTCAGTCGGTAGCGTGTATATCTATTGAGATAAGGCTCCCTGGTTCTATTCCTGTCATGGCTGAAAAATATATCATTGGTGAAATGTGGGTTTACCCTTTCACAATGATAAAATTAACGGCCGAGGACTGGATGTTGTGCCTGTCGTAGTCTTAAGTTAGATTATAAAGCATAGAAGCTATGCAAGCTGGTCAGCTGGTAGTGGAAAATATATTGGCTTGAATAAAAACTGAGCCAGACCACAGGCAGAAAACAGTAACGGATGTAGAAAAAATAGAGAGGAGCCCTATATGTAAACTATATACTAGTGGATCATTGCAGTGATGGTTGCAGATTATCGCACTAAAATGTATTTAAAACCTTTTATTGGGAAAAGTTATATAAATGAGATCTCACTTGACTTTCTATTTAAAGGTTTCAGGCCTACCCTTTAAAGGAGATTAAAAAAATGTCAATAGATTTTTTGAGCTTTGTGTGTTTAATTCTAAGCAAAACTTTATAAGTTATTTTTCTCTTTCGCATCACAATGAGAACTTTAAAGCGATCCATCTCCCAGATTTATATCTATTTGTTAACCAGATTTGTGGTGTAGTTGTCAGTGCACGAGCCTAGGGGTCACGGGTTATATTCCCGGCTGGTACTTGGATATTTTTTTCCCGAAAGGGAACTTCTCCAACGGTCACCAGGGTTTGGAAATCTAGGCGAAAGTTAGATTGTGTTTTCAATCGTTTCACACTCTCTACTCGCTTATCACCTCATCTCATTTCATCGGGACATGGAAAAGACTTCACGGAAATATGTACGATCAGTACGAACAGTACGTCTCCTGACAACAGTACATTAGTACAGCTAGTCTTTTCACAACTGGGCTAAGAATGGTGTAGTCCAGACGCGCAATTGTATATCTATCTACTTGCTTTGCTCGTTGAGGTCTCTGCCCCCAAACTCCCTGTGAGTTTTCTTTGCAAGTGGATGTAAACTAATGTAATTCTAGCGTTGTTTTGAACGTAACAACTTAAAAGTTACCGTATTGTATTGTATGTATTGTATTGTATGTATTTTTCACACATTATTTTAGTTTCTCCATATTTATATGGCAGCTATCTCCATACTTAAAGGGCAGCTAGAATCATAAAATTTGGCACACTTATGGCAATAGTATGTTCCAATATGTCTGCCAAATTTTATGATTTTAGCTTCCCATAAGTGTGTCAGAAAATTAAAAAAATTGTGCAAATGTGCAAAATTTACCTAAAATCAAAAAATCTAGCTCTATCTAAGGTATAACCGATGTAGATATGACAAAAAGTAATAGGACCAAGCTTGTGGATCTCGCCAAATCCGTATCTGTTGGTGCAATCCGTTTTTTGATAGGTCTTACCGTTTAGCCACTAGAGACCTCCAAATAAACGGTCCACACCGACTTCAAAGTTGCTCCGCTATTTTGAATTTTTTCGGGAGTAAAAATTTTTTTTTTTAATTTTTGGAATTTTCCCGTCTGTTACAAGCTAGAAGCTATAAGTGTGCTAAATTTCAAGTTTCTAGCTCATCTGGAAGTGGGTAAACATTAATGTCAGTGAGTGAGTGAATGATTCAGCCATGTGACTTTATAGTATATGGATTTGTTGCATCGTACCACTAAAGTAAGAAATTAGTTAATATTTTTAACCAAATAAAAATATGTTATTCACCAATGCACAAATTGTACACAAATGATGGTTTCCATGGTGATGTAAACAAAGAAAGATTGTACAGATGAGCCTCTGCTTATACATTCGAAAAGCTGTTGAAAAAACGCTAGGAAAATCGGGTTTTCTTAGGAAACAACTATTGTTGATGACCTCCTAAGAGCTTAGCCTTTAAAATGAGCGTTCATTTGACAAAATCGGTTCAGCCATTTTCTCGTAATTTCAATTACCGGAAATGATCTTATCAAATTATGTATGTTATATATAAGATATTATATTTCCCAGGAATAGAACCAGTGACCTGGCCATCGAGCTAAAGCCAGGTGAAGCGTGTTCTAGTCTAAAGTAGACGGTTCTCCGCCATCGTGCAGGTTCGTGCGGAGAGAGCCGAGAGCGCAAGGTTCTTGGTGATTATGGTGTAATTAAACCCCTAATACTTAGCGAACTTGACTTTGTAGTTCTCGAGGTCTCCGAGGAAGAGCGGCACATCTCTCATCACAACGCGAGGATATTGCTACAGTCCAATCTTCACAGGAAGGCTAGAATTGTTTATAGCACCGCGTCTTACAGCCCGTTCGGGCTATACGCATATGTACCAACTACGCTAGTATATTAGGGACTAGAAAGGTTAATTTAGAGGAAGTTTAACCGCATTTGTGTGGAGGGGAATAGGAAACCGTCTGGGGAAAAAATCCTCTGCACACCCCACTGGGTTTCGAACCCCAATTTCCCTGTTGTCGGCTATCCAGTTTGATTGCGTGCGGCTACTAAGCAGGTTTAGAAAAGTTACGTGTTCATACGTCAAGTCATGTGGTTTACAGCTGTCACTTTTGATAGATATTTATCAATACCTATAAAATAACAATATAATAGGATGTTACAATGTTGACCATAAATATAAAAGTTTGTATTTTATAAAAGAACCTTTCTATGAAAATTTGACTCTATCGATCACCCTGTCGAGCTATGGGTCCAGGGTTCAAGTGACCATTACGTCCAGGTACAGTCCCTGACAGTCCACGGACTGTTCTTGTACGCGAGTCGTTAAAACAAATTAATGCAATATTTAAATTCATACGGATTAAATTTCAAATGTTTTGATCGAGTCATTTGTTTAAAAAAAAACGAGTAGATGTAAATTCTGGAAACGTTAAACATAATCAAAGCCATTCACTTCTTTCTTTGATTTATCAAATTTCTGTTTTAACTGTATGAAGGCCAGTTCATTACTTGACTGTACCGTAACTTATCCCTTTCATCACATATTTACATCACTACATTCAGGATAGATAATTTATTGACACTGTCCAATAACACGAATATAAAAAATATACTATAAAGTGTATTTTTTTATTATTTAAATGATAACTACCTTCTCTTGCAACCTTCGATGATTTTAGAATATCAATCTCCGAGATTGACAAGAAAAAAAGTGTCACTTTATTCTAGAGAACCTTGGTTTGAACCCAAGAGGTATCTTAATTTTTTGTAGTATTTATTAATGGGTCCTTATTTTATATTGAATATCCATTATTTGACATTTATGACTATTATTATTATTATTATTATTATTATTATTATTATTATTATTATTATGTATAGCTTCATTTTTATTGACGGTTAAACTTAGAGGTAGGGAGAGGAAAGTATTTTAAAGGAAGTGCATCTGCATCAACTTGTTGAGAGGACAGGAAAAACCATGATGAATTAATACTGCGCGTACATACACTTTATCTGG
Source organism: Timema podura (assembly GCA_033556935.1). Classification (NCBI taxonomy): domain Eukaryota; kingdom Metazoa; phylum Arthropoda; class Insecta; order Phasmatodea; family Timematidae; genus Timema; species Timema podura. The sequence continues at coordinate 38,685,065 of JAVRXN010000005.1, forward strand.
ACTAACCCTCCTCATATTTACCTCATAGATTAAGCCATTGAATAAATTTAGAGTTTTTTTAATGAATTAAGGAATCATTTAATTTATTTTCATTCAATAAGTTGATTTGGAATCGGTCGCGCACCGGTGGGCACAAGGTCAAAGGCGTAGGTCTCGTTTTGTCTGGTTTTACTGTGACTGAAATAGGTCGAGGTTCAAATATCATCCAGTTGTATTTTAGCTTTGTTGATTTTTACCCTCCCTTGAAGTTTTTTTTAACCCGCCCTCTTAGAAAAACAATCGCGGATACACTTCCTCTTAAGCTCTACCCTCCTCATCCATTTATCCAATCAGTGTGGATATTGGAAGATAGCCGGGACGGGTGGTAAGACGCTGTGTTGTCGGGAGAGAGAGCCAGCCTAAATATAGCATTGTCCGTATTGATTGGTGGATAAGATCCATCTCATGAAATTACCCGTCTTATCTCGAAGTTTTCATCCGGGGGACTTGCACCCGGACGGCGACAAAGTCATTGTGTTAGAACCTTTTTGGCATAAATGGCGTCAACATTTTTTTGTCATCATCCTAATTATATATATATATTTATTTATTTATTTATTAAAATGTTTCACGTGAGCCGATATTGCTCGGAACTACCAAAGAAGTACTGGCCCGGCCGATGTAATTGTTCAGGGGAAGGAGAAATAAAAATTGAAAAACGAATAAAATTGTGTTGCGAGAGTTTTGAAAGGCTAAGGGACATAAAAAAAATAGAGGGGTAAGGGGATAGGTTTTTATTTTCCTTTTTTTTTTTTATCAATGAAGGCTGTGGTTTTTATCTCAACGTGTGTTATTATTAACTTTAATTTTGATGGATAATTACAACTAAAGTGGAGAGAAATGCTGTGGTCCTAGTTTGTAAGGCTCATGGGAGAAGGGGGGGGGGGGGGAAGAGGGGTCAGTTTGAACACGAACATAATGTTTGATGTCTGCTGTTTCTCTCTCTCTCTCTCTGTCAGATTCACAAGTCGACCGGTTGATGGGTTTAAAAAGGGCGGGGAGGGAGGGGAGATATAAAAGAGAATCAAAGTGTCTCTGTGTTACTGCCGACCATGATGTCATTAGCGCGAGCATTACTATTGCTTTGTTTGGAAGGGGGGGGGGGGAGAAAACCCTGTCTTACACGGTCATATTGCTCCATCTAATGAAACAGGTGGTAGTGTTGAAGGGCTTGCTCTAGTGGTTTGAGCATTTTTCTGTAATTTTATTTGATTGGGGATGTAAGAAACGTAAGCTAAAAGAAATGTTTTTGCATTTTATATAGGATTTTTTTTTTTGCCAAAATATATCTTCAGTAGAGACATAGTGTAGCTTTCTTCACATGGTGATATCAACAGTTGTTGAATATCTGTCACGAGCATAGCAGAATTAGATGACAAACTTTTTAAATGAAGAGAAAAGTTGTCAATAAATTCCAGGACACCCTTGACAGATATTCAACAACTGTTTAGGTCACACACGCCTCGGTGTCTTAGTTAGCTAACACGCAAGTTTCGTGTTGAGCTAGACTGCCGAGAATGGGTAGATCGAGGTTCGAATCTCGCTCGAGTGAAACGGGGGTGGTGTTCCCTAAATGGTTTTCCACTCTCCCTCCACGCAAACTCGGGTTCACTTCTTCTATATTCAACCTTCCCAATTCCTAACCCATTAGAATAATAAAGTACTTAAGCGTATAGCCCGAACGGGTAGTAAGACGTGATACTAAGTATTATAATTATTATTGTTTAGGTCGCCATGTGAAGAAAATTAAATCCTATATTTCTACTGGAGCAATAGTTGATTTTATTTTGGTCAAAAAATGTTTTGCTAAGAAAACTGCAAAAATATGGCCCTCAACTCGCGTTTCCTACATTACCAGCTTAAGGTGGGATGGAAGGGATTTCAAGGTCCGTATATTTTGTAATTTTTCATAGTAAAAATATTTATATAAAAAAAACTACACATAAATTGCTCCAGTAGATAGGCCTACGTTCAGTTAAATTTTCTGCACATGATAATCTCATCAGCTTGAATATCTGACATTCCTTAAATTTGACTGGAATTTTTTATGTTTATTTAAAAAGTTTATGTTCTAATGCTACTATGCTTATAATAGATATTAAATTAAAATATTAGAAAATTAAATTAAACGTATCTACTTAAGCAATTTTTTCACACAAAAAAAATTTCGTCGTTAAAACTGCGTTACTTTTATATTCTAACTTAAAGAGCGTTAAGAGAGTTTAGTCTTTTTTACTTTCTCTCTATCTTACAGGTAGAGAAAGTATTGTGATCGTCAAAAAAATCGAAGTCGAGATTTTAATGAATTTTGACGTTTCATGACTTCCTGAATCCGAAAAAGTGGTTTTTGAATTTCCGTCTGTCTGTCTGTCTGTCTGTCTGTCTGTCTGTCTGTCTGTCTGTCTGTCTGTCTGTCTGTCTGTCTGTCTGTACCTCCAACTAGAGCCTAAACTATTTTACCGATTGAGCTGAAACTTGATATCTTGGGTTTTCATAGGGTTGCCCCGAGGGGTTTTTGGAATTGGACATCTACCCCTAGAATTAAGGGTAGTTTACTGAAGGGAAAAAACAGAAAAAGTCGATTTTCTCAAAATCGGCTCTAACGATTTTGATTAAATTTCATTTATGAACATTAATAAATATTCCAAACAAAATGGCTACCCTCAATATTTCGGCAAAATCGCTTTAAGGGCTCCGGTCTGATGCGTAAATTAACATTTTTTATAATAGCTCCGAAACTATTTGAGATATGAAATTACTTAGCATTACAAATATGTATATCTATTTATAATACAAATATTTTATTCGAAACATATTTTTATAAAATCAATAATTTTTAATCTATACGCAATTTATATATATTTTTAGCTTTTTGGACATTAAAACTTAAGTATTGCGATCGTAAAAAAAACTAACCTGAAATGTTGATGGATTTCGACGTCTCATGACCCCCCGAACCCTAAAAAATAGTCTTTGCAATGCCATCTGTCTGTGTGTCTATTAAAACTTAAAATTAAGGGTAGTTTAATGAAGGGCAAAAAGAGAAAAAGTCGATTTTCTCAAAATCGGCTCCAACGATTTTGATTAAATTTCATTTATGAACATTAATTAATATTCCAAACAAAATGGCTACCCTCAATATTTCGGCAAAATCGCTTTAAGGGCTCCGGTCTGATGCGTCAATTAACATTTTTTTAAATAGCTCCGAAACTATTTGTGATATGAAATTACTTAGCATTACAAATATGTATATATATTTATAATACAAATATTTTATTCGAAACATATTTTTATAAAATCAATAATTTTTAATCTATACGCAATTATATATATATTTTTAACTTTTTGGACATTAAAGCTTAAGTATTGCGATCGTAAAAAAAACTAACCTGAAATGTTGATGGATGTCGACGTCTCATGACCCCCCGAACCCTTAAAAATAGTCTTTGCAATGCCGTCTGTCTGTATGTCTATTAAAACTTAAAATTAAGGGTAGTTTACTGAATGGCAAAAAGAGAAAAAGTCGATTTTCTCAAAATCGGCTCCAACGATTTTGATTAAATTTCATTTGAAACATTAATAAATATTCCAAACAAAATGGCTACCCTCAATATTTCGGCAAAATGGCTTTAAGGGCTCCGGTCTGATGCGTCAATTAACATTTTTTTAAATAGCTCCGAAACTATTTGAGATATGAAATTACTTAGCATTACAAATATGTATATATATTTATAATACAGATATTTTATCCGAAACATATTTTTATAAAATCAATAACTTTCAATCTATACGCAATTATATGAATTTTTTTAACTTTTTGGACATTAAAGTTTAAGTATTGCGACCGTAAAAAAAAACTAACCTGAAATGTTGATGGATGTCGACGTCTCATGACCCCCCGAACCCTAAAAAATAGTATTTGCAATGCCGTCTATCTGTGTGTCTATAAAAACTTAAAATTAAGGGTAGTTTACTGAAGGGCGAAAAGAGAATAATTTGGTTTTCTCAAAATCTACTCAAACGATTTTGATTAAAATTCGTATCTAGGCGTTGATTAAGATTATAAATAAACTGGCTATTTTCATTTTCCTATGAAAATTATTTTTAGGGTACTTTACAGAAGCGTTAATTTCCGTATCTCCACAACTATTGGAGAAACTAAACAACTTATCATTGCAAAATTGTAGGACTATCAGAAATAAAAAAAATTTATTTGACATATATTTTTATAAAAGCAGCAGTTTCTGAGATATTTGCAAATATATTAATACAATTTTGTGAGCTTTAGTTGTAAACATATACTACTTAAGTCTTAACGCAATAATTCTCCAATGCCATAGAGTAATTAAATATAAGTATCTAAAAAAGTATGTTATTTTTCCTTAAATCTCTTAGGAGAAATGTTTGCATAGCAATGATCTATCTCCATTTTAGACTCAATAGTCAATATTTACATTTTTTATTGGCCAAAATGTATAAATGAATAATTAAATATCAATGCGATGACTTGAAGATCTGCAACACCTTATAAAATGTTAAAATTTTAACCAGAAATCGAAATTTTAATACGAAGTGTTGACCCTTGTGGAAGACATTAAACTGTTTGAAATGCTCTTAGGTGGACAAAGATGCGCCTCTTTTCTCATTGATTCTATATCATTGTATATTTTTTATGCGTGTTCTTATGTGGAGTGGTGATGATACAATGTACATTATTCCGTTCAGAAATCTTACGAGTTTATAGAAAGAGAGAGAAAGTCTGTGCGGTGTGCCGTACCATTTATTGTATTTTTACTTTCTCTCTATCTTACAGGTAGAGAAAGTATTGTGATCGTCAAAAAATTCGAACTCGAGATTTTGATGAATTTTGACGTTTCATGACTTCCTGAATCCAAAAAAGTGGTTTTTGAATTTCCGTCTGTCTGTCTGTCTGTCTGTCTGTCTGTACCTCCAACTAGAGCCTAAACTATTTTACCGATTGAGCTGAAACTTGAATATCTTGGGTTTTCATAGGGTTGCCCCGAGGGGTTTTTGGAATTGGACATCTACCCCTAAAATTAAGGGTAGTTTACTGAAGGGAAAAAACATAAAAAGTCGATTTTCTCAAAATCGGCTCTAACGATTTTGATTAAATTTCATTTATGAACATTAATAAATATTACAAACAAAATGGCTACCCTCAATATTTCGGCAAAATCGCTTTAAGGGCTCCGGTCTGATGCGTAAATTAACATTTTTTATAATAGCTCCGAAACTATTTGAGATATGAAATTACTTAGCATTACAAATATGTATATATATTTATAATACAAATATTTTATTCGAAACATATTTTTATAAAATCAATCATTTTTAATCTATACGCAATTATAATATATATTTTTAGCTTTTTGGACATTAAAGCTTAAGTATTGCGACCGTAAGAAAAACTAACCTGAAATGTTGATGGATCTCGACGTCTCATGACCCCCCGAACCCTAAAAAATAGTCTTTGCAATGCCGTCTGTCTGTGTGTCTATTAAAACTTAAAATTAAGGGTAGTTTACCGAAGGGCAAAAAGAGAAAAAGTCGATTTTCTCAAAATCGGCTCTAACGATTTTGATTAAATTTCATTTATAAACATTAATAAATATTCCAAACAAAATGGCTACTCTCAATATTTCGGCAAAATCGCTTTAAGGGCTCCGGTCTGATGCGTAAATTAACATTTTTTATAATAGCTCCGAAACTATTTGAGATATGAAATTACTTAGCATTACAAATATGTATATATATTTATAATACAAATATTTTATTCGAAACATATTTTTATAAAATGAATAATTTTTAATCTATACGCAATTATATATATATTTTTAGCTTTTTGGACATTAAGGCTTAAGTATTGCGATCGTAGAAAAAACTAACCTGAAATGTTGATGGATTTCGACGTCTCATGACCCCCCGAACCCTAAAAAATAGTCTTTGCAATGCCGTCTGTCTGTGTGTCTATTAAAACTTAAAATTAAGGGTAGTTTACCGAAGGGCAAAAAGAGAAAAATTTGGTTTTCTCAAAATCGGCTCCAACGATTTTGATTAAATTTCATTTATAAACATTAATAAATATTCCAAACAAAATGGCTACCCTCAATATTTCGGCAAAATGGCTTTAAGGGCTCCGGTCTGATGCGTCAATTAACATTTTTTTAAATAGCTCCGAAACTATTTGAGATATGAAATTACTTAGCATTATAAATATGTATATATATTTATAATACAGATATTTTATCCGAAACATATTTTTATAAATTCAATAACTTTCAATCTATACGCAATTATACATGAATTTTTTTTAACTTTTTGGACATTAAAGTTTAAGTATTGCGACCGTAAAAAAAACTAACCTGAAATGTTGATGGATGTTGACGTCTCATGACCCCCCGAACCCTAAAAAATAGTCTTTGCAATGCCGTCTGTCTGTGTGTCTATAAAAACTTAAAATTATGGGTAGTTTACTGAAGGGCGAAAAGAGAAAAATTTGGTTTTCTCAAAATTTACTCAAACGATTTTGATTAAAATTCGTATCTAGGCGTTGATTAAGATTATAAATAAACTGGCTATTTTCATTTTCCTATGAAAATGATTTTTAGGGTACTTTACAGAAGCGTTAATTTCCTTATCTCCACAACTATTGGAGAAACTAAACAACTTATCATTGCAAAATTGTAGGACTATCAGAAATAAAAAAAAATTATTTGACATATAATTTTATAAAAGCAGCAGTTTCTGAGATATTTGCAAATATATTAATACAATTTTGTGAGCTTTAGTTGTAAACATATACTACTTAAGTCTTAACGCAATAATTCTCCAATGCCATAGAGTAATTAAATATAAGTATCTAAAAAAGTATGTTATTTTTCCTTAAATCTCTTAGGAGAAATGTTTGCATAGCAATGATCTATCTCCATTTTAGATTCAATAGTCAATATTTACATTTTTTATTGGTCAAAATGTATAAATGAATAATTAAATATCAATGCGATGACTTGAAGATCTGCAACATCTTATAAAATGTTAAAATTTTAACCAGAAATCGAAATTTTAATACGAAGTGTTGACCCTTGTGGAAGACATTAAACTGTTTGAAATGCTCTTAGGTGGACAAAGATGCGCCTCTTTTCTCATTGATTCTATATCATTGTATATTATTTTATGCGTGTTCTTATGTGGAGTGGTGATGATACAATGTACATTATTCCGTTCAGAAATCTTAGGAGTTTATAGAAAGAGAGAGAAAGTCTGTGCGGTGTGCCGTACCATTTATTTTATTTTTCATATTAAAAGTCTTTAAAATATATTAGTGGTATTACAAACTCTTAAAAATGACCGTTTTTATATAGGCCCTAATTTAACATTTTTTCTCTAAAGGAGTATAATTTAAGATGGCTACACAACTCCATCAAACACATATCCTCACGCTTGCACTAAGAGGGTAGCTATGAAGAAGGTTGAATCGAGAATAAATGTACCATAAATGGAGGGGGAGAGGTAAATAGTTGAAGAAAAACTGGTCTCGTTACACCTGAACGTGGGTTTTCACTCTCACTCCACGCAAATGTGGGTTCACTTCCTCTAAATTCAACCTTATCAATTCCTAACCCATTAGCGTAGTTAGTACATAAGCGTATAACTCAAATGGGTAGTAAGACGCGGTGCTAAATCAAATAAATAATCTCTAACGGGACTGAAACCCCAATCTCTCGTCATCGGCAGTCCCATTCTGTGAGAGTGACACCTTAGACCATTCGATCACCGAAGTGGGTAGCTATTAATTATATAACAAGCATAGCAACTAGGCCTTACACAGTTAGTTTACCATCTGGTAAGAATTAAGAGAGAAATTCACAGTACTACATTTTCGACCCTGTCTCGGGAATCGAAGCAGAGATCTGTGGTTCAGGCTCGCTACCGGCCTTGCTAAAGTGTCGAACTCTCTTGTAACCTACCACTAGAGGTGAGGAAATGCTAATTGCGTCTGTAATTCGTAACGCGTCCGAGTTCAAATTAAAATTTCCCCCCCGGCCCGTCAACAAACGAATAGAAGTAATCTTGAAGTGTTAAAGGCTATTAAAAAAAAAGTTTCTCTCGATTCCTCTTCTACGAATATTAAACCCGAGTGTCCGTGAACAAGATGGATACCTTGTATGGGCAATAATCGAGAGATTTCCAACACTCGACCGGCTCTGGAACGGTTTAATGGCACGGAAACACGCAAACCAAATGAAATCTTCCGAAGGAAAGGATGGTTGTGTTCCCAGTCAGGTGGGGGGGTAAAGTGGGTTCGCGTTTTCAATTAAACTTACCGGACTATCGATTCGCATTCATGTCAATGTGCTGTTGGATTCGTGCCCGTCGTTGCGACAAATTTAACTATGTTGCCTACCTGTGGCGTAGCGACACTCCGAGATATTATTTTCCTATGTTAAATGTACTTTTTGTTTTATTCAAAGAATTTTAAAGATACAACATTGACACAAATTTACATAAACTCTTAAATAATTCTTAAAATGATCTTACATTGTCATAGAATTATTTTTTATCTTAAGGTTTTTTAGTGCATTTTTTTTAGTTCGTATACCACTCAGGCTATTTGTTTCTAAAAAAAAAGTCATGTGGGAATCTTCCTGCCCGGATAAAGATGAAAAATGTCTGTTGAGGCAAATTCAATCTAAAATAGGTAACAAAGTTAATTTGGAAATGCAAGTCAAAACTGTCCAGGCGCAAATAGTGAGTAAGTCTTTATACTCGTCAGTGGAAAAGGGAAAATGTTATCAGTAGATAAATAAGAGGCCTTACAGGTTTAAATATCCATTTTCCTCCCTACTTTTCTATTTCGTTCATTGACGCCTTAGTGTGGTATTATTATTATATTATTATATTTTATTTATATTTTTTATTTTATATATTTATCCCGTCTTACTACCCGTTCGGGTTTACGCACTTACGCTAATGTGTAGTGGTAGGGTGATTGTGAGATGAAATGGAGGACCTACAGTTTAACGTGGGAATCCGAACCATGGTGGAGGCCTGGCATTCCACACATTACAAGTTGCGATTAATACACGTCTTGTCAGAGGGAAGGAAGAGTTTGACAATCAGATAAATCTGTGCCAGGACCGAGGATTGAACCCCGGACCTCCACACACAAGTCTGACACCTTATCCCAAGACCACCAGGTCACCTTGTTGTGGTAGTGCTTAGAATGCTTAGGTGCGTCAACCTAAGACGCAACCCGCTTAGAAAAAAAAGCTTAGAATTCCCCAAGTAGACAACGTCATTAAAGATTTCAACCTTTGGTGCACGCCAGGGTGTTCGTTTAACAGAGCTTTTTTGAATGCAATCCCGCTACTATGGTACAATTTACAAATACATTTAATAAAACATATTTCCCCTGTACTGAACTAGTCACTTTTCTCGCAACACAAATCAAGATCTGATTTATAATAGTATTTTGGGTAGAAGAAACTTGGAGGTAATACAAACTTTTTTTCCTGGTCAACATTGATAACATTTTAGTAGGAAAATTATATAGGTTTTGAAGATATATATCAAACGACAGCTGCAGATCATATGCCTGTACTTATTAATAAATCTTAAATGTTTTAGTAACTTTTGTAACTTTCCAAAAAGTTTCCTTACTTCAGGGTCGAGATGTATATCGTTTCATGGCTGAGTGGTTTGGAGGTATCTGTTTTAAGAGTTCAACCTGTCACCTGTTTATGTTGCTATTTGTCGTAATAAAATACGGCATATTACCAATTACAAATGGCCACGAATTTATATTTGCCAAAGACACTGTACATATACCTTGTCTACGGTAGGAGTGTAGTAAGGGAGAGCTAAAAAAGTTAATGTATCCATTCGCCAAACCATATGATCTGCAATGCCATACGTTGAACTGATGTCACTTTTGCCAACCAAACCTTTCACAACAAATCATTTGTTTTTAACTAACTTATTTATCTATTTTAAGTTTTTTTTATGTTTATCGAAACAAGAACTAATGAAAATAACCGTTTGGCTGTTCCTGTCAATGTCTAGTAATATTGGGACCTAGATATGTTGCATAAAGTCACAGTTCCCACGTAAAAATTAAAGCTTCAGTCAGTCAAGCTATTCACAACAGTCCACAATAAGTTTACACATGTTTTGAAAGTCAGCTTTTCTTGGGCATAGTTACACACCAGTAAATTACATTTAGCAAAACATCAGTAAGCGTGACAGGTGTGAGACGAGGACAGGGGTGCTTGTTTTTGGAGGTCTTTGGAGGTTTTTGATAGTTGACGCCAAGGACCATCAGGACAGGACCTATGTAGTTCTTTTTCAGGATGAGGTGGAGTAGTTTACCAATATAAACATATAAACGTATTCAAGGACTGTTTGCTAGAATTACTGACTTGGGCTATAACTTTTATAACATTTTATCAATTAACTATCTACATCACTATGTGATCATTATGTACTTTAGTCAACAATAAATCTACTAGAATATTTATTATAATGATAATATTTAGCACCGCGTCTTACTACCCGTTCGGGTTATACGCTTAAGTACTAATTACGCTAATGGATTAGGATTTGGGATGGTTGAATTTAGAGGAAGTAAACCCGCATTTGAGTGGAGGGAAAGTGGAAAACCATTTAGGAAAAACCACCCCCAGCTCACCCAACCGAGATTCAAACCTCGATCTCCCCGTCCTCAGCGGTCGAGCTCAACACGACTAGCGCGTTAGCCAACTACGCCACAGAGGCGGGTCAATATATCTATCATCACAACGAGTTTGACTATTTTAAACGCTCCTAACTGACAACTCCCACCTGTTGATATGTTACTCTGACATATTTACACGTAGATAATGAAAGGGGGGGGGGGGGATGGCAGCATTTTTTATTTTTTGTGGAAGCAGCTTCTGTGGTTCACTTAAAAATGCTTCACAAACGAGATATTTTAAAATGCTGCGTTCTCTTTATAAATTAAGATGGCGAAATGGCTTAAACAAGGGTGGTTGATGACGACATATAAACCGTCTTCGGCCGTGTTCATGCGCTGTTAACAAAGTAAAAATGTTTTATTTTGAAACTAATATGGCTCCTTCTTTATGTTATAAAAAATATATTTATTTTTGTGGTCAGTTTTAAGAAGATATAAATGTGATAATATTTTTTTTAATGTGTAATTTCATGTACTATACAATATATCTTGCTGCCATAACCGGAAAAATAAAAATAGTTTCATTAATACATTTTGTTCTTGTAATGAGTTACGAAAACGTCAAATATGCAGAAATCCTTTAGAATCATTTGCTAACACTTTTGATTGATAATATAGTGTTACTAAGGAAAAAAGATATTATTTCCGAACGGGTGACTTTCAGCCAATGTTTGCAATAAAGAGCTTATTTCGACTCAGTAGACTTAGTTCTAATAAATGGCAGCTCATTCCACAATCGGAACCATCTGGATATAATAACTAGGCGCAAGGAAGAAATATAATCTCAGCGAAGATCTGACTTAAACTGGCATGAAATAATTGGAACAAAAATAAGTCTTGTACAAGAATTTGAAATCTGTAACGAGATAAATATAAAACAAAAAGAGTGACTAGTTTTGTAAATTAATGTTCCCCTTAATATAAGATACATTTCTGTGCCCCCCACCTTCCCCTCTTAGGAGACGTTTAAAGTGTGTGGTGACTGGAATGCGGGGCAGGTGGTCAGACTGACCTTGAATTGACGGTACTGCTCATGGAAACCATTGAGATTCAGCAATGGAACTGGAGAAGTGTTGATTGGTGGACAGCATTGTCTCTGGCTTACACTGAGAGACATATCTTTGTTTGATAACAAACCATTGAGATTCAGCAATGGGACTGGAGAAGTGTTGATTGGTGGACAGCATTGTCTCTGGTTTACACTGAGTGACATATCTCTGTTCGATAACAAGCCATTGAGATTCAGCAATGGAACTGGGGAATTGTTGATTGGTGGACAGAATTGTCTCTGGTTTACACTGAGTGACAATTTTCTGTTTTCTTGATTCTCTTGAAGCCACTGGAGATTTCATCATTATGCCTTTTTGACAGATGTTCTGTAAGTTCTAATGCAAGGATTGTTGGCTATCTGTGATATAATTGTAATAAACACGATGTGCAATGTCAACTTTAAATAACTGCAACAAACAAGAGGATGGAAAACAAAATTGTGGAGGATACACAATCAATGATCTCTGAATTTTTGCCCCTTCTTAACATTCAATGAATTTCTGTTCTCTTTTAACAGTCAATGCATTAATGTCCCTTCTTAGCAACTAATGCAGTACTGTCCCCTCTTAACAGACGATTCATTATTGTCCCCTCTTAACAGATAATGTATGGCTGCCTCCTCTTGACAGATGATGTAATGCTGTCCTTTCTTAACAGACGATACATTGCCACCTCTTCTTAATAGACGATACATTGCCGCCTCTTCTTAACTGACGATACATTGCCACCTCTTCTTAACAGACGATACATTGCCGCCTCTCTTAACAGACGATACATTGCCGCCTCTTCTTAACAGACGATACATTGCCGCCTCTTCTTAACAGACGATACATTGCCGCCTCTTCTTAACTGACGATACATTGCCGCCTCTTCTTAACAGACGATACATTGCCGCCTCTTCTTAACTGACGATACATTGCCGCCTCTTCTTAACAGACGATACATTGCCGCCTCTTCTTAACTGACGATACATTGCCGCTCTTCTTAACTGACGATACATTGCCGCCTCTTCTTAACAGACGATACATTGCCGCCTCTTCTTAACTGACGATACATTGCCGCCTCTTCTTAACTGACGATACATTGCCGCCTCTTCTTAACTGACGATACATTGCCGCCTCTTCTTAACTGACGATACATTGCCGCCTCTTCTTAACTGACGATACATTGCCGCCTCTTCTTAACTGACGATACATTGCCGCCTCTTCTTAACTGACGATACATTGCTGCCTCTTCTTAACTGACGATACATTGCCGCCTCTTCTTAACTGACGATACATTGCCGCCTCTTCTTAACTGACGATACATTGCCGCCTCTTCTTAACTGACGATACATTGCCGCCTCTTCTTAACTGACGATACATTGCCGCCTCTTCTTAACTGACGATACATTGCCGCCTCTTCTTAACTGACGATACATTGCCGCCTCTTCTTAACTGACGATACATTGCCGCCTCTTCTTAACTGACGATACATTGCCGCCTCTTCTTAACTGACGATACATTGCCGCCTCTTTTTAACAGACGATTCCATTGCTGCCCCATAGTGCAGCCTGTCAATAGAGAGTTCTAACTTCTTTGTTCATAGTCAGAAGTGCCTGAGCCCCGTAGTGCTAGTCAATAGAATATCACAAACTGCTATGTTAGAAAAATATTGTATAAAATATTACATTAATCAAATCTTAAGGAAAAAATCTGTGAAGAGAGCAGTTTGGGATTGAACCCGAGTCTGCTAGATCAGTGTACCAACGGATATTGTGGGCTCTTCCTATGAGATACGCGTGTCCGTATGTTCTAGCCACGATCGTTTAGAAGGGACGAAGGGCGGGGAAAGGACTGTGAACTTGTCCATGATCGTGCCTATATTTGATGTTCTGTGTGTGCCCTTTAGACCGCAGCGATTACCTTTGTTTACAGGCTAATTACTTTCTCTCTCTCTCTCGTTACACTCCCCTTTTCTCTCATTACTTCACCTTGATCCCTGGAGACTTGAGGTACACTCACATCAAAACACAATTGGACCCTTAAAACACAGACGATACATGTTTCTGATTGAGATTAATTTGTAGTATTCACATTATCGTCAACACCACTGGACACGCCGTCAAAGGTGTATTTTCTATATTTTTATATTAAATATATTAATCTTATTAATGGTTTTAGTTCTTCTTTCTTATTAAAGATAAATATTATATAAATATATAAATAATGTTTATACATTGATATTTATTAAATTAAATATATTTTAAATCATAACATATAAACCATAGTATCTAGTTAATATATATATAGGTATATAGTTCATAGTTCCTATGTGTATATATATACATAGGGAGAGCGATAGTATATATTTACTATATAGTAAAATATATTTCAAACTATACATATACATATGTACAGACGCACAAAAAAAATATTGGCCGCGCCCAACCAGAGAGGATATAAATTTCTATGACAACAGAGGTGCAAAAGGTACCCTCAGTAAATCCAACCGGGGTTCGAACCACGATCTCCCTGTCAACAGATAAACCAGACTAGATTAGCTTGACCACCTCGTCACACACGATTGAAACACTTAAGGCTGGATAGGAAATGTGAGTTAGTTATGGTTTGCATTTTGGCAATTATTTTTTTAGCAAAAACTTTTAAAGCCAAAATAAATCAAATATTTATCCAGTAGATACGTCTAATTTAGTTTTCTACACATAGTTTTGTCAATAGTTCTTGAATTCTGTCATAAAATGTGTATAGTGGTATTTAAACAGAAACTTTTTAAATGAAGAGAAAAATTCAAATTTTTCCGTGCCCGTGACAGACATTCGAGAATGATCGAGCTTAACATATTATTAGAAATGTATATTATATATATATAATTTATGTACATAGTACTCAACCCAAAGAGTGGTTAGATCCTCAACAGTTCCACCATTTGCTGTAAAGCCTAGAGAGCACTAAAGAGGAGTACTAGGGAAATAAGGAGTGAGGTAGTTTCCCGTTGCTTTCCTCACTGAGCCAAAAGGTACTATTGCACATCAGTCTGTCAAGTCACCAAATGACCCTACAAGCGACCCCTTCACTCCATTCATAACACGGACTGGCTGTATTCAATGTTATTACTAGTATCGTTCATACCTTTGCCAGTTTCATATTTGTCAGAGCTATAATTAAGACTGAGAAAGATCATTGAAAGTAACAACTTGCTCTAGCCCATACAAGAAGATACAGTGCACTGTAAACACTATATCTGACCAGAGTGAGACAGATCAATGAAAGTAACAACTTGCTCTAGCCCATACCAGAAGATATAATGCACTGTAAACACTATATCTGACCAGAGTGAGACAGATTAATGAAAGTAACAACTTGCTCTAGCCCATACAAGAAGATATAGTGCATTGTAAACGCTATATCTGACCAGAGTGAGACAGATCATTGAAAGTAACAACTTGCTCTAGCCCATACAAGAAGATACAGTGCATTGTAAACACTATATCTGACCAGAGTGAGACAGATCATTGAAAGTAACAACTTGCTCTAGCCCATACAAGAAGATACAGTGCATTGTAAACACTATATCTGACCAGAGTGAGACAGATCAATGAAAGTAACAACTTGCTCTAGCCCATAACAGAAGATATAGTGCATTGTAAACGCTATATATGACCAGAGTGAGACAGATCAATGAAAGTAACAACTTGCTCTAGCCCATACAAGAAGATATAGTGCATTGTAAACACTATATATGACCAGAGTGAGACAGATCAATGAAAGTAACAACTTGCTCTAGCCCATATCAGAAGATATAATGCACTCTAAACGCTGTATATGACCAGAGTGAGACAGATCAATGAAAGTAACAACTTGCTCTAGCCCATACCAGAAGATATAATGCACTGTAAACACTATATCTGACCAGAGTGAGACAGATCAATGAAAGTAACAACTTGCTCTAGCCCATACCAGAAGATATAATGCACTGTAAACACTATATCTGACCAGAGTGAGACAGATTAATGAAAGTAACAACTTGCTCTAGCCCATACCAGAAGATATAATGCACTGTAAACACTATATCTGACCAGAGTGAGACAGATCAATGAAAGTAACAACTTGCTCTAGCCCATACCAGAAGATATAATGCACTGTAAACACTATATCTGACCAGAGTGAGACAGATTAATGAAAGTAACAACTTGCTCTAGCCCATACCAGAAGATATAATGCACTGTAAACACTATATCTGACCAGAGTGAGACAGATCAATGAAAGTAACAACTTGCTCTAGCCCATACAAGAAGATATAATGCACTGTAAACACTATATCTGACCAGAGTGAGACAGATCAATGATAGTAACAACTTGCTCTAGCCCATACAAGAAGATATAATGCACTGTAAACACTATATCTGACCAGAGTGAGACAGATCAATGAAAGTAACAACTTGCTCTAGCCCATACAAGAAGATATAATGCACTGTAAACACTATATCAGACCAGAGTGAGACAGATCATTGAAAGTAACAACTTGCTCTAGCCCATACCAGAAGATATAATGCACTGTAAACACTATATCTGACCAGAGTGAGACAGATCAATGATAGTAACAACTTGCTCTAGCCCATACAAGAAGATACAGTGCACTGTAAACGCTATATATGACCAGAGATGGATCTGGGCTACTGTGGCAATATTTCATTTATTTCAGCAAAAAAAATATATACCCCTACATAAAAAGTGTAAAATCACGTACCTTAACTTGCGTACTGTGCCCCCCCCCCCCTCCCCCTTTCTCTCGTCTCCCAAGATTTAACTAAGTGCAGTGGACCTAACTGATGTTTTGACCGAGATTAGGGGCTTCTAACGAGAGAAGAGAAGAAATATGTGTGAAATGTGGAGATTAGCGAATCTCAGAACTGTTTTAGAACTCCACCTCTTTTTTTTTTTCCCCTCTTTAATCGTCACGATTCTTTGCTGTTATTTATTTCTCTGATACTCAGCAAGGATATGTCTCGATATCGACCAGTAATAATAATTCTGTAGGAATGTTTGAAGATTAAAAACTACGATACTAATTTGTAACATTAAAATATAACCTCAAGAAAGGATCGTTAAGAATCTTAAATACGACAAGACCACTATCATTAAACAACTTTTTTTTTCTTTTAAAACTTTTTTATATTATAAATTCCAAAAAAAATACTCGGATCAAAATGTAGGAGAAAATTAATACAGTTTGTGTTTTTTTTTTCTCCCCGTCTTCTGGCTGTTTATCCTGTTAGCACCACATTTTCTGGTGTAGCAATATTTGCATATAGTGTACCCGTGGTTCTAATTACCCGGTGTCTGGACGAACTTGTAACATTGGGTCACTCATCCCCCCTTTACCCTTTGGCGGGACAGGTCCTTCTGACACCGAGGAACAAGCGCACATCTCCAACCACCAATTGAAGGATATATAAACAATACAGAAAATTACGATCATTTTCATGCGTCGTTCAATAGTTTTAAAGTCAATATATTTATTGTAAAATATTTTTATTTCATTTATGTTATTTAACGTGTAGTTTTTATAACAAACTTTTTTTTAGGCTAAATAAATATATAAAATAATGCTTCAGTAAATACATTTAGTTAAATATTTTACACATGGTAAAATAAGTAGTTATTTATTTATTTATTGATCATGGATATTTGACCAGAAACATCTTAAATGAAAAGAAAAAGTCCTGGTTAAATTACGAAATACCAACAACAGTTAACAGTGAACTGTGTTCATACCAATGAGCTACGTAGTCTCGGGTCTAACATGCAGGGAGTGAACTGTTGTCATTCCAATGAGCTACGTAGTTTCGGGTCTAACATGCAGGGAATGAACTGTTGTCATTCCAATGAGCTATGTAGTTTCGGGTCTAACATGCAGGGAATGAACTGTTGTCATTCCAATGTGCTACGTAGTCTCGGGTCTAACATGCAGGGAATGAACTGTTGTCATTTCAATGAGCTACGTAGTTTCGGGTCTAACATGCAGGGAATGAACTGTTGTCATTCCAATGAGCTACGTAGTCTCGGGTCTAACATGCAGGGAATGAACTGTTGTCATTTCAATGAGCTACGTAGTTTCGGGTCTAACATGCAGGGAATGAACTGTTGTCATTTCAATGAGCTACGTAGTCTCGGTCCTTAGTAACTTTTCTAATTGCCCTCCCTATGAAAATTGGACTGTATGTGAGTTGATACCGTCACTATTATTAATAACTAATATCTGCTTAGCTTTAAGATTGTTCCTACCATCTCTCTCTATCTGTGACCTTGTATATTGAGACGTGGGGGTGAGTAGAGCACAGAGCAACAACTCGCATGTATAATTACCACACAGTAATTATTATGCCTCGTGACGGGTAATTTTCCACAATTAAGCCTCCCTTTCCCCCCCTCCCCCTCTATCGCCTCTTCACCCTTTATCTTCCACTCCTTAAGTCCGTCTCTATCTGTCCACCCCCACCGCCTCCCCCCCCCCCCCCCCCCCCACGAACACAGCCTCTCATCGGTGCTAACAGGACAGTCGCGGATAAACAAACTGGAGCCTTTCTCGACGTTTAGACAAGGACATGTCAGAATGGTTTGTATGTGTCAGGTTTAGGTGACCCGCTAGCGTGCCGGACCTCTTATCTCGCAGGTCGCTCTAAGGATTGGGTCCACTGGAGGACGGTGGGGGGAAGGGAAAAATCTCAATCAAAGATTAAAAAATGTTCCTCAGTGGTGGCTTGCGGACTACTAAGTAGGTGAAGTAGCTGGGTTGGGGGGTAATCTACCCATATTGGCGTGGAAGCAGAGTTGGAAACCCTTTAGGTAAAGCCATCATCAGCAGGACCATATATCACCACAGTGACGCCTTAGCTCAACGGTCTCCAAACTACGGCCCACCCAAAGATTTTATCAAAAAACAAATTAATTGTTTCCCTCCATTATTTCTTAACCACACGGTATGTTTGATGTTTGACATGTTCAGTTCCTGTCCACACACGTGTCCCCCCCCTCCCCCATGACACCAAACCAGAGTGCTGTCCACGGTGTAAGAGACAGCAGCTGGTGTCACTCCTTGTACCTACAACAGAACGGCTTGGGACGATTTCCAGGTAGTTCCAAGTGTCCCGGAAGAGAGATATAGAAGGAAAGTCACGAAAGATGCGACCTAATTTTAAAAATAAGTAATGACATTGACTATTTATTATAAATATAAATTATTATTATTATTATATATAAACGGATTCATTTCTCACAGATAAGAATCAACCTCAATCACTTTTTTTTTTAATCAAACACTGACTGTCTTTGGAAAGTGGCATTTTTTTGTAGACTTGACCGGACAAATGAATCAATTGAATCCTAAGCTGCAAGCTGAAACAAATTTGATCTGTGATCTATTCACGCATGTCAAGGTATTCAGGGCAACAATGTTGCTACTTGAACGTGAACGTTACTTTGGCCCAGTGAAAATGTGTAAAATATATTATGTGGCCCTTGTACCAAAAGGTTTGGAGCATGCCTTAGACTATGCAGCCACTGAAATGAATTGACATTGTCAATTAAATTAGGTATTTTTAAGGATTTGACCATTTTGAAAAAAAAAATTAAATTAGTGATAAATACTCGTCTTCATCCCTGTTGATATGATTTGACATTTTACTTGGTTTAACAATTGAAATAAAAAAATTATTCAATCCAAATACATTTCAAACTGAATTAATTTAGTTTATGAAATGGCGATAAAATCAGTTGGGGAACATTAATCTTCAAGGAGGGTCCCCAAAAATCTGGGATGAATGGTCATCTTAAATTAACGTGCATAAACAAGTTCCCCTTACCCCCTACTCTACCAAAAGTGGATTCACATTTTATTATTTGAGAAAATAAGTTAATATAACTTTACTGTGCAATATTAAAAATTAATTCCCATTTGAAAACTTATACCTAAAAGCGTATAATGCTAACGGTGAAATCATTTACTAAACTTGAAAAAAATATTCACTCAGGCTCCGGAGGGATTCGAACCCTCGATCTCCTGTTTACTAGACAGGCGCTTTAACCAACTAAGCCACGGCGCCTCTTATCTTTTTCAAAGTTTGTGTATATATCTATTGTTATCGACTCAGAGTATCTCGCTTGTACATACATTAGAAGAATTTGGTGGAAAAAACAGACATGTGACCGTTCTAATTAAATATGTTAATAATTAAAACCTCTTATTAGAGACTCTAATATGGGGTGGAGTCCAATTTTCATAATAATTGATAAACAGATAGAAAAGTTATTAGATATATTTTCACCTATTCATACGTCAAGTCATGTGATCTGAAGCTGTCACTTTTGATAGATATTACCAGTACCTATAAAATAATAATCTTAATATGTTATCAATTCATTCGCAAAAATATGTTTTGTATTTTATAAATGGGCCTTTCTATGAAAACTGGAAGATAAATAAAAAACTTGGATTTTGTTTTCGCTATTTAAAACAAGGTGTCGAATTTATTTCGTTAAAATTATCAAAATTAACTCTAATAGAAGTGGTACTTAAATGCCATTTGATTAATTACTCTTGTAGTTTTTTTATTTTGAAATGTCTGACATTGTTCAAAATATTCTTCGTTATACTAAATAAGTCAAATACTTCTGTAACTAGCTATACTTGCTTCGGTGGCTGCATAGTCTAAGGCATCATTCTCCCAGACTGTTGATTACAGGGAAATCAGGGTTCGATCCCAGTCTAGTGTACTGAGGTTTTTCCCCTTTAATTGTTTTCCACCCTCTCTCCAGGAAAATGTGGGTACATTTCCTCTAAATTCAATCTTTTTCTATCCTTAGCTCATTAGACTAATTAGTACATATGCGTATAACCTTAACAGGTAGTAAAATACGGTGGTAAAAAAAAACTTTATTTTACAAATGGTTTTTGGTGAAGAAAAATACATTCCTCTGACAGATGAAACGTTTATTTTAGATTGTGATTTTAAGAAAAAAAATGTGTCTCTGTGCAGTTACTACAAATTTAGTAAGATTTGTGAAACGAAATAATATACGTTGTTGCAGGAACATAATATCCAAGAGCATACATAAATATATATATATTCTATTAAATTCTATTAAATTTCATATTCATTCTACTAAAACAAAATGGCAATCTTCTTACATTACATGCATACTTAGATTAGCAGACATTCCCAATTTTGATCATATCCCCCCAACTATTTCAGATACAAAATAAGTTACGTTGTAGTGCTACTAAAAATAAAAATATTTTATTTGAAATATATTTTAATAAAACCAATAGTTTCTTACTATAAGCATATATATATATATATAATATACCATATATATAAACCAATAGTTTCTTACCTATAAGCATATAAGTATATATATGCTTATAGATAAGAAACTATTGGTTTTATTAAAATATATTTCAAATAAAATATTTTATTTTTAGTAGCTTTAGGAGCTTCTTTTGTATCTGAAATAGTTGGGGGGATACGATCAAAATTGGGAATGTCTGCTAATCTAAAGTATGTATGTAATGTAAGAAGATTGCCATTTTGTTTTTAATATTAGACAGTGCCTATAAACGAATTTTAATCAAAATCATTCGAGCATGTTTGGAGAAAATCGATTCTTTATCATTTTGCCCTTCAGTAAACTACCCTTAATTCTGAGGTTGGATACACAATTCCAAAAACTCCTTGAGAGATCTTCATTAAACCCTAAATACCAAGTTTCAGCCTGATCGGTAAAATTGTTTCGTCTTTAGATAGAGATAGAGATAGATGGAATCGCAAAAAAAAAAAAAAAACTTTTACGGTTTCATGGGGTCATGAAACTAGATTATCAAAATCTAGAGTACGATTTTTTTTACGGTCATAATACTTATTTCTCCGAGGGGTGGAAAGAGATTAAATGTTTAGCTATTATCTAGTTAGTCCTCATTTAAATAAACGAAATTGAAATAAAATTCGCATTCAAAAGATAAACAGCTAATACTTTTTTTTAGCGTGTGTTTTTATAAATGCCACAACAAATTTTAAGGGTGTGTTCGAACTCGGTGGTCTTGGGGTAAAGTTCTCACCTAAGTACCCGATGTTCATGTATTCAAACCCAACTCGGGTTCAACGGATTCTTTTTTTTACAAGTGATAACAATCCGTAGCACAACTTCCTTCGGAGAGGGAGTAAAGCCATCGGTCCCATGTCGATTGTAGCATGTAAAATAGCCCTGGAAGGTATGTGAAAATACCTCTCCCGGCAAAATAGGTTTAGCCCTTTCGCTCTCGCTCATAGAAATTCTAGTGTGCTGATATAAGCAGTCGCTTCAGAAAGTGCACGTTAAATACATCAAATAAATAATAAAATGAATTAAATAAGTTTTAGTAGTAATTTTAATGTTCTAAGTGAGAGTTGATAAAAACACTTCTTGCTAAATGTGAGTTTTGTGTGTGACCTTGTAAAAAAAACTTTCTAGTCACAAAGTAGAAATCTTTACAATTTAATTAGACCTATATTCTATTATTTAAAGAAATGAATTTGACTTTCAACCTAAGATACCTTAGGTAGATACTAGACTGTCCATAAAATAGTTAGGCATTAATTTAAGAGTTCTTTTAGCTACACAGATTACCACATTTGTGGTCTAGTGGTCAGATTTCCTGTTTACGAATTCAGAGGTACCATGTTCGATCCTTGGAGCTTCCAGATTTTTCTGTGATGCAGGTGGGTCTGGAACAGAATCAACCCAGCCTCGCGAGGACAAATGAGGAGCTACTTGTATGAAAAAGTAGCGGCTCCTGTCTAGAAAACTGAGATTAATGGCTGAAGGCCTCGCTATGCTGACCACGTGACACCCTCTATCTGCAGGAATCGGTACTATCTTCGCTAGCAAATGGTGGCCGCTCGATTGGTATAGCTCGATCGCGGGCTAACACTATGGAGTTTTTTTTTTTTAGCTATACAGATAAGTACACTAAAATGTTAGAAAACCTTATCAGATGTTTGACGATAAGTGCTGTTGTGCTAGGTTAAGTCTTGCTTATGAGTATGACCCTACTTGTAGAGTTGGATCAGTGTCGAAGAGTTTGATTGACGTATCTCGGCTCCTTGTATTCAGTTTGCATCGAAGGAGTTATTTTATTTTTCTAACATATCGCCGGAAAAGTTCTTCTGTTAGTAGGCATTTTGCTGCACGTCTTAATAACCGTCCGAGCTATCACAGTTTGACTACAATAGTGGGCTAAGTAGAGTTTAGAGAAATTGTACCTGCATTTGCGTGGGGAAAAATAGTATAAACCATTCAGGGAAAAAAAACTAATCAGAAGACCCGGCTGGGATTCGAGACCAGAACTTGCAGTCACCAGTGAACCTGACATAAATACAAGAAGGCTTATTTGTTATCGTTCTCATTTATATTTTCTATAACTTTCTCTTTCACTCTATATATTCATCTCTCTCTTTTTTATCTCTCTATAATTCTTTATCTCTCTATCATTTTTATCTCTCTTTATATCTCAATCATTCTTTATCACTTTATTTCTTTCTATCCTTATCGATTTATTTCTTTATCTTGTTATATCTCTCTATCAATCTCTATATCTTTATTTCTTTGCCTCTTTATTTATTTATATTTATTTCCTTGCATCTTTATTTATCTCTTTAGATCTCTATATCTCTATTTATATATCTCGTTTTCTCTCTATCTCTATTCATCTCTCTCTATCTCTCTTTATTTTATATCTCTCTCCATACCCTCTGATCCATCTATCTTTGTCTACCCCTTTATTTATCTTTATCTCTCTATAACTATTTATCTGTCTTTATCTATATAATTATATCTCTTTATCTCTCTACCTCTTTATCTCTACATATCACTCTATCACTCTATCTCTATATTTCTCTTTATCTCTACATCTCTATTTATCTCTCTCTCCACATCTCTATTTCTCTCTCTACATCTCTATTTATTTCTCTACATCTCTATTTATTTCTCTCTCTACATCTCTATTTATTTCTCTCTCTACATCTCTATTTATTTCTCTCTCTACATCTCTATTTTCTCTCTCTACATCTCTATTTATCTCTCTATTTACATCTCTATTTATCTCTCTATTTACATCTCTATTTCTCTCTCTAGATCTCTATTTCTCTCTCTACATCTCTATTTTCTCTATCTCTCTAGATCTCTATTTCTCCCTCTTTATCTCTATTTCTAACTTTCTGTATATATCTATCTCTCTCTCTCTCTCTCTTCCATTTACTGGAGGTGCAAAGCCAGTGAAACGGTTCCACCATCCATCACCGAGCTAATTAGAGCCGACTGTTGCGAGTGGTGCCTGTAATTCAGTCCACACCAGCCGCTTAGAATATAAACCGGGGTTTATAATCCTTGGTGTCCTTAGGCACTGCGCCCTTATTAACTGGAGCAGGGGCCGGTACAGCACCGGACCGTGTACAGGGTGTCCGCAATACAAGACCAGATATAGGGGGAACTAGTACAGATACAGGGTTAGAGACTGTACAAGAAATGTATATTACCCTTAAATACTGTACAGAGAATGTATATGTCCTCTCAATACTGTTCAGGGAATGTATATTACCCTAAAGATTGTACAGAGAATGTAAATTTCCTCTATGACTGTACAGTGAAATGTATGTTGCTCTTAGAACTGTACAGAGAATGTATTTGTCCTCTCAATACTGTACAGAGAATGTAATGTCCTTAGAGACTGTACGAGAATGTATATGTCCTCTCAATACTGTACAGAGGAATGTATGTTACTCCTAAAGTATGTACAGAGAATGTATATTTCCTCTCATGACTGTACAGGAAATGTATGTTGCTCTTAAACTGTACAGAGAATGTATATGTCCTCTCAATACTGTACAGAGAATGTATATGTCCTCTCAATATGTTCAGGGAATGTATGATTATCCCTAAAGATATGTACAGAGAATGTAATATTTCCTCTCTATGACTGTACAGTAATGTATGTTGCCTCTAAAGACTACAGAGAATGTATATGTCCTTCTCAACTGTAAAGAGAATGTATGTTAGCCTTAGACTGTACAGAGAATGTATATTCCTCTCATGACTGTACAGGAATGTATTTACCTCTAAGACTGTACAGGAATGTATATTTCCTTCAAACTTTACAAGAAATGTATGTTGACTCTTAAACAACTGTACAAGAGAAGGGGGGTATTTTATAGTCTCTCACATACATGCACGAGAATGTATCTACTCTTAAAGTATGTTCAGAAAATGTATATTTCCTCTCATAGCTCTCTACTGGAATAATGTTATTACCTAAATAGTGTATCAGAGAATGAAATATTTCCTCTCAGTACGTCAGGTAATGTATATTACCCCTAAAGACTACAGAAAGTGTATATTTCTTCTCAGACTGAAAGGGAGTGTATATTAGCCTTCAGGACTGTACAGAGAATGTATATCACCCTACATGACTGTAACGGGAATGTATTTTACCTCTAATGACTGTAAATGGAATGTATATTTCCTTTCAAAACTTTACAAAGAATGTATTTGAGAGCCTGGTAGAGACAGAGTAAACCAAACGGCTTAGAAGCGGTGGGGGTATCTTCTTTGAAATAGTTCTAAGGCCACCACTTACCATGCATGCGAGTACTCCCTCCCCCTTCTCTCCCCTCCTTTACACCAGCAAGATCGATGGCCTTCAAAAAAACCATTGTTGTCTCGATTTATCATAGCTCTGGCTCGACGAGTGAGGAATTAAAACCTGTTAACTTACCTAAAGGCTATTCGCTATTTAATAATCTGGAGCACGTCCGGGTAACATCCGCCCAAGTGCCATAGTTCGGATCCTCAACCATTGGCGGAATGGAAACGAACCAGAAGAAAACTCCAATGAACTCTAGTATCAAGTGAACATACAAAGACAGCCGATGACTGGGATACCGTGGTTCAAATCCAGGTTGAGTGTACTGAAGGTGGGTTTTCATATAGGGTTTCCACTTTCTCTCCACGCAAATGTGGGAACACTTACTCAAATTAAACCTTCCTCATATCTAGCACATTAACAGTAGTGCACTTAGAAAATGTATTTGGGGAGATTTTGAGGTCAAATGATCTACCGTAGCTATCATTTTTATACTTTTTTTTTTCAAATTAGGAATTTTAAAGTGGGATGGAAAGTAAAACCTATTTTAAAGCCAACATTTTCGCAGTATTAATAATTTTTATTTGTTTACACAATAAATAAAATATTACTTCAGTAGATACGTAGATACACTAGGTAGTCTGACACCTTAGATCATTCAATAACGTGTCTGTCTACTTAGTCAAGGGTATCGGTTTCTATTCCCGGCATGGCCGAAAAGTGAATCATTGGTGAAATGTGGGTTTTTCCTATCACAGTGATGAATTAACGGTCTTGGAGCTGGGTGTTGTGTCTATTATAAATTTAAGTTTAAAAAAATTTGAGCTTTTTAACGTGCACTTTCTGAACCGACTGATTATATCAGTACACGAGAATTTCTATGAGTTAGATCGAAAGGCCTTCCAATTTTGCCGGGAAAGGTATTTTCAAATACTTTCCAGGGTTCTTTTACATGCCACAAACGACTTGGGACCTCCAAAGGAAGCTGTGCTTAGTCTTTTTATCATTTAAGAAAAATCCTTCGACCCTGACTAAGTTTGAACCCATGAACATCGTAGATTTAAGTTAATTTATGAGTCGTGTGCTGATATAATTAGTCTCTTTATTAAGTGCACGTTAAATACCTCGTATAAAAAACCAAAATAATAATACACATGGTGACCTGGTGGTCTAGGGGTAAGGTGTCAGACTTCTGTGCTAGGGGTCCAGGGTTCAATCCTCGGTCCCGGCACAGATTTATCTGAATGCCAAACCCTTCCTTCACCTCTGACAAGACGTGTATTAATCACAACTTGTGAATGTGAGGAATGCCAGGCCTCCACCGTGGTTCGGATTCCACGTTAAACTGTAGGTCCTCCATTTCATCTCACAATCACCCTACCATTACACATTAGCGTAAGTGCGTATAACCCGAACGGGTAGTAAGACGCGGTGCTAATAATAATAATAATAATAATAATAATAATACACATGGTCATCTCAACAATTTTGGAATATTTGTCGTGGGCACTGAGAAAATTGATAAGTTTTTCTCTTCATTTAAAAAATTCCTGTTCAAATTCCAGGATACCCGCGACGGATATTCAAGAACTGTTGAAATTACCTTGTGTAGAAAACTAAACTATTATTAATAACTATTTATTGAAGCATTGTTTGATTTATTTTGACCTAAAAAGGTTTGTTTGTTTAAAAAAAAACCTATAAAAATCCACCCCACTTTAATAGAGTTATTCATCTAAATTTTATTTTTTACTGTAAGGGCATTTCCCCCCATTCCCTTTCACCCGCCCTTCTAGATCTAACAAAAGAGTAACGTGGAATAATTGCGACATAGCCTGTTGTGCGCCTTTAACTCCAATTATCTAATTTTGTTTTTCCCGTAAAACCCACTGGTACTTTGTTTCGTTTCGGTTTGTACCTTAAGGGCGTCGTTGTCGTCTTGGAGAGCTATATTCTCTCCTCCCCCCCTCCCTCAACCCTGAAGTTCGACCATCAAAACTCAGGCCCCTGGAACAATTAGACAGTTATCCGATGTTGATGCCCCGCGCCTTAATAAGAGTCTTTTGAGGTTTTATCGGTGGGAGAGGCAGGGAGGGGAGATCCCTTTACAAGTTTTGTCGCCCGCCATCTTAGCAGACGGCGTCAGGTTTTTTTTTTCCATATCAACAGTCTTCTGTCTGGATAGCTTATGTCCTCTTGGCCTAGTGGTCAAACCTACAAGCACTAGAGAAATTTGATTTACTCCAAGAAAATGCGTGATAGTGTCGTGTCGTGGAGTGTTGCCAGGGTAAGCAGATAGCTTGGTTAAACTGTAGGCCTACCTGCGATACGCTCTCATCACTCAATATATCACTCATTGGTCAGATATCTATGGGAATACGAGTACATTCCCATGTGAGGTGTGTAGAGCAGAGCCTATGTATCATTGGTCAAATGGGGTCAGAGTGGGTGCTAACATACATTCCCATGTGAGGTGTGTAGAGCAGAGCTTATGTATGATTGGTCAAATGGGGACAGAGTGGGTGATAACATACATTCCCATGTGAGGTGTGTAGAGCAGAGTCTATCTATGATTGGTCAAATGGGGAAAGGGTGGGTGATAACATACAATCCCATGTGAGGTGTGTAAAGCAGAGCCTATGTATGATTGGTCAAATGGGGACAGGGTGGGTGATAACATACATTCCTATGTGAGGTGTGTAGAGCAGAGCCTATGTATGATTGGTCAAATGGGGACAGAGTGGGTGATAACATACATTCCCATGTGAGGTGTGTAGAGCAGAGTCTATCTATGATTGGTCAAATGGGGAAAGGGTGGGTGATAACATACAATCCCATGTGAGGTGTGTAAAGCAGAGCCTATGTATGATTGGTCAAATGGGGACAGGGTGGGTGATAACATACATTCCTATGTGAGGTGTGTAGAGCAGAGCCAATGTATGATTGGTCAAATGGGGACAGAGTGGGTGATAACATACATTCCCATGTGAGGTGTGTAGAGCAGAGCCTATGTATGATTAGTCATGCTCGTTTGGTTTGTCATTGATTAGGTCAGAATTCAATTTTGACAGGGGTATTGGGGGTGATTTTTCCTCTGAGCAAATTAAAGTAAATTTTCTCTCAATTCTACCTACCCCACAATTGTAATTAAATGCGTAAAGACCAGACGGCCAGTTAGATTCGGTGAAAATAATATTCTAGAAACTTTGATATGAATGCTTGTAAGCTATCAAGGGGTTCTCGATGGCCTCAAAGACAAAAATTGAGGTCACACTTTGCTAAATGTTGGAAACCACTGCTCTAGCTTGTCATGGATCCCCTGGTATTCCTTATATTAGCTCCCACCTCTTGATTTGTTTCACCTGACGCCAGTATAGCACTGTTCCCCCTTCTTTCCTCCTTCCCTTCCCCTCTCTAACCCATGAACCACTTTATCGGGAATGTTCCGTCTCTCCTCTCTCTATAATTTCCCCTTCCCTCTTCTCTTCCCCTCTCCAACAAAGTAGACGACTACAACACGCGAACCTTAGTTTCTGATCGCTCATAAATTACTTTCCTCCCAGTCATGTCCAAATTATTTCGTTTCTCGCCCATCACAATCCAAGCCTCGACTTAGCTCAGCAATTACTGTAAGTTTACAGTCAACTCCCAATACGTTTTGAAGGGGATAGAGAAGAATGTGAGCTTACATCTAAACTAATGTCAATACGGTTCGAAGTAAAGATAATTTCAACCATCACAGTCCTAGCCTTGACCTAGCTCAGCAATTACTGTAAGCTAACAGCTAACTTCTAATACGTTCTAGAGATAACATAAGTTAACACACATGACACTGGTTTTCAAACTCTTCTAATTAATGGACAAGACTAATTAGATCCCTATAATTTCTATCATCTATCTTTCAAAATTTAGATGCAAAACTATACCCTAGATTTTAATTTACAAACACTTCTCATTTATAAATTTTCGCCCAATTTTCTTGTATCCATTTTTTTAAATTGTGACCTGTGTAACTTTTTTTTTAAAACTGGCATCTCACTCACTACCCGTTTGGGTCAACGCATGTGAATTAATTGCGATAATTTGTTAGAAATGAATAAGGTTGAATTTATAGGAAGTGTACCCACATTTGTGTGGGGGAGGGGAAGGTTTTGATACAATCTAGGGAAAGCCACCCGCATTACACCCAACCAGGATTTAAGCTCTGACCTACCTGTCACCCGTGAACTAGACCAGATGAGACTGACGCTCCCGTCAATGGGATGAGGATGGCTGTTTATAGAGGAAGTGCATCCACATTCGCGTGGACACAGGATGGAAAAACCACAGCGGTAAGCAGCATGTGGAGAACTACTCCCGATATTCTAATTTCCCGGTCACTAGCAAACCAGGATGTTGTAAGACTGACGCCTGATACTGCTTGAGCACCGGTGAGAGTGATAGCAATCGATAAATGATTTAAAGAAGATCCTCAGACCAGTATCGGTGGTCACACGGTCCAAGGCCTGGACTGCTGACGATGGGGAGCTCGGGGTTTGAATATTGGTTGGGTGTACTGAAACACGCTTTCCCTAAATGGTTTTCCACTCTCCCTCCACGCAAGTGCTGGTATACGTCCTCTAAATTCCACCTATACTCATCCCTAATACGTTAGCATAGTTAGTACATACAGTAGACCTATATCCATCTCCTCGTCATATCCGACCTCTGAATATCCATCTCCTCGTCATATCCGACCTCTGAATATCCGTCTGCTCGTCATATCAGACCTCTGAATATCTGTCTGCTCGTCATATCCGACCTCTGAATATCTGTCTGCTCGTCATATCCGACCTCTGAATATCTGTCTGCTCGTCATATCAGACCTCTGAATATCCGTCTGCTCGTCATATCCGACCTCTGAATATCCGTCTGCTCGTCATATCCGACCTCTGAATATCTGTCTGCTCGTCATATCCGACCTCTGAATATCCGTCTGCTTGTCATATCCGACCTCTGAATATCCGTCTGCTCGTCATATCCGACCTCTGAATATCCGTCTCCTCGTCATATCCGACCTCTGAATATCCGTCTCCTCGTCATATCCGACCTCTGAATATCCGTCTCCTCGTCATATCCGACCTCTGAATATCTGTCTGCTCGTCATATCCGACCTCTGAATATCTGTCTGCTCGTCATATCCGACCTCTGAATATCCGTCTGCTCGTCATATCCGACCTCTGAATATCCGTCTCCTCGTCATATCCGACCTCTGAATATCCGTCTCCTCGTCATATCCGACCTCTGAATATCCGTCTCCTCGTCATATCCGACCTCTGAATATCTGTCTCCTCGGCATATCCAACCGTTCCGTTCCGGTGCTTGTCTGCACTTGTCTGTCAAATACTGCCGTTTCACCACCAATAAATCTATGTTTTCTGATCCAATATTTTTTGTGTTGCCTTTGTTAAATTATAGACTAGGCCTATATATAAAAGATAAACACTTGTACATTTTATAGAAAACCATAATATTTCATGTTTTTATTTGTTTTTTGTAAAAAAAAAATTCCTTTTCTTACTATCCGGCCTTTTTTTGTTTTCTGACCATGTCCCAGTCCTGTGAGTGACGGATAATCGGGGGCCTACCGTATTAACATAACCCGAACGGGTGCTAAAGATTAAATCCCAACGTTGTCACCAAAAAATAAAACCGCCTCAGAACATATTTACGGAATAAATTAAATGGATTGACTGAGAGGAAGAGTCGAGCCCCGGTCTTCACGATTTAGAACTAGCAAAGGCAACGTGTAAAAGTTGGTAACGCGCGCTGAAATCCTGTGTAAATAAATACCTCGTGAAGAACGAGCCTGAGGTGTGTAATTGTCCAGGAATGCCAACTGTGGGGGATATTAATTCCCCCACCCTCCCGAACTTGTGAAAGCGTGAGAACCCCACGTCTGAGGGTCCCCATTAGCCCTGGTTTTGCCGCCACTTGGTTGGCCTTTTTTTTTTATTCTGCGTTATTAAAAATAAAATATGTATATAGATACTTGTAATCGTATATCTGACCGCCGTGTGTTTACCTGTTGGTAACCCTGGTAATAACCAAGTAAACCAAAGATTGAAACGTGACTGACAATTAGAAGTTCTCCCCTTCCCCTCTTACCGCTGTCCACCCCCCTCTCAACCCTTTCTCCTTCTGGCCCCGGTTATTCAAATGTGCTTCTTGAATCAGCACGACATATCCTCAAGACAAAATGTGTGGGAGAAAATACCTCTCCGCTATTCAGGAGAAGAAGAGTCCATTTTCAAGTTCAGTTAGATCCAACGTCAACTCCCTCCCCCCTAATTTTTTCCCCATAAAAACTCGACCGCGTCTTGCCACCCGTCCGATATATCAGAATATTTACACTAAGATGGGAGTTAATAGGTTGTAAATCTTTAAAGGATGTGTAAAATCATTCACATGGAGAAATAAAAGAAAAATTGTTTGGGAGGGGTGGGGCTAGAAAGGGGATAAGAAAATAAACTCAATTGTACAGGATTCAAACCCCAATCTCGTCATCAAAGAACCAGATACAGGACGAGACTGACGCCTTTATCCGCACGCTCACAGGTGTAAGTTTGTTATAGTATGATTAAGAGAGGATGAAGATTTTAGGGAAAAAACATATATTTTGCGGTGTACATTTACTCTGTTACTATCGTTATTTTATAGATATTGATAATATCCATCAAAAGTGACAGCTGCAGATGAAACGTGAAAAATGTTTTAGTAACTTTTTGTAATTCTCGACATGTTTTATTCCCATCTTAATCTATCTGTAGCAATCCTACTTTACCCATTTTTTTGTTTTTTTGAGGAGTGCTGAATGGATATGATGCATTTTTAGTTTAAGAGTACGATTTGCATTCCACACAATCTCAATAGCGTAGAATTAGTAAGGTGGGATTAATTTACCTCATCTTATGGGAAATGAACCGTGAATGAATGAGAAAAACCAATCATATTTCCAAAATGAATTTTCTTTTCTTTTCGCCATCTCTCTTTGCTTGGTGTCAGGACTGTAAAGATAAAAGGTAAAAAATGATCTTAATTCACTGCACAAAATAGGTGAACTCATTACCTATTTTGATTATGTCACTGGCAAGGCGTATTAAGAAAGGGGGGAGATATGGTCTGGACCATCCCCCCCCCTTCCCCTCTTAGAAAAATGAACTTTCTAAGACCCTGGTCATTGGAAGTATCTAGGAATATATAACTCGCAGGTCTAGCTCTGTACATATTTTTTAGCGTAACTAAATGCATTCCTAATTATTTATTATATTATTATACTACTATAAAGCCACATGACTGACTGACTGACTGACTCACTCACGCCCACTCACTCACTCACTACTCACTCACTCACTCACTCACTCACTCACTCACTCACTCACTCACTCACTCACTCACTCACTCACTCACTCACTCACTCACTCACTCACTCACTCACTCACTCACTCACTCACTCACTCACTCACTCACTCACTCACTCACTCACTCACTCACTCACTCACTCACTCACACTCACTCACTCACTCACTCACTCACTCACTCACTCACTCACTCACTCACTCACTCACTCACTCACTCACTCACTCACTCACTCACTCACTCACTCACTCACTCACTCACTCACTCACTCACTCACTCACTCACTCACTCACACTCACTCACTCCTCACTCACTCACTCACTCACTCACTCACTCACTCACTCACTCACTCACTCACTCACTCATCACTCACTCACACTCACTCACTCACTCACTCACATTAATGTTTACCCACTTCCAGATGAGTTAGAAACTTGAAATTTGGCAAACTTATAGCTTCTAGCCTGTAACCGACGGGAAAATTCCAAAAATTTAAAAAATTTAATGGCGGAGCCACTTTAAAGTCAGTGCGGTGCATACAATACAATACCGGTAACTTTAAGTTGTTACCTTCAAAACAACGCTGGAATTACATTAGTTTGCATCCACTTGCAAATAAAACTCACTGGGGGTTTGGGCGCGGAGCTCCCAACGAGTAAAGCGAGTTGGATAATATATTACCTAATTAGGTTTTAGTTTATTTTTACTTTTCCCCAATCCGTCGGCGATAGAAGTACTGTGATCGTAAAAAAAAAATTAAAAAATCGAACGCTTGATTTTGATAAGTGTCGACATTTAATGACCCCCTGAAACCTAAAAAGTGGCTTTCGCGGTGCCTTCTGTCTGTCCGTATCTTGGGCTAGAGCCAAAAACATTTTACTTAGAGAAATAAAACTTGGTATCTAGAATTTTCATGGGATTCCCCTGAGGATTTTTTTTTGGAATTGGATATCTGGATCTAAAATTAGGTGTACTTTACTGAAGAGCAAAAAAGAGATAAAATCGATTGTATCGAAATCTGCTGTGAAGGATATTAGTGCTTTCACGCTGGAAGCCACTTTTATAACGTCTTGATCACACTTCATCCAGGGATTATTTGTTATTGAAATTTGATGCCACTTTTGGGTGACAATATTATAATGATGTCGTTGATGTGATTTGTTATATCAGGCTAAAATTGAGATCAATTACGTAATTTTATTGTAATTACTGCACTGAACAAGATGATTACGCGATCCGATATCACACAAGCTTATGTTTCACTTTCTAGGGAACTGTGATGACTAAAATTTGATCGGCTCCAGATTGTCCCTTGATTGTGCCCGGCGCGTAATATTTACGGTCCCGATTCAGATTATGTCATTTTAAGGAAAAATATATTTTCTCTGACGGACGCAGGCTACCAAGCAAGTGACGACACCTGTGCTTGCCAAAAGCTTTGTTTTCGAATACTTGGCTCCCAGAACAATCTCAGAGTAACGGTATGCAGCCGTCTTTTGTCCTTCCTCTCTTGTCTTCGGAGAAGATTTCACCTGGGTGACCGATAGAGAGCAACAGAAGGATTTTGCACCACGTAGAAATTTACTGCTAAAGATAGCGTAAAATAAATTTTGAATATTATCATATTATATTAGATTATCTCAATTGGTTAGTCAAAAGGAGGTATAAAATATAATAACTACACCGCTCTAATGATTTAGATTACATTTAGTATCTAAACACTGTTTAACATTAAAAATAACATTGCATTTCATGTTTTCCCATGAAAGTGACTTTAAGTTTACTTTACATCTGCAGAAGTTTCCAAGTTTGATCATATCCTCACAACTATTTCAAATACAAAATAACGTATTATTGTAAAAGTGTAGTACTGTTAAAAGTAAAAAAAAAGCTGAAATATATATTTTAATCAAACCAATAGTTTCTGAGCTCTAAGCAAATATAGTGTCGTATCCCTCAGGTATGGGAACTCTAGATAGGGAACTTTTGGAGTCGTTTCAACTCTAAATCCTTGATAGGAACCTCAGGTCTCTAAGAAATAGTCAGATGTGTTTTGATGATAATGAAGATTAATGTTCTTACATTTTTATTAAATAATAAAAAAAATATATTACAAGTTCGTGGTTCACATGAAGAGTAATCCAAACCTTACATACACTTATTAACAAAATAGCGAATGAGAGCTGAGAGCTTAGAGAGCCCTGATTTACTGATATCAGGGGTTTATATACCTCCCCTGTTTATCTCTGGAAGTTTCTAGCTACGCAGTACAAATGATGCAAACAACAGTTCTGAGATGAGCATGTGACTGGGGTGATTTCCACTGTTTACTTATTTTGAACTTTAAGAAGTCACAAGATTGTTTCTGACTAAGGAAATACGTGGAAAGCAATTAGACTACGCAGTTACCAAATTACTATATTCTGTATGACTTAAGCTTTACTTTAGATATATAGTCTAACTCCACTTCATTACAACCTTTTTGTATTGTGTCACTATTACAATAAGTGTAATATTAACATATTAAATACATTTCTTTACCTAGTGGTATTATGATTATTGCTCTAAGGGGTTTTAATAATTAAGTGACCCCCTAGCTATATGACAATAGATATAATTGGAAACATAAATATTGATGGTTATGCTCTTTTTGTGGACAGATATGTTCTTCTTTTCTCAATGTATCTATAACAGTATGTATTATTTCATTTATGCTCTTTGGTAGAGAGTTTCTGCAACAATGCTTATTATTTAGTCTCACAAATCTTACTAGTGTTTGGTAAGTGTCTCTCTTTTAAGATAACAAAGAGAGAAAGTCTGTGCGGTGCACCGTACCTTTGATTACAGTTTCAATTACAGAAAAAAAAGGTTTACTAAATTAATAAAATGTGGCTTTATTATATAATTTAATTTTAATTTTTAATACTTGGTAGATAGTATTCCTATTATCATCCTTAAGGTCTCTTTTATACAGACATCATTTTTTTGTGTCGCCATGTTGGCGAGACGGCGGGGCAACCAACCTCCACACCTCTTGTGTTAGATCCTCAAGTGTATCTCAGTACCACTATCAGTGTACCTCTGTAGCAGGTAGTGAGTGACCCTCCTAGGTAACGTAGTTAGCTAACGCGCTAGTTTCGTGTCGAGCTAGACTGCAGAGGACAGAGAGATAGAGGTTCGAATCTCACTCGGGTGGTTTTCCCTAAATGGTTTTCCACTCTCCCTCCCCGCAAGTTCGGGTTCACTTCCTCTATATTAAACCTTCCCAATTCCTAACCCATTAGCGTAATTAGTACTTAAGCGTATAACCCGAACGGGTAGTAAGTAAGTAAAGTAGTGAGTGTATTTATTACTCGTATTTTTGTGGCAGGGTATTTATTGTCTACCGCTTTAGTTGTTCCTGAAATGGCAACCAGAAATGGATCCATCACGAGTGGTAGAAAAGAAGAGACTGACAACTGTGGTATCTGGTGTTTTTTAAATCTTCCCTCGCACTCTTTTCATGACGCGCGACACGTGTTTCTTGTATATAATTCATTCACGATAGGTCTTTACCTGGATGACAGTTCAAAAATCATATGTTTAGGTTTTAGGTTACCAACACTTGGAAAAGAACACTGTTTTGTTATGAATGTTAAGTTTTTTAATTACATGTTATATTTTACATTTAAAATAACTTAAACTTAAGTTTTCTCACATTATTTCATTACTTTTAACAATTTCTTTTTACCCAATCCGAAACAATATTTTAAACATATATTAAAAGTACCTAGTCTTTGGTTTGGTATGTTATCTATGATGTGTAATATAGTGCATGCATTAATACCTTTTAATAAAGGCATCGTATTTACTTGGTAAAGATAAAATACTTGTAATTTATTTTATATATGATTAACTATTTTATTATTAGTTTATTGTTTTTAGAAATATTTAACTGAATAAAATATAATCGTCTGCTGCGAGGATACACCATTTTAAACAACTTGTCCGCGTCATCATCAACCACATGGCTAATATTCGTTGGTCGCCATTTTAAAGCCATATTTGTTAGACCTTTTGTGAAAGTGCTCGGAATAATAATTATTTTAACTTGAATAGAAGGATAAATAATCTTTGTGGACGACCTCAAATAAATATTAAGACTTTGTTTAATTTAAATATATTTCATAGAATTTATTACTGTGCGCGTTTATTATATTTTTAACTTTAAATTAAGTCTCTAGTTTGTTAGGTCCACGCCTTACTCTAACTTATAATAATTTATAACTAAGTTAAATTACCTTTTATTTTAATTATTGGGCTTCTGTATTAACGTAAAAAACTTAATCCTATATCATATTACTAATTATTTTAAGAATAACTTTGTGTATACAGATATTTTCTCTTTAGTTCGAATATATATTAGGCCTAATTTGGTTAATTTTAATCTTACTTTAATATAACTTTAAACTTACTTTAAAATAACTTTAATCTAACATTAATCTAACATTAATCTAACATTAATCTAACATTAATCTAACTTTAATCTAACATTAATCTAACTTTAATCTAACTTTAATCTAACTTTAATCTAACTTTAATCTAACTTTAATCTAACTTTAATCTAACTTTAATCTAACATTAATCTAACTTTAAACTTTTATCTTTTATCAAACTTAAATATAAGTTTAATCTAACTTTAATCTCACGAAATTTTATAAGGGGTTCTTTTTATTTGTGCATAGATTTGTGTGTGTTTTTTTGATAATGAGTTCCCAGGAGAAAAAAAGACGAGAAGTTACAGATCACCAAGTCATTCAAAAATTTCAATTTCAAAATTCTTTGAGGCATAATATTGGCCTAAATTACTGTGGTTAACTATCACATTACTCTACATAACCATATGTTTTCATAACAGCTGTCCCAAGTGACAGTGGCAGATATCAGCTGTTGGCGTAGTGATATTTTAGGGACTATTTTTTAGTTACTTTTTGAGCTGTCATCCAAGTAAACTTAGGTCGTGAATGGCGTATACCAACAAACGCCCAGGACGCGCATCACGCTTGTCGCGCATCAAGAAACTCCTGTACAAAACGGCCCTAAAAGGATTTATATTCAATTTTCGCGATGCTCTTGGCAAATATTCAACAACTGTTGATATCACCATGTTTATAAAATTAAAATCTATGTTTCTATTGGAGCGTTATTTGATTGTTATAAAAGCTACTCGTGTTCCCATCCAGATCACCTTAAGGATCTGTATTGCTGATGAGGTAATCTGGCGGACCGTCATCCGGCAATGTCTCCAGCTTCTCCAGAGTATAATAATAGGTCTCAGACGCCTGTCACCCGACTGGAAGCAGACCTAGGACCGTAGTACTCACGCGCCTCGTCCCAAGGCTAGGCGGGTGAATGTCTGATAGGGTGTAATGAGGGAGTGCTGGTGGGAATCGAACCAGGTGACGCTCCTCCTGGTGGACGCGTAGACCAGCTGCGATATTATTAATACAATCTCCAGGCGCTAAATCCCTTCCTTATTTTAGTTTCAGGTGGTTTTTTGTTATCATCCGGAAGGTGTCTGCACGATTGGCGTAAGAGAAGACAGCTCCCGTCAAAATTAAAGTCCTTCTCACGCTTAGTTAAATAGTAGTAGTGGTAATAAAAATAGTTGGTTCCCGTAATAGCCCAGTTGACAAGTACATTGTTAGTGGGAATAATTCCGGACAAGTTGAAATTAATTTTAATCTATTTGATTGGGTGCCAGAAAACACATGCTAATTTTGCACCCCCTTACAAGCCCGGATTTGGCCACCATCTTAAAAAAAAAAGCAAAAAATGTACATCTTCTTACAAAGCTGTAAATATCTCGGTTAGTATCAACTTTAGAGAAAAAAATGTGGTCATGAAAGTTAAAAAGATGGGTGAATTTTCTATAAAAACTGTTGTATACATTTTTATAGTACGAATGTCTGTTTCTGAGTAATAGGTGGTTGAAATATTGAATTTTCGGGCGTTTGCTACTTTTTAAAAAAAATTCTAAGCTGTTTGCAGCTACACAATTTGTTATTTTTGGTGCTATATACGAATCTTTTTCCGAAGTTCGGGATCATGCACAGCCTTAGTTAAAATTCAATTTATTGAATTTGTTGGTCAGCCGTGTGACACAATATTTGCCTATCAAGTGGAAATAATTCATTTTAGCTGTGGACCCGTTTTGTTGTGATTTCGTCATTGTTCAAAGTGTAAAGAAAACCAGGAGTCTGGTCTAGCATAGTGGTATGAGCTCGGTAGGGGTAGAGTGCGTATCCTTACAGTACTGGTACAATAGCAAGCTTACCTTCTAAGTTTCCACTATGGCGAAGCTTATAAGATAGGACCCTGGCGTGGTCAAATAGATTGAGTCAAGTGAGCTTTCTAGCTTTCAGAGTAAACTAAATGTACCTATAGGTACACCTCCAATCTGGCATCAGTCATAATTTTGAATTAACAAACCCCTTCTTAGATAACTCTGGTTTTCTGGACGTCTTCAGCACGTCTCAACGGACCGGTAGGTGGTAGGTACCCTTAAGGTGGGAGTTTAGGGGACGCGAGAAATGCTTTGAAGCTTTTATAGCAACACATTTTTTTGGCCAAAATAAATAAAATTGCTTCAGTAGAAACATAAGCGTTTAATTTTCTTCACATGACGATATCAACAGTTGTTGAATATCTGTCATGGGTATAACAGCATAAGATGATAAACTTTTAAATGAAGATAAAATTGTTTTTTTAAATTCCAGAGCGCCCTAGACAGATACTCAACAACTGTTGAGATCACCATGGGAAGAAAATTAAACTTTATGTTTCTACTGGAGATATATTTGATTTATTTTGACAAAAAAAATGTTTTGCTATAAAAACTGCAAAAACGGTACACTTTTATCCTATCCCCTACATTCCCACCTTAAGAAACTGGAAGCAATCTTTTGTTTCCGCCACTTAAGCCACCATATAACATGTTAAATGTTTACTCTTACAAATAATCATCAGCTCAATAATACATCTCCATCTGTCTACGTTATTCATAAAACCGTTTTTAAAAACCTCGCTGAGAATTCCAGGAATAACGTCCAGTCTGCCAATAATCAGCCCTCTTTCCCCGGGTTTGACATCCTGTCATGCCAACTTAAAAGAATCCAGCGTCAAAACACGAGAAAGTGAAGCTGTCGAATAATTAATTCAGCTGATAACATGTCTGAATCGTAATGACGGCTGTGTCAAGACACTTGCCGATCATTTATGAATGCGGTTTCTTTACTGAAGTCCGATTTTCATAAGGGAGGGTCTTATCTGACAGCTAGAAAAAGTTACTATAAATACTTTTGCGTATTCATACGTCAAGTAATGTGATCAGCAGCTGTCACTTTTGGTAGATATCAGCAATACTTACAATAAATTTAGTAATTTAGTAAAATATCAATGTTGACTTAAACAAAATTTTACGTTTGTGTTTTATAAAAGACCCTTCCTATAAAATTTAGATAGTATATGCTGTGAGTTCCTTTATTAACATAAGATTCTACAAAAACGTGGAAGGGGGGTTTCTACTCATGTCCCGTGGCGTGCAAATGTCACGTAAGTTTTGCAAATTCCTTATCTAGCTGTATATTTAATAGGCCTATATCTAGTTGACAGCCACGTATGTAAGGTTCGATTCTTTTTGGTGAAGGGGTGAGTGGGGGAGAGGGGAAATACCAGATTACTTTATTATTTAGAGCCGTGTATTACTACCCGTTCGGATTGTACGCCAGTGTAGGATACTAATTACATCTAGGTTTGTGTTATAGACTAAGAAGGTTAAATTTAGATGAAGTGCACCTGCTTTTGCGTGGAGGAAGTGTGAAAAACTATTTAGGAAAGACAGCCATAGGTACACCCTACTGGGGTTCGAACCTTGATTTCCCCGTCTTCAACATTCTAGTCTATTGTGAGAGTGACGCCTTAGACCAGGGGTATTCAACCCGCAGTTCACGGTAACATTTTTTGGGGCCCACTGGCTTATGAAAAATATAAAATTATTTCAAGAGAAAAAATTACAAATACAGAGATATATTTTACATAATCAACAAGTAAAATAAATACGTATTTTACGTTATTTCATAAATGAGATATGCTTTTTACGCGAAGGAAGTTATTAAGTTTGAATACAAATGTACTTTTAACGGACAAATGACAACTCTATTAGACAAGACAAATCGTGCTCCGTCCTACTATAAGAAATCTAAAAACAGTAAAAACAACAGAGAACATACTTCACGAGAAATCCCAATCCCGAGTGCGAGTTTAAGTGCATAAAAAAGAGGTGACACGGATATTTTAAAATCTATTCAATCCGAAAACTATCGGTAAAGTATTGCGGCCCGCGAGACAACAAGAGAGAAAAAACTTCGGACCTTGGACATGAAAAGGTTAAAGAGTCCTGCCTTAAACCATGCGGCCACCGAAGTGCGTACCAGCGAATAAAGACGTTCGTATTTTATAGTTTGGTTTGCTGGTGACGGTAAGGTTGGAAGTTCAATTTTCAGCCGGGTGTACAGCACATGGGGCGGTTTTTTTTTTCTTTTCTAAATGGTTTATCATCCTCCTTAAAAGCAGATGCGTGTACATTAAAAAAAAATTAACTTTCCTCATTTGAGTAATTGGAGCCACCTATCAAAATACAGGCATGCGTTGCTTTACGTCTAGAAATCCTGCTTTATTAAAAGAAGTGTTTTTTCTTCAAATTATGGTTCACTTAAAAATGGAGTTGAAAGGTATCAACATATCTTCATAGGATTAAAAACCTTAAGTTTCAATCAAAATATTGTAGTTCTAAGATCAAATTAAATGGTTATACACATAAATCTGACAAACTTCCTCAATACAAATAAAGTCATTTTTAAACAATATCACAACATGATATTCTTATGTAGAAAACGAAACAAGTTATTTAAAAAAATTATAGTAATGAGACAATGTCGCTTTTATCAACCACTTATTAACAAGCAAGAAAAATTTAACAAAGATGTAATATGATAACAAAATAAAATACTAGATTTTAAATAATATATTTCATAGAATAGTGGAGTAAAAATGTTACATTAAATCTATATATGTATATAAAAACGAAAGTCCTAACTAGCTATTTCACTCACTCAATTCTCACACTTCCTACAAAGCTAGAGGAATGAAATTTGGCACATGTGTTCCTTATAAGCTAATTAGGAAAAGTAAAGATATTTCATTCCAATGTTTTGTGATTAAGGGGGTGAATTCGGGGTATCTATCCTAATCAACAATATTGCTTTATAAACTCTTTTTAAGCGTTAGGAGGGTAATAATCCGATAAGTTGGTTCTAATAATGCCTTCAAAAAAATATAGCAATTATTTTTAACACCGTAGATACTTCTAAGGGGTGGAAAAAAAATACAGACAATTAATTAAAATATGTAGTTACGTTTTAATATGCAACTCCAAGAGACAGTAGAAATCTGTGGTTGCTGAATTGTGTGGTGTTTGTATTGTGTGTGTGAGTGAGAGGGCCCGGCCCGGGGCGAGGAGTGGTGGGAGGGGGGAGGATCTGTCCATCTGCGCTCAGCTGATAACGCCCCAGGCAGTAGGCAAGGGGGCCTGCCGAAAATAAAACTCCCCATGAGAAACGATACATGGTCACCTCCTCGCGGTGTTTCTCGGGTAGCGCTAAGAACCATGCCATAAAGTTTCAAACAAGAATTCATCATTTTCATCCAAAAATAAATAATAACACAATATCCCGTGCGAGGAACGGGCATTCAGCTAGTTAACAATAAATTAAAGAACTCATAGAACATAAAAAAATTTAAAATGATACACAATATAATATATTAAAAACTATTTGATGTACGAGTAAAATCTTTGTATGTTAATTAAATTGATATATAGAATATGTGATGCTAGATAACGAGATGAAAGAAATAATTATTCTGGGGGGCAAAATTTGAAACGAATTTGAAAAATTGATGGTTTGAATTCATTCCAAATTTTTCTAATGTTACGTTTTATGTTCTGTGTATTTATAATTTATTGCTAATGTACTGTAACATTAACTCGCCACCATTCTGTGGAATATAAGATTTCAAATTTTATTAGCTATTTATTTTTTTCATCGTATTTCATCTTTGTTAAAATGTTCTTGCTTGTATTCACCACTTATTAACAAGCTACATTTTCTCATTAGTATAAAAAAACTGGTTTCTTTATATACATAATATACATCTCCTTACTAAAACTTTATAAGCATGATTTTTTAAAAAGAAAATTCTTAGATTATTATTTATTGGTTGTTTTAGTAGGCTTATGCT
The DNA here is from genome assembly GCA_033556935.1 of Timema podura. Classification (NCBI taxonomy): domain Eukaryota; kingdom Metazoa; phylum Arthropoda; class Insecta; order Phasmatodea; family Timematidae; genus Timema; species Timema podura. The sequence goes on from JAVRXN010000005.1 coordinate 38,728,317, forward strand.
TCATAACTGCACTTGACATAATAAATACTATAATGTGAGGATATTTCTCTTAAAATAGAGTGTGGCCTTAATAAGTGAAGATCATTCTATCAGACTTAAGATATTAATTCTTTGACTTTTTTTAAAGTTCCCTAATAATGTCAAAATATAAATTTCACGTGGATTGTCAATTCTTTTTAGCACCGTTCGGTTTATACGCTTATGTACTAATAACGCTTATGATTTTTTTTGAGATTAGAAAGGCTATATTTATAGGAAGTGTACCCACATTTGCTTGGAGGGAGAGTGTGAAACAATTTTGAAAAACCTTTCTCCGTATACCCTATTGAGATTCGAACCACGATCTCTCACGTCATCGGCAGTCTAGTCTATTGCGAGGTTAGCGCGTTAGACCGTGCGACCACCGAAGCGGATTGTCAATTATTAATAGTTTATTTATTATTTTTTGTACCACCTCTGTGGTCAGAGTTTCTGGATCCAGAGGTCTCGGGTTCGATCCCCGGTGCTTCCTAAATTTTTCTATAAAGTAGAAGGTCTTGAACTGGGTCAAATTCAGCTTCGTGAGGACTAATGAGGAGCTACTTGAATAAATAAGTAGCAGCTCTGGTCTAGAAAACTAAGGTTAGCGATTGAAGGGTTCATTGTGCTGACAACATGACACCCTCTATCCGCAAATGCTGGCATTATTATCGCTGACGGTGGCGGCCGCTTGGTCGGTATAGTTCGATTGCGGGATCAAGCCATGTTTTTTTTATTGTATCGGTAGCTGCATGAATAGACATGATGATTGAATGGACTTGATTTTAATCATTTATGGTGTAAGAAGTCGTGCCATTGTTCGCGTTATATTTTCCACATAAAAAGTATTTTATTATTATTAATATTATTATTACTGTGTTTTGTCTTACATGTTTCTCATTTAAATCATAAATTTTGAAATAAAACTAGAAAGAGCGTGCTAAATATTGCAATCGGCAAGTCCGTTTAGATCACGACTCTCCAAATTATAAACTCACGAATGTTTAATACATATTTACTATTATTATTATTATTATTTATTTCGTTCCTTCAATTGAAATCAATTAGCCCGCCTCATTGTAACGTGATATTGCATTGTTCTCTCTTGTAATTGGGGCCTTGTTCAATAACTGTTATTGCGATACCAGTACGAGGGAAAGTGATATAAGGTTAGGTATCGCTATGACGTATCAACCTGACCCGTTAGTAAGTGGTAAAAAATAAGTTTAAAAAAACAGCGCCCAAACGTACTTGAAATTTTACTCGCACGGCTAGTAACAAATTGTAATTAGCGGCTCCTGATTGGCATTTGCATAAAAAAAAATACTTTTGTTCGATGATAATCGTCTTTATTGAGGCCGCCGTGAGGTAAGGAGTCAAACGGGGCAAACCTGGGCCAGCTTTGTTAGATAGGAAAGGGGGAAGGTGGGGAGGCAACAGCCACACAAACGTTTCTCTTTTACACTAGCAAGTTTTGCCCCCCAAAAGTCCTGTCCCAAAATACCGGGATATTTTTTTATTTATTCAGCGCCTCGTCTTACTACCCATTCAGGCTATACGTTTAAGTACTAATTAAGCTAATGGATTAAGAATTGGAAAGGTTGAATTTAGAGGAAGTGATCCCACATTTGCGTGGAGGGAGAGTGTAAAACCATTTAGGATCTCCCTCCCCCAGTTGACCCTACCAAGATTCGAACTTGGATCTCCCCGTCCTTGGCAGTCTAGCTTAACATGAAACTAGTGCGTTAGCCAACTACGCCGCAAACCGGTATAAAAGGCGATGTTTGTATATTATCATATAGAGAAAGTACTGTAATCGGGTTTTTTTTCTTTTCTTGAGACATTGTCGGATCTTGACGTCCTATGGTATTATGTGCCCCACGAACTCGAAAAAAAGGGTCGTACAGTTAGTTCCGTCTTTGTCACTCTGTCTATCTGTATGTCTGTATATTTGTCTGTGTCCCGGGTCCAAAGCCATAAAGCTTTGATGGATCTAATCCAAACTTTATAGTCATACCTCAAGTAGTACTTGTGAATTTAATTATGTTTTTAATCATCGCATCCTACCACCTGTTCAGTTTATGCGCGTAAATGTTCATTAATCTAATGGGGTAGGGGTGAGCAAGGAAGAATTTTGGAGGTAGTTTAACCGCATTTGCGTGAAAGAATAATGTTACTATTATTATTAGCACCGCGTCTTACTACCCGTTCGGGCTGTACGCACTTACGCTAATGTGTAATGGAAGGGTGATTGTGAGATGAAATAGAGGACCTACAGTTTAATGTGGGATCCGAACCACGGTGGAGGCCTGGCATTCTACACATTCACAAGTTGTGACTAATACACGTCTTGTCAGAGGGGAAGGAAGGGTTTGGCAATAAGATAAATCTGTGCCGGGACTGAGGATTGAACCCCGGACCCTAGCACAGAAGTCTGACACTTACCCCTAGACCGTGAAAATATAGTGGAAAACCTTTTAGGAAAATTCACCCTCAGTAGACCCAACTGGGACTCAAACCTCGATCTCTTATCTTCAGCAGGCCAGTATAATACGAGAGTGATGCATTAGACCATTCGATCCCTGAAGCGGGTGGGCTTTTTTTTTATTATATCTTTAAATTTAAGGATTGTCTAAAACAAGTACACAGTCATTTATCTTGTAAAACACTGATTAAAAATATCCATAGTAATTACCATGGATTTTTTTTAAATCGGTGTCTTACGTTATAGATAGTTGTGCAGCATACTTGTTTTTTAGAGGAAAAAATAATTTAAGAGTAGTTTACTGTTAACCTATTTTTTGAAAACTTTGTTCCAAACTATTAAAAATAGTAAAATGAGAAAGTTTGTACAATTGTGTCGTTCCATTACCATTTATTTTATCTTATTTTATTTTATTAGCTTTATAAATTGTCATATGGATTTGACTAATGCCCACTTTATTGTAGAGGCTTTTCTCAACATAATATTTAAAATTTAAATTAGAACTTTTTTATATTTATAGGCCTTATTAAGGAAAAAAATTTTTATGTAAATTAAATCCTTTAGTTTGATAGATATTGACCCGCATCGGTGGCTGCATGATCTATTACGTCACTCTCACAGTAGACTTGAATACCGATGATGAGATCGAGGTTCAAATCTCGATCGGGTGTACTGAGGGTGGTTTTTCCTAAATGGATTTTCAATCTTCCTCTACGCTATGCGAGTACACTTTCTCTAAATAAAACCTTCCTTATCCCTAAAACCAATGGCGTAATTAGTACATAAGCGTAACTTATAGCTCAAACGAAATTAAAGTATGGTAATTAAATTAGTCATTGGTATTTATTTCATAATCTTGTTGGTAGGAGGGCAATAAGTGGGAGGGGCTTGGAGGGGGTTTAGGGTAGGAATGTGACTTAGAAAGCTAAATTTTTTTTTTTTTACCAATGACAAGTCATTTTCTTTCAGTTTTGGAGAAGGCTATTTATTTCGTTAAGTAATCATGAAAACTAAAAAAGTATCCATTAGAATTTAAATAATTAATGTTGGAAATTCTTCGATTGAAAAAAAAATTGCATACAGATTATTATATAATTTTATTTCCAGGGACCAGAATGAGATATGTGTGATTTTCGATAAATTGCCTTGCAATTTTCTATCTGGCTTTTCGTGTTGGTCTTTCTTAAGAAATCAAATGTACATATACTGCCAATACAGGAATGAGAATAATAACAGATAATCACAGTTCAACGTCCTTGAATATTTCAATTGGACTACTTGGAAATTGCTTGCATAGAATCACAAGACGTCAAAAGAACGTCAATCCATCCCATTTCCCTAAAGTGAACCAATGTTTTATCAGATAATGGCCAAGTTTCCTAATGTAAGTAAATGTATCCATACCTTCGTTTTTCATGTGGTTTTTTTTTTAAAGAATACACACAAACTTTAGCGAAAGACGGGTAGAAGTAAAAATAATAATAATATTCTAAGTACGAAGAGTCCTATAAAACAAAGTTAAAGATATGTACATATAGAAATTCCACCTTCACAGGGAAGTTCTTTAACTCTTTTGAGTTTCAAATTTTAATGGGAAAAAATGTATGAGAAAGAATATTTAAGACGAACACAAATCAATATTTTAGAAATGGGTTTCGCAGTCTTTTTTTTTTTTCATCCCTTCTTTTCTTTTATCGAATTCATTGGAGTCTTCATATAATAAAAATAATACTAAAAGATACTCTGTTTTGTACCCTTACCATGTAGCTCGCGTGATACGAAATAGTTAAACAAACTTTTTTGACTGGCAGAATTCTTTTAGCCTAACAAATTATGCCAACTTCATGAGAACATTATAAGGACATGTGGGTGAAAGGAGCGTGTTGGGCGATTGATTTCAAACCACTGTTTTATAACTATATATGCACACACACACACGCACAGACACACACATTATTAAAGCAATAACTTTTGTAATCGCCGCTCACTAAGAATGTAAGTAGACATTACGCTATTAATGACAGAGTTTATAAAATTGCTTTATAATGGCCCGTTTCGTAAGTATTACGAATTAATAAGCAGGAGATAGGTAACTAATAAGTTATTTCTGTTCCACTCAACAGATTGCTAAAAAGAAAGAAAAAAGTCCAACAGAACGATTTTCATATCCATAACGGTGCTAACGTGTATTTGTTGCAGCTAAGACATTCATGTAAGTAATCATTATTGGATAAACATCTTAATAGACGAGGGGAAGGTTTTCATGCTAGCAACGAGCCTATAACTTAGCTTAGCTCAACTTGTAAATTAATAGTAGCTTAGCTTGTAGTTTAAAAGTAGATTAGCTTGTAAATCAAAAGGTAACTTCAATGTTTCTTAAAAGTATCTTAGCTTTTAACCTAAAAATAGCTTAGCTATTGGCTTAAAATTATCTTGGTTGCTAGCTTGAAAGTAGTTTAGCTTGTAGCCTGAAAGAAATTTAGCTTCTAGTTTGATAGTAGCTTAAGCTGTAGCTTGAAAGTAGACTCGCTTGTAAATCAAAAGTAGCTTCTTCAATGTTGCTTGAAATATCTTAGCTTTTAACCTAAGAATAGATTAGCTATTAGCTTAAAATTATCTTAGTAGGCAGCTTGAAAGTAGTTTAGCTTGTAGCCTGAAAGAAATTTAGCTTCTAGTTTGATAGTAGCTTAAGCTGTAGCTTGAAAGTAGACTAGCTTGTAAATCAAAAGTAGCTTAAATGTAGCTTGAAAGTAACTTAGCTTGTAGCTTAAATACAGCTTAGCTTGTAGCTGTTGGCCAAGTAAATGATGTCACACTTCAGGTCGACTAAAAGGCGTAAACAGCATTGGTTTAACATAGGTCAGGCTTTCTTTTCCCCACAGAGTTTTACTTACTGTCCGTTCGGGCTATACTCAATGCTAATGTGCTGGGGATAAGTGAGGTTGAATTCAGAGGAAGTGAACACCATATTTGCGTGGAAGGAGAGTGAAAAACCATTTAGGAACGAAACTTAGTACAACCGATCGGGATTTGAGCCCCCGTCATCGGCAGTCCAGTATAGCCTATTGCAAGAGTAATGCTTTTAAACCGTTTGACCATAGAATCCTTAATTAAAAAAAAAAATTAGTATCGCGTCTTACTACCCGTTCGGGTTATACGCTTAAGTACTAATTACGCTAATGGGTTGGGAATTGGGAGGGTTGAATATAGGGGAAGTGAACCCGCATTTGCGTGGAGGGAGAGTGGAAAACAATTTAGGGAAAACCACCCCCAGTTCACCCGACCGAGATTCGAGCCTCGATCTCCCCGTCCTCGGCAGTCGGGCTCAACACGACTAGCGCGTTAGCTAACTACGCCACCGAGGCGGGTGAATCCTTAATTATTATACTCACTAAAGCGTTAAATTAGGAGAGGGGAAATATAGAGGGGAACTTTGGTAAGAATTAAAAATGGGATATTAGCTATAAAAAAAGGGGGGTGGGTTGAAGATATTGAGGATATTGTGGACAGTCCTACACGGTAGGCTCACGTGCCACAGTTTGCCCACCCACCCTCTTCAACCCCCGCACCTTTGCCTCACTTAAGTAGTCTCATATTTATGAGACAAAATTAACCCCTTATTCCCCCTCCCTGCGACCAACCAATTCTGGGGCAAATAGGGAAATATCAGTCCCAGTCACGTGAGTTGGCCTGTCCTCTCCAAGGATAGGAAACCGGACAGGATGAGGGCGTTTATAGGGCGATATTTGCGAGTGACGTCACACTTTGTTTGCGCGGACATTAAGGTTAATACACGCGAGATTGTGGCGTGTACACTCCGGTATGATAAAATATGAACCACCTCCATTCCTTACATACTATTTATTTTATTTCATTTTCTCGCGATCCCTTGGAGGTAGGAAGTATTATGATCATAAAAATAATTGAATCCGAGTTTTTGACTGGTCTCGACGTTTTGTGACCCTCTAAAACAGAAATTTGGTTTTCACGTTGCCGTATGTGTGTCTTTATCTCTAACTAGAGCCGAAACCATTTTACCAATTGGGCTAAGACTTGGTATTTAGGGATTTCATAAGTTTCCCCAAAGGAGTTTTTGGGATGATAAATCTAACTCTAAAGTTAAAGGTAGTTTACTTAAGGGTGAAAAAAAAGAGATAAAGGAGATTGTATCGAAACTGGTTCTTAACAATTTTGATTAAAATTTGTATTTAGTTACATCACAAACAAAATGGCCCCTTTCATTTTTCCGGATAAAAGACTTACTCTTTAAGAAATAGAATATCTTCAATTTTGATTGTATCTCCACAAATATATATATATATATTCTAGTTGAATGCCAAAGTCAATGTTGTCCACAAGGTATAAAGCCGAGCTTACTACCATGATGCCCATAGATGGGCGATAAAGGGGTCTTCAACCCCCTTTATAACTCCGCAATATTTACTCTTTATTTTAGTAAATTTTTATGTAAGAATAAAATTTTGTGTTTGGGATTTGGCTGTAATTTGTGAAAAAAATGTAGATTTCCTCTCATTCCAGCTTTCTTTTCATTTTGTTCTGCCCAATAAACTCGTGAAAAAAAAAAGTTTATTTTCAATGGGTTCAGCTACAGCTAAATTTTATTTTTTGTTAATTTTTCAGAAACTTATTTTATGTTGCTAAAATTGGCTCTTTAAAGTCATATAATTAGCTCAGAGTTATGTTCAGAAGCAATCAAATTATCTTCCACAAGATTAAATTCCTGACATTTTTTTTCGAGAAGGGTGGGGGGGGAGAGAGAAAGGGATTGACACACGCCCATCAGAAGAGACTCCAAGCCACCCCCCCCCCCGCCCCCATTTGAAAAACCCACATGGGCGCCCTTTCTTACTGCCCAAGGCTGAGGTTGTCCATGAATATAGACTATGACCAAATCATTATTCGTGAGATAAAAATATATATCTAACCATTTGGGACTTGCAGTGAGAAAATTTGTGAATCTACGAGTAGTTGAGAGAAAAAACTACCTTTATCAGTAAAGATTCTAATAAAATTATACTATGCAACTGTATTTTTAAGCCGTGGGCTACTTTTAGAAAAGTGGCCAGCAGTCTTTTCATAGGCTCTTAAGGTATATAGTACACTTTATATATATATATATATATAAAGTGTACTATATACTATAAATTCTCGGTGTATATATATATATATATATATAATATAAGTGTACTATATACTATAAATTCTCGGTGTATATATATATATATATATATATATATATATAAAGTGTACTATATACTATAAATGCTCGGTGTATATATATATATATATATACATACACCGAGCATTTAACTTTTTTTATTTTGAAATCGTTTTTCTTAGGTAATTATTAGTTGTTTATTAATATAATATCGTAGATTACAATAATAATATGGCTTCTCGTAAAGGCACGGTTTTATATAAGGCAAATACAGCCAATCTTGTTAATCCAGTTAAAGGATTGTTTACGTTGTTTTTGACGGTTGTCTACTAAATAAACATTAAAGTGTAAAATAAAAGTTCGGTCAATGAATATGTAATTTTACAAATTTATACCATTGGTAGCTTCAAGATGGTAATCCTATAACTTTGTTTACTGCCTCCTAGAAGAATACATTAGTAGCACAGCAATGAGCCAACTAACTATATTCTATTGTACTCCGATTGATGAGAGGACAGTTTCCAAAACTACTATAGAAAATTAGCAATAAGGTCCTCCTTTGCAGGTTGGATTGTGTACAGCAAGTCCTTGAGTTACACGGATTTGAGTTCCTGGTACCGAGGTGTCTAAGATTAGCAGTGGCGTTTCGTGGAGTATTGCCAGTATAAGCAAAGCTATTTTGTACCTGTGATATGTTCTCATCACTCAGTAGAACACTCATTGGTCAGGTATCAACGAAGTTACATTCGTTGACTTCTGTGGTCTTGGGGTAGAGTGCTCGCCTCATGACCCGATGATCGTGGGTTCAAACCCAGATGAGGTCGGTGGATTTTTCTTGAGCGATAAAAATCCGTAGCCAACTTCCTCCGGAGGGAAGTGAATCCATCGGTCCCCTGTCAATTGTGGCATGTAAAAGAACCTTGGAAGATATGGGAACATACCTTTCCCACAAATTTATAAGCTTTTTGCGCTCGTTCTTAGAAATTCTCGTGTGCTGATATAATCAGTCGGTTCAGAAAGTGTACGCGAAATATCTCAAATAAATAAATAAAATACATACAATCCCATGTGAGTGTTTAGAGCAAAGCCTAGTATTATTGGTCAAATGGGGACAGAGTGGATGATAACATACATTCCCATGTGAGGTGTGTAGAGCAGGTCTATGTATGATTGGTCAAATGGGGACAGAGTGGGTGATAGCATACATTCCATGTGAGGTGGGTAGATCAGAGCCTAAGTAAGATTGGTCAAATGGAGACAGAGTGGATGATAAATACATTCATGTGAGATTGTAGAGTTAAGCTCTTGTGATTGTGCAATGGGATGAATGAGTGAAACAGAGATAAGTACAGTTTTACAAGATCTGCTTACCTGGAAACAATCAACGACACGACACTGCAGATTAAATGTTTAGTGCTAAGTGTAGATTTTCTAGGTATATTAGCTTTTAATCCCGGTGTCTAAGCCCCTTATTGTCCAAAAAATTACTTTAAACAAACAACCATTCAGTAAGCTTGTCTAACCATGTATGACCAATTTACCCTGACTGATTAAACTATTACCTTATCTTATAAACCAGTGGTTCTTAACCTTTTATTACTCGCGGCCTCCGAGATATCCTAAAATATTTTTGCGGCCCCCTAGCTAACATAATTGTGAATCATTCAGATTTATTCTAAAATAGTGGCTTTATTTACTGATTATAATAACAAAAAAAAAACAGAAATTAGCTTACCTAAATGTATTTAATGGGACCTCTGTGGTTGAACACTTTCCACTAATATGTCTATTATTGTTTTGAATATATTATTTAATGATATTCACATGCAGGAATCGATTCGGAGTCGATTTCGCTGCTTCGTTTTAGTATTTACCATTGTGGAAAATCCCTTTTCACATAAATAAGTAGAAACAAAAGGCAGCAAATCTTGAATGGCGATGGTAGACAGATTTGTATTATCTGCGATTTCTATTATCCGTGCATCCCCTCTCCTCCATTACCCCAGAAAATTGAGTCTACTGTACTTACATGCTTACGATCATCGAATTTTTTTATTCCAAAACGTAAAATTTAAGATTATTGACTTCAGTAATAAGTAAATAACATTTTAAATTATTTTTTTGAGACCCCCTAAAAACCTTGCGCGGCCCCCCGGTTAATAATCTATATTGTAAGCTACGCCATAGTGTAACAATGCAAGGTAAGCTCACTGTCGGCAGGGTAAACCTAGGGTACATCCTGTAATCTCCTAACCGGGTAAATATCCTCTATCAGAGTCTAGAGACGCACGTGTCTTATGAGCTCTCCTGTCATGCTCCATTAAGGGTCCCGTCTGGAAAGGTCGCTCACACGGGTCACTGGTGTAACGCAGCGGACTCTAGCGACGAACCAAACAAGGTCATACCTGAGCTCCTCACGTCACGATAATGAGACGGAAACTAACGCATGAAAGATATGAGTCGGCCGTGGAGAGTTGACATAAATTAACGCTTTGAATATATAAGTCGGCCGTGGAAAGATGGCAGAAATTAACGCTTGGAAGGTATAAGTCGGCTGTGGAAAAAATGGCAACTTTCCAGCCACCTATCATGGGATTAAGTCAGCTGCCTCAATCAGCCTGAAAAGATCAATCGCTAAAATGCAATGGTTTGTGCCATTTTTTGAAATTATTTATTATATGTAAGCTTATACTTCATTTCGACCTTCAGCTACAACCACCCTTTGTCATGTCAGTAAGAATAAGAAGTTAAAAGAAAACTATGAAACTTCTTATCTCAAGGTAAAGAGTAAAGCTCGCTGCTATTTCTCAAATGTTTTAGAATTTTATATTGTGGGCGTATCAAAAAATACTTTATTTTTTGGAAGAGAGCTAACTCAAAGTGAGGTCTACTGTTCACAGAACTACTAGTAAGACTGTAGTAACGATAATAACATGGAAGAAGTGAGGTATACTGTTCACAGAACTACTAGTAAGAATGTAGTAACGATAATAACTTGGAGGTAGCGAGGCCTACTGTTCACAGAACTACTAGTAAGATTGTAGTAACGATAATAACATGGAGGTAGCGAGGTCTACTGTTCACAGAACTACTAGTAAGATTGTAGTAACGATAATAACTTGGAGGTAGCGAGGCCTACTGTTCACAGAACTACTAGTAAGATTGTAGTAACGATAATAACTTGGAGGTAGCGAGGCCTACTGTTCACAGAACTACTAGTAAGACTGTAGTAACGATAATAACTTGGAGGTAGCGAGGCCTACTGTTCACAGAACTACTAGTAAGATTGTAGTAACGATAATAACATGGAGGGACGAGGTCTACTGTTCACAGAACTACTAGTAAGACTGTAGTAACGATAATAACTTGGAGGAGCGAGGCCTACTGTTCACAGAACTACTAGTAAGACTGTAGTAACGATAATAACTTGGAGGTAGCGAGGCCTACTGTTCACAGAACTACTAGTAAGACTGTAGTAAATAATAATAATAATAATAATAATAATAATAATAATAATATTTAGCACCGCGTCTTACTACCCGTTAGGGTTATACGCTTAAGTACTAATTACTCTAATGGATTAGGAATTGGGAGGGTTGAATTTAGAGGGAAATGAACCCGCATTTGCGTGGAGGGAGAGTGGAAAACCATTTAGGAAAAACCACCCCAGTTCACCCGACCGAGATTCGAACCTCGATCTCCCCGTCCTCGGCGGTCGAGCTCAACACGACTGGCGCGTTAGCCAACTACGCCACCGAGGCGGGTGACTGTAGTAAAGATAATAACATGGAGGGAGTGAGGTCTACTGTTCACAGAACTACTAGTAAGACTGTAGTAACGATAATAACATGGAGGTAGCGAGGTCTACTGTTCACAGAACTACTAGTAAGACTGTAGTAACGATAATAACATGGAGGGAGTGAGGTCTACTGTTCACAGAACTACTAGTAATACTGTAGTAACGATAATAACATGGAGCGAGGTCTACTGTTCACAGAACTACTAGTAAGACTGTAGTAACGATAATAACATGGAGGTAGCGAGGTCTACTGTTCACAGAACTACTAGTAAGACTGTAGTAACGATAATAACATGGAGGTAGCGAGGTCTACTGTTCACAGAACTACTAGTAAGACTGTAGTAACGATAATAACATGGAGGGAGTGAGGTCTACTGTTCACAGAACTACTAGTAATACTGTAGTAACGATAATAACATGGAGCGAGGTCTACTGTTCACAGAACTACTAGTAAGACTGTAGTAACGATAATAACATGGAGGTAGCGAGGTCTACTGTTCACAGAACTACTAGTAAGACTGTAGTAATGATAATAACATGGAGGGAGCGAGGTCTACTGTTCACAGAACTACAAGTAAGACTGTAGTAACGATAATAACATGGAGGGAGAGAGGTCTACTGTTCACAGAACAACTAATAAGACTGTAGTAACGATAATAACATGGAGGGAGCGAGGTCTACTGTTCACAGAACTACTAGTAAGACTGTAGTAACGATAATAACATGGAGGGAGCGAGGTCTAATGTTCACAGAACTACTAGTAAGAATGTAGTAACGATAATAACATGGAGGGAACGAGGTCTACTGTTCACAGAACTACTAGTAAGACTGTAGCAACGATAATAACATGGAGGGAACGAGGTCTACTGTTTACAGAACTCCTACTCTTATAGCAATTTTACATCTTGAATTTAAATGCAAGAAAATGTTTCGATGAACCTAATTATAAGGGCATGAAGTAACCGTAGAATAAAACCAAAAACATTTTTGTAAAACCTTAAAAAAATTGCCATACATCATAGATGAATAATTCATCACAATTAGGAGAGGGAATGCTGATAGCCCTCGTTGCACGAGAGACAGTGACAGATCAGTATTATACCAGAGAGATGAGGAATACACTAATGTCATTCATTTGTCCATCCATCAACCATCCACGAACAGGACTTGAGCTTTTCGTGATATCGTGATTTCATCTTGTGTTCTTTTCGAAATCATAGCCACAATATCGAGTAAAAATTAGATCTGACGCTTGTAAAAAACAAAACAAAAAAAACATATACGTTGGTGAGTTACATAACTATTTTATTAGTCTAAAATTTTGCAAATGACTTCGATAGTAACTGTCAATGTTTGAATATTGTTCTCTCAAAAGAAGATAAATCGTCTGCTTAAAACTTCGTTAGAAACCATTAATATGCGCCATAATCCCAGTATGGTTGATAATACACATTACAATTAAACTTCTTTTGAATGTTCCCTCCCCCCCTACCTTGCCTTATTACTCTTTGAACTATGTATGTATACATACACACACACACACACACACACACACATACAGGGTGTACCATAACATCTAGAGCCCACTTCAGAAATGAACAGGAAACACAAAAAAAAAAATGAAAAAATTTGATGTGTGATCCATTTGAACTTGTTTCCGAGCTACAGCCAAGCTATTCCACACTTAGGGCCGGCCTTATGACTACCGCATATTATTATTATTATTATTATTATTATTATTATTATTATTATTATTATTAGCACCGCGTCTTACTACCCGTTCGGGTCATACGCACTTACGCTAATGTGTAATGGTAGGGGTGATTATGAGATGAAATGGAGGACCTACAGTTTAACGTGGAATCCGAACCACGGTGGAGGCCTGGCATTCCTCACATTCACAAGTTGTGATTAATACACGTCTTGTCAGAGGTGAAGGAAGGGTTCGGCAATCAGATAAATCTGTGCCGGGAGACTACCGCATAAATATTGCTATCGGGAGGTTAAAGTTAGCTACCAGTTAAAGGTTATCAGCCACTTTAATATTTTACGCGTATTATGAACTGAATTTATCTGCCGGATGTGTAGGATAAATATATTTTTATCCAGAAAATGCAAGGTTGGTACTGTTTTTACTGGTGCGCGCATGCGTATGAGGCCTTATGTTACCGCTACAACCTAGCGAGTGGCGAGAACGCTCAACATTTGTTAAATAATGGTGGCTAAACGAGTGCGAGGAAAGAGATGACGTCACATGGGCGCAGAAGCTAAGTTGTCTTGCGAGTACTAATTTCGGTGTCTGCCAAAAGGTGATCAATAGTTGGGTACAACGTTTACAAAATTTCATTTATTGTACTCAGATTTTGATAATTTGTTCTTATATAAATATAACTCTACAAATAGCTTGTCATTTTATATAAAAGTGTGAATTAAAAGTTCTAACTTTATATAGTTAGAGCCCGGGCCTGTGCCTACTAAACACGTGAACCAAGATTTTAACCTAAAAACAGATTCTGATAGGTGAAACCTCATGAAAAACAACGCGTCACTATGGCAACGCCAATTTTAACTTTCAGATAAAAGTTATCAGGTACTTAAACCTCTCGATAAAAATGTAATGGATAAATACATTTTATCTGGCAAATAAATGCTATCTGGCAATCAAAAGACGCACTTTTAACTTATCCACCAGATATAAATATTTATCTACCAGATTAATATTTATCCAGAAGTCATAAGACCGACCCTGAGCTATTAGTATACCATACTAGATATCTCTCGACCTGTGAACGAGTCATGTGCTACGGGTTATTCCTGGTTATCCCAAACACCTAGTAGCCAATTTTTTAAAGAGTGCGGCATTCAACGACAAGCTTGCATTCAGGCCTAAGATGGCCATTTTAAGCACTTCCTCTCATGTTGTGTGTACAGTAGCCCCATGGCTTATTTGGTGCTGACTGACAGTTCACAGCTGACTTCTGACAGTCAACATTTTGGTATATACCTAAATTTTGACTGTCAGAAGTGACAACTGCTAAAGACATGTTTTTTGCAGATCATATGGTTCGGCGTAGGGATACATAATTTGGTCTGATAGCTTTTCAAAGCCGTCAGAAGTCAGCTGTGAGCTGTCAGTCAGCACCACAGAAGCTAAAACTGAGGTATATATATGTATATATATACATATGTACTCGCTTTGCTCGTTGGGAGCTCCACCCCCAAACCCCCAGTGAGTTTTCTTTGCAATTGGATGTAAACTAATGTAATTTCAGCGTCGTTTTGAACGTAACAACTTAAAGTTACCAGTATTGTATTGTATTTCTCACACATTAATTTAGTTTCTCTATACTTATAGGGCAGCTAGAATCATCAAATTTGGCACGCTTATGGCAATTGGATTTTCCAAGTTGTCTGCTAAATTATATGATTCTAGCTGTCCCATAAGTGTGTCAGAAAATTAAAAAATTTGTGGAAAATTTGCAAAATTTACCTAAAATCAAAAATCTAGCTCTATGAAATCTAGCTCTATGAAAAAAAGTAATAGGGCCAAACTTGTGGATCTCGCCAAATCCGTGGCTGCTGGTGCAATCCGTTTTTTGATAGGTCTTACCGCCACAAGAGACCTCTAAAGAAAGGTCCACACCAACTTTAAAGTTGCTCCACCATTTTGAATTTTTTCTAACTTTTTGGAATTTTCCCGTCGGTTACAGGCCAGAAGCTATAAGTTTGCCAAATTTCAAGTTTCTATCTCATCTGGAAGTGGGTAAACATTAATGTCAGTGAGTGAGATAGTGAGTCAACCATGTGTATTTATAGTAGTATAACGTTAAAACACTATAGGTACACCCGGTTGGGATTCGAGCCCTGATCTCCCTTTCAAAGGTGAACCAGACATTAGTACACGAGCCTGACGCATTTGTCCACGTGCCCACCGCTGTGGATGAGAGAATTTATAGATCTATTGTCAGCCTCTCTTACCACTCAGCCAACCAGGGGTGTGAACTTGTTTCGGTTTTTTAGCCCGTAATAACTTACATCGGTGGACACACGGACTAAACGTCAAGCTGGTTCGGTCTTGTTTGCCGGAAACTGGGTGAAAGGTGTTTGAATCCCAGTCGGATATATTGGTGTGGTTTTTTACTAATTGGTTGCCCATTCTCTTCCCACGAAAATACTAGTGTACATTTCTTCTAAATTCTACCTTCATCATCTCTACTCCATTTGTGTATGGGGCAGCTAAGCTAATGAGGTAGAATTTAGAAGGAAAACTTACTTGCATTTGCGTGGAGAGAGAATAGGAAATCCACGTAGGAAAAAAAACTCCCTAGGTACACCTGGCCGTGATTTGAACCCCCAACTCTTCCCATTTCCGGCCAACTGAATGAGCTAGCTAAATGTTTAGACCACATGCCCACCGATGTGAGAGTAATTATTAAATGCGTCTATACCGGACGGGTAGTAAGACACGGTACCAGTAAAACCAACTCGTATCCCGAGCTGCGGGTCTATGACCGGTTAGAGAGCTGCCAAGGCGCAGGGATATGCTTCAACCGGAGCGTGAAGATATCAATCAACTTGAAAACATTCACTCTATGTAAGGGGGCGGCCAGACTGAGCGAGCGAGCGACTAAAATATAAAATAGAACACATGGGTTGTAATGAGAGGTGGCCAGACTGGAGCGACTGAGCGCGCACGCTTGAAAGATAGAACTGGTTCTATTTTTCAAGCGCGCGCTCGATCTGGTACAGTCTAGTTTACAGGCGCTAGGCAATATTATTGTATGTTGGTTCAATGAGTGCTAGAAAAACTTCTCATTTTGACATTTTTATTAATATCGATAGGTTTAGCACACTTGCTACTAACGGCCTAATTTAATTGGTAAGATCATAAACCATACCTACATGTATAGGGCCTATATATACATATATATGTAAAACTGATATGTTAAAATACTTCAATATTATCAGAGTAGGCCTTTACAAATAAGAATCACCATTAGTGTGGAGAGAGGATGAGAAAACCACAACAATAAATCACTTGTTAAAACCCCAATCAGTTCACTCAGCCAAGATTCGGAACCGCCTCGTCAACAACTAACGAGAGCTATCTGTTAATCACGCGCTCGCTCGCTCGCACGCTTGTCAGTCTAGCCGAACCCTTAGTAGTTTTATTGCTCTTTCTTGGAGAGGTTTCATGTTTTCCGCACGGCTATATCGGTGGCTGCATCAGTGATTCTGTCGGATTCTTCAAATTTAACTATTCGAGCTAGCTCACCAACTCACCATTATAGATGTATAGTTTGCGAACTATTCCTCCAACTGAACTAGCTGAACTAGTTCACCTTCTTATAAGTGGTCAAGTTCAAAATGAACTATTAGGTGACGTGACACAAAACAGTCGTGATTCTCCTTCCAACCTCGGTCACAGGAACGATGTGACAAAAGAATAAATAGTAATGAGCGTTTCCCGTGAGTTGCTTTGGCAGGCTTGTATGGTGGGTTTTTTTTAGCACCGCATCTTACAACCCATTCTGCTTAAACGCTTATTTATTAATTACGTTAATGGATTAGGAAGGTTATATTCAGAGGAAGTACCCGCATTTGCGTGGAGGGAGAGTGGAAAACCATTTAGGAAACCCCCTCCCTCCCAGTTCACCCAACCGAGATTCGAACCTCGATCTCCCCGTCCTCGATGGTCTGGCTCAACACGACTGGCGCGTTAGCCGACTATGCCACCGAGGCGGGTCGGTCAGCAAAGCTACACTAGGATTGTGATAGGAAAAAAACTTTTATAAAATACCTTTTTTTTTTTGCAGTTGACATTTATAACATGTTACTAAATTATTAGTGTTATCTTATAGATACTGATAACCGGCATTGTAGTATAGTGATCAGAGGCTCTGACTGTTTACTTAGAAGTCCCTTGTTCGATTCCCGGCTGTAAACCGGGGATTTTCCTCGAAAGGGGAATAATCCCCATGGTTACCAGGGTTTGGTTAATTAGTCGGGTTAAGATCGTCATTGGCTATACCCCGTCGTACTCGCTATCACCATAATCTCATCGGGACATGGAAAGAGCCTCCACGGAAAGGTATGTACGGTTAGTACAGCCGGGCGTCCCCTGGGCAACTGTTCATTAGTACTAGCTAATCTTTCCACCAACCAGGCTACAAGTGATGTAATCCAGACACGCCATTATTATAAGTAATGATAATTTCTATCAAAAGTAACAGCTTGAGGACGTTTGCCTATCCGTGACGTCACGGCAGGTCAAGATAGGATTTCCCATGTTAGTGAATTTACGTTCTAATAAGCGAGTTTTAAAAAATAGAACGTTGAAACAAAAACCATACATTCTTAAATAATTCTAAAAATAGTCCTACAATGCCACTTAAGTATTATTTTTATCTTTAAGTAGTTTATTTGTGTAAATTCTCTACTACTTAGACTATTTGACTGGGTCACGAAAATGTCCTGTAGGAATCTTCCCGCCAGGATGTAGATTAAAAATGTCCGTGGAAGCACTGTTTATTTAGAATAGGAAACAAGGAAAAGGTCATTTTATAAAGAAAGTCGATGTTTTCTAGGAGCAAATAGTTTAGTGAGTGTGCAAACTCGTCAGAGGAAGAGGGAAAGGTTTATCAGTCCATAGACAAGAAAGGTCCCTTTCAGGATGAAATGCTCACTTTCTTCCATCTCTTTTTATTTTATACATTGACATCTAAGTGTGATGGTGCTTAAGTGTGTCAAGTTAAGATGCAACACGCTTCGCAAAAAAATAATCGAAATCTCCAAGTAGGCAACGTCATTAATATAATATGACTCGACGTATGAATACGTGAAAATATAAAGTCTAGTAACTTTTTAGACCTGCTTCAGTGGCCGAATGGTCCAAGGTGTCACTCTCATGTTAGACTGGCCTGCTGTAGACCGGGAGATCGGGATTCTTATCCCAGTTGGATGTAGGCCTACTCAGGATAGTTTTTACTACATTGTTTCCCACTCTCCTTCCACGCAAATGCGGGTATATTACCTCTAAAATGCTTCCTTCCTCATCCCTACCATTAGAGTAATTATCATATATGCGTATAATCTGAACAGGTAGAAGATGCGGTGATAAAAATATATTTTTTAAACTGTCAAATGAAAATGTATATGTATTAATTACCATAGTTCTAAACAATAAACACCATTGTACCAATATATTGATAATTATATAATATCACAGACATGTTGTAGGTCATGGACTGGTGAATGGCTGAACTATAAGCTTTAATTCACGAATGACCGAACAGAAATCTATCCACTTTGGCGGGCGCATGGTCTGAGGTGTCATTTTCACAATAGACTAGAGTGCCTATGGCGGGGAAATTGGGGCTCCAGTTCAGATCGGGTGTACTGCGGGTGTTTTTTTCTTAAATGGTTATCCACCCTCTATCCACGCCAATTCGGGTACACTACCTTTAAATTCAACCTACCTCATCCCTAACACAGTAGATTAATTAATACGTAGGCACCTACTTTGGTGATCATATTGTCTAAAGCGTCACTCTCGCAATAGACTGGACTGCCTATGACCAGGGAGATCTAGGTTTTAATCTAGGTAGTGTACTGAGGGTGGTTTTTCCCAAAATTGTAGAATAATTAATATATTAAGCGTACAAACCAAACGGGTAGTAAGACACTGAGCTAAAAATACAACAACAAAAATCGTATAATCAACTGAACTATTGAACTAGATGATTTAACTGTTCATTCCATTTGAACTATTCTCAATAGTGAACTGTTCCTCACATCTCTTCAAGTTCCGAATGTTCCTTGTGATATATTTTATCAAAGCTACAGTGGGAGGGATACGAAGTGTGGACAGGGGATTGGTTAGGGGAGAGGGGGTGAACTAACACGCCGTTCATTAGAAACTGTCTGCCTTAACCTCCTCCAACACCCCACTTTTACCCTCCCTAGACCCCTCCCCCCTCCTTCTTCACCAGCAGCCAATTAACAAATGACAAACGGGCGCGTCACGTTATTACGTCAGGTGCAGCCTGAGACCATATGGGGAGTAGGTTCCTCTCGAGCCTATAGGGCGGCTCCCAACATACATTGCGGCATGTTATGTGGCGAGGTCTACCGGCAGATCATGTAACAAAAATCTCTGCGATCTAAAAAGCTTTTATTTTTATCATCGCGTCTTAATCCCTGTTTAAGTTATGTGCATATTTGATCACTACTCTAATGGGGTACGGATGAGGAAGAAATCATTTTGGGGGTAATCTACCTGCGTTTGTTTTGAAGGAGGGTGGAAAAACAATTTTTGAAAAACCATCCTTAGTAGATCTGACCTGGAATCGAACTTGTATATCCCCGTCATCAGCAGGCCAGTTTAACACGAGAGTGATAATCTAGAATGTTCGGCCTCTAAAAAGCTTACACCGACAAACGGCTAGAAGAGTTTAAAGAGGCCCTAACTTGAGCTTAAAGTAAGAAAAGAAAATTTATTATTTATGTCATCTTCATTTGAGATGACAATTCCCGACCTCTGGTTATCGTATTAGGTTAAGTGTGTGTTTGTTTAGCGTTAAACCTTTAAAAGTGAGTATTGTAAGATATGTTGAAACTATAAAATAATTATATTTTATTTCAAACTTAAGAGAAAAAACTAACTCTTTTAAATTCAAGTGATATTTAAAAATTTGCTTGTTTTGTATAGTAATTTTTGTAGAAATTAATTTTTAGTTTTGTTATTATTTTAATTATTTGTAAAAACTTGTAGACTTATGGACTCTCGTGTCCATCTTGCACCAGAACTAGCTATAGTCCAATTTCGTTGGAAGTGCCTTCCTTATTGATAGATTGAAAAGCATCAGATCTACTTTCACATATTCATACGTCAGGTCATGTGATATGCAGATGTCTTTTTGGTTTTTAAAATAAAATGTATCTGCAAAAATATTTTTTTAAAGTCACCGTGATTAAAATATATTTTAATTAAAGATGGGTGAACCTATATCTCTTACGAATTTTAATACCGAATATGAATTCTAGAAAACCTGGTAAACCCAAAAGAAATGTTTTATTAAATGAATTCAGAATTAGTAAAAATAGCTAAATATTAACATATTTATAAATTCATTATAATAAATTATTTATGCATTAAATAAATTGGTAAATTATTATTATTAGTTCTGGTTTTTTGTTTTTCCCCTATAATAATATTGGTCTGAATCACCAATACTCTAATCAATATAATAATTTTGTAACAAATTCTGATTTTTTTTTCTAACACCGCGTCTTACTACCCGTTCGTGCTATATATACACTTATGGACTAATTACACTAATGGTTTTAGGAATTAAGAAGGCTATATTTGGAGGAATGTACCCGCAGTTGCGTGTAGAGAGAGTGGAAACCTTTTTTGGGAAAAAATACGTTCAGTACACCCGACTGAGATTCGAACCTTGATCTTCCCTCATTGGCAATCTACTCTACTGCAATATTAGTGCCTTAGACCATGTGGCCATCGAATCGGGTAGCTATAATTTAGAATATATAGAAAAAGTAATATTTTTTTGGAATCTCACAGCTGATATTTTAGTAAAATCCTTCGATCTCAAACTAACTTAAGGCTTCGTTAATTTGAGGTTCGGAAACATTTATTCAAGGTTATCAATAGACGAAGCAACGGCTGGATGAATAATTCCTCTGAGACTTCTCTCGAAAGCGACAGAACATGTTTTATATTCCTTACGTTGGTGATAGTGAATATACTTGCGGGTCACCCTGTGCGGTAGGGAGGAAGACGGATGAGGACTTGAGTAAACAAGCGGCGATGTTGAAGGCGAGAAGAAGATGAGGAATTTAGAAGGGGAAGAGAGAAAGATAGCTTGCTAGGATGGAGCAGGAAGCCAAAAAGAACGAACAGTTTTTTATTATTATCATTAATATTATAAAGAACACTAGAAGGAAGAGGGTGGAAAGTAAGGTTAAAATATTAAAAAAAACAGTCAGGCAGTGTATGCAGGAGGAATTTTTTTTATATATTTTTTTTACGGGTGGATCATGAATACAGGGCAGGGATTAAAATATTCAAGTGTTGGTAGACAACCCCCTCTTTTACCCCTCACACGCTGAGCGGTATTAGATACACTTGTGTTCTTTCTTAATATAAGAGATGGGTTAGGAAAGAGAAGGGGGAGAGATTGGTTTCTACTTCATCTGTTCCCAGGTACAATAGCTGACGGATTCCACAGTTGTTTTGTTACTTCTTCCTCGTGTCTCTGACGAGGGGAAACAACTCTAAACGTCACTTGGTTATTATGTTGGCGTATAGTCGTTCAACATCGTGTTGGGAAGCAGGGAACTCTGTGAAGTCGTCCCATTCCCGCTTTTACAACTCGACAGACAAACCGTATAGGGCGTCCAGAGCGAACAGGCTAGTTTCCTTGAACACAGCCCAGGATACCCGAACAAAGACGAAGCTTACCCGGACACAACCGAGAATACCCGAAAAGAAGCGAGGTGATGTGGACACAACCGAGAACACTCGAACAGACACGAAGTGACCCGAATACAACTGAAAATACCCTAACAGAGATGGAGTGACCCGGACACAACCGAAGATACCCGAACTCAAGTGAAACTATTCGAACGTAAGCTTGGCTATCCAAACTCAAACGAGGCTACATGAAACTAACATTTTTATTTTTAATGTGACTGCAACCACGTGGATGGAATTATTTGATCTATACAGACTGGAACAGTGTTTCCAAAACTGTGGTGCGTGGGCCCCCAAGAATACGTTAAGGATTTTTAGCGACCACGTGACGGACGACCTAGTTTTATTAATCATCGATTTAAAATATAGGCTTATATATAATAACAAGTACAATAAATAAATTAATGAAAACTTTTAGGGGATATTATGGACTCATAGAAGTGTGGAGAAATTTAGTGAGGATGGATTAAGTACGGAGTAGTTGTTTTTTGAGCTATATGCACAGTTTCTTGCCTACTCCGTAAGGGGATGGCGTGATTAGCTATGTATTTATTAATACTTTATAGGATGGCAGATATTTATGCCCTATTTTACCGGAGAGCTGGAAGAGGTGCATGGTCTAAACTCTAGGAGGCCATGGCCCCGAAATGTGGTATTCGACTAGCAAAAGTTTGAAAATAATTTAACTAGAGGATCTTTGAAGGCTTGTTAATTATCCTACTAAGGAAATTTAGAAATTAATTTTGAGCACTTTTATGTATTTATTTTTAATACACTGACATTGTAAGACCTTACCCACGACTGATAGCTGTGTTTCTTTTCCCTGCATAGTTTCCTCTTTGGACGGTCCATGCTTTGCACCCCCGCTGTGGTACATTTCGATGGCTTGTAGCAAAAAGAGGCCGGGTTAAGGGCGTCATCCTGTGAGGAACTAACTCTTTCTCTTTTACGTTTATGATCTCAATTAGCGCACGTGATTTACGATAGTAGGCATGTAGATAGCGCTCGCAGTCTCGTATTTATACCAGGTGGGTCACGGGTTCGTTCAAGGACCAGACCACTCCCATGGGTTGAAATAACAGCCTATGAGGCTAAAGTCAGATACACACGATGCAATTTATTGTACAAGACGTTTTGGCCACAAAATTGTGCCGTATGGACACTCAAAATTGTACAAAATATGCTTTTCACAACTCACTGTATGAAATATTTGTATTGTAACCCTCTTCGATGGTAATAGTTTAAGGTTGTGTCATCTTAAATAGATAGTACTGCTGATGACATTGGAGTCAGGGTTCGATTCTGGTCTGATATACCAAGATATTTTTTCTAGATGAGTTTTCCACACACTTCTCTCAGCATATTAGGTACATTTCCAATATATCTGAACCTTCATGCTTCTGACTGATTAGTAGTAATTAGTAACTATTTAGCGTAATAATCATATATTATTATTAACTTGTGGAAGTAAAACACGTCCAATATCGGCCATTTTTATTGTACAATCTTTGAATTGTAAACATAGAAGCCCTGCTAGTTGTTTACATTTTTTAAATGTATGGTTGTAGGAAATAGTACTCAAATACTTTACTAAAACAAAATAATATAAATTAAAATTATTGGATTTTGAAAACCAAATATGGAGATTTTTACTTTCCAGAAAGAAATAAATGCTATGGAGCACCGCACAGACATTCTCTCGCTTTTATCTTAAAATAGTAATTTACTAAAAACTCGTATATTTTGAAAATAAATATATGTCTATACATTGTTGTAGAAAAATTACACCAATATCATAAATAAATAATATGCACTGTTACTTACTCTATAGCGTTAGAAACTAGGTAACCTATTACAGAAAAATTGAGAAAAGAGAAATATCTTTGTCCACCAAAGAGCATATGAATCAAATTCATTTTCAGAGATCTGAATTAAAAAGTATTTATATTGATTATAGCTAAAAATTATATGGTTTTATAAAAATATATTTCAAATAAAAGATTAATTTTGTATGTATAATAGTAGTACAGTTTACAATGAAAAGATAACCTAAAATAGTTGCGGAAAAATAATGAAAATGTAAAATCTCCCTCATGTAAAAGTACCATCTTGTTAATAGTAATAAAGTGTCTATATAAAATATTGAATCAAAATTTTGAGAGTTGATTTCGAGAAAATCTGTTTTATCTTTTTGCCCTTCAGTAAACTACCCTTAAATTTAAGGTTAGCCATATAATTCTAAAAACTCCTCGGGGGGATCTTTTGAAAACCCCTGAGACCAAGATTTAATCCAATCTGTAAAAATAGTTTCAGGGGTTCATGAAACGACGACATTCATCAAAATCTTGATTTCGAATTTTTTGACGATCACAATACTTTCTCTCCAAGGTGTTGATAGAAAGTAGAAATACAACTTGAGAATATATACTTTTTTTTGTCACCGCGTCTTACTACCCGCTCGGATTTTACGCATATGCAATTATCACGCTAATGGGCCAGGGATGCGGAAGGTTGAATATTGATTAAGTGTTCCTAGTTTAACAGGGTTTTTAAAATTCTAAAATAATTATTTTTAAATTTTGTAGTATTTTTTATTCATAGCAAAACTGTTTCACTGGTCTGAATACCACTATAGTTTTTAAAATATATTACTGAAAACTGCTCATACATGTGACATTTGTTTCAAGCGTTATTATCTATCTAAATACCGGAAAGGTGTTATCATTACCTTAGTGGGGTGGATGGGCTCCTTAAGACAACCACTTGAGTTAGGGTAGGTCGTGTTCCTGGACATCCTGTATTAGATGGCCGACGATAAATAACATGAATGTATCTGTTCACGGCTGCATCGGCTTGCGAGTGCGGAGTTAAGACTTGTTCTCCTAGCAGGGGTGATGTTTCCACGTTTACGACGACGACCCCCGACTGGGTTCGAAGCTACGACTTCGTGCGCGCGATGTTTATCACGCCTGGTCATCATCATTTCCTACTCTCAGTTCTGTGATCGGGCTCCGAGCCAGACGTTGAGGTTCTCTCGGAGGTCAATATCACACCAGAAGATTTAATTCAGACTGATCCCACTATGTGAGGTTTCTCTCAAGATCTATTCACACCAGAAGGCTTCAGACTGATCCCACGATGCAAGGGTTCTCTCAAGATCTATTCACACTAGAAGGCTTCAGACTGATCCCACGATGCAAGGGTTCTCTCTCAAGATCTATTCACACTATAAAAAGGCTTCGGACTGATTCCCACGATGCAAAGGGTTCTCTCAAGATCTATTCACACTAGAAGGCTTGCGGATCTGATCCACACGATGCGAGGGTTCTCTCAAGATCTATTCACACCAGAAGGCTTCAGACCTGATCCCACGATGCAAGGGTTCTCTCAAGATCTATTCACACCAGAAGGTTTCAGACATACCAGAAGTCAGCACCCAATGCGGGTTTTCAGATTCACGAATTAACTAATCAGACGGAACAACCACTCTTTTAAGTTTAGGGGTGGTGGGGGGAATTAATCGTCAAGATCAAAAAAATGTTCACGATAAAATTGAAAAATTAAAAACTGAAAAATTACTCAAATACCAGATATTCCTCGACACTATGAGGGTCTCAAACTAGTGAGCTCCCACTTACGTGATCAACCTCAAGCTACGTGGAAGGGCCGAGTCTCAATCGACAGCATTATTAGGGAGAAGGCTCAAAATAGTGGGAAGGAGGAGGGGATACCCTCTTCTCGAAATGAAAACCAAGTTGCGTGATTCTCTTCCGACCTATCCTTTCTTTGCGTTTTGACCTTTTCAGGAAAGTTCACATTTTATAGGTTGTGGAGAAGGCGAGGGAAGAGGGGGACGCAAACCATCCACCATATTTTTATTATATTTTAGTTATTTAACGTTCACTTTCTGAACCGACTGATCATATCAGAACAAGATTTACAAACTAACTTAAATCTAGAACAACAGTCCCCGGACGTTCATTCGACCACTGTGAAAAGAAGGAAACTCACATTTCACCAATGACTGCCGGGAATCGAGACCTAGACCCTTGGCCTAGTAGACAGACACGCTACCGACTGAGTTAAGGTGTCGGATCTTCTCTAGTATATTAATATATCCTCGATGGAACTTGTATCCACCGGAGCTACCCACTCTTCTAAACAACCTTCTGAAAAGATGAGAGGAGTAGACGGGGGAGGGGTTAGTCTAGGTGAGCATGGGTTCTATTCTAGGCTAAGGTGAGCATTCGTCCCTGAAATAAGGACTTAATGTCCAGAACTGATTTTGACCTGGATTTTGTTAGATAAATTAATGTAATTTTGAAAATTATTTGGATTAAATCAAGAGTATTTTATTATTATTATTATTATTATTATTATTATTATTATTAGCACCGCGTCTTACTACCCGTTCGGGTTATACGCACTTACGCTAATGTGCAATGGTAGGGTGGTTGTGAGATGAAATGGAGGACCTACAGTTTAACGTGGAATCCGAACCACGGTAGAGGCCTGGCATTCCTCACATTCACAAGTTGTGATTAATACACATCTTGTCGAAGAGGATTTAAATCAAGACCTCGATGGTATTGGGTAAAGTGCTCGCCTCAGGACCCAACGTTCATGGGTTCAATCCCAATCGGGGTCAACGGATTTTTCTTGAGCGATAAAAATCCATAGCACAACATACTTTGGAGGGGAAGTAAGTAAAGCCGTCGGTCCCATGTCGATTGTGGCATGTAACGGACCCTGGAAGGTATGTGAAGATACCTCTCTGGAAAAATTGTCTGGTTCTTTCACGCTCTCTCATATAAATTCAGTGTGCGTGGAGGGAGAGATATAGAGAGAGAGATAGCGATATATATAGAGAGAGAGATAGAGAGAGAAATATAGAGAGATAGAAATATATGTATATATAGAGAGATATATATATATAGATATTTATATAGAGATGTAAAGAGATATAGATATATAGAGAGATATGTATATATAGGCCAATAGGTTTATATAGGCCTATAGATAAATATAGGCATATATATAAAGAGAGAGAGGTATTTATATAGAGATATATACGTATATATAGAGAAAATATATATATAGAGAGAGATAGCTTTGTAAAAACAACCCTCAGTACACCCGACCGAGATTCTAACCTCGATCTCCCCATCATCAGCAGTCTAATCTACTGTCAGAGTAGCACCTTAGACTATGCGGCCACTTAAGTGGGTATACTTGCTGTTATATCTTTATTTTATTACGGAAGGACATTTGAAAACCTTTTTAAAAAAATACAAACATATCTTTTACGACCATCATTGATAACACTGTATTATAATATTATTAGCGTTATTTATAGGTAATGATAATACATAATATCAAAAGCGACAGTTGCAGATCACATGACTTCACGTATTAACACGTGAAAGTAGGTCTAGTAGCGTTTTAAAGCTAACAGATATGTTCATTCATAAGATAATTGGGGTATATTTATTATACACTCAGAAAGAAGAAAAAAGAATACCTTTATAAAAATGAAACATTTCCTTTCTCCGAATCTGTCATATCATGGGAATCTATAGCCACCCCCTCCCCCTTGTTCCAAAGTTGACATGAAATTAAAACATCCATTACATGTGTAACTTACTTTAAACACACATGAAGGGTGTAACTATAATTAATGAGCGGACATACCTCCAGACAATTCTACCAACACTTTCACACTAATCAAATTAAAACCAGCGATCGCCGAGTCGAGATACCAACACAACAGCGTAATAACCCCCTTCGCAGCAACTTAAGCGAGCAAAGAACGGGGTGGGGAGAGAGATTCAAATTACGTTCTGTATTTTATTTATCATGTGTGCGTGTGTGTGTGTGTGTATGTGTGTGTGCGTGTGTGTGTTGTGCGCGCGAGTTTTCATCGCGACCACGAAGGGGAGAGAGATCTTAACTTTTAGATTACAAACTCGGGACTCGCGCTTCTTTTGTTTGTTAATTCTCTTGAGTTCCGTCCCAGAACGATGCCTTATCTTTTGGACACTAATGAAGGGAATTAAAAAAAAAGGTACCACCACGGGGGAGCGAACCCGGTAATTAAAGACCAGAAAATTGTAATTGTTTGTTTATTCGTCTGTTTTGTAAACAGAGCACGCGCAATGGGTATTTTCTCTCTCTTTCTATCTGTAGAAAGTTACCGGCCCGTAAAGGTTTAATTTAAGTATGTGGGAACCTGAGCTATTCTATGAAGGTTTAAGTCTATGTGAGCTTGAGTCCAGCCCGTGAAGGTTTAAGTCCATGTGAGAATGAATCCAGCCCGTGAAGGTTTAAGTCTGTGTTGACTTGAGCCGCCCTTTGAAGGTTTAAGTCTGTGTTGACCTGAGTCGCCCCTTGAAGGTTTAAGTCTGTGTTAACCTGAGTCGCCCCTTGAAAGTTTAAGTCTGTGTGAGCTTCAGTCCAAAGTTTAATTAAGTCTGTGTGAGCTCTTGATCTCATCCAGTGTAGTTTTAAGTCTGTAAACTCAAATCATCTTAAAGAACAAATAGTAATTATAGAAATTAGCCAGATCTTTTAGGGGATTCAGACTCGATTCCACATTTAAAATTACGTTATATATATATAATTTAAAGTATATTGAATTGATTGAGGTTTTACTATAAAAAAAATCGTCAAAACATCAATAAATTCAAGGGTATTTGTGTATACGTTACACCCCAAAAGTGAAATTGACCATTTCATGAATTGGACAATTTTCTGTCCATTTTGTGAACTGACTTATTCGCTTGTAAATTTCAAGGACCAGGCAAAAACTCGTCCAGTTTATGAAACGTCTAGCTTCTAGAAGAATGATACGCTTGTGTTAACGTATTTTTGAACGTTTATTATTACTCATATTAGCAACAAAAATATTGATGTAGTGAGTTTTGTATTTTAATGTTAGTTTGTACTGTTTAAAATATCAGAAGTCCTCTTTTGCCATTGTAGGTTCGCAATAGATCATATATTTTCGATTAAGAAAATTTGACCTTCACTGCGGCAACAAGTTCTAACTTGATCAAAATGTGTATCTATTGACGTGTGGAAGGTTAGGTTAAGCTAGGTTGTGATAGTTTTCATTATAAACATTTTGTGGATGGACATTTACACATGTTCTCACGTCGATGATTTCGAGGACTTGTTACTCAACATGTCCGAACAGTTTCGCGTCAGTTAGCCGAGTAAATATTTAGTTTATAATGTGTTGTAATCGACATGACCTAAATTGAGGTGTGTGTTTGTTTAACATTAGCTGTGCTCTGGATTGTGAATGACAAAACGAGTGTTGCAAGGTGTTGTGATTAGCTGGTAAACAAATAGAACATATGCGCTGACAACATAAACAGTGTGTCAGCATTCCTCACGGAAAACTAGGCCAGAAGGCAGAATAAATAGAAATGTATCCAGGCTAACAGGGCTGACTAATCACCATCGAGTCTAGGGGGTCACTCTGCCCCATTTTGTGGCTGCGCGTGCTAGGACGCCGGATCATCAGTACGTGTATTGGATGGCTACCATCGAGCCCAGAGTACTGGGGCTCATAACTGTGTGAGGTCAGTCAGGCCATTGGTTAAGCATTCTTTGCAAAATTCTTTTTGTCACGATCTTCTAAGTAGATCTGTTAAGTTTTTCCATATCCTATGATATTTCTTATTAATATCATGTTTTGTAGTAGAGCTTAGTAGTACAATAAAAAAAACCAATAAAAACCCAAGCCATAAGTCAATTACGAACCTACACAATAAGAACCCAGTCACTTCGCCCATCCTGACAACCTTAGGCCCACAGAAGGAAGAGGGGGGAAGGGTGACAGTATCATCTATTTTTTTTATCACCGCGTCTTACCAGATGTTCAGGTTTTACGCATTTATGGTAATGACTCTAATAGGGTATGGATGAGGAAGGAAGCATTTTAGAGGAAATCTACCCGCATTTGCGTGGAAAGAAAATGGGAAACCTGTATATCATAATTATTGTAGTAGATAGTATAGTAACTATAACTATAGTTCATGAAATTGCCACGAGTTTATGCAATTTTTGCCCAGTTTTTGAAATGGTCAAGAGAAAAAGAAGGCAGTTTATGGAATGGGCATACATTTGCCAAATTCTTAAAATGGTCCGTTTCGCTGATTGGGTAGTATAGTATATTATAGAATGTATTCAATAATTTGTATTTTAGAATAAAAGTTTATAAATTAATAAAGTAGGCCTACAAATTATCTCACAACTCCATCAGCTGTAGAAAACTATTTTTCAAAAATTACTTGAACGTCTTTTATTCATCTTTATCATTGACAACCTTTTTGACTTCGGTGGACTTGAGATAAAGTGCTAGCCTCAGGACCCAATGTTCCTGGGTTCAAACCCAGCCGGGGTTGACAAATATTTCTTGAGCAATAAGAATCCGTAAAACAAATTCCTTTGAAGGGGAAGTAAAGCCGTTGGTCCCATGTTGTAGGTACATGTAAAATAGCCCTGGAAGGTATGTTAATTTCCGGGAAAATTGGTAGGTTCTTTTACGTGAGTTCATAGAAATTGTGTGGAAGGCAACGAGGACCCCAAACACTTCCTAGCTCACATAGTACATGGGTTGTATACCAGATGGTACAGGCAGCACTAACCAGCCGAAAGGCTTGGTGAATGCCCAGGTACGGATGGATATGACTCTAAACAAACCAATCTTCGTGTTGTTGACTTGAGAAGAACTCTTTTGACAAGTACCTTAGCCCACTGTTCCACCCAAGTGGCTCCTCATTATTCTAGCTCGGCCACTCCGGCTCATTAAAAGATTGTAACCTGGAAATTAGTATTTAATTATCGGGTTTGAGCGCGGTTGGTTTTCTCGGAAAGAGCCGTTTAGCTGGAAACACTTGGTCTGGAATCTTAGCGCGAGGATTATTACTAGCAACGAGCGGTTGGCTATTAAAAAATATTGGAAATAAAACATGCCGTTTGCTGACCTGGTGCAACGTTGTGTCTAATATGTTGTTCACAGGGTATTTCTCCGTGGCTGAGTGGTCCGGGAGACTGAGTTAACGGGTAAACGAAAGCGCGTGGATTACCAACTATTCGGAGCTCACACTATGTATATATTCCATCTGTATTGTGGTATTGAAGCTTCAGAGCTGCCATTACCATAAGAAATACCGTAGTTTGCAGATATTTCCCTTTGAGTAGGCGATATAGGCGTGCGAAGCGTGGGTGCCGAGGCACCCCCACTGAGCCCCCCCCCCCCCCCCACACACACACAACACAAGGAAAATTTGGAGGGACAAACTAACAAAGTACTTCATTTTTGTTAAGAAACTACGTCGATGGATATTCCAAAGATAATGGTTAATGTAAGCTTGATATCCTGTTTCTAGGCCAGCCTCCGGATGTAATTGTAATTTAGAATGTTTGTTTTTCAAAGAATAATCATATGAAATAAAACATTGATTCTTGCTTGTTTTTGATCTATTTAAATCGTTAAAAAATATATCAAATGGTGGGGGGTTGATCACGCCCTCTTCGTCTTTCAACTGGCACCCCCATCTTCCTCACCCTGCGCACGCTTATGGTATACTCCATTCACGGTAGGAATTACTCTCTGAAAGATCTTTTTTCCTACCAAAATCCTACTATATAATAGCTTTATGGTAGGGAAAAAGGCCTTTCAGAAAACGTTTCCTATGCTGAACAGACTTTAGGTGATGCCCTTAAGAGTAATTGGATTGTGTTAATGGTTTTTGAAGCTTCAAAAATGATTCTCTTATAAGAAATTTTGAAATTTGAGGGTATTTATCCAAGCGTGGATGGTGACCTTAAAAACACATTTACACCCAACATCACCTCTGAGGTTACTGCATGATAAAAACTTTATCTTCCCTTTCTCTCTTAGTTAAATGTTGCCAAATCTCCTCGCTTTCAATTATGTCGTAAGGTGGTGTGCTGGGCTAAGGAGGAGCTATTGGCAACATCTATGAAATAGCGTTGCAAAACTTATATTATATTCAAGGAAAGATTGACCCCACGAAAACAAGAGAATGACAACACTGTTCCTTCAGAGATGATATCCAGTGTAGCGTGAAACTCTTGCTAGTTTATTGTCCGAGAATAGTGATACCCACCCCACCTGTTGCCCACGGATTGAACTAGCGTGTCGTTACACTAATCAACTGCAAAGTATGTCGTGCGACTGCCGATAATTAACCAATTTGTGTGGCTCTGGTAACAGTTACCATTTGTTAGTAAGGACTTGTGTTCGTCTTTTCTTTTTTTAAATAATAAGAATGGGAGGGGTAAAAGAAGCATTGAGGGACGCCAACTCAATTTGAAGATGCCATTTTTTTCTTTCTTGTATTGATTTGTCGTTAGGAAGCTCTCACCTGCGAAAGAAAAGCCTGGACTTTAAAAATAAAAACTAGGAGAGTTTTAAGAGACATTTTGAAATAAATATAATTGAGATAACAGGTCAATACTTTTGTTTTTGAATTATTTTTTTTGTAAAGATCTGTTAAGTATGTTTGTCGCGACAATTTTGCTCTGTTATTAGAACGTCTGCCCACTAACAAGGGCGTAGGCAGGAATTTTTCCAGGGAGGGGGAAACTTTAGGGTCAACCCGTAATGCAGTTCTAAAAAAAGGCAACATATTAACTTTACCTTTGCTTTCATTTCCAGAAATTTAGGGGGCAACTGCCCTTTCCTGCCCCACCCTGACTACTCCCATGAACTAAGACTAGTTTTCTTGGGTGAAAAATTACAAAGTATTTTATCGACAAAATATTAAACTAACATTTTTTTCCTTGAATTTGCTGATAACAATTTTAGCACTTCCTTCCCAAATTTCTCCTTTTTTTTTCAATGCAGTTTTTCTGTGCACACTCAGTAAGCATAGCCCATTGAGACGCTCCCCTGTATTCGTTGATCTTGGCTAGATCTTTATTCTCGGCAAGATGTTGAATGACCGCTCTACGATACAAGTGGTTTATGGCTGAGCAAGAGAGATGAGCAGAGCCTTTTTTGTGGTAGAGCAAAAGAGTTCCTCACTTTTACAAGTCTGCTATGTTCAGCTCTTTTAGCAGCTCTTTGATGAGCTGCTTCTCCTTCCACATGATGTATCATAGTTCAGCTTCGGAGTCGAAGTCTTGCAACTTATAAACACTCGAGAAATGCTTGGCTTTCATCTTGACGTCTTGAATGGTAATCTCCAACATGATAAAGGGGCTTATAACCAAAATTGAAAAAGCAGGTGGATGTTCTTCTGAGAAACGTTGCTCCAACGAAGACACTGAAGAGACCAAGTAAGGAATTACTAAGGATCTCTTCCAGTACTCTAAAGAGCTGGACGCTGGAGGCTGTCTTCCACATGATCTCAACATCGTCAATTCCACTCCAACCTCCTTGGCAATCTTGTAGGCATCCTTTACAAGTTCTGTAGCAACTTTCTCTGCATCATAGTGGCGAGTTGCTATTACTCCAAATATTCGTTTGATGTGCTGTGAACAGGGAAGCAGGTTCAGGATTTAGACTGTAGAGCATTTGACACAGGTTCCAATAAGGCAGAATACTTAGCTATCAGAGTGACAGCAAAGTTGAATTGAGCTTTATTGACAATAGAATGTAGCTGGAATGATTGTTTCCTCGTGTTGCCATTTCCTTCTAGGCCTGGTGATAATCTCTCTCACCCTTCAACGATGCTCACAAAATGCTCGTTGAAAACCGCAGTACTTTTGTACTTTTGAGACCATCGCGTCTCACAGAGGAGTGGGAAGCTTGGAGCGTACTTTCTTTCCAACACTGACTCTCTGAAGAACCTTATGATATCCTTGGTAGTGGAGATGGTTTTGCGTATTCAAGATTAGGTTTATGTGATGCACAATGGAAAAAACATGGCTTTCTCATACTTTTTTCTGAAAATTATTTGCACGCCACCGTCAATGTCAGCCAAAACTGAACACCCGTGATAACCCTGGTCTACACATTTCTACGGGTCAAGGCTCACTCTCTATCAGAGATTTGAGTTTGCGTTTAAGAATGCTAAAATGAACACATTGGAAAATTTGATTCAATGTACAAGTTGATCAAGAGAAGAGCTTAATAAAGCCATATTGTTGTGGTATTTGTTGCCATATTTAAGGGATTCCATAACTATTAATTTTATGTCCAGACTTAACTTTCCCCACGTACATTTTATTTCTACTTTTAGTTAATTATTTTTATTTATGTACTTTATTTAGGGGGGGGAGAGCTGACGACACCCATGTCCACTAAACTAATTATCCCACGGTTTGATTCCCGCCATGGCTGAAAAGTTTATAATTAATTGAATTGGGGCTTTCCCCTTCGCAGTAATAAATTAACAGCCGGGAGACTTGGTGCTGTATCTATTCTAGAATTATAACCAGTTTTTTTAGAACTACGTCTCACTATCCGTTCAGCTTATATGCATAATGTACTAATCATACTAATGTGTTAGGAATGGGGCAAGTGGAATTTGAGGAAGTGTGCCCACGTTTGCAAAGAGTAAGAGTGGAAAACCATCCTAAGTACACCTGAACAGGATTCGAACCCTGTTTTCCCCGTCATTTGCAATTGAGTCCATTGCGAATGTGATCCCTTAAGGGCCATTCTCTCACCATAGTTAAGTTAGAATAAGTTATTTTGTACACCCACTAAAGACCAATTATTCAAATGTCCTTTCTTCATAAAATCACCTGCAGAAAGGTTCTCTATTGACTCTTTTTAAAAATTCTTCATAAGTTACCCAATCCGTCCACTTTATCCTCCCTATTTTCCTCTAGCCCCACATCTAAAAGATTTCCAGATATTTATTCTTCCTT
The DNA here is from genome assembly GCA_033556935.1 of Timema podura. Classification (NCBI taxonomy): domain Eukaryota; kingdom Metazoa; phylum Arthropoda; class Insecta; order Phasmatodea; family Timematidae; genus Timema; species Timema podura. The sequence goes on from JAVRXN010000005.1 coordinate 38,763,148, forward strand.
TTCCCTCAGGATCAATGTTTCAGCTGCATACAAAGCGATATTCTATATGTAGCATTCCACCATTGGCCATTGCTTTCCAGGTTCAGTTTTCTAGTCAATAGCGTCCTCATCTTATTGAAAGCAGCCTTGGCCATCAATCTACAGGCCCAGTTTGCTAGTCAATAGCATCCTCTTCTTATTGAAAGCAGCCTTGGCCATCAATCTACAGGCCCAGTTTTCTAGTCATTAGCGTCCTCTTCTTATTGAAAGCAGCCTTGGCCATCAATCTACAGGCCCAGTTTTCTAGTCATTAGCGTCCTCTTCTTATTGAAAGCAGCCTTGGCCATCAATCTACAGGCCCAGTTTGCTAGTCAATAGCATCCTCTTCTTATTGAAAGCAGCCTTGGCCATCAATATACAGGCCCAGTTTTCTAGTCAATAGCGTCCTCATCTTATTGAAAGCAGCCTTGGCCATCAATCTACAGGCCCAGTTTGCTAGTCAATAGCATCCTCTTCTTATTGAAAGCAGCCTTGACCATCAATCTACAGGCCCAGTTTGCTAGTCAATAGCATCCTCTTCTTATTGAAAGCAGCCTTGGCCATCAATCTACAGGCCCAGTTTGCTAGTCAATAGCGTCCTCTTCTTATTGAAAGCAGCCTTGGCCATCAATCTACAGGCCCAGTTTGCTAGTCAATAGCGTCCTCTTCTTATTGAAAGCAGCCTTGGCCATCAATCTACAGGCCCAGTTTGCTAGTCAATAGCATCCTCTTCTTTTTAAAAGCAGCTTTGGCCATCAATCTACAGGCCCAGTTTGCTAGTCAATAGCATCCTCTTCTTATTGAAAGCAGCTTTGGCCATCAATCTACAGGCCCAGTTTTCTAGTCAATAGCATACTCTTCTTATTGAAAGCAGCCTTGGCCATCAATCTACAGGCCAGTTTGCTAGTCAATAGCATCCTCTTCTTATTGAAAGCAGCCTTGGCCATCAATCTACAGGCCCAGTTTGCTAGTCAATAGCATCCTCTTCTTATTGAAAGCAGCCTTGGCCATCAATCTACAGGCCCAGTTTGCTAGTCAATAGCATCCTCTTCTTATTGAAAGCAGCCTTGGCCATCAATCTACAGGCCCAGTTTGCTAGTCAATAGCATCCTCTTCTTATTGAAAGCCGCCTTGGCCATCAATCTACAGGCCCAGTTTTCTAGTCATTAGCGTCCTCTTCTCTTTAAAAGCAGCCTTGGCCATTACTATCCAGGTCTAGTTTGATAGTCAGTAGCGTATTCTCTTTTGGATATCCTTATTATCTTCGATTTCTCGATGATAATGTATCTACCGGACTACTATCTTATTTTCTTTGGCTAAAAAAACTTGCTTTTGTTATAGGAACAACAATAAAATACCAAACTCATACTTCCTTCACATTCCACCTTAAATTATAATATTGAAACTACTACTCCGCCACAATATGAGTAGGCCTACTGGTAGCTCAACTTCTCCAAAGAATCCTCTCGTATCTTCCACCCTTGTCGCTAGGGGGTGAGGGTGTATTGATGTCTTCAACAGGCAGAGCACCTCCTATTCCGCCCACCCTCTTCTCCGACACATCATCCAAACAGACCTACCTCTTGTTAACATACGAGAAAACGACATATTCAGTCTCACCCTTCCTTACCCCCTTACCCCTCTCCCAACCTCTCACCGTCATCACACTCACATGCACACACGCTGCCTCCTCGGAGGGTCTAAAAAAAACCTCTTAAATTTCGGGAGGTAAGGGGATTGATGTTTGAGAGGGTGGTTTTAACCCTTCCTCTACTGACGATCTTTTCATCTTCTCTCCTGACTCCGACACTCAACCTAGAGAAATGAATGTCCTTTTGTTTTATCGTCCTGACGACAGATGGCAGCACCTGTGTTCAAGTGCTAGTTACTTGTCACACTCTTTGGAAATATCCACGCCTGTGTTATGTGGCCTTAGTTATGGAGAATAGAAAATAATATGATGATGTTCACGGACTATTTCATTTTATGCTCCGAATATTAAAAAAAAAAAAAAATTCTATCGCTTCTCACTACCTGTTTGGGTTGTAGGTATATGTACTAATTACGATCATATGTTGAGGAGAGTAACGTTTAATCTAGAGGAAGTGTACCTGCATTTGTTTGGAAGCACCCTCAGTACACTCGACTGGGATTTGAGCTCCGATATTCCCGTCATTGACAGTCCAGTATATTACGTGAGTGACACCCCAGACCATGGGGCCACCGAAACGAATAAGCCACGAGTTATTCGAAGCTATTTACGAGTGTAGTCCCTGACGCTAACAGCCCTCCCTATCCATCGGACGCGTGTAAAAAAAAAAAACAGTAATAACAGTTCCAAATTATAAATGGCGCGGTTGTGTAGAGTGGAACTATTAGGTTAAGAGGGGACGGAAACGGACCGTGTTTGTAATAAAGTGTTGCAGCACGCAAGTTTTACCTTCAAAGAGGTTCGTGGGGGAGCCGGTAGGAAGGGGAGATCCCCTTAAAATATAGATTCACGAACCCCATCCCCACACACACACACACTCACCTTCTCCGTTTCCACCCATTTCAGTGGAAAACATTCTCCCCCCTACCCCCTTTTACTTTTGGATCCACCCTTGTAATCTCGTCCCCATTCTATACCACATCACACGCAAGCTATATTCCTCTATGACACACTCCTAACTCATTCCCTCGATACAACGTCACACGTATATATATATATATGCATGCATGCATGAAGAGAGAGATGGCTAGAATCGTTTTGACAAATGAATGCATATCTCTCAAGGACGCGCCTAGCTAAGCTTATATTCCATTCTTGATGCGGTACAATTTTTGCAAAACAGATTTGTCACGACGGAGTTTTGCCGCCAACATGGATTGATGAGGGGGGGGGGGTTTGAGAAAGAAATATGGAGGGTGGAGGGGGTGAACACAGATGTATTTTTTTGAGGTGGTTAGGTCTTCCCCCCTCCTTCTCTTATATCCCATCCTCCCCCCCATCATATGAAGTTTGATGGTTATGTTGTGAGCTAGCATTTTAACATAAGAGTTTCGGCGGTTGGTCGTCATATTTATGTGTGAATGTGTGTGTTTGTGTGGGTGGGGCGGTGTTTTGGTGGGGGAGGCGGGAGGGGGACGATACAAAGTGTTAGAACCGTCAAATTTTGATGACGTAGGGGAAAAAATTTTGGCCTTAATTGATGACATCGTGAAATGGGGTGACTTGTGTGTCAGTGACAATGGGCAATATGGGGGGAAGACCACGTTATCTTGGTAGAATATTTTGATCCTAGAATTCGCTTTGCCTAACCCAGGTTAAGAATTGCCTGGCAGGAGGAATATTGTTTGTTTTATAGAAGTGTTAAAAAAATGCAACCTGTGTTGGAGTTTCTTTTCAACGATTGTTCCCTGGTCTGTGTAATGTATTGAACACTATTTATTTTAGCTGACTTAAAGGAAGAGAAAACTGAGATCACCTTGGAATAGTTATATTTAGAGACTTTTGAAAATAAATTGTGACGGGCTGGATTCTGATTGGCGGATCCTTCCTTAGGGTCATGTAGTTTTAGATATCACCCCCACGGCTCCAGTAGGAAAGTGCACAGCGTATTTTAGCACTCAAAATGTGCAGAGGTGTGAAATACGCTCCGCATGTAAGGAGCTAATTAATCTGAGAGGTATTTAATGTCAACTCATCAGTAGGAAACTCAACTACCTGGCACCAAATCTTCAAATAAAATAATCTAGCAGATCCAGTTAGGTGACAAGCAGTTTATGGGAATATTTAACTTGGCATATTATTAAGTCGGAAGTTTCACAGAAAATGGAAACGGTTATGTTACAACTCGTATTGGCTAAGTGAATTGAGAATACATAATTTCATGTAGAATATATTCATTTTCTTGTAATTTTTTTAATACATGTACTTTTTTTTATTAAAAAGTTTTGTGTAGGCCTATACGCATATTTAAGTTCTAGCAAAATTAATATTTTTTGTAGTATTTACATAAATATAAAAATATTGTTGGTATTTAATTTTCCTTAACATCAGATAATAAACTTGCCATAATTTATTGATATAAATTAGCCTAGTTTTATTTGTAAAGTTTAGTAATTGGGTACTTTTTTTTTTTTTTTTGTAGTTGTTCTGGGCTAGTAATTGAATTTTTCTTTGGAATATAAATTACTTTGTGCATGTGAAGACTTTTTTTTTATACATAGCTTCTTTTGTATTTGTAAAATATTTCGCATGAATTTGTTATCAGTAACATAATGTCCATTGTAGATAATTTCTTTTATAAATTAAAGTTTTTGGTTTTATTTTTGGCAGGAGTTCTGTTAACTATGAATCTTTAGTTAGTGTTATTTGGGGCGGTATATATTTAGAGTGTACTTGTTGACCCTTTCATATTTCTATTGTTTTTTAGGGTGATATCACTATTTTTGGATGATAGAGTGACTTTCTTTAAATATTTATTTATGTGTGCTTTATTAACAAAATTTTACCTTTTAGATTGAATAAAAATAATTACGTTTTTGGTAATTATTCTCGTTATCTTGCCCACAGTTAGCGGCCCCTATGATAACTCTTGTTCACAGAACCTCTGGGTATTTAACACACGTTACTCAAACACCATTGAATGACCACAAACCCTCAAGTTACCCAACAATAACATATAATATATACATAAAAAGAGAGACAAACAACCCAATAGTCACAAATTGTAACCTCCTGTAGAACATTATAAGTGTGATCAGGGAAAATAAATAAATTAATATTCAATAAAATTATTACTATTATTATTAGCACCGCGTCTTTCTACCCGTTCGGGTTATACGCACTTACGAAATGGAGGACCTACAGTTTAACGTGGGATCCGAACCACGGTGGAGGCCTGGAATTACACACATTCACAAGTTTTGATTAATACACGTCTTGTCAGAGGTGAAGGAAGGGTTTGGTAATCAAATAAATCTGTACCTGGACCGAGTATTGAACCCCGGACCCCAGCATATAAGTCTGACACCTTACCCCTAGACCGCCAGGTCACTAATATATAATAAAAAAATTGTAGGTATTTTTATTAATCATAATAATACTATATTCAAAATTTCTTTCCTATGATGTACCCAATTAAATATAAATTATTATTATTACAGACAGGTGAATGTTTCATTATTAAAGATACAATAAAATGAATAGTAAGATAATAATGGTTAGTATCATGAAAATTATATATAGCCTATATTACACATACACACAAACACACTCAAATTTAAAACAAAATACATGTATTGTCGAAGATATAATATTATTATTTACTAAGCTAAATACTTAGGATCATTATTTGTGTATGTAATTTATTATATCCAAAACACTATATTTTATAGCGTTTTTAAAAATAATACCTGGACACGGGAATCGAAATCGGGACCTATTGCTTAGTACGCCAATGCTCTACCACTGAACTATCCAAGAGTCATTTCGTACTCAGGGTAATTCTTCCCTCATATTTTAAGGCAGAGTTTGTGATGAACATGCAGAAATCGTTAGCTACAAATGTGTGATTTAATTAAGAATCACGAGCTATCAGAAAACGCAACCATCTTCGATTCGGAAGTTGTCTTTTCGCTGTCAATAGTACAATGACAACTGTACGAACGCGCAAATCATGATGGATTAAATAGCCAAGCTATTATATTTGTTAGTTACAGCTATAGCTGCATCTAAATATAAAACTAATTGTGGTGATCTGAATTATAATATAATAAAAGTCGATCTAATGATTGAGGATGTTTTAGAATTGTTCTGGTCTCATGTTTCTACAGTATATAAACAAATGATCCCAGAAAACAATGTATTATGGCGCTCATAAAACACAACTTACAAAATAACAATACGTATAAGGGTTCGGCCAGACTGACAAGCGTGCGAGCGAGTGAGTGAGCGCGCGCGCAAGCGACTAGGTGGCCAGACTGGCGAGCGCTTGATTAGCAGATAGCTCTCGTTAGTTGTTGACGAGGAGGCTCCACATCTTGGCTCAGTGAACTGAGTTTTTTTTTAACAAGTGATTTATCGTTGTGGTTTTCTCATACTCTCTCCACGCTAATGGTGATTCTTATTTGTAAAGGCCTACTTTTATAATATTGAAGTATTTTAACATATCAGTTTTACATATATATATAGGTATGGTTTATGATCCTACCAATTAAGTTAGGCCGTTAGTAGCAAGTGTGCTAAACCTATCGATAGTCATAAAAATGTCAAAATGAGAAGTTTTCCTAGCACTCAATGAACCAACATACAATAATATTGTCTAGCGCCTGTAAACTGTACTGTACCGGGTCGAGCGCGCGCTCCAGTCTGGCCACCTCTCATTACAAACAATGTGTTCTATTTTATATTTTAGTCTATTATCATCACCGCGTCTTACTACCCGTTCGGGTTGTACGCACTTACGCTAATGTGTAATGGTAGGGTGATTGTGAGATGAAATAGAGGACCTACAGTTTAACGTGGGATCCGAACCACGGTGGAGGCCTGGCATTCCACACATTCACAAGTTGTGATTAATACACGTCTTGTCAGAGGTGAAGGAAGGGTCTGGCAATCATATAAATCTGTGCCGTATATTTTAGTCGCTCGCTCGCCCAGTCTGGCCGTCTCCTTACTGTACACTGAAACTAAAGATAGCCATATCCGTATATAATAGAGTTAGTTATACCTTGGTTGAAAAGTCGACGTGGTTCTTATCGTTACTAAAACGTTAAGATTTCTCCTTGGATTCATGTAAAGAAGACTTTATTCTATAGTGTATTCATTACTATTTCAGTAATTAGTGTGTCTCGTAGGTGACCTGGCGGTCTAGGGGTAAGGTATCGGACTTCTGTGCTGGGGGTCCGGGGTTCAATCCTCGGTCCCAGCACAGATTTATCTGATTACCAAACCCTTCCTTCACCTCTGACAAGACGTGTATTAATCACACTTTGTGAATGTGTGGAATGCCAGGCCTCCACCGTGGTTTGGATCCTACGTTAAACTGTAGGTCCTCCATTTCATCTCACAATCACCCTAACATTACACATTAGCGTAAGTACGTAATACCCGAACGGGTAGTAAGACGCGGTGATAATAATAATAATAATAATAATAATGATAATTAGTGTGTATCAGTTTATTGAGTCACATAACATTTTTGGGTGGTTAAATATTGACCCCTTCTCCTCATGATTTCGAAGATACGTATAGGTGTGGAAGGGGGGTGGTGGTGGTGGGAGGGTGGTATGGTAGTGTTTGAAGACTACCATACGTGGGTACACCTCACCCGAAGGTGGGGCCCCCTGGCCCCGGAGGTTCCATAGATACGTATATAGGTACTAAGAGAGAGGGGGGCTGTTGTTTTATGTTAAGCGGTATAAGTAATTTTAATTAGTCTATATGTTAAACGAAAGTGATCATGTGAGATTTCATCTCATTAGGTCTAGTGGGTTTTTTCATTTACGTAGATTTATCTGGGGGCTGTCGTGACTGCTGGGTGTAGGGGTGGGGGTGGGGGTGGGGGTGGGGGTGGGGGTGGGGTGGGTTTGAAGTTTAGCACCTTTGGGTACCCCACCTACCCCCACCCAAAGGGCAACTACTTAGCCCTAGTAGTTCAGGAGATACGTCTGGGAGTAGAAGGATGGTGAAGGGATGTCTTAGGTTAAGAGGTATATGTAATTTTAACTATCCTATATGTTAAACGAAGGTCTGAGTTATGCTCATGTGAAATTTCAGATCAATCTCTTGAATGGTTTTTTAGTGAAAGGGTAAAGTATATTTGTAGCACATGACACAATAACATTGTAATTACTTCATACTATAATAGTAGATATTCATATAGCATAGCTTTTGTGGGTGCATTTAGCATAAGGTATGTGGACTGAAATGACTGAAATTATATAGAGACTAGTTTTTATATTTTTATTGGGGGGCTCTTAAGATATTGTCATACATCATTTTGACCTATCCTCAATTGGGTCTGTACGCTTTTCACCAGAAATTATCAAATCGGTAAGTTTTCTATGACTTTTAAAGCTTCTGTGTTTAACTATTAAGTAATAGCGTGATTATATATATTCTAAGACCTGCCTGGATAAATATCCTACGAAATAAAAAACTGCATTGCAATCAATTAAGTGTTCCATTGATAGAAAGACAGACATACAAACAGACCTACACTTTATTTTATAATATATATATGAATAAGAGCTATCTATTAATATATCTTCTTTCTTCTATATGATTAAGATAAAATGTTTGTCTGTCTGTCTGCCATGAACGTTGCCTGATATTTATCACACGCATAGGTCTGTAATTTAAAAATTAGTATAGTCCATATGTACGAACATGTACACCTGAAAACAGGAATTTTAAAATTTTGATTTACATTTTCCTCTTTTTTTCACCCCTGTTACACTTTTTTCAATATTTGCCCTCTTTGCCCTTTTATAATTTTGTCAATTTTTGAATTTTTCACCACTTTTACCTTTTATACGCTTTTTTTTTTGCACCATTTATCCTTTCTGCCTATTTAACCCTTTTTGTCCATTACACCATTTTGTGTCTTTTGCCGTTTTTACAGTTTTCAATGTTTTTACCCTTTCATTTTTATTATATCTATTTACACCTTTTTGCCCCTTTTACCCTTTTTTGGCATTTTAACCCCTTTTACCCTTTTTTACTTTGTACCCCTTTAAACGCTTTTGGCACTTTTTGTATCTTATAGCCTTTTTACACTTTTTGCCCTTTTTACCCTTTTCATCAGTATTACCCCTTTTAAACCTTTTAATTTTTATTGAACTTTCTTTTTGACCTTTAGAATATTTTTGTCCTTCTTATCCAGTTCACCCTTTTTACACTATTTTTTATTTTTGCACTTTTCACATCATTTACCGATTAGTAGATGGCGGGGCGTATGAGATCAGACGCGGATAGGTCGATATAAATAACTCTGGCCTCTGATTGGCCGCTATAATTAGACCCCCCCTCCCCTCCCCTCCGCTCTGATTACAAAATCTCCACCAGTTGATTACGAAATTTCCTCCCCTACACCCCCCTCCCCTACAACCCTTCCCCCCTACAACCCCCCTACACCTACAACCCCCTCCCCTACACCACCATCCCCTACAACCCCCACCACACATTGAACATGTTGGTACTTGTGTGGGTCTTTTTTTTCTTAATTATTAATGATTGTTAATTAAATATTCATATAAGGGTTATGGGGAAGGACATTGGAGTATATTTTATTTGGATGGTGAGCATACGTCTCTGCACGAACCTCTCGCTACGACTGTCCTGCGTAGAATGGAGAGTATCTTTGCTGGTCGGCCGCTTACCGGGTAGTGACCACTGCGCATCACGGTTGCGCACTTTCCCCCTCCCCCCTCTCCTCTCGCCACCATCACCCGGTGGCGTCATCGAGACCCGTCGCTGGATCGACAAGACGAGTTGCGACAAGAATTGAGGTCATTGACCCTAGCAATGGGTTTTCCGGGTGTTGCAACACGACCTTGAATTAGGTCCCCCACCCCCTATTTGGTAATGGGTTTTCCCTGATGACTGGCGCCGGTTTGGCGGGTTGACAAGACAAGTCGAGACAAGAATAGATTGGGACCTCAAAACCTCGAGGTAATTGACCCTGTTCATGTTTGCTAGCCCCAACAAGCCGAGACTCGTATCTACGTGTAAGGAACAGACAGGTTTTTTTTGCTTGAATAAAACACGATATTACAAAACATACATTTATTATACATTAAAGGTTTTACATACATATTATACACTTTTACAGGAATGACGCATATATTCGTTCATACGTTTTTCTACAGTGTCTTTTAGATGCGTTAGTAAAATTGTTTTTAGTTCACAATCCAGCATGTAATAGTCCAAACCGACGACTTGGCGCGTATAGTAGGTAGCACTGATAAGATCCAGGTTTCTGATGTGCGTTTCCACCGTAGGCTGCTCGAGATCGATGACATCCACTGATTCTGTAAGCGTGTCGCATACATCTACGACGAGCGTGTCGATCAAATCGTTGCAATAGCGTGCGACGGGTGTCGACCACATATCCCGGCGGTCGACGGCGACGTCGATGAGGTCCCACACATCACAAAGACGTGCCCAGCTAGGTGCTAGATAGGCGACCCGTTTGAGTCCTGCGTCTTGTTTCTCGCTGATGACGACCATACGGTCACCGCACATGCGTCGCAAAGAGATTTCATGATTAGTCAGACTAATCTTCTGAGGAGGTTGCGTGTTGCTGAAAAACTTTGATATGACAGACTTGTAGCTGCCCAGTTCTTGCCACTCTGTACGGTTAAACACCGCACAATTCCCTCCACATTTTTCTAGCTGGACATAGGGCGTAAAGTTGTTCTTGACGCTCATGCCGACGATGACTCGCTTGGCGTCGACTTCGTCCAGCGGAAACAGAGTGTTGAAAATACTGGTGATGGCGAGCGGCTTCACCGGCTTTGCTTTGCGGGCGCAAACGTCTTGACCTTCCATCGCGTCGACGACTGTCACGGTTATGGACGGCACGCCGCCGTGACGCCCCTTTTATAGGCGCACGCTGATTGTACGCAGCCTCTTGAGGGGCGGCAGGAGCCTAGCTTCTTGAAAAATGTGTTGTAATATCTCACGACCTTAGCGTCGTTGCCTGTATGATTGGTGGGTGAGTATAGGGCTAGGAAAGTTTTCATCGGAATGTTCTGGGCGCGATAGAGAAGGTACATGAGACAGTAATGCCCGCAAACGTCCGAGGCTATGCTTTGAAGTTGTAGCGTGCTATGAGACGTGCGGGAAGTGTTTTTTCGTATAAATGCCAGATGCGACTTTATACGTGGTGGAAATCCATAACTGTCAAAATATTCTCCCACGCCGTTCTTGTCGATAAAGATGGCGACCCAATGCGTCCCAGGCTTGGTATGTGGATCCGTGTTGATGACGAGAGCGGCAGGTCGCGCTATTCTTGAGGGTAGTTGATCAGCAGGGAAAACACCCGACCGTACAGAACGGAACCACGGGCTTGTTTTCAGCGCACGTCTTATGGTGTGCGTGTCCATCTTCAATCATCCAGTCTCGAAGTCCCCAAACGATGGAGGCCGAACAGAAATTCCAAACAGAACTATGTGCCATGCACATGGTGCGACCCAATTTAAGTGTTTTCAAAGACGAACAACCTCTGTCGTACAGATCTACGACGGGCGTAGGCGTGTATTTGACTAGAAACTTTTTCTTTTCTGCTCCCTTGACGTAGACGGTTTCTGCACGTGCTGTGGCGCGGGAGATGAGGGATTCGAGCAGGCTGTAATCCACATCACCGCTATCCCAGGGAATACCGTGCAGCTTGTTGACGATATAGTCGGCTTTCTTTTTGGCAGCCGGTGAAAGTTCCTCTATAGCGAAGGGGGGCTTTAACACCCAATGTTGAAGTAATGTTCCGCATACAGATAAAACACTCAATTCCTTGACGATAAACTGCTTGCTGTCATCGATGAAGCTCTGGAAATCCACAATGACGTCCATGATTTAAATGACGTGTGTAAGGGGCGGGAAGCCGTTTATATTAACTCCCATAATCGGTCACGACGTTTCTGTCCTTGTCGATGGTGATGATGTTGGCAAACTCCCCGTACACGATACAGTTGACGGTTTCGGTGAGAGCTCTGGTGAAGCTCACTTCGATGCTCAGAGAACCGTGCCTCGTCAAATTCCAATGTGATGTCATGTGGGCTGACAGATTAGGTGTGAGATCGAAAGCCATTAGATGATATCCCTTAGGGAAGGCTTCTCGTGTGATGTCGCTACCCTCGTTCATGAAATGGATACCCGTTCCAGAAAACAGTGTGTGGTAGGACATGACATAGTTGCCGTTTGAAAAATCGGGCTGTAACGGTTTCGACGGCACTTGTTCTCCGTCCACGTACAGCGAGAAATGGTTCATGCCGTAGGTTTGGAAGTTGAACGGGTTCTTGGTGGCGTCTCCGTTGAACGCTGCGTTTGATACAAAGCCCACGATGCATCGTTTGGGTAGTTGTCCGGTGAATACGTTGTCCAGCGATTTCCCTTGTACACCCGTAGGAATAGTGAGTGTTTTTACTTCCACGCGGGTGATGGGATACTTTGCGGGACTGACGTTTAATGCCTTGGCATGTGCCAACAGTATAGAAGGTGCTACTTTGACACGTCGCACTAGAAGACCTGCTTCAGCAATGTGAACCTTATAGTGTGGGAGTTCAGGGACGGCCATAAGACTGAACCCGTCTCTGGAACGGACCAACTTGACTCTGAGTTCGGTGCCGTTCAAAAGGTATTTCTCTTGGTTAAATACATCACCGTGTAGATAACCCAAAAGATCCACCGTCTTACTTTTGGCTGTTAGACTGCGACGGGCCTCAAATCCTTTGTTGCCTGCGTTAGTCTCCTCAAAGGTTCCGGGGCTGTCTGCGAACCAGAGACCGCAAGTCAAATGTGTTCTTTTAGCTTCACCGTTGTAATTGAGCAGCGTTTCAATGTACGATCTATAAGCATACGTGTTGCTGGGCGGTGAGACTAGTTTTTGGTTTAAAAACACATCCACCTGTGTGAATAGCGAATGCAACCAGTTGTTGACGGGAGCGATTTGATCCACCTCTGTGAAAGAGCCACCGTCGGGTTTCACGATGGCCGCCCTGAGATAGAGCATAGTCTGTGAAAGATCGATATAGAACTCGCCTTGACCGGTAACGGTAAATTCTATGGGTGAATCATCGGTGAGTGAAGAGACAGGTTTGTACTGGATCCATTGTCCGCTTTCGAGACTGGTTTGCGTGGGTGGGACTGAAAATAGATCGAGTTCACTGCTGGCACACTCGCAGGACTGGGGGTGTAGAAACGACATTTCAACTGAAAATATCTACAGCTTCTTTCTTGACCTTTTTACGTCGGGTAACAGCTGAAGACTGACGCCGGTGCTTCTTACGACGCCCTTTATAGCCTGAGCCGGTCATCAGTGTGCCGATCTTCTGCTCCGCCTTGCGTTTCAGGTTTGTTCCAGCCTCGCCGACACGCTGCCGTAGAGCCTCTTTGAAAGGACGACGCTGATTGGCGACGTCGGAGAGCACGTCGATACCCGTATGAAGGGCTTGTTTTCCTATGGCTTTAGCGCCACTTCTCAGCAAAGGTACGACGCTCTTGAATAGGCCGCTGAAAAAACTTCCTATTCCATGCCCACGTTGATAGGGAACACCGTGGTAGATCGAAGATATTCCCGTTCCAGCCTGGTTGACGTAGTATCTTTGGTAAGGACAGTTCATGTTGAGCGGCGTCGAAAATGAAGTTTCACGCACACTTTTCCAAACTCGAATGGTACAGCTTCACCAGTGTCGGTCCTTATATTGATTTCCAGGCTTTCAATTTCTCTTCTAAGTACTGGCACGTAGTGCATCGGACCGTAGCTAACTGTCTTATGTATGCCGTAGAGATAGTTTGCGTTGTTGATACCGACGATACGTAAAAGCGGTGCCACAATGTCACCCACGGGCTGAGGATCGATGATATCCGTGTAGACGTACATTTGCGAGGGCAAGCCTAGTAGAATGTTGGCGGCGTACGGTGACTTTGGGACTTTGATCAGATTAGTATTAGGATCGAAACCGAGCTGTAGACTTAGTTGATTAGATAGCTCCAGCAGCTGTATATTTGGTGAAGAAGAAACAACGTCCACTTTTTTGTTGGTGCTTGTGTACTTGAATACAACTCCAGAATCCCGTTTAAACGCCTCTATTTCGTTTAGGGCTTTGACCATTTCTTGGATAGTGCTATAGTTTCCAGGCGGGATGTGATCCTTGAATATTTGTTCCACACCGTTAGCGTCAACCCAGTTGTACCATACAATGTTTCTGCCCTCGGGTACGGTGGTGAAAGAACACGGATATTGGAATTCGGCGAGAGCTACTTCCCACTGGCCGTCGAGTGTAAGACGGTAGGGTAGTTGCGTGGTGAAGTTCGTGAGGGTATTTTTCGGGAAATATCCCATAGAGCTATCGCTCGGCAAGGTGAGGTAAAACTGGTCCTTCATGGTAGGGCGCTGACGTAACTGGCAGGAATCCAAGAATTAAACTTGGCGGGGTAACCTTTCCACTGCACGTACACTTTCTTTCTGGCACCTTTACCCTTGACACGTAGTATTTTATCAACTTTAAAAGTTTCGGGAAGACGTACGCGTTGCAATTCGGGTTCGTAAAACGTTCCCTCCACCTCCTCGCCGTCAAGATCGGTCACTCTGTAGACGACTGGTTGCCTCAACACGACGCTGCTGACTTTGAAAATTTCTTCGCTCCAATTGCTTTCGTAGCCCTTTTCAAACAGCATTTTGGATTTGCTAATACGCACCGTGTCACCGACTTTGAGTTTTGGCTTACTATTCGATCTTGGGCCCCGTTTGCCGTACAGATTATCTCTGACTTGAAGAACGTTGGTTTCTGAAACGTCGGCAGGCGCCATCTTGATACTGGAATGTTTTGCGCCGTTGTAAGCGTCGACTAGATCTTGGAGGACGTCCACGTAGCGATACGTGTTATTTTTGGTAAAGTAGCGCCACATGCGTCCTTTCAGAGTTCTATTGAATCGTTCCACGATGCTTGCCTTCACGTCTGGATTATGAGTGGTGTAGTAATGCACGCCTTCTTGCTTGAGAAATTTCCGGACTAGACGTGCCGTGAACTCTGTCCCCTTGTCCGTCTGTAAACTTAGAGGTTTACGGCCGCTTTGTTTGAAAATGTCCCGAAAGGCGTCTCTCACGACGCTCCCCGTCTTGGACGGAAGCGTCCTCGCCCAGGCCATCTTGCTAAACACGTCGATGACGGTGAGCAAGTACACCGCACCGTCGTTGTATTTTCCGAGACTTCGCATATCGTTGAGATCGGCTTGCCAGAGATCGTCAATGTTTGACACCACGTACTTGTTGCGTGGAAACTTTTTTATCACCGGCTTGTGGAGGGTATAAGCGTCCTGCGCACGAAGCCATTTTCGTACTTTGTCGGGATCTTTCTTGGACGCCTTTATGAGCGACGCCGCCCCTGCAAACCCAGCAGGATGAGAAGGTCGTAGTAGATGTCGGCTAAACGGGGCATTAAGCTCGGAACGGTAGCCACCTGTTTTCGTCCACCCTTTTCAGTTTCTTCTTCTTAGGGCGTTGCGACGGTGTAAGTGGTTGAGGTACGGGCGTCGGATCTCTAATGGGAGCCAAACGTTTCGGATTTACAATAAATTCTTTCGGGATGTTTATTTTTTGAAGTGCCGTGAGAAACTCTCGCCACCCCGTCGGCTCGCTGTGTCTTCTTGCTCTGACCAGATCGTTGACTAAATCCACAATGTTAGATCCACGGAGAGGTGTATCGTGAATACTCACTTCCCCGTCTTCGTCCCAAGAGATACCGCCCCTGGAATTAATATGTTCTAGTAAAAGCTCGGCTTTTTTACGTGCCTGTACTGGTACAGTATTGAGTACAGCCGTGATGGGAAGTACGGGGGCGGTCGCGGTGATATTTTCAGGCGGTGGAGGTTGTTGACTAAAGTGTAGATAGCGCTGCAGCACTTGTTGGTATAAAGTCCATTTAGACTTGTCGTCAAGTTTTGAAGCGAGGATTTTTTCCATTTCCTTGTCCAGCTCGGAGACCACTAGATTTGTGGCCGATGCCGCTTGTTGGTGGTGTTGCTCGTAACGGTGTAATGTTTCCGGGGACACCAATATCATTTTTTTCGTGTGTTCCATTATCTACTTGTTGAATAAGGAACCGAGGACACCGCTGATTAAGGGGGCTAAAAGTAAGGGCAGGAACGCTCCTCCTTTCTGAACGAGCAGTCGTCTCTTCTTCTTCCAGCACTCTCCTCGTTTGACCAGCTTGCGCAACACCTGCTTGTGAGCACGTAACTTTGTCTTCTGCGCATTTTTCAACGGCACCCGCCCTTTTAAAGTGTTGTAGGCACACTCGCAAACAGAGTCAATCAGTTTCTTGTCGGCCGTTTTCAACAAGGCTACACGTTGCTGTGGGTTCATGCGATGCATCGCACGCAGCAGCGGGGCTTGCTTCAGCACTTTGGGACTCATGGTTATGAAATGATATGTAATTGGGACGTGTCGGTGTTTTTATAGCTTTTGCGTGGTAGGTACACGCAGCACCCGACATTTGTGCGGGTTCTATATCTAAACCATTCGGGTGTACCTTGTTTAAAATCTAACAATAGATACCCGTGGGGAGTACTTGTAGCGTCAGCGTAAGCCTCCTGTAAAATACGGGGGTTTTCAGGACACACTTGACGTGCAAAGTGTTGAATCTGAGCTTTATCCCTGGGATTTTTAAAAAGCACAATATAATGCGCGTTTAAGGAAATGTCTCTTTGTCCCTTGCCCTGGTGGAATATATTTTGTGTAAGGTACATGACGCTAATATTTTGATGGTGGCATCCTTTGGTGAAAAGATCGACGACCACTTCGTTGGCTTCACGCATCAGATCGTCCAGGATAATCAGTTGTGGAGGAGAGTCATCACAGGTGTCATCCATTTCCGGTAAACCCTTACAGAATATGACAGACCCGTCTTGTTCGAATCCCGGTTGCCATAAAGCATAATACCAGGTGATTTTATCAAATTTAACGTCACACATTGTGTCCAGGTGACGGATAAAGTCGGCTACAAAATGGGACTTTCCACAGCCTGAAGGGCCGCTGATAATGGCCGAAAATGGATGTTTCAACTTGTCCATAATGTTTAAGACTGAGCTTATAAGCTAAATGAACTTGTATTTATAGGATAGATGGGTGGGGGGTGTAGACGTTAAAACACAAACATAACAATTTTTATAATATTTAATTACACAAATCAATGTTTTTACAAATTTTATTTCACACAATTATTTACACAGATCAAAGTTTTTACAAATATATCTCACACCATGAAAAATATTTATTTACACAAATCATAGTTTTTTACAAATATATCTCACACCATGAAAAGTATACTTTGAAAAATATTTATTTACACAAATCAAAGTTTTTACA
Source organism: Timema podura (assembly GCA_033556935.1). NCBI lineage: Eukaryota > Metazoa > Arthropoda > Insecta > Phasmatodea > Timematidae > Timema > Timema podura. Next base: position 38,780,241 of record JAVRXN010000005.1, read on the forward strand.
AATATATCTCACAACATGAAAAATATTTATTTACACAAATCAAAGTTTTTACAAATATATCTCACACTATGAAAAGTATACTTGGAATATTTACACAAATCAAAGTTTTTACAAATATATTTCCCAACGCGAAAAGTATACTTTGAAAAATATTTATTTACACAAATCATAGTTTTTACAAATATATCTCACTCATGAAAAGTATACTTGGAATATTTACACAAATCAAGGTTTTTACAAATATATCTCACACTATGAAAAGTATACTTGGAATATTTAATTACAAATATATCTCATACCATGAAACGTATACTTGGGATATTTATTTACACAAATCAAAGTGTTTTTTTTACAAGTATATCTCATACGATGAAAAGTATACGTGGAATATTTATTTACAAAAATTATATATATATATTATGGAAACAATAATCAATTTCTTGAGCTCGTAGCGGGAATAGTGGCCTCGGTACTAATTTTATAAAGTCCAGTTTAAAAAGTATTTTAAACATATGGTTTCAAATTTGATTAGAATTTAAAATATATATACAAACAAATTTGACTAGAATTAAAATATATACAAACAACTAATTTTATTTGACTAGATATAACCAGGTAGGTGGAGATTTATACTGGCGGATAAAAAAAATATAAAAAAAGTATCCCGGGTGCATAAAATAAATAAAAAAAAATATGCTTGTTTTCATGCAGAAAAAAAATATGAAAAAAAATTTCAAATCTTTGAAAAATGGTATGTCAGTGGAACTGTCTAGAGTGAAAGACTAAAAAAGATGATTATTCAGCCCGTCTAAATGATCACCTTTTAGTTGTGACGAAGGCGTTTACAAGGACTCTGATACCCAAACGGCAACGTATTATAATCATCGGTTATCCGCCGTTTGGTGTACACAGGCCGGTAGACTTTATTCTGCGAAACGGTACATACAGTCGCAAGACCTTTTCTTACAATTTTGTGCGGTATCTGTATGTATCTTTCCGCGGCCTGTTCGGTGACCATCGCTTTCAAAACGTCAAAATTAACGTCGTTCCGGTTGCCATAGTTTATAGTGATACCGCGAACCTTGCATACCGTTTTTGTTTTGGCAGGGTCGCCACCAACGCAAACTCGGTACGCGTAATTCTTGGGACCGCCAGATACAAAGGCGCTAATGTAGCTTCCCGGACCGTAATCTTGAAGTTCGTCAGTGAGGTCACCTAAAAAGTCTCCGGTCGGTGGACTCCAATCGCCGGGGCGTTCCGTGAATAGAACGCTATCTGTATCATGATACAAAACGCGGTCCCCCAATTTTTCAAGGATGCTGTATAAGTGCAACCTAGCCATAGCAGTCGTGTAGCACGCCACCACGCCACACTCGTGTTAGGGTTAGGGCGCAACGCGTCACGCGCATCCTTGTAATTGAGGAACATAACCTCATCATTTACATCAATGACGCTGTCCACGGTGATGTACGGATCCGTTAGGTACTTGTGAATGCCCTGATAGTCGTTGACAACGGCTACGTGTGGTAAATCGGGTCTTTGCCCAAACTTTCCCCATAGCGAATTTAAAAACAGTTTAGCCAGAGTGCGGAGACCAGGGTTTTTACAAACAGAGCCGAAATCGAGTTTTACCCCCTCCCTTTCCTCATAATTTTGAATGTAAGCTAACTTCTCATCTTGTGAGGTACACCACTCTGGCCATCCGCTGGCTTCTTGTTTGATTTTCAAAAAAGTATCAATGTAGCCGTGAAACAATCCGCCAGAACGTGTCTGACGGTCGTAAACAGATACATTGTACTCCCACACTTCGTGTACGGCTTCAACGGTGTAGCCTTTCTCAACGGCTTTCCGGATCTCGTCAATCACCCAGACACCTGTCAACCAGCGATCTTTTTTGTCGTTGTGCTGACACGCGCCTTGGTTTTTCTCCTCCCCGCATTTCCTGCACAAGATGAACATTAACTTGTCGTGCATCCGTGTAGGTAATACGGGCATGAATAAATCCCGCGGAGGCGTCACTGTAACTTTGGCTATGCCTTCTACTTGATCTATAGCGGGACAATTTGGTTCCAAGTGAATTTTGGGGTGGCCGATGGGGTATTTTTTGTACTTGCAAACGTACGGATACAATGAACACACATCCAAGTACTTGATCTTCTCTCCACAAGAAAGGTCTGCTTCGTGAAAGAGTTTTATACAATTTGTACGCCCGCCAAAGAATGCATCCCTGGGGCTGAGGGGCTCCTTGCTGTACACCTCGTGCCGGAGTACAAATCGTTTCAAGTCCTTGTCTGTGCGTTTCATCGCATTAAACGTACACTCCCACATCTCTACGACCGTGTAGCCGGCATTCTTAAACTTTTCAACACAAGCCATGGTTGCTTCATAACGCGTCTCCATGGTCTCGTGGGGACTATTTTTGATAGGGGTGGTCCTGTCTGGATAACAAAGAGGGCACCCGTGCCAATAACAGCCCCAAAACTGGAAGACGGTGGTGGTATCTCCAGCTTTAACAATGCCGTCTACACGCCGCCCTAACACGTATTCCTCACGGCCGTTACCCGCATGAAGAATAGAGACACCACGCTGATGGGCCTCCCAGCAGAGCCATTGTACAGCGACGTGCGACTGTTGGTCTGCGCACCTATAGCCACCGTTAGGGATAATACCGATAGTATTCTCCTTAAGATGACTACGGCGGTAAACCAACATGGCCGCTCCAGCTATCGTACAAGCCTCTCTGAAAGGATCCACCTTTGCTTTCTCCATGAGCATGTCTCTAAACTTTAGACAGGCCTTCCGCAGGATCTCTACGTCTTTCACGCAATACAGTTCCAGCTCGCGGTTAAAATCAAAGACGTAATTTTCTTTGACCAACGCGTCATACCACTTCTCAAAGTGCTCCTTTCCCTCAACTGACATCTCACCGATGCCGTAATCCTCCTTTGGCGGCAAGGGACCCCTATACCCCGCGTTTTCTTTTTTATTGAAAAAATGGGGAAATGTCCCTTGGCCAAAGACTCGTCCAGGCCGAATGTCTTGGGCATCTTGGACAACGACATGGGGAGAAAGTTTAGTGAGTCAATAAAGTGGAGCGGGCCGTAACGCATGGACATGATTTTCCCACCGTTCATTATAAGGTCTGGAGTCCATTTTTTTACCTCCATCATATATTTTAAAATAAAATTCCCATCATACCCTTTTGAATTTTGAGCAAGGAGGGTGATATCCTTAAATTTTGAAGCTTTAATTTGTTCTATAAATCCGAAAAATTGGGCCATTGTGGTATCACCCCCGAATATGCGAGTCCTATCGCCCCCGCAATCGGTGCAATGATTGTCATTTGCATCTATATGAAGGCAGGCCTTGCAACATGTCTGCACGACACATAGGTTAGGTTCGTGCAAGTACGTGTTTACCGCACCTTTAAGAAGAGTTTCTTGTCTGCATTCAAAATCATAGAATACAAACATGAAATTGCTCTTTTCCAGTGACGGCTTGGACGGGGCTTGCTTCATATAACAGAAATGCCCAAAAGGACGATATGAATCACATACTCTACAAAAAGTCTCATAACACCTATGTGAATAATTTGACTTTTCCAAGCTGAAAAATTGCCCACATACCTCGCAAACCTTTTTGACGTCACAGACCGACCTGTGACCTCTGCAAAAACCGGGACGTTTATGGTTATCAAAACATGTCTGGTTTGTGAACCAACGCCCGCAATCTTTGCAGACCACAGATTGACCTCCACTGCAAACCGCTTTAGCGTAGCACTTTTTACAAGCGGATTCGCACTTGTGCTCGTTCTTTGTGTTGAACGGCACACGACACTCGCGGCAAAAGTACGAGCACTTAAAGGCGGCTGTCAAGGATGTTATGACGTCAAAATGGTTTTGCTTATCGTCGTGAAAATACAAATCAAGGTTGCCCTTAAAGGAATGGTCGGCGGGAGTAGGCCCTTCATATAGGACTTGTCTCCCGCGACGTTCCCTGAACACCGTGATTTTGTATTCGGAGAGGTATGTTTGAAATTGTTTCAGCTCAGTCAATCCACCACCTTTCAAAAGATTCACACGGGCATTATGGCATAGTTCCTCTGCTTTGAGTTTTTGAATAGGACGACCCCATTTGATTTGTCTAAAGGTGTTCACATCCATACATCCTGGCTCTCTTTTATTATCACATACAGCCTTGGCAACAACTAATGCACGGGCAAGACAAAGTGTGTCGCCATTTTGAATAGTAATTATTCCTTGGTTTTTACGGCTATATGTGCTAGCGGGAGAGAGTTTATCACAATAACGTGCACTCCCGCGAGGCTCCTTAAAATGGCAGAGTTTAACGTACAATGGTGCTGTACTCAAAAACAAACTATTACTCTGCAATACGCGACTTACGTTATCAAGCACGGCTCGAGCGTCTAACTGATCTGCTCGTCTAAAAGAAACGTACACAGGGTTCAACGTCGAGTCCGTGCTATTTAAACGTAAGCCAACATAATCTTCGTTACTGACGCCATGGTCCTGCAACCGGTTGAGCAAATTAGTAATTTGTTCTTCAAGCCAGCTTAATGCGTCACGATCGCTTGCTGGAGCACCAAGATGTACGGTAACTTCTCTACCGGTATAAAAGAAACGCCTCAACTGCTTAATTCTCTCTTCGACGATACGAAGAGGGAGGCCTTGGTTCAAAGCTCCACCTACCTGGTTTACCGGACCACTAATTCCCGTCTGGGGTGCCGAAGATGGTCCTGCTAGCACCGCCACGGGTTGCGGGGAACCCGTCTGCCTCGCCGCAGCTGGGGGTCGAACACCTTCTCCCGGGCTCGGAGGCTGTGCTCCCGCGGCTGGGTGAAGGGGTGTCATGGCCGGTGGCTGCGAGAGGATGGCACTGCCATTTTCGTTCTCAAGTTGAACTATAACACACAACGTAAGCACTTTAACACTAATTGTTCTAAACATACGCGTCTTTAAAACGATGCCACAATTTCAGACTGCTTTTGGTATTTATAACACAGCAACATTCTTAAAGTGTGTGTTGTGTGTGTGTGTGTGTGTGTGTGTGTGTGTGTGTGTGTTGTGTGTGTGTGTGTGGTGTGTGTGTGTAATAAATACACTTCCAACATGTACAAATACATCACCCCTCCGGCATGTGAAAAGTTGAACACACACATTTTCAGCTATGCTAGGAAATCGAACCCTGGACCTCCCTAGCTCATCAGGGTTTTAATACACGGCTATAGCAACGCTATAATTTCCCTGGTTAACTATTATGGCTGTATATATATTTTGATATCTGTATACAAGCACTACATGTACAAAATACAGTTTAGTTTCACTATGCCTGTGGGGGGAATCGAACCCCGGTAATATAGGGAAATACATGTATTCACACAAGACAATTAAGTTTACGTTTGGTGGAAATAATTTTGTTTTGATTTATAACCGTTACTTTATTGTCTAAAGTGTGCCACTGTATGATAATTTACGCTATAATTTCCCTGGTTAACTATTATGGCTGTATATATATATTTTGATATCTGTATACAAGCACTACATGTACAAAATACAGTTTAGTTTCACTATGCCTGTGGGGGGAATCGAACACCGGTAATATAGGGAAATACATGTATTCACACAAGACAATTAAGTTTACGTTTGGTGGAAATAATTTTGTTTTTGATTTATAACCGTTACTTTATTGTCTAAAGTGTGCCACTGTATGATAATTTACGCTATAATTTCCCTGGTTAACTATTATGGCTGTATATATGTTTTGATATCTGTATACAAGCACTACATGTACAAAATACAGTTTAGTTTCACTATGCCTGTGTGGGAATCGAACCCCTGTAATATAGGGAAATACATGTATTCACACAAGACAATTAAGTTTACGTTTGGTGGAAATAATTTTGTTTTGCTTTATAACCGTTACTTTATTGTCTAAAGTGTGCCGCTGTATGATAATTTAACAACCAGACGTGTAGGTAAATGAACCCTGGACCAGTATCGCGCCCCCCCTAAGTTGCTGGTTGAATATTTGATCTAGCAACTTGTAAACATGAATTTAATAAGTATTCAAAGCGACAATTATAATTTCCAGTCTATGAATGTCTGTACGGGAAATGAACAGGGGACCATTTAAATCCCTTACTGGAACATGTACAAAATACCAACCACAGGTGTTATTTATCGCTATGAAAGGGTAAACAGTCATTTATCTGCTTGCAGCGTCAGAGTTGTTGGTGGGTCTTGTTACGGCACCCCCTCAACCCTTCTATCTATAGCTGTCACCGTAAGAAACCCCCCTTCGCTAATGACAGAGGGGTGGAGGGACTGTCTCTCTCTCGCTCTTTCAAAAAATATTTTTGCTCTGGCTTAAAGTGACTTCTAACGCTATCTACACGAGAGCGAAAGCACTCATACATGAAATGCTGTGGTCAGGCCTGCGCGCGATATCTACCGGATAGATAATAAAACACCTCACTGCCCGAATTATTTTTTCTATCAGTAGAAATATTTTTAATAGACAATTATTTTTTTCAGCCTAAAGGTCAGGGCACTTTATACGCATTACTTAAAGACTAAGACATCCCGCCCGCTGTCTGTTAATTTATCAGACAGACATTCTTAGACGTGTCGGGAATTAAACCAGGGACCGGTAGACATGCTATCGACTGCACTAAGTTGACGGTTGAATTGGATCCAGTACATTGCAAACACTACTAAAAAAAAGACAGTTATAATTTTCTCTTGAATGTTTGTAATGACAAGAGCTAATATTCTTTTTTGGTTAAAGTTGAAACGGACCAGCTGACAAAATGTACTAAATAACAGTGGTTTGGGAGGGGGGGGGGGGAAGAGAGCGCGCAAATAACTGTCTATTTCTAACCTAGTGACTATATAGTATTGTTACTTGTAGACGGTACTTACATAGCAGCAGGTCTAGCGCATCCAAATCACCACAGGCGTCTGTGGCGTCTGTCCATTGATATGGGGCGGTGTGATGACGGCTGGGGGCGGGCTACGGATGACGGGAGGCTGTGCGATGACGTCGTTCATCACCGTAGGCGCAATGCTGTTCCTCAGCCCCTCATCCAGCCCATAAGGGTCCCATAAGTCTGAAATTTAATAAACACATATTAATTACTATCGCGGCGGGGGAAAAAAAACCACTATAGAATCTATAGCAAGAAGCTATTTACCCATAGACCACTCGCCATCCGCGATGCAAATACCGTCCTCCGTAAAAAGGTTTAAAGGATCCGGGCTACTCGGTTCTGCCAACACTGTGGGGATGTATTCTTCTTCTTCTTGATGCGCTGCCAAAGGAACAAGAAAAAAATGTTCACCAAGATGTGATGAGAAAAAACTCTTTTAAATCTTACCCGAATTTATCCAATTTTCCAACGCGTCGAAACTCGAAAAAAAATGTTCACCAAGATGTGATGAGAAAAAAAACTCTTTTAAAACTTACCCGAATTTATCCAGTTTTCCAGCGCGTCGAAACTCATTTTTGATGTTTATCACACTCGATTATTAATCACAATGACCGAATGTAATGAGATCAAGGTCTATTTATAGTCGCTTCAATGGGGGTGTGTGCCACATGAAAGGTGGCGCCTTCTCATTGGTCGAAAATAACATTTCCGCATCGGAGCCTATCAGGTCCGTGTAAGTACCGTTATATTTCATTTGCGTTAAAGCTTTCACAGAGGACGGAGGTCTTTCTTCAGCGCTGTCTAGGGGTGGATCCTATGACAGTCGGGCGTGCAAATGCTGGTTCACATCTCGCCCCGTGACTGGAGGGGGTAAGGACGTTGACTCGACAAACGCCAAAAGTCCCTGGTTCGAATCCCGTCGATGATATCTAAGAGCAAAACCCTTTTTTTTTCACTCTCGCAAATGTGGGGTGCATTTTTCAACTTGCCTGAAGCATTGAGACGGACGCGCACCTACTTGATTAATTCTAGACAATAGCCTCAATAAGATATATATGTATGTTGTTATATTTTGAAGTTTAGCTATAGTAATAGAAATGCCGGCGTGTTTTTTGTTTTTCCGGCAGCACAATTGCTGGTACACATCACGCTCTGTGACTGTAGGGGTAAGGACTTCGACTCGACAATCGGCAAAGTCTCTGGTTTGAACCCCGTCGATGATATCTAACCGGAGTAAACATTTCAACCATTTATAAGAAAACACTAGGTGATAAAACTGAATACATCCCAACTAGTAGCGGGGTTCGAAACCCTGTACTAGTTCCGTTTTTTCGAGAGGTCGGTGCTTATCAGTCACGGGGTCTGGTTCGAATCCCTTGGGTTGAATAATCTTTTTAGACAGACATTTTTTTTCAAAGATTTTGAGCTATTTTTTTCCTACATGAAAACACTCATATTTTTAATTCTAGTCAAACTGTCACCCATGAGGCCTTCTAGTTCGAGTTTCTACCAAAAGATGGCTGTAGCTTCTAGAAACAGAGTAGCCAAAATTAGCTTTGAGTCCACGACCTCTGTGACAAGGGGTGGGACTGGGGGGTGGGTTGGCGGGAAAGACGAGTTCAAGAAACTTTAAACGTTTGCTTATTGCAACATAAAATTTTCCACGACCTCTGTGACAAGGGGTGGGACTTGGGGGGTGGTTGGCGGGAAAGACGAGTTCAAGAAACTTTAAACGTTTGCTTATTGCAACATAAAATTTTCCACTGGGAGGCAACTGACCCCCTCCTACCCCCTAAACATTGCCACTCAGCGTCAGTGACGTAGGGATGGGGGGAGGGGAAAAAGTGAAAGGAGAGGAGGTATGACGCGATGAGGGGGTTTGCTCGCATTCAACTGAGTGCTGCCAGAGGGCACGGTCATGCTGTCCTCGCGAGTAGGGTTGGTGAAAGGGGCCTTATGGTTGACTCGCACTCTTCAGCACGCTGCCGTCAGGAGAGCTTCGTGCTCAGTGTTCCTCCCCATACGTTGTCACTACTCGCTGAGCGGCCGACCCCCTCCATTCTACGCAGGACAGTCGTAGCGAGAGGTTCGTGCAGAGACGTATGCTCACCATCCAAATAAAATTACTCCAATGTCCTTCCCCATAACCCTTATATGAATATTTAATTAACAATCATTAATAATTAAGAAAAAAAAAGACCCACACAAGTACCAACATGTTCAATGTGTGGTGGGGGTTGTAGGGGATGGTGGTGTAGGGGAGGGGGTTGTAGGGGAAGGGGGGTTGTAGGGGGGAAGGGTTGTAGGGGAGGGGGGTGTAGGGGAGGAAATTTCGTAATCAACTGGTGGAGATTTTGTAATCAGAGCGGAGGGGAGGGGAGGGGGGGTCTAATTATAGCGGCCAATCAGAGGCCAGAGTTATTTATATCGACCTATCCGCGTCTGATCTCATACGCCCCGCCATCTACTCCGATTTTACACTTTTTTGCTCTTTTTTACACCTGTTCACACCTTTTTAATCCTTTTACCCTTTTTACCCTTAAATATTTCACCCGGGCAAAGCTGATTACTTCATTCTTTACACTTTATACATAATGTGTATAAGGTATTCATTGAGTGTACCAAGCTAATTTCGGTAAAAATAATATACATTTAGCATTAGTAAGCAAACTTAAATATTCTTTTACAATAACGAGTAGACAATTATTGTTGTATTCTATCTTAATTTTACTTAAGGTCATAAATTTTACTATAAATTAATTATTTTATTTTATTATCATATTACCCAAAATTATAGAACTAAACATTAGTTGTTCAAACTTATCTCCAATATTTTTTATTTTGTACATACGATTATTTTATGCGGTGATTTTATCGTTTTTTTGGCTTCAATGTCTGATCACTGGAACTACAGAGTAACCAGACCAGTAAACATTAGATCATGGTTTGAATGTGTTAATTTGAATTGTCCACCTTCCGTCTTAAACTTATACTCCTACAATCTTTTGGTCTGACAATCCTGAGAAAATGAAACGATGTGAAGAAATAATTTGACATTGAAAACATTTTATATTAAAAAACAGCATTTCATTATAAAGTACAGCGTGGTTTTTACTAATATTGTATGATAGTTATGATGATAAGTGACTTTTAAAAAATAGTTTAAACTAATGTTTAAAGTGAAAAAGATAAAAAAATAATACAAAATATATGTGGTTCAGAGGTTGCAGCCATGTTCTTTAGCGTAAATAGACTAGTGGTAGTCTTTGTAGCTGAGTCGAAGTACTTGTCGCTGTCGGACTTGCGTTCGTCGTGATGGAGAGGTGAAGTATTCAGCATATCAGGTCAGTCCGTATGAGACTCGTATCATTATATTGGACAGGGCAACTTTTAGGGGTTGAAGTGGTGGTAGGGGGTACGGAAATGGTGGAAGGTAGGATTGGGGGGGAGATTTAGTGATCAGAAAAGAAAGTAGAAAAAAAAATTGGAAGGAAAAAAGAACCAAGAACCTTACTAATAGCAACTTGGAAGGACATATCGATCGCGTCTAATGTAAAGCTACGTTTTTACCATATTGATTCCTTTCATTCGGAAATACAAGGCGCAGCAGCATTTTTATATCGGAGGGGGAAAGGGGCCACACAGAATACGGGGGGGGGGGGGACCTTTTTTTTCCCTTTCTTTCCCTAGACCGTGCTCCGCCCCTTTGATTGGCTAAGCGTAACGGCTAGCGACGCTGATCCGACATGGGCTGCCGATGTTTTAGAGGCACTTTTGAGTTGAGTTGTAATGTTGCTTGCACCTTATCCGCACCGGTAAGTAACTTTAAAAATGGTGTGAATACACACACACACGGGGGTAGTATACAAGTTATTTGGGAATCAGCTGTCACTAGAGAAAATAAAATCAAAAACAGGAGATCAGAATTTTTAAAAAAAATTGAAATCTCAAAGTACACTCCGTTTACCCTGAAATAAAGCAGTCTTATCGTGAAGGACTATACCATGGTCCTATCTTATAAGCTACGCCATATTGGAAACATGTAAAATAAGTTTGCTTCCTTACAGGGCAAACGAAGAGTACATTTTTAAAGGAGATATTGCACCAAATCTTTATGGTGGGAGTGTAGGAAACGTAATGTCTTTGCAGTTTTTATAGAAAAACATATTTTTGGTCAAAATAAATCAAATAATTCTCCATTAGAACATAAAGTTTTGTTTTCTCCATATCGTAATATCAACAGTTGTTGAATATCTGTAAAGGGTGTCCTAGAACTTAATGACAATTTTTTCTCCTAATTTAAAACGTTTGTCATTTAATGCCACCATGCTTATGACAGATATTCAACCATTGTTGATATCACCATGTGAAGAAAATTAAACTCTGTGTCTCTACTGGAGCAATATTTGGATTTACTTTGGTGAAAAAAGAAATATTTATTTTTCCTAAAAAAAACCCTGTGAAAATACTTACCTTTTATCACGTCCTCTACACTCCCACCTTAAGAAAAACCATTCAAGGTAGAGAAAATCAAACGATCTGACATTCTCCCCGCGATTCCGTTCAAACGGTCTAAAAGTTTCATTATAACGATCGCAGCATTGATTGACTTCTCGAACATAATCGAGGAACTGTTGTTCCACTTATTTGTTGGTAATGGGGTTTTGTTCATACGTCACGTCTCTCATAGACAATTTATCATCGACGTAATAAATGTCAATCGAACTTCGTGACCAAATTAAAAATGTGTAAGGCCGCGCTTATAATATTTTCTGAAGCAATATTCTTTTTTTATTTAAGTTTAATAGCTTTTTTTCCCCCTACATTTCAAATGGCGACTTGTCATTCGATTGCTTCGGTGTAACGTCAACATTTTATGGTAGGATATTGTAGTTCAGGGTGGTTCAACTTTTTTCATCCCAAGGTCCAAATCTGACTATAAGATTGCTCCGTGGGCCGGAGATATATTAAATTAATCCCATCAACTTAATACAGGAATACAAACAACACTTAATATACCATTACTTTCAATACTTATATAATTAGGATACATATACATATACATATAGAATGTTTGGAAACTCATAGCCCAAACTGCACATATAGCTTGTTTGAACCAAAAGTAATACAAAAGACCTATAAACTTACGGAAACCTATGCTAATACCATTAAATTGTGTTCAAATTTTCGGCGTACTGCATCGGGATAGCAAAGCTGTTCAAGCATGCGTGTACAACAAGTTGCATTATTAGGAGTTAGCGGCGCGGCACTGCACATGTAATAGTGGCAAGCACTTGCTGTGATGTAGGACCGTTAATGATGACCCTCTGAAAGTATTCGCATTTCTAGATGGACCGGTGTGTTATTTACTATTTATTTATTTTTAGCACTGCGTCTTACACATTCGGGTTATACGCTTAAGTACTAATTACGCTAATAGGTTAGGAATTGGGAAGGTTGAATTTAGATTAAGTGAACCCGCATATGCGTGGAGGGAGAGTGGAAATCAATTTTAGGCCAAAACCATCCCAGTTCCTCCGACCGAGATTTGAACCTCAATCTCTCCGTCCTCGGCAGTCTATCTCAACAGTAAACCAGCGCGTTAGCTAACTACGTCACTGAGGTGGGTTTGTTTACTATTAATTGGGGTATATTCTGCTGCCGTGTTTCAAGATGTTGAGGTGTGTAGTGCCGTGCTCATAGCTCCTATGCAACCTGTTGTACACGCACGATTGAACAGCTTTGCTCTCCTGGCAATGTGTGCTGAAACTTTGAACACAATTTAATGGTATTAGCATGATTTTCAGATGTAAGTGTATAGGGATGCTGGATTACTTTTGGCTAAAAACAAGCTATATGTGCGGTTTGGGCTATGAGTTTCCGACCATCCTGTATATTTATCGTATCTTTGGTTGGTAGAGTCATTGGAATTTTACTGCCATTAAAAAGTTTATTAATCTCCAAAATTGTATCATGAAATAGGCATGCATGCACACGTTCACATAGCAACTTAGCATTATGCACATACATTTATATATATTTTTTATTAATCAAATAAATTAATAATAAAATGCAGTCATGACCTTTTAAAAATAAATATTTATATTTGTATTATTAGCTATTTAACATCTTCCACCGAGGGTTTTCCCTTAATTTTTATCCAGGATACTGTGAGGGCCGCCAGTTGGATCACACTGTCGTAGGTTATGAACCCTCTAAGATGATCTTATGCTGAGTTTTGAAACAATCTCAAATGAACTGTGCGTTGTACGTAAGATGGGATGAAAGTTAACTCGAGATAAGGTCAATATGTTTGTGTGTAATTTTTATAACAAAAAAACCTTATTGTCAAAATAAAGCAAAATATCACTTCAGCAGATCTTTCAGTTTAGTTTTCTCCGCATGGTAATCTCAACAGTTGTCGAGTGCCTGTCATGAGCATAGAAATATTTACCCGCTTCAGTGACCGAATGGTCTAAGACGTCACTCTCGTGTTGGACTGGTCTGCTGATGACTGGGATATCAAGGTTTGAATTAAGGTTCTGGTCCACTGAGGGTGGTTTTTCCTTGGATGGTTTCCCACTCTCCTTCCATGAAAATGCGGGTATATTACCTCTAAAATACTTCCTTCCTCATATATACCCCATTAGAATAGTTATAATATATGCTTATAACCTGAACAGGGAGTAAAACGCGATGATAAAAAACAAAGTGACATTTGATTATGACTTTTTAAATGTAGAGAAAAAGTCTTGGTCAAATTCCACAATACCCCACGGACAGGTATTCGAGAACTGTTGAGATTATCATGTGTAGAAAAATAAACTAAATTTCTTTGTTGAGTAAATATTTTATTTTGACCCAAAAAAACAGTTTTGCTATAAAAACTGCATTCCTTTATATCCCATCTTAGGGCCCTTTTATACAGGCGTCTGTGACGCGTTACATGCGTGACGCGCGTCCTGGGCGTTTGTTTTTACACAAGAAACAAATGTCGCGCGTCATGAAAAGGGTGAAAGGAAATAAAACAAAAAACAAGAGGCCAGAGTTGCCAGTCTCTTCTTTTCTACCACTCGTGATGGATCCATTTCTGGTTGCCATTTCAGGAACAAATAAAGCGGTAGACAATAAATACCCAACCACAAATAAGAAACGCAGTACGTACCACAGAAGTACACTGATACCGGTACTGAGTTTACTGAGGAATGAGGTTCCAATACGAGTGACGTAGAGGTTGGTAGCCCTGCAGTCTCACCAACACGGCGACACAAAAGCTGACGCTTGTATCAATTGCCCCGCTGAATATAATGTATCTTGGACCATCGTGAGTCTCTAGGTTACGACGACATACTTTTCAGATCGCAACGAAATAAATGACGTGCGACAGATTATAATAACACTAATTATCTCCTGTGTATTTAGAGAACGAGCGTCACAAAACGCCCGTACAAAAGGGCCCTTGAGGAAGTAGATTTTATCATAAAAGTCTGCATTAGAAATAAAAATATATATTCTAGCAAATGGCTTTGTACCGATATTATTTATTTATTATTTAGCGCCAGGTCTTACTACCCGTTCGGTTTATACGCTTAAGTACTAATTACACTATTGGGTTAGGAATTGGGAGGGTTGAATTTAGAGGAAGTGAACCCGCATTTACGCGGAGAGAGAGTGGAAAACCGTTTAGGAAAAATCACCCCCAGTTCACCCGACCGAGATTCAAACCTTGATCTCCCTGTCCTCGGCAGGCTAGCTCAACACAAAACTAGCGCGTTAGCTAACTACGCCACCGAGGCGGGTTCTTTCTGATAATGGTTAATATAAGTATATACTTAGGGGTAATACTATTTAAAACAATCATGTATAGTCAATTTTCCTTACTTCAATATACTTTTTTTAATAATTAATCAATAGTGAAAATGACATTTGTGCACTGAAACGGCCTGTTAATATTGGTTATCGAGAATTTAGTAGTATTTGTTCCTATAAGTTTGTATTATTTTCCTGAAACTAGTCATTTAGTTCAAAACATGTTTTCCAGAGAAATTTCAGGTTTTTTTTAAAATCCATTTTCAATTTTTTTACAAACATCCCTTTTATCTTTCGCTTATCATCATTGTTCCCATTTCGATTCTTACCTCCTCCTGATTATTTTTGTTCTTCCTCTTCTTCCCAGTTTTTATTGTTTCCCCCCCCTCCCCCTTAGCACCCCTTTCTCTCGCCAACCCTATATCTTGGTGTGTATAAAAGTGGGTATCGTATTATTCCGTTGCTGTGACAACTCTTGATATTGAAACTTAGTAACGTCAGCCCAAACTACTGACAAATCGTAACTATTTTATTTTTATTTCTACCCTTATTACCCACTCTGACCCTTTTTTTGTTTTAGTTGGTGATTTACCCTCACCCCCTCCCTTTTATAACTTGTCTATGTTGGTGGGGGCGTATAAAAATAAATGGTTCCACACAATCTTAGGTCTAGAGTATGATTTTGATAGGAAGAACCGTAGAAGTTAGTTACTAAAGTTACTTGAACCATTTTAATGTATTTATGCATAAAGTCATGTTGTATGCCGGTGTCACTTTATGTAGATATTATAAATATTTATAGTGTGACAAAAATAAAATGTTAATTTTGGCCGCAAAGAAATATGTTTTAATTTTATTTACTACTCTTTCAACCAAATCAAGGTATACATACATTTCATATAGTATATTATACTTTGGAACAAAGTTTACAAAATAAGTGCAATAAACTACCCTTAAATGTTTTATCTCTTAAAAGAAAATACGCAGGGCTATTTATCATGTAAAATACTTAATAGATCCATATTTAGAAAAAAAATGAATTTTCTGTTAGTAAACTACCCCTTGGATCTAGAATTAAAAATAACTATTTTTCCTCTAGGTGTGACCGTATCACATCTAAACAACTGGTTTGGATGAAATCAATTAAACCGGATACAGATAAAATTGGGGCGGGGGGGAGAGTAAACTCGAGGGTATATAAAACTTAAATAGATTTTTTAATATCAGTTTAACGATCCCAATACTTTCTCTATATGATAAAGTAAAAAATAGATAGGACAGTAAAATAAAACTTGTATCATGTACACATACGTTTCATGAAACGTTGAATTTTTCCCCTTCCTCGTCTTAGTAAACTCTTGTGGCCACCTCTTCCCCTCTGCCCCCCACCACAGCACCACTTCCTACCACTCACAACCCCTCGCATGGTAAAAATATAGAGGGTGGGCCCAGTGGTAGCGTTTCTAGCTACCACTGACTAATGTAGATTATAGATGAACTAAAGTTTAAGGCGTTGTAAGGGGGGGGGGGAAGATGGGGAAAATTCTCTTAAATTACAGGGGGAAAACAAACTGTTGGTAAGGGAGGATTTTTTTTTTAAAGTCCTATTTACTCGGCTAGCGGACATAAGCCAGGAGCCCGGAGTTCGAACTACGGACAACACTGTGATGGACAGCATTGAATGTTGTTACAGTCCAATTTTCAATATAAGGGTCGTTTGGATAATTTTACTATAATATTATTGTTATTTTATGGGTATTGATAATATCAATCAAACGTGACAGCTGCAGATCACATGACTTAGTATACACACGTGAGAGTATATTAGTAACTTTTATAACTTGACCGTGAGACTTTTTAGCTTTTTATAAATATTTAGGGAAACTAGAAGATGCGTGCACCTAAGATGATTTTTTTTAAATTCGTATCCAAATACTATATAAAAATCAAGTGCTTTTCGTTTGTTTATTTGTTGATCAATTACACCCAAAACAATGTACCGATTTTGCTAAATTTCATATGGATATAACTGGGACGTCCGGTTAACATATACACTGATTATTATTATAAAATAGCAGCTCACCCGTTCTTCTCACGGTTGAGTGGCACCAAAACTATATCATATTAGAAAGTTAAACGTGCGGCTGCCAACTTTTTGATAGCTCAGGATTCTACAGTGAGAAACTATGGCAATCACAAACCAATCATGGAAATTAAAAAATTAAAATAAGATATATGTATGAAACTAAATATTACGTGGTCTGAGTGCACAAAAAGAGTCGATTCATAACTGCGCGGTATTTACCTAAGCACTATCATCAAATAAGATAGACTAATATACATTGTTAAAGAAATGTTTTGGAAAAAAAATAACATCCCTATTCACCAAAGAGCATAAATAAATAATATACTCTGTTACGGAAACATAATGATTAATAGGCATCGTGTTTTTTTTTAAAGAGCATCAAGGTTCACCAAGCAATGTCTACAGAATTTGCTGATTTTATCTGTTATATCGCCGATATATATATGCGCTAATTTATCCTTCAACATTTAGTTTTGTTATCTCAATGCTGTTGGACCCCCTTTAAGATTATATCTCGTTTTTTATTCTTTTGTTTTTATATATTTTCGTCTGCCTTTACAAAATTCAAATTTACTACCGTATCGAGATTTTTTAAAATTATTGGCCATTTCCCGCTCCCTATTTTTAAATTCTAAACTTTCCAGCATATTTGGTTATTGTGGGGTAGTCCTTTTACAAACTCGGCAAATTTTAATTCTCTTTAATGCCAAAAATAAAAATTTTAAAATAATATTGGAAATATTTGAAGCTAGTACCCCCCTTGATCCACCCCTTTTACGTTCCCACATTTCCATTTTGAAATTTTAAGATTTATTTGATTATACTATATGGTGTATTTACATGCTTACCAAATTTCAATTTTAAACAATATTGTAAAGTAGTGTTCTGTATTTATTGTATCATTTGCGATCTCTTTCATTTTCCGGGCCTCAATGTTGAAATTTGATATGTTCATACGTCATTCGGTTCTCCAGGAAGGTCTACATCACCAAAAAGTGTTTTTTTGTTGTTTTTTTTAGTTTTAGTAATCTTGAGAGGAACCCCCTTCCCCATTTACCGCTTCTTCATTTTGAAATTTAAAGATAAGACCTTAATGGAGGATTGAGGTGGTTCTTATACCCACCGGACGGATCTGAATCTTCTGAAAAGTAAATTATTATTTAATTTTGAGAATTTTTAAACCCCCCATTTTACCAGCACCTTTTCTAAATAGTAAATATTTAACACTTATATTGTATTTTGGAGTAATCCTTCTACATTATTGGCGAACTTCCATTTTTCTGTCCCACCTAAAAGGTTTTATTTAGTTAACCCCTTTCCCCTTCCCTATTTTCTATATTTAAAATGGTGACCTGGTGGTCTAGGGGTAAGGTGTCAGACTTCTGTGCTGGGGGTCCGGGTTCAATCCTTGGTCCCGGCACAGATTTATCTGATTACCAAACCCTTCCTTCACCTCTGACAAGATGTGTATTGATCACAACTTGTGAATGTGAGGAATGCCAGGCCTCCACCGTGGTTCGGATTCCACGTTAAACTGTAGGTCCTCCATTTCATCTCACAATCACCCTACCATTACACATTAGCGTAAGTGCGTATAACCCGAACGGGTAGTAAGATGCGGTGCTAATAACAATATATTTAAAATATTTAGTCTCTTATAGTTATTTGGAGTGGTCTTAATATCTTATTGCAGAGTTTCAGTTTTTTGGCACAGAGAAAAGTAGTTGTTTCCATTAGTTTCGGAAATTGTAACCTCTCACGGTACCACTTAAACAACGCCTTCTTAGCCATATTCGTCTTAAAAATTCCAAATTTCTAACTGGAGCTAACCTCCTAGCTATATGCCAAATTAAAATTTACTACCACACCTATTTTTTATATAAACACCACGCCCTCCCCCCTTCCCCCTGTTTACTTAAGTCCCAGTAAAAAAAAAACATTTTCAGCCCTTAATATTTATTTTAAGTGGTATTTTTACTTCCCTGCTTAGTTTCCAGTTTTACACCACATTGGGAAGTAGTTTTTTTACTATTAGTTTTTGAAATTTTTAGACATCCTCCCTTATCCTTCTCTCCAATTCGCACTTAGATATCTCAAATTTTAAGATTTATTTGGTTATCTGGAGTCGTATCTTTATGTGCCTGCCAAATTAAAATTTAATACCCCCCCCCCCCCCCCCCCCCCCCCACTTTTCCCCTCCTGTTTCTCAAAGTCACAGTTAATATTAAACATTTTCCGTCTCTAAGTGGCCTTTTTCCGACCTGTTAAATTCTAGTTTTCTATCATACTAGTAAGTAGTTGTTTACTATTAGTTTTGGAAATTCGGTAACCCTCCCCCAAGCCCTTTTCTCTAATTCGCTCTTAGAAATCTAATTTTTATTATTTATTTGGTTATCTGGAGTTTCCTCTTACTTGTCCACACAAAATAATAAAATAGTTGTTTACTATTAGTTTTGGAAATTCGGTAACCTCCCCAACCCCTTTTCTCTAATTCGCTCTTAGAAATCTAATTTTTTTATTATTAATTTAATTGACTTAGTGAGCTAGTGGTTTTTGGACGATGTATTTAACAATATTTTTTGAAGTCTGTTGAATATGTATTGTAGTTCAAACTTCGATTCATATTTATATATTTTTTAATTTCTTATCATTGACTTACTAATGTTTTATTTGAATCACACAGCTAGTTGACATGTAATCTTGATTTTAAGAGTCTATCTAATTGCTTTTATTTTAGTATTGTATGAACTCACCATCTATTATGGATGCTGATTGGTAAAAAATAAATGATATTGAACACATTGAAAATAAAAAGGGTTGGTTCATAATTTTCAAACTTATGGGTGCTTCAATAGTACGCGAGAACCTACCTGAGATCACTGGTGTAAGTTGCCTGATAGGTGAATTTTAATACATTTTTATATGTATAGTAAAATCTTTATACACCTTGACAACCAATTTGTATTATTGTGTTCTTGATGACTATAAATTGTGTATAGTTTATACTGCCCCAACCAGCTTTTAATTAATTTAAAAGATATATAATTCAAATTTTAAAATCCTAGCTTTGAGGTGCCCATGTCCATGCACAAGAGGTACTTTTTGAAAATGTCAGACCCCTTCGTGTGATAGATATCGCACAATGCCCATCACACACACACACACACACACACAAGGTCTTTGTTTTATTTATATATTATATTATATTACTTTATAGTTATTGATAGGATGAATTATCGTGTCAATGATTTGACCCTTCTATACCCGAGTTTGTCGACGAGTATGTCCAAGCAGTGTCGATGATTTGACCCTCCTAAATTGGAGCTTGTCGATGAGTTGGTCCAATTCGTGTCGATGACTTGATCCACCTAGCCTTGAAAATATGTGTTTACATTTTGCCGACGGGTTGAATGTCGATGACTTGACCTTCATATACTGGAGCTTGTCGATGAGTTGGTCCAAGTCTTGTCGATGACTCGACCTTCATATACTGGAACTTGTCGATGAGTTGGTTCAAGTCTTGTCGATGACTTGACCTTCATATACTGGAACTTTTCGATGAGTTGGTCCAAGTCTTGTCGATGACTTGACCTTCATATACTGGAGCTTGTCGATGTGTTGGTCCAAGTCTTGTCGATGACTTGACCTTCATATACTGGAACTTGTCGATGAGTTGGTTCAAGTCTTGTCGATGACTTGACCTTCATATACTGGAACTTTTCGATGAGTTGGTCCAAGTCTTGTCGATAACTTGACCCACCTAACCTTTAAATATATTTTTTACCGCTTGTTGATGAGTTTTTTTTCGATGAGTTTGTATGGTGCCTCTTGAGGGATATTCAACAACTGTTGAGGTCATCATGTGAAGAAAATTAAACTTTGTGTTTTTACTGGAGCAATATTGGAATTGTTTCGGAAAAAAAAGTTTTGCTATAAAAACTGCAAACACACTGGTCTTTTCTCTCGTTCCCTAAACTTCTACCTTAAGTGAAATTAGCTTGGATGTTTATTATGTTGTTTTTAATATAAGATTTCTGCTTTTTATCAAATGACAAGATTATTAAGATCAATAAACAATATACGTTCGTACACTTGAAATTAACATACAACATTTTACAAAATTATTAGTATTACTCGCATTCTAGTGCTAATGAAATTAATTAACAGATATCACTGGCTATTAGACTAAGGGAATAGAATTAAAATTAATATGGTTTATATGGACTGGTTTCAGAGAAGTCAACTATCTAGTCCAAGGAAATCATTGAGGAGGGTGAATTTTTCAACAACCTTTGGATTCACATGGATTGACGGTGGAAAAATAAAACGGTGCGAGGGAAAAAAAAAAATCATCAATGTTACTGAAATGGCTTCGAATCTTATTCTTCAAAATCAGAGGTCTGATATGAATATTTAACCTACTTTTAAAATAAATAGATCCGTTTTGCCTGTCAGATTAAAAACAACTACGGTAGGAAGTGTTAGAAAGTTTGTTTTTTTAAACTAAAGCCTTTGCGAAAAAAAAAATTTTTTTGGAGATAAACTCTGGAAAATCACCACAGACATACTATCCGATATTATCCTCTTATTATTATTATTATTATTATTATTTTCTTCTCTTTGCCGAAGCACGTGACGAGTACAACCACAAATCCTTCCCAATTTGCAAGGTAATACCAGGGTCATGAGTGCAAACCTCTAGCATCATCATATCATCATCTCACACGATCCTATCATCTTGAGTCTTCTAAAACATGGTCCTCTGACATTTCATAATCACCTGCATCGAAACACCCCCTCCCACCTCGTCTTAGGAGAGAGGACCTTTGCCCAGATAGCCCACAACATACCAAAGCGCTCTTCCTCATGCGTTACAGTGTTAAAAAGTTATTGTTATTTTTTTTTTATCTAACCTCATCCTTCTTCCATTTCCCATCATGAAACAGTTAATAAACTGCAATCAAAGAAACATCAGTGAAGCCATATAACACAAAACCCTCATCCTTTTTTTCCCTCCTCCTTCTAATTTACCCCCCCCCTCTACCCTCCTTTCTCTCTAGTTACCTCCACGGAGAACCAACCAATAGGCGGAAAGGACAATGTTTTTTTTTTTTAATCCTCATCCCAAAAATGCCTCATCGGGATGATCAATATAATGACATGGTAATGAGGTATCGATGGGTAATTTGGTCCGATGTGGTTTCGAGTTTGCGAGAGTTATAGAGGGAAGAGAAGGGGGGTTGGAAGTGGGAAGAAGACGGGTGTGTGTGTGGGGGGGAGGAGATAGATCTAGGTAAGTCTCAACTCACACGAAATAATAGGAAATACAAAAAATAATAATATAAATAGTATCTGTTGTGATTGGATTTCTATTAGCTCGAAGTTGATGGCTCTAAGATAGCTTGTTGTAACGTTTGACTTTTTTTTTTTTGTATGTGATTGTTTATCACGGTTTTTTTTTTAAAGATAGGCAAAGGGGTGGGTGGAGGAGGAGAAAGGTTTCGGTGCTGTAATTTGATCTCTCTCGGAGTAAGGTTTTTTTTTCCTTTCTTTCTCCGTCTGACACCTCTCTCTCTCTCTCTCTCTCTCCCTACCCTCACTTCAAGCAAGTCAGGAGTATCCACCGTCTCTGTCTTGGAATAATTACATACCTTACTCGAAGAAACAAAACTACTTACTCCCCTTCCCCCCCTGGTACAACAATCCTGTTGCCACAAACCGTTGAATGTACACACACACACACAACACACACACACACAACACACAACCACCACACCACACACAAACGATAGTGTACGCAAGGAATGTTCCTCGACTATTACAATAGATCTTCGTGAGCGAGGTCAGCCGCTGTACCTTGCTGCCCATGGGAAAAAATAACTCATTCTGTGGGGGTCACTAACGCCTGGGATCTACTGATTACAGTGTGTGGCAGTCTGGTCTTAAAGAGCTTGGTGGTGCGAGTCTATGGAACATGAGTTAAGGGCAGTATTTTTGAGGTTTTTATATCAAAACTTTTTTGGTCAAAAAAATTCAGTAGAAATAGAGTTAATTTACTCGCAGGGTGATCACAATTGTTGAATATCTTCAAGGTGCCTGGAGTTTAATTTTCTTCAATGGTGATATCACAGTTGTGAATTCTGTCCCGGGTGTCTTGGAGTTTAATTTTTCACATGGTGATTACAGTTGTTGAATATCTGTCAAGGGTGTCCTGGAGTTTAATTTTCTTCACATGGTGATATCAACAGTTGTTGAATATCTGTCAAGGGTGTCTGGAGTTTAATTTTCTTCACACGGTGATATCAACAGTTGTTGAATATCTGTCCAGGGTGTCTTGGAGTTTAATTTTCTTCACATGGTGATATCAACAGTTGTTGAATATCTGTCAAGGGTGTCCTGGAGTTTAATTTTCTTCACATGGTGATATCAACAGTTGTTGAATATCTGTCAAGGGTGTCCTGAGTTTAATTTTCTTCACATGGTGATATCAACAGTTGTTGAATATCTGTCAAGGGTGTACTGGAGTTTAATTTTCTTCACATGGTGATATCAACATTTGTTGAATATCTGTTAAGGATGTTCTGGAATTTAATGACAACTTTTTATCTTGATTTAGAAAGTTAATCATCTAACGCCGCGATGCTCATGACAGCTATTCAACAACTGTTGATACCACCATGAGAAGAAAATTAAACACTTTGTTTCTACTGGACACATATTTAATTTAGTTTGGCAAAAAAAAAAACTATAAAATTTTTAAAAAATACGTCCCTTAACTGGCGTTAACATACAAACCCACGGTGGTTGTCAGGTTGTCTGCGCCCAGATGGGAGTTGTAATCTTCTCTGATTGTTTCCCAAAGGCTGTGAGGTGTTCCTTGATGGACCACTGCCCCTTGTAACAAGGCATGTTCCTCCCCCCCTTCCCCTGTAATAACACCAAGAATGAAAGGTGGGGGGCGGGGGGGCTGTGAGAATATGAGCGGAGGTCGCTGCGGTTCTCAATGCACCAATTAGCAGCGGCCATCGAGTTGTACGTGATTTGTTGAGATCGACACGCGGACAGATCAACTCCAAAGAGAGGCCGTCCATTTACCTGTGATCGAATAACTTTCAAGGACTCTGAAACAGTCGTTGAGACGGTCGACGCCTCAGGGACTCAGGTGGTGGCCATATATGGAAGAGGCTTTCCCGGGTTCGAGTACCCGACGAGGTTTTTAATTTATCGCCGTATTTATAGTCTAGTCTCGGGAGTTAACTAATTAACCATTATGAGAATAACAAGCAGTTACCCGCTTCGGTGACCGAATGTCTAAAGGCGTCACTCTCATAATAGAGTTGGTATTCAATCTGGGGTACGCGTACCCCCAGGGGTTACGTGAATACATCTTAAGGATTACGTAAAATTATATATATATATTATTTCATGATAAACGATGAATGATTGGGGAGATTTAGGTATATAGGCCGTTAAATTATTACTTAAGCACCATAGAGGGTAGAAGGTTCGAGCTTTGCTTATTTTTGCTGACAAGGGGGAGGGGGTTGATACAATGCTGCCGTAGGACAAGGAGACCCAGCCACCCCAAATAGACAAAAAAAATTAAGTGTCGAGATGTGGATTCAAGGACCTTGGTCATCAGTTAAGTGGCTTGTAGTTTTTAATAAACTATAATTATTGATGTAGACCTATTAACTAATAATACTTTTTTTATATAATTTCAATTGAGTGTAATTTGAAAAAAAAAATTTATAACTTTTTAAAATTTGATCTGTTTAGTACAATAAATTTAAATTCAGTTTACAGCAATATTTATTGTTAACTATTTCGCATTAATTTACACTTGTACGTTAATAATTACCAGCAATTTATAAATTGCACTAAAAATAGTGGTTATTCTTGTGAACAAATTACAAAAATTTCAACCAATCTTACGTAAGCAAGATGTGGGAAGTGGGGGGGGGGGGGGGGGGGATTTCGGGCGCTTGATTATTTTTGCTTACAAGAGGGAGGAGAGTATTTAAAATGTCCAAAAATGTCCTCACGTAATACTTGAACGCCCTGTAGCCATAAGAGTCCCAGACGCAATGGCACGTGATCCGGGAGCGCCTTTCTCTCGTTCAAGTTGAATACCACTGGACTATACTGCTGATGACGGAGAGATCGGGGTTCGAATCTCATTCGGGTGTACTGAGGGTGTATTTTTCCTAAATGGTTTTCCACGCAAATGAGGGTACACTTCCTCTGAATTTAACAATCCTATTGTAATTAGTACATATTATGCGTATAACCTGAACGGGCAGTAAGATGGGGTGACCAAAAAAAACCAACAAGCCGTTATGGTACAATTTGATGGGGAATTGGCTAACTTTCGAATCTTGATTACTCCTACTACTTAATCTAAATTCATAAAGATTTATTTAAAATTAAACCCTTCCTTCACCTCTGACAAGATGTGTATTAATCACAACTTGTGAATGTGAGGAATGCCAGGCCTCCACCGTGGTTCGGATTCCACGTTAAACTGTAGGTCCTCCATTTCATCTCACAATCACCCTACCATTGCACATTAGCGTAAGTGCGTATAACCCGAACGGGTAGTAAGACGCGGTGCTAATAATAATAATAATATTTAAAATTACAGGGTGGAGTCGAAACAAATTAGACGATTAGTAACTTGAAAGATAATACTTTAATTGAAAAGTAAATATTCACTAGCTAAATAAAAGCAAACTACATACTACACTTTTTCACTTTTTGAAGATAATTGTCACTCAGGTGAGCTCCACTGTATGTCAGACAAACCTCAAAATGTTGTCCATCACTTTCCTCAGCATAGATCGTCTGATTGTATCCGCCCCACCATATGTATATATATATGCATATGTATATATATATATATGTTTATGTATATATATGTATATATCTATATATATAGTGGGGCGGAAATTATATATATATATATATACTTTTACTCGTAAAATATTCATTCAAATAAAAGTTGCATGTCTTTCATAATTTACAACTTTGCAATAATTTATTTTGTATCTCGGAGAATAACGTGAATATGATTAAAATAGGAAATGTCTGCTCCTGTAAAGCACACTAAAATAAATGTTCATGGGAAAGTGGGAAGTGCCATTTTGTTTGTAATTTTTAACAGTGTCTAGTTACGAATATTAATCAAAATCGTTAGAACCGATTTTGATAAAAATCTATACGTTATCTTTTTCGTCTTTAAATAAACTACCCCTAATTTTGGGGTTGGATATATATAAAATTTAAAAAAAAACTCGGAGAACCTTATGAAAACTCTAGATACCAAGTCTTAGCCTGATCGATTAAATGTTATTGTCTCTAGTTACAATAACAAACAGAGTGACAGACAGACGACTTCGCAAAAAACACTTTTTAGTTTTCAGGGGCCATGAAACGCAGACATCAATCAAAATCTCGAATTCAATTTTTTTTATCGATGATGACAATACTTGCTCTCTTCAAGGGATCGCGAGGAAGTTAAAAACAAAACTAAAAAAATAAACCACTGGATCTGTGCATGACGAAAAAAGAATGCATTAATTCAGTGTGGACCAACTATCGGCCAAATGTCCACACGAAAATGGGGCCCTCACAGTATTCTGGAGGAAAATTAAAGGGAAACCCTCAGTGGCAGATGTGAAATAGATAGTTATTTAAATAGACATATGTATTTAAAAAGGTCAAGATTGCATTTTATCAAGCATGTGTTTAATTAGTAAAAATGTGTATAAACATATAATTATTTATAATGCTAAGTTGTTTTCAGAAAGTGTGTGTATTTCATAATACATTGTGGGAAACTAATAAACTTTTTCGTTTGTAAGTAAAATTTGAAAAATTCTACCAACCAAAATACAATTTATACAAGAAGTATTGAAAATAATTGTTTTTAAAGTGTCGTTTGTAGATCTATTTTAAATTAATGGGAATACTAAATGTATCTTCGGCCCACGGTACAAAGTGATAATCAATCATATTTGGCCCTTGAGATTAAAAAGTTGAACCATCCTGCATTAATCTATTTAACAAACCGGAGACAAAACCGGTGGATTAAATCATTCCGGTACGAGCCGTTATGTCTTTATTTCTGTGAGTGTCCCCGGAAATTTGTGACGACTTTCTTTGGTGCTGAGTGACAGTTCACAGCCGACTTCTGACAGTCAACATTTAGGTATAAACCTAAATTTTGACTGTCAGAAGTGACAGCTGTAAACACATGTTTTTTTTGCAGATCATATGTTCGGCGTAGGGATACATAATTTCGTCTGGTAGCTTTTCAAAGCCGTCAGCTGTCAGCTGTGAGCTGTCAGTCAGCACCAAAGAAGCCATGGGGTACTGTACCTACTCTGTTCTCAAGTAAGAGCGGCTCGTGAGCAGGTCGTCACAGCAGAAGACTGGAGGGTCCAGTAGCCAGTGTGTCTGCGGGCGAGGGAAGATATCTCTCTCTTCCAGACTGCGTGGCCTCCCTTACACACACACATGAGTCTCTTGACACTACCACATCTACGGTAGGAATGTAGTAGTGCAGAGGAAAAGTCACGTATCATTCGCCAAACCATATGACTCAGATCATACAACATGTCGATATGTAGTCAGTTACAGTCAACTTTCACATTAAACATTGTTTATTAAGCGTTTTAACTTTCACTTATTGAATCACAATTATGAAAACTGTTTAGATGAGTTTTTTGGGAGCGCGTCTGTGGTTAACTAAAAATGCTTACAGAGTAGGTGTATAAAAGCTGCCTTGTATAAATTAATATGCCAAACCCGACCTGACCAGACGAAATAGGTCCGATTGATTCACGTTATACAAGCGCGTTTTCAGTTCAGGTT
Organism: Timema podura; assembly: GCA_033556935.1. Taxonomy (NCBI): domain Eukaryota; kingdom Metazoa; phylum Arthropoda; class Insecta; order Phasmatodea; family Timematidae; genus Timema; species Timema podura. The sequence continues at coordinate 38,807,960 of JAVRXN010000005.1, forward strand.
AGTGCAGTATATTTGAACTATTAAAATTTATGGCTTTTCTATTTATCGTTTATTATTTTGGTTCATTTTATAAAATAATATAAATAAACTTTTTAGATTAACTTTATTAATATCTCTTGTTGCAACACGCACGTAACAAAAAATCACAACAGTTTTAATAAGGTTTGCTTCTTTCAAGAAGTTACATAAAGCGTTAAACAGCGTTGAATACAATATAGTATACATGGCAATAATGAACTTATTCACATAGTGGCTTTCAACCATCTTTGTAGTAAAAATTGCTGCTAGTTGTTCAACTACCAAATCCTACATAATTTGAAATATATCAAGGGTGGGAACTTTTGATTTGAATTATAATGGAATGAAAAATCTATTTCATTACAATGTGTGGTGTTCTGTATTATTCATTTGATCAATAGCAAGCTTCATATATTTTTAGCACTACGTCTTACTACACATTCAGATTATAGTTGATATATATATTTAATAAGGTTTTATTCTATTTTTAAATAATTAATTCAATTTAGTGCATTTTTATCAAACGAAATATTGTAATGAAAAATTGATTTATTTATTGGCTTAAGTCGAAATATGCTAAACACTTTTTTTAAATAAAGCCCTTTAATAAACCTTAATAATTAAAAAAGTTACATGAATATACACTATATATATATATATATATATTGTTATTATTAACAATAATGAATATTATATTATTTTATAAATATATATATATATATATATATATATATATTTAAACCATACAAAATATTGAACTTCGATTTGTCTACGAGAATATTTTTAATTGGTTGTAAAGTTATTTTAGTTTTTTGAGTTCAAGTACAAGGGGAAAAAACCAATAAGTGAACGTGCTGTATTTACTATACAGTCCAAATTTCATCTAACATCTGTCGGGGGACCTGGCGGTCTAGGGGTAAGTGTCAGACTTCTGTGTTGGGGTCCGGGTCAATCCTCGGTCCCGGCACAATTTATCTGATTGCCAAACCCTTCCTTACCTCTGACAAGACTTGTATTAATATCACAACTTGTGAATGTGAGGAATGCCAGGCCTCTACCGTGGTTCGGATCCCACGTTAAACTGTAGGTCCTCCATTTCATCTCAACAATCACCCTACCATTACACATTAGCGTAAGGCGTATATCCGAAGGGTAGTAAGACGCGGTGCTAATAAAAATAATCTAATAGCTAGAAAAGTGATTAAAGCTAATTTCAAACATGAATACGTCAAATCATGCGATCTTCAGCTGTCACTTTTTATATATATCATCAATACCTATAAAATAACAATAATAATATAGTAATATGTTATCAATGTTGATCACAAAAAAAAAACTTATATTTTATAAAGTGACCTTAGTATGAAAATTGGACTGTACTCTTGTTCTGACATTAAATATATCCTTCTCTTTTTACCTTAGTCTCTTCCCGTCTCTTTCTTTCTATTCGTCACGTTTCTCTCACTGTTTTTTTTCCTCCTTCATTTGTTTCTTTTTATTCTTGTTGACGCTTCTACGCGTCCCACAGTCTATTTAGAGAGAACTCCTCCTCAGTGTAATAATTTCCTCTGAATTTCATTCTTTTGATCAAAACAGTTACAAAAAAAAGATTCCTTCTTAACCGTGGTCCAATAACCGGTGGAAATCTCTGCCCGGTGATAATAATAATATTAATAATATAAAAACTCATAATAAGCTCGTTTCATTTTTATTTTTTGAATTGCTGTTTCTGCATGGCTCATTTCTTTTTTCGTCTTGTGTATCTTTATCATCCTTGGTTTATTTTACGTTATGTTTTTATTTTTGTTTATTTTATTTCACCTTAGCTTTTCATTTTGTATTATTCAGATTCCCATCCCCTCTAATTATTTTCGTCAAAAAGAGGATCGGAAAAGGAAGATCATTAGAGATGTGGGTTTTTTTTTTTTTTTTTGCTTGATCCGTGACTTCATTTATATTTTCTTTTCTTCTGAAATCTTCCTTGGAGGTACGAGATTTTGGATGACTTTGTCATTATTAGGGCAACTGTCTGGGTCCTCCTTGGAGATACGAGATTTTGGATGACTGGGTCGTTATTAGGGCAACTGTTTGAGTCCTCCTTGGAGGTACGAGATTTTGGATGACTGTGTCGTTATTAGGGCAACTGTTTGAGTCCTCCTTGGAGGTACGAGATTTTGGATGACTGTGTCGTTATTAGGGCAACTGTTTGAGTCCTTCTTGGAGATACGAGATTTTGGATGACTTTGTCGTTATTAGGGCAACTATCTGGGTCCTCCTTGGAGGTACGAGATTTTGGATGACTGGGTCGTTATTAGGGCAACTGTTAAATCACCAAGTTCGTGACTTAAAGTCACATTCCACGAAAGGAGCTGACCTTAGCCAACACACAGTACCTTTGATGGTGTTTTGACTTAGAAAACTGCTTACGTTACAAGTAGCATAAATGACAATAATTAATTATAAATATAAAATTATTTTAATTTCTCATAAAATAAAATTTAGTAATAATGAACATTCTTATATCTCAAGATTATGATAAAGCTTGACTTTTCATCTCCCCCCCCCAAAAAAAAACTAAAAAAGAGGGGGGATTACAATCTGTCTGTCCCTGGTGCTACAGCCGAAATAATTTGATGGATTTCATTCAAATTCGAAATTTATATGTAATATTATGTTCATACCTCGAGGAGAAATAGTGATTTCGATTCTAGATCTAAAATTAAGGTAAGTTTACTTAATACTCATTTTCGAAAATTTAAAATATTTTTTTGTCTTACCATTAATTTAATTTTTATCTTATTTTATTTAACATCTTTAAAAAAAGTTCATTTCATTTTCAATTAACTTTAATATTAGTTAACTTTTTGGGAGGGGAAAGGGGGTTCCAGACCCCTAGCATTCCTCCTGTGTGTCTATGTTCTTAGTTGCATCAATACATTTTTTTAAATCCGATGAGATAAAAAATAATAATACAAAATCATTAGCAGTTGTATTGAATGTATAAAGCAACGCGCATTGTTATGATGTAAATAAGACTTTTTGTAGCACTCTCGTAACATGAGCAGCCTAAGATCTAACATAGCATTGTGCGAGTTTTCTTGGAAACGTGAGCGGCTGCCATTTTTCAGACAATATCCGGAGTTTAAATAAAAGCAGACACCCAACGAACACTCACTCACTACCATCTCCCATTGAATCGCCTTTATTTTCACCGACCTTTACGTATTTTCAATTTGAACGATTAACTCTCTCGATGCGAGAAATTTTGTCTTGGAAGATAAACAAACTGTTTTTGAATGTTGTGACGAATCTCCAAAGAATAGTTCTCGGATCCCCCGCTAGGAGTACACACAGACATGGTACACTTGTACAAATAACCTAGAGGTAGCGAGCGAAGTGATTCTAGTAGAGTTTAGAATAACATCTTATTGTACTGACGACTGACGTCTTATGCCCACGTGAACAATGGCTTCTATCTATAAATATAATATACTGTTGAATATATTATTCGTTTATTACAGCTTTCCTGTATTTGATAGCAGTCTCATACTTCTACAGAGCAAAATTAGTTTAGTTATTATTATTATTATTATTATTATTATTATTATTATTATTATTATTATTATTATTATTATTAGCACCGCGTCTTACTACCCGTTCGGGTTATACGCACTTACGCTAATGTGTAATGATAGGGTGATTGTGAGATGAAATGGAGGACCTACAGTTTAACGTGGAATCCGAACCACGGTGGAGGCCTGGCATTCCTCACATTCACAAGTTGTGATTAATACACATCTTGTCAGAGGTGAAGGAAGGGTTTGGCATTCAGATAAATCTGTGCCGGGACCGAGGATTGAACCCCGGACCCCCAGCACAGAAGTCTAACGCTTTACCCCTAGACCACCAGGTCACCATTAGTTTAGTTGACAACAGAGAATTCACCGAGTCGACATTCTTTGTTTGTGAATATATAAGTGTGAAATTGTCTAATTTATCATCTTAAGCATTTTATTGGCTGGACGATAACTTAATTCACGTTATTGTGTGATGCATCTTATTCCCCATCAATGGCGCTGCCTAGGCCTACCTGTGACGTCACGGCAGGTCAAGATGGGATTTCCCATTTTCGTTAGTATTTTCGTTTTATTCGGTGAGTTTTAAAAATATAACTAACGTTGAACCAAATAACATAAATCCTTAAATAATTCTAAAAATAAGTCTTACATTGTCTCATAGTTATTTTTCGATCTTAAAGTAGTTTTTTTGTAAAATAATTTTTTAAACTATCCAAAATTCATGTTATTTGGTTTATCCATGAAAATATCCTGTAGGAATCTTCCTGCCAGGATTTAAACTAAAAAAGTCCGCTAAAGAAAATGTCTACATAAAAAAGGAAATAAGAAAAACGAATTATGAAGTGAAGTTCATGATGTCCAGGAGCAAATATTAGAGTGGTGTTTATACTTGTCAGTGGAAGAGGGGCGTGTTATCAGCAGTTAAATTAGAAACCTTACAGGGTGAACTATTAATTTTCTTCCCTTTCTTTTTATTTCGTACATTTGTGTCTAGATGTGATAGTGCCTAGAGTGCTTGAATGCGTCCCGCTTTGTAAAATAACTTCGAAATCCCCTCGTAGGCAACATCATTAATACTTATGTCTTATTTTTTATTCTCATGATCCATCCAACTGACGCGAGGGAAAACATCGGTATGTGTTCTGAGCCATCTACTGGACAAGTTGAGAAATAGTGTGAGACAATGAACCGGACACGAAGGCTCGGAATGGACGAGAGTGCTAGTTTGTTCTAGGAGGCCGGGGTTCAAATTCCAATATATATCTTACTGAGGCTAACGTTTTTTGGTCTAAACTGGTAAAGCTCCCTAAAATTCATCCTACTAATCCTATAGAAAGGTATCTGAACACTGAGACGAGGAATCCATAGTGTTTTTACTTTCTCTCTATCTTACAGGTAGAGAAAGTATTGTGATCGTCAAAAAAATCGAACTCGAGATTTTGATGAATTTTGACGTTTCATGACTTCCTGAATCCGAAAAAGTGGTTTTTGAATTTCCGTCTGTCTGTCTGTCTGTCTGTCTGTCTGTCTGTCTGTCTGTCTGTCTGTCTGTCTGTCTGTCTGTACCTCCAACTAGAGCCTAAACTATTTTACCGATTGAGCTGAAACTTGATATCTAGGGTTTTCATAGGGTTGCCCCGAGGGGTTTTTGGAATTGGATATCTACCCCTAAAATTAAGGGTAGTTTACTGATGGGCAAAAAGAGAAAAAGTCGATTTTCTCAAAATCGGCTCTAACGATTTTGATTAAATTTCATTTATGAACATAAATAAATATTCCAAACAAAATGGCTACTCTCAATATTTCGGCAAAATCGTTTTAAGGGCTCCGGTCTGATGCGTAAATTAACATTTTTTATAATAGCTCCGAAACTATTTGAGATATGAAATTACTTAGCATTACAAATATGTATATATATTTATAATATAAATATTTTATTCGAAACATATTTTTATAAAATCAATAACTTTCAATATATACGCAATTATATATATATTTTTAACTTTTTGGGCATTAAAGCTTAAGTATTGCGACCGTAAGAAAAACTAACCTGAAATGTTGATGGATGTCGACGTCTCATGACCCCCCGAACCCTTAAAAATAGTCTTTGCAATGCCGTCTGTCTGTGTGTCTATTAAAACTTAAAATTAAGGGTAGTTTACTGAATGGCAAAAAGAGAAAAAGTCGATTTTCTCAAAATCGGCTCTAACGATTTTGATTAAATTTCATTTATAAACAATAATAAATATTCCAAACAAAATGGCTACCCTCAATATTTCGGCAAAATGGCTTTAAGGGCTCCGGTCTGATGCGTAAATTAACATTTTTTTAAATAGCTCCGAAACTATTTGAGATATGAAATTACTTAGCATTACAAATATGTATATATATTTATAATACAGATATTTTATCCGAAACATATTTTTATAAAATCAATAACTTTCAATATATACGCAATTATATGAATTTTTTTAACTTTTTGGACATTAAAGTTTAAGTATTGCGACCGTAAAAAAAAAACTAACCTGAAATGTTGATGGATGTCGACGTCTCATGACCCCCACAACCCTAAAAAATAGTCTTTGCAATGCCGTCTGTCTGTGTGTCTATAAAAACTTAAAATTAAGGGTAGTTTACTGAAGGACGAAAAGAGAAAAATTTGGTTTTCTCAAAATCTGCTTAAACGATTTTGATTAAAATTCGTATCTAGGCGTTGATTAAGATTATAAATAAACTGGCTATTTTCATTTTCCTATGAAAATGATTTTTAGGGTACATTACAGAAGCGTTAATTTCCGTATCTCCACAACTATTGGAGAAACTAAACAACTTATCATTGCAAAATTGTAGGACTATTAGAAATAAAAAACTTTTATTTGACATATATTTTTATAAAAACAGCAGTTTCTGAGATATTTGCAAATATATTAATACAATTTTGTGAGCTTTAGTTGTAAACATATACTACTTAAGTCTTAACGCAATAATACTCCAATGCCATAGAGTAATTAAATATAAGTATCTAAAAAAAGTATGTTATTTTTCCTTAAATCTCTTAGGAGAAATGTTTGCATAGCAATGATCTATCTCCATTTTAGACTCAATAGTCAATATTTACATTTTTTATTGGTCAAAATGTATAAATTAATAATTAAATATCAATGCGATGACTTGAAGATCTGCAACACCTTTTAAAATGTTAAAATTTTAACCAGAAATCGAAATTTTAATACGAAGTGTTGACCCTTGTGGAAGACATTAAACTGTTTGAAATGCTCTTAGGTGGACAAAGATGCGCCTCTTTTCTCATTGATTCTATATCATTGTATATTATTTTATGCGTGTTCTTATGTGGAGTGGTGATGATACAATGTACATTATTCCGTTCAGAAATCTTACGAGTTTATAGAAAGAGAGAGAAAGTCTGTGCGGTGTGCCGTACCATTTATTTTCTAATATAGCTAGCACCAAAATGGAGATAAAATGGATCAACTTGTCTCTTTTTTTGGGGGAAAAAATATAATTTTTATAATTTTATAAAAGCGGGAAAAAGGGAAATTAACTCACTTTCAAGGACGTTTCACATAAAATGTATCTGTTCTGAGATCGAAGTAAATGGTTAGAAACCTAAATCTAGCCTTCTTTAAACAAATAAACTTGTATATTTTTTAACAGGAATGCAGAAAAACAATTATCATAAAATAACTGAGAATTGTTTTATTGGTTTTGAAGCTACAGAACTGCCACTACCTTGAGAAATACGAAATAATTTATCACAGCAAAGTTGTGGAATTCTTAAAAATAAAAAACTATTTTACTAAATCAAAAATTTCAAAGTTATACTGTAGATACATATTTTTTAAAAGAGTGATTTGAGAGATGGACAGTTCAAAATTCACACAACAAATTAATCATTTGTTTCTGTTCCATTGTCTACGATCTTTGGTGAAATGCAATGCTTTTTTTCTCATTATGTTTCTTTAATAATGTATATCGCTTGTTACTTCATTCCACATATATTACGATACATTTATAATTTAGATAATAATCGAGAAAGTCTGTACTGTGCATCGTAGCTTTTATTTTTAGTCACTATTGTTTGGAATTAAACCAACCTTACACTTTTACACTATGCTATGGCTTATTTATTAGCACCGCGTCTTACTACCCGTTCGGGTTATACGCACTTACGCTAATGTGCAATGGTAGGGTGATTGTGAGATGAAATGGAGGACCTACACTTTAACGTGGGATCCGAACCACGGGGGAGGCCTGGCATTCCACACATTCACAATTTGTGATTAATATACGTCTTGTCAGAGGGGAAGGAAGGGTTTGACAATCAGATAAATCTGTGCCGGGACCGAGGATTGAACCCCGGGACCCCCGCTACGGAAGTCTGACAGCTTACACCTAGACCGCCAGGTCACCAGTTGTAGCTAACGAGCAGCATATGATGCGTTTTTATGTGATGTGTATTCGTGTGTTTACTCATATGGTATTTAGATACAGATTTATAAATATGGGATCAAATTCTCAAAAGTGTCACCGTGGCTTAGTTTGTTAAAGCGCCTGTCTAGTAATTAATATATCAGGGGTTAGAATCCCTCCGGAACCCTGAGATTTTATTTTATTGATATACACACCACTGATAGTATTTTTTATTTTATTTCATATTTTGTTTTGTCACACATTATAAATTATAAAATGGATTAAATTGGTAAGCTAAAATATTTGTTAGTTGTGGTTATAGCTGCATCTAAATATATTCTTTAATTTGAAAAATGACACCTAGACAAGGTAATTTAACCTAGTACTTTGGGCTTACCAAGCAAATGCTCTACCTCTAAGCTATCCAAGAGTCGTCCAATGCATAGGTTTATTCTTAACTCTTATATTAAGGCAGAGTTTGTGATGGATGTGTGGAAACTTTCAACGACATGTGAGTGATCAATTAAGATCGTAACCTATCAGATAACACAGCCACCTTCATCTCGATAAGGATTTATGCTACAATTTCCTAACGTCCATAACAAACTCTGCCCTAAAATATGAGTGAAGAATGAATTATCCTGGGCATAGGACGTCTCCTGGCTATCTAAGTGGTTAGAGCATTGGCTTACTGGTTCGTTTCCCGTATCTATGTGTTTTCTTTCAATTTAAAGAAAATAAATAATAAGAGGTAAAACATTTCAATTTTATCCCTGGGACATTTTAATTTTATTAATTTGCACATTGTATTTAACAGATGAACATAATTTACTGATGATAAGAAAATCCTGACAGGTGATCACGTGGTATTAGGCGTCTTGCTACAATATAATAGATTTACAGTAATGGGGTGGTCAAGGTTCAATTCTCTACAGGGCTAAAAGAGGATGTTTTCTTTATAATTTTGGTTTTATCATCCTCTTTCCAATCTAATCCAAGTATATTAAATCTAAAACTAACATCCCAATCTGTAGCTCTTAGAATAGTTTGTTGAATTAGAATAGCTTGGTACAAAGCTTAATAAAAATAAGGTTAAAAAGAAAGTAAAAACCTAAACTGACTAATGAGAAAGCACTTAAGTTTCTAGTTTTAAGTAAATAAAATATCTCAATATTATTGTATTTTTACTCGCTTTGCAAGGCTGTGTTACCAACGTAAACACATAGAAACACTAATCTTTATTTTATTCTAAAATATATAGTTTTTACCTTGATTATTTTCAAACCCATGAACTCCTACCTCGTGTAATATATTATAATAGTGGTAGTTAACTCTACTAGCGCCGATCTCATGAGCTCTGACCTCGTATCAAATATTATACTAGCGGTGAATTACTGGCTTCGAGCCCATGTATAATATATTATACTAGCAGTAGTTACCTCTATTGGCTTCGAACCCACGAACTCTGACCACGTATAATATATTATACCAGCAGTAGTTACCTCTACTGGCGTCGAACCCATGAACTATGACCTCGTGTGATGTTCTCCTCCCTCCTGTGAACCCAGCCAGTGTCGTCAGGTGGTAACATATTCCGGGGGGTTTGGGTGCCATATATATTTACTTTCCGGTGCGCGCGGCCGCCATCTTGGATAAGGGGTTTCCCAGTCACTCGGGGTGATGAGGACGACGAAATGCTTTTAAAAAAATCCAAGATGACAGTTTTTTGGGGAAAAGGAGGCACATACAGCGCGTGGGTTGAAAGGGAAGCGGGGGTAGGAGGGGGTGGAAACTGTATTATGAAGATGCTTTTATAATGGAGCAATCTTCGCCTGGAAAAAAAGGCTCCGTACCTTGTACTAGCCGTCTTGAAAAGTTTGGCCCTAAGCCGTATCTTAAGTACAGTCATAGTTTATTTGTCAAGTCTTTATTTTAAAAGGTACGTTCGACATAAGGATTTACCACTTCGGCTGTCCGTATGATTTAAGGCGTCACTCTTGTAATAGGTGTATTGCTGAAGATGAGATCAGAGCTCGAATCCCAGTACTGATTTGTTTTTATTAAATGTTTTCCCAATTTCTCCTTCACTGGAAATGCTGGTACATTTCCTCTAGATTTAGATACCTAGATCATTAGTGTGAATATATAAGTACTGCCTAGATGGGTGGTAGGAATTGGTTATATATTAATTATGACAGTTTTACATAAAATAAAAACCTAGAAATAATTCACAAGGTAATATTTTCATAAATAAAAATACTTATAAAAATATTATTTTGTATGTCTAGTAGGGACCTATTTATTTATCTTATATACATCAGGCCTATTTATTAATTTATGATAATATTATTTTGTGTATTTTTCTAGTTTTGGTATTATGTTTACATTATTTTTATAAAACTTTTGTTATTATTATCTTTTATATATATATTTAAGTTTGTGGAAAATTGACTCAATTTCATCATGATAAATTAATATACATCAATATCGAACCTAAGGAGAACCGCTAAGCGAGAAACCTCTATAAGTCAGAAAACATTCCCGGTCCCTTGAAATCTCGCTTATCCAGGTTCGACTGTATTAATGTTGAAAAAGATTTCTTCCATTTCGTTGAAATTTTTTTTTAATTTTTTTTATTTTAGATTTAAAAATATTTTTTCCATCTATTAATTTTTAAGTTAGTTAAATTTAGTAATAAATTAATAGAATAATTAAACTTCTTGAGTATATTTTCAAAAACATATGCTTTACATAATTTTTATACATTTATATAAACAGATGTTTAAAAAAAGTTCAGAACTTTAGATTATTATAGTAATCATTAAAATGAGTAGAAAAGTATTGGTGAACCCTTTGGTCTACAGACTAACTGACAGAGATAAAAAATTTTGTTTTCATATTAACAAAAAATTAGAATAGTAAATAAATATTATTTGGGTTTACATTGGTACAATTTATTAGCTGATCACTAAACAAAGGTGTTCTACATGATGCCTTCAATTTCCGCACACACTACACATTTTCGAATCGGACTGTTGTGTGTTTCTTTGAAAAATCCCTTGCATCAAGTCTGCTAGAATCATTTATTAGGACAAAGCCACCTTAAGGGTGCCGCCTCAGCAGGCAAGATATTGCTGCGCGGACGTTCAGCTTTAACGCAATATTTAATTCCACGATATGTTATATTAAAATATGATTCTCACCAAAGCAAAGTCTGAAAGAGTCCAACAGAGCTCTTTTTCCTTAACAACCCTAAAGTTAGAATTTTATTAATAGGAACAAAAAAGTTTTGAAAATGTAATATTAGATTATTTTCAACGACTTTTTAAGTATATTTGCTTTGCTAGGAGACAAGGCTTGATTAAAAAGGACTCCCGATATTTAGCCTTCTCTCAATCTATTTCTGATAAATACGTAAGCTTTTCTCTTACCGGAATAAAAGTTACATGTTTTCTATCACCCTCTTCTTATGAACATGACAAAGTATGTAGTAAGGCAAAGGAATATATCTTAGAAAATAAGAAAAGTAGCAGGCTTCTTTGGTCTGAAGACATTCACAGCTGACTTCTACAGTCAACATTCGTTTATATAAAATTTTTTCTGTTAAAATGTGGCAACATTTAAATATGTTTTTGCAGATCTCATATGGTCGCTATGGATACATTAATTTTCTTATTTTCAAGCCTTCACCATAGACAAAGTAAAATTGGGCTACTTGAGTCGTAAAATCGACACAGAACATTTTTATGTGTGCTACAGCGATTGTCTTCGCTAAGAGACTTGATTAAAATGAAATAAATCAGAGATTAATGTTTTTTAGAGTACTTATTATTATTGTATAATTACTCTACATGCTGCATTGGAGTTGTTTGCTGGTTAATTTACTAAGAGTATTTTTTACAACTTAAAGCATTCAAGATTTATATACATAAATTTGCAAATACTCTGTAAACACGCCTGCTTATTATCTCAACAAAGGTATCAACCCGTAAAAGGTTTGGAACGAATGTTCCACTTTTTGAGATGATAAGGTTTTTTTATCTTTGCAAATTTTTTTTTGTGGGACGGCATATTACGCCTTACACTTTTTCGCTAGGATATATTTCATAGGGAGAACTGAAAAATTTGAATTTTTTTTGAGAATACCATAATAACACTGAGAATTGCGCATTTGTCAATCAAACGTGTTAAAATAAGCAGCTATTTTGGTGACTAATTTTTTCTTATTGTGTCACCTTCATTTAACTTACCCTTAATTGTTCAGTTTTTATAGCAAAACAGTACTACTGGATATGGCAGGGTCTATTTTTAGGGTTCGGGGGTCATGTAAGGTCGGACATTCCATCAGATTTCAATGGTTAGATATATTTTTTTTACGTCCTTACTTAACACTTAATGACAAAAGTGATTAAACACAATTGTGATTAGAATTCCGTCACTTGTTGGAATAGTTAAGTGTAGTTATTTATAATAAATAATGGTTGCGGTATAACGAATAGTAAGATATATAATAATAATAATAATTTATAATGAATAATAATATAATAATCTGTGATGTTTATGTGCACCCAAACTAAAAAAAATGGTTGAACTTACGGTTTTCTTTTCCGGATCCTAACATTTTGTGCTGCAATACTGTAGGTCTGTCCATTTTCTGTCTTTGGTATATTACATGTTGTATAAATTAGACATTCAATAAAATCGATTTGGAGTCCGTTAAGGACTAAGGTGTTTTTTTCTTTTTTTGCCCTTCCAGCAAAGGTACCCTTAATTTTAAGTTTTAATAGACACACAGACAGACGGCATTGCAAAGACTATTTTTAAGGGTTCGGGGGGTCATGAGACGTCGACATCCATCAACATTTCAGGTTAGTTTTTCTTACGGTCGCAATACTTAAGCTTTAATGCCCAAAAAGTTAAAAATATATATATAATTGCGTATATATTGAAAGTTATTGATTTTATAAAAATATGTTTCGAATAAAATATTTGTATTATAAATATATATACATATTTGTAATGCTAAGTAATTTCATATCTCAAATAGTTTCGGAGCTATTATAAAAAATGTTAATTTACGCATCAGACCGGAGCCCTTAAAACGATTTTGCCGAAATATTGAGAGTAGCCATTTTGTTTGAAATATTTATTTATGTTCATAAATGAAATTTAATCAAAATTGTTAGAGCCGATTTTGAGAAAATCGACTTTTTCTCTTTTTGCCCTTCAGTAAACTACCCTTAATTTAAGTTTTAATAGACACACAGACAGACGGCATTGCAAAGACTATTTTAAGGGTTCGGGGGTCATGAGACGTCGACATCCATCAACATTTCAGGTTAGTTTTTCTTACGGTCGCAATACTTAAGCTTTAATGCCCAAAAAGTTAAAAATATATATATATATAATTGCGTATATATTGAAAGTTATTGATTTTATAAAAATAGGTTTCGAATAAAATATCTGTATTATAAAATATTATATACATATTTGTAATGCTAAGTAATTTCATATCTAAAATAGTTTCGGAGCTATTATAAAAAAATGTTAATTTACGCATCAGACCGGAGCCCTTAAAACGATTTTGCCGAAATATTGAGAGTAGCCATTTTGTTTGGAATATTTATTTATGTTCATAAATGAAATTTAATCAAAATCGTTAGAGCCGATTTTGAGAAAATCGACTTTTTCTCTTTTTTCCCTTCAGTAAACTACCCTTAATTTTAAGGGTAGATATCCAATTCCAAAAACCCCTCGGGGCAACCCTATGAAAACCCTAGATATCAAGTTTCAGCTCAATCGGTAAAATAGTTTAGGCTCTAGTTGGAGGTACAGACAGACAGACAGACAGACAGACGGAAATTCAAAAACCACTTTTTCGGATTCAGGAAGTCATGAAACGTCAAAATTCATCAAAATCTCGAGTTCGATTTTTTTGACGATCACAATACTTTCTCTACCTGTAAGATAGAGAGAAAGTAAAGGACTCCAGATTTAGCCTTCCTCTAACAAATACAGTAATTACTTTCTCTCTATCTTACAGGTAGAGAAAGTATGGTGATCGTCAAAAAAATCGAACTCGAGATTTTGATGAATTTTGACGTTTCGTGACTTCCTGAATCCGAAAAAGTGGTTTTTGAATTTCAGTCTGTCTGTCTGCTGTCTGTACCTCCAACTAGAGCCTAAACTATTTTACCGATTGAGCTGAAACTTGATATCTAGGGTTTTCATAGGGTTGCCCCGAGGAGTTTTTGGAATTGGATATCTACCCCTAAAATTAAGGGTAGTTTACTGAAGGGAAAAAAGAGAAAAAGTTGATTTTCTCAAAATCGGCTCTAACGATTTTGATTAAATTTCATTTATGAACAATAATAAATATTCCAAACAAAATGGCTACTCTCAATATTTCGGCAAAATGGCTTTAAGGGCTCCGGTCTGATGCGTAAATTAACATTTTTTATAATAGCTCCGAAACTATTTTAGATATGAAATTACTTAGCATTACAAATATGTTATATATATTTATAATACAGATATTTTATTCGAAACATATTTTTATAAAATCAATAATTTTCATTCTATACGCAATTATATATATATTTTTAGCTTTTTGAATATTAAAGCTTAAGTATTGCGATCGTAAAAAAATCTAACCGGAAATGTTGATGGATTTCGACGTCTCATGACCCCCCGAACCCTAAAAAATAGTCTTTGCAATGCCGTCTGTCTGTGTGTCTATTAAAACTTAAAATTAAGGGTAGTTTACTGAAGGCAAAAAAGAGAAAAAATCGATTTTCTCAAAATCGGCTCTAACGATTTTGATTAAATTTCATTTATAAACATTAATAAATATTCCAAACAAAATGGCTACCCTCAATATTACGGCAAAATGGCTTTAAGGGCTCCGATCTGATGCGTCAATTAACATTTTTTAGAATAGCTCCGAAACTATTTGAGATATGAAATTACTTATCATTACAAATATGTATATATATTTATAATACAGATATTTTATCCGAAACATATTTTTATAAAATCAATAACTTTCAATCTATACGCAATTATATGAATTTTTTTACTTTTTGGACATTAAAGTTTAAGTATTGCGACCGTAAAAAAAAACTAACCTGAAATGTTGATGGATGTCGACGTCTCATGACCCCCCGAACCCTAAAAAATAGTCTTTGCAATGCCGTCTGTCTGTGTGCCTATAAAAACTTAAAATTAAGGGTAGTTTACTAAAGGGCGAAAAGAGAAAAAAATTGGTTTTCTCAAAATCTGCTCAAACGATTTTGATTAAAATTCGTATCTGGGCGTTGATTAATATTATAAATAAACTGGCTATTTTCATTTTTCTATGAAAATGATTTTTAGGGTACATTACAGAAGCGTTAATTTCCGTATCTCCACAACTATTGGAGAAACTAAACAACTTATCATTGCAAAATTGTAGGACTATTAGAAATAAAAAACTTTTATTTGACATATATTTTTATAAAAGCAGCAGTTTCTGAGATATTTGCAAATATATTAATACAATTTTGTGAGCTTTAGTTGTAAACATATACTACTTAAGTCTTAACGCAATAATTCTCCATGCCATAGAGTAATTAAATATAAGTATCTAAAAAAGTATGTTATTTTTCCTTAAAGCTCTTAGGAGAAATGTTTGCATAGCAATGATCTATCTCCATTTTAGACTCAATAGTCAATATTTACATTTTTTATTGGTCAAAATGTATAAATGAATAATTAAATATCAATGCGATGACTTGAAGATCTGCAACACCTTATAAAATGTTAAAACTTTAACCAGAATCGAAATTTTAATACGAAGTGTTGACCCTTGTGGAAGACATTAAAACTGTTTGAAATGTTCTAAGGTGGACAAAGATGCGCCTCTTTTCTCATTGATTCTATATCATTGTATATTATTTTATGCGTGTTCTTATGTGGAGTGGTGATGATACAATGTACATTATTCCGTTCAGAAATCTTACGAGTTTATAGAAAGAAAGAGAAAGTCTGTGCGGTCTGCCGTACCATTTATTTTTTGATAACTAACAGCAAGCTTTTCTCTCTTCCTTGGAATAAGAAGTTCCATAGTTTTCTATCCCCTCTTTCTTATTGACATGACAAAGGGGGGTTGTAGCGTAAGGGCGAAAGGGAATATATGCGAAGGCAAAAATAGAGAAGTAGGTCCATAAAACGACACAGACCATTGTATTTTAAGTCGTGTGGCCTGACAGCGATTGATGCTTTCTCGCTGAACGAAGCTGCTGACTTAAAGTGTCCCAAAATTAAAAGTCCAGAGGATTAATGTCAGTGGGTTGGAGGTGAGGGCGGTGAGGTGGATTGGGGGATGTGATTGGACCTCATATACCTATCATTTCCTGCATCTCTGTGAGTTGGTTTGTGGTCCTAATTTTACTAAGACTTTTTTATTAATTTTAATGAGTATTTCAAGATCCTTAAGTACTTAAACTTTTCATTTTAACACTCTGTATATTTTATGCCAGCGTTCCATATCGTTAAATGTGAGTCTATACCAAGGTATCAGCCCTGTTAAGGAGGTGATTGGAACGAAGGCGGTGTGGATCACTTTGTTCGAGATAGATAGAAGCGTTTGTTCGTATCTTTGCAATTTTTTTATTTATTTTTTTGGGTGGGGGGGCATTATGTCACCGCCTCTACACCTTCTTTCGCGGGATATATTATAGTGTGAGATGCTGGAGAGGAAAGTGATGGTTGGAACTTTTTCTTTTGGGGGGGGGGGGGGAGAAGGGGTACCCCATATAAACTGAGAGAGTTGCGGCTTTGCGCCTCGCAGTCTGATGAACGCGGTGATAGAAATAAACTGCAGCTGATATGGTCGGTGTGCTTTTTTTTTTCTGTATGTGTGTGCACCGTGGCATTTTTTACTTTACCATATAATGACAGTATTATAAGCGTGAAAAGGTTCTACTTGATATTATGGAGAATCTGTGTGTGTTAGGTGATCTGGTGGTCTAGGTGTAAGGTGTCGGACTTCTGTGCTGAGGGTCAGGAGTTCAATCCTCGGTCCCGGCATATATTTATCTGATTTCCAAACCCTTCCTTCACCTCTGACAAGACGTGTATTAAACACAACTTGTGAATGTGAGGAATCCCAGGCCTCCACCTTGGTTCGGATCCCACGTTAAGCTGTAGGTCCTCCATTTCATCTCGCAATCACCCTACCATTACACATTGGCGTAAGTGCGTATAACCCGAACGGGTAGTAAGACGTAGTGATAATAATAATAATAATAATAATAATAATAATAATAATAATCTGTGTGTGTTTATGTGCACCCAAACTAAAAAAAATGGGATTTGAACTTATTGGGTTTTCCTCTTTCTCGGTTTATCCTACTTTTTGTTTGTCTGCCATACTGTAAGTTTGTCTGTCCTACTGTATGTCTGTCTCTCTGTCATACTGTAGGCCTGTCTGTCACGCTCACATTAGACCGATCTGCCAATAACGGGGAGATCAGGATTTGAGTCCAGGTCAAGGGTACTAAGGGTGTTTTTTTCTTTAAATGATTTACCCCCTCTCCCTTTACGCAAATGTGGGTGCATTTATTCTAAAATGCTACCTTACTTAAACCTACCCCAATATAGTGATTAATATATGCGAATAGCCTGAATCGGTAGGCCTACTAAGACGCAGTGAAAATAAATTTTAAAATTAGAATACTTTTATTGTCTTGAATCAATGGACACCTTTTGGTTGAACCTTACTTTTGTAACAGTCATAAAACTCTACATTTAAGAAAAAAAAAAAAAAGCTTTTTTAAGAGTATAAAAAATCTATTTTTTTTTATCGATGCAAATTAAATAGGTCGTCTAATTTCGTTCGTTACGTAAAATACATATTTTATGGACTTTTATAAACAAAGGCATTTTGGCGTTGGTTTTCATTATGCCATTAAACAGATGCTGTCGTTAAAATTTGTGGAGATCCAACTAGTAAATCATCTTAATTTGTTCACATTATTTATTACAAATACAAATTTTTAACTCCATAAAACTTAAAAAAAAACTGCCGTTTGGGGCTCGTATATGGCAAAGATAGCTCACCAAAAAATACTTGTCTATGAATGATTATATATTTAATTCTTTTCCAATTTTTTTTAAATACATTCTCAAGCATAGAAATTATTGTCATCGTGAAAATTTTTGACTTCAGTTATATGATGGTTTTATGTAGGCCTACCCACGAACCCTAAAAATAAGTGGGTTTTACAGTTATATCTATCCTCAAGCATATCTTTCTATCTGTCCCTGGAGTTACAAATGGTTTGGTGGATTATAGAATTAAGAAAACTTGATTTTATTTTTCTAGCACCTTGACATACTACTCGTTCGGGATTAGATTATGTACTGATTATGCTAATGGTTTTAGGGATGAGGAAGGTTATATTTAGTAGGAAGTGTACTCGCACTTGCACGGAGGGAGAGTGGAAAACCATTTGGGAAAAACCTTCATTACATCCAACTGAGATTCGAACCTTGATCTCCCCGTCATTAGCATTCTAGTGTACTGCGAGAGTAGCACGTTAAACCATGCGATCCCCGAAGTGGCTAAAACTTGATAGGCCTATTAAGACGCTATATGGTCATACCCTAAGTATAAATAGGCCCTTAATGATTTTGACTTTAGCCTTAGAATTAAACGTTATTTACTTATGGGTTGGGGGTTCAATCCTCGGTCCCGGCACAGATTTATCTGATTGCCAAACCCTTCCTTCACCCCTGACAAGATGTGTATTAATCACAACTTGTGAATGTGTGGAATACCAGGCCTCCACCGTGGTTCGGATCCCACGTTAAACTGTAGGTCCTCCATTTCATCTCGCAATCACCCTACCATTGCAAATTAGCGTAAGTGCGTATAACCCGAACGGGTAGTAAGACGCGGTGCTAATAATAATAATAGTAATAATAATAATTTACTGATAAGTGACATTTTTGAATAATCAATTTTTTTAGAAAAGTTGACAGCGATTTTGTTTTAAATGGTTAACGGAGTGTAATGTTTTACATGGTAAATAAAACTATGCTTAGTTTTTGGAGAAAACATTGTTTTAGGTTTAATTTACTTACTTTAGTTTTGAAAATTGTCACAAACTATAATAGGCTATAAGAGAAAGTATAAACATTTACGACAGACAGAATTGTAAGCCCCAATTTTTTGAGTTTTTGGGTATGGGGTCAGCACATAAACCACTAAAACCAGCATAATTTCAAGGTAGAAATTTGTTCATGGTTGCAAACATCTTCTCTATGATAAATCATAAAACTCAGTGTAGTGCATAACATGATTTTGCTAGGAAGTCCGTTATGGAAGGCCTTTTATCCTAACAAAATTCTAGTATAAAGTAGGATTCTGGTACGAGATAAGGCCTTACATTACGTGCTTCCTGCCAAAATTAGGGGGATGAACCTCGTCCCCAAAATATTTTTTTACCTACCAAACTCTAACCCACCTGTACACCAACTAAAAGATCCAAGAGATGGAAGTCTTCACACCAAATTAAATCTAAATGGGAACATATGAAACATACTTGAACTTGAACTAAAATATGTTGTATAGTACAAATTACATTTAGAGATATTCAGGAAAATATTGCAAAATATCGTTAGGTTAGGTTTGTTCCACGAAGAGAACCGGCCCTCCTTATTAGTGACATATTGATTACTGAAGAGAAACTGAATTGAATTTATGATGGTGTAAATATTTGCTATTTCATGTCAATGTTAGTGATTTAAAGACGTGCAACTTCGGTTAATGTTTGTGGTACAAAGACGTGCCATTTCCAGCAATGTTTGTGGTGTAACTACACCGCCCTGGGCCGGGCCCTCTCACTCTCACTCACACAGACACGACAAACACCACAAAGTTCAGCAAAATATAGACTACAGACTTTCTTGGAGTTGCATATTAAAACGTAATTATATATTTTAATTAATTGTCTGTATTCATTTTTGTCCACCCCTTAGAAGCCTCTAAGGCGTTTAAAAAAGTGCTATTTTTTTCGAATAAATTACTAGAACAAACTTATCGGATTATTAACCTCTAAACGATTAAAAGAGTTTATAAAGCAATATTGTTGATTAGGGTAGTCACCCCGATTTCACCCCTAAAGCTATGGCTATACCGAGCCGACCCGCACCGCACCGCACCGCACCTAAAGTGAATTTATTTACAATAACATCACGTAGGATTGTTAACTAATTCACTTTATTAAACCAAGCATAAGATTATTTTAACTAAAAAATAAAACCATTTTTATATTCTTTATAGACTGAGTTATATTACAAAATAAGTTTGTATTTTTATTTTTACTTAAATAGGTTTTCCCCTAATTTCATAAAATTAAGTTAGCTATTAATTACGAAGAATAAAGTTTTAAGTTAGCTAATAACTAAAAAGAAGAATGTTTGTTGTTCAGTAAGTTGTATATAATATTGTTTATCTTGTAATGTTGGAAACAATGACTACAGCGTCACACGTGCAACGGCTGTGAAAAGAAATGCCGTTCGGAAGCTCCCGAACATTTATTTCCGGTGGTAGGTGGCTACACAGTCCGTACCGCACCGCAAAAGTGCGGAGCAATGCTCCCTCGACGATTCGTCCACGCGGTGCGGTACGGACTCATGTAGCCATTTGCATTTAAAAACATGGATAGCATTTCACCGGAAAAATGCGGTGCGGTGTGGCTCCGTGTAGCCGGTCCTTTAATCACAAAACATCGGAATGAAATATCTTTACTTTTCCTATTTAACTTATAAGGAACATCTGTGCCAAATTTCAGCCCTCCAGCTTTGTGGGAAGTGTGAGAATTTGTGATGAGTGAGTCAGTCATTCAGTCAGGGCTTTCGCTTTTATATATAGAGATATAAATTGATTAGAATATAAATACACTATTGTAATAAGTTACTTTATTATCACCGCGTCTTTCCACCTGTTCAGTATGTACACGTTTATGATAATTACTAAATGGGATAGGGATGAAGAAGGAAACATTTTAAAGGCAAGCTACCCAAATTGGCTTGTAAGCAGAGTAGGAAACCATTTAGGAGATCCTGCCTTCGGTAGACCCGACCAAGATTCGAACCCCGATCTCCCCTTTATCAGCAGGCCAGTCCAACAAGAGAGGGACGCCTCAGACCAGGGTTCACAAAATCACGGCCCGCGAGACACATCTGACCGGCCCACTTGTCTGCAAAACTTTTTAATTACTTCTACTATCCAGCCTGCAGTAATACACACACAAAACTTGGTAATTTAATTTTAGTGTGTGCATAATTTTGAATAACAGAAGACGTATAGCAATATAAAACGGTGCTATTTTTTGATCAACATAAATACTTGATTGTGAGAATTTTTATTTACGTAGTTAAATCAATACTGCTTATTATTAATATTATTATTATTTATTAGGTGTTCTGTCTCACGACAGCTCCATTCCTTTTGTCATTTGGGCCACCAATGCACCCTATCATCTTCCTCCTCCTTCAGCTCCCAGAATTCTCTTCTTTCCTTCAAGTCATCCAATATTTGAACCCCCTCCTTCATAAGCTCCTCTTTCCCTCAAGCTTTACTTCTGTGACGTAGTGCAGAAGAGAGTTCCTTCTAAGGATGTGTCCGAACCAGTTTGCTTTGCACCGAAGAATCACATCTAAAATGGTTGAGACAAATCACTTGTGTCGAGCTTAGTTATGCTTTTCGAACCTTTTACTAACACATTTATTCCATTTAACTAATAATATATTGATGTATCTTGAATATTCATACAAATAAGTGAACGATGTCAAAACGCTACATTGCTTTACATGTGAGAAAGAAAGAAAGAAAGAGATACCCGAAAGTTTCCTTCTCTCTTACACAATGGTGTGAAGACGACAGCTCGAAAATGTCAACGACTGACGTCAGTTAAATTATAGAGATCAATGGAAACCCCTGCCTTAGACCGTTCGTTCACTGAAGCGGGTTGTAATATTTTTATCTCCGCCACTGTGGTAACATTAGTTTCCAGTTTTCAAATAACGGGTTTCTTATGAAAATCAGACCTTAGTTAAGCTCTCCCTCCTAGCGGGAAGAAAAAAATGTAAGGGAGTGTGGGGAGTGGGAGGAAGACAAATGATGGCTAAGGAAGGTACAGGAAGGAGGGGGCAGAGGGGGTTGGACAGGTGGACTCTGGCCAGGGCCGAGCCAAGCCGAGCCGGAACATAAGAATGTTAACTACTCGCTGAAAAATCACGTCCAAGAGGTGAAGAACACAGACCCGGGTACTACTTATTATCATTTCTTATTGTGTCCGAGCCATTGTTGGACTGATGAAGCGTAACTGATAGAAAGAGACGGAGAGAAAAAGACACGCACGTAGCGTCCTCAGTCCCCCCCTCCCTTCTCTCGCCCTCAATCTCTCTTTCTCTGGAGAAAGAGGAGCTGCCCAAACAAATGAGATCTCTCACTTCGGGCTCGGATACGCCCGTCCCTACAAACCTCTTCCTCCAACTTTCAGCGTGATGTGAGACTAGAGATGAATCTCTTCTTCCAAATCTCGGCGTGACACGAGTCTTGAGATGAACCTCTTCCTCCAAATCTCGGCGTGACACGAGTCTAGAGATGTACCTCTTCCTCCAACTCTCAGCGTGACGTGAGACTAGAGATGAACCTCTTCCTCCAACTCTCGGCGTGACACGAGTCTAGAGATGAACCTCTTCCTCCAACTCTCAGCGTGACGTGAGACTAGAGATGAACCTCTTCCTCCAAATCTCGTCGTGACCCGAGTCTAGAGATGAACCTCTTCCTCCAAATCTCGGCGTGACTCGAGTCTAGAGATGAACCTCTTCCTCCAAATCTCGGCGTGACTCGAGTCTAGAGATGAACCTCTTCCTCCAACTCTCAGCACTAGACTAGAGATGAACATTTTCCTCCAACTCTCGGCGTGAAGCGAGGATGGAGATGAACTTCTTCCTCCAAATCTCAGTGCGACTTGAGACTAGAGATGAACCTCTTCCTCCAACTCTCGGCGTAACACGAGACTAGAGATGAAAATTTTCCTGTAAAAAAAATGTCAGCCGCGGTCCACCAATTGCCGACCACTGGTCTAAGGCGTCACTCTCGTAATATACTGGACTGCCGATGATGGGGAGGTGAAGGATTCGAATACCAGTCGGGTGCACTAAGAGGGTTTTTTATTAAATAGTTTTTCACTCTCCCTCGACGCAAATACGCTTAGACTTCCTCTAATTCAACCTTCCTGATCCCTAACACATTATCGAAATTAGTTAATATGCGTATATACCCAAAATAAAATAGGTGAAGGGGCTGATTTAGGGGAGGTGACACCTAGAGCTTATTACATAAATTCATCAAATAGTGAGCACATGTAGCCGGTTGTTTACACAGGACGCAATGGGTGGGCGCGTCAGCAGTCAACTACACAGCGTCCAGAACAATCTGTTCAATCACTCGTTGGAACTCGCTTGTTGAAAAGGTACCACCACTCAGCAGCTACTTGCTCCGCGTTCATTGCGAGACTGACTGTTCACACTCAGTTGCCAGTGACTGCCTCCGCTCGGCTTGTTGCGTATTTTTCTAGCCACGACCATCACGACTTGGCTGCTAGTGCGCGGGTGTGAAGGCACGATTAGGCTATAGATCTCAGTCTAACTGTGGCTAGCTAGGTACGACTATAGATCTATGTCTACGTGTGGCTAGCTAGAGGCACGATTAAGATGTCGTCTAATGTAGCTAGGTAGGCACGATAGGTATCAAGAGATCTTGGTTTGCAACCATAAGTGGTGCCGAACCACTCAGCTAGGATGGATGACCTCTAGGGTCGAGCATTTAGAATCCGATTACTTGCACAGGTTTTGCGAAAGTATTATGATTATTATTTCTAGTAAGTATTGTGTTTAACACACGGAAAATTTAACAGATTAATCTGTGGCTAGAGATCACAAGGGTTTTATGATAGTAAATTCACCCACATTAGCTTAAAGAGAGGGTGAGAAAACCAAAGTGAATTATTACACGTACAAAGACATATCTAATTCACTCGGTTGAGACTTGAACCTTGACCTTCTAGATACCAGTTATTGCTAGATGGGTGGATTTTACTGAGGAATCACGATGTGGGCTACAAATATTTTATTTTTAAACGTGCCCCCCCCCCCCCCCCCACCACCACTCCTCAACACCATGAAAATGTTTTTGTACGGAAGCGTACACAGTAGCCTTGAACTAATTTAAATGCTATTAATTTTGGCCTGGTCGTAATTATTTCTAAATAATAGTGGTGGAGTAACGTTAGCGAGCAATATTTCTCACGTTCTGTGATCCACAAACAATAGTCCCCCTCCCCTTACCTTCCCCATTCTCGCACCAATCGTGGGTCAGAATTCGTGCAATGTTGTTCTTAATTGAAAACAATCGGTAGCGTTCGCTCCAACAAATCCTGCAGCTGATTTAATGAAACAAAAAGTAATTTCTGAATTAGGACAGACAATACGATCGCTATCACGACTTTAGACAATGGTATTAACCTTTTGTGCATTCTAATAATAATAGAAATAGTAATAAAGGTATTTAATGACCTGACCAAACTATAGTCTTAGTCTTCTCTTCCACTTAACAACATATCAAATATAAAACATATTACCAGTAAGTCCTACACATACGCGGGTTCGTAGATACGCGGTTGTTGTACTGTCTTACGACTAGCAGCACCATCTATCGAGAGCCACTTTAAACATAGAGGGCGTGCTTGATGAGCTGATGTGCAACTGACACTGTAGTCGGCGTTTTGTTTGTCCCTACCACCAGCGTGAGATGTAATTTATCAAAGTTTTGTTTTCATAATCGGAACCTGTTTAGCTTTAGTTTTCTTTGAAAACGGACATATCTGTCAAAAATACTGCAGATGACGGTGAGGTCGAGGTATGAATCCTGGTTGATTCTAGTATGGGTGTAGCCTACTCTTCTAAAAAAAATCTATATCCATCCAGGAAAATGCGGGTATATTTACTCTAAATTTTACTTTCCTAATCTCTAACCCATTTATTCCATGGCATCAGCCTGCAATCGAGCTATACTGACCGAGTGGTCGTCGTCAGCTGATGAAGATGGTGTCAGCTTCTGCGGATAGAGTAATTAAATACGGATAGCCAGGACTGGGGCAATATATATATATATATGTCACTCTAGACATGAAGGTACAAGGGCAACTAACGATTTAATTTAAGGGCTAAGTATGATAAAAGTGGCTTAGGCGCTCTCATTGATGTGGAGAGAGTATTGGTAAATCGTATATGATCACCCTCAGTTCCCCCGGCCGGGATTCGAACCACCCTGACATTCACGTCATTGGCGACTATCTTACATAAAATAATGGCTCACAAAACCTTGTTGCGAACTAAAAACAAAAATGTATAGCAGTGAATTAACACGTTCACTGAAAAACCAAGAGCAGAACTTAAACGTGGTCACGTGACGAGCCCTAAACCAATCACAAGAAATCAGCGCTAACCGTTTAGGTCACTGAACTAGTAGAAACAATCTCAGCTCTGTCCGCACTTTTCCATAAAAAATATGCGTGGAAGAACAACTAATCAAATAATTTCAAAACCAATTGACTCAATCCTGGGTGTCTCTATAAAGTGAGATACAGATAGACAGCTGCGTCTACTGTTCGGGAAATTATTTAAAATAACTCTTAAAATGAAATACGTTTATGTCATTCTAGGTTTTGTTCACTATACAACACAATAATTAGGAAACATATATAATGACAAGAATCTAAATATATGTTTATCTGAGCCAAAGGAGGAGGGAAAATAGGAAAGAGGTCTGAATGATGGATGAAAAGGAAAGGATAATATCTTGAGAGATTGTTGATCCCGTAGGGGAAAGGGTTGGAACGGGTGGAAGAAGAAGAGGAAAGGGATGGAGATATGGAGGTGGAAGTAGCCGACGTAACCTGGAAGGAGTTAGAAGGTGCCTTTAAAAGGATGAGAAAAAGAAATTCACCAGGAATGGACGAACTCATGGTGGAAATGATTACGGTAACAGGAGAAATGGGTCTACAGTGGTCGTATAGAGTAGTAAGGGCAGTGTGGAGGGAGAAGAAAGTGCCAGAGGATTGGATAAAAGGTATTATATTACCAATATTCAAGAAAGGGGATAGGAAGAGGTGCGAAAATTATAGAGGCATAACAGTAATGTGTCAATGTGTAAAAATATACGAAAAGATTCTGGAAAAGAGTGAGTTAAAGCATAAAGGGAAGGTGGAGAGAGGAGAAACATGGGCTCAAAGAGAAGAGGTCAACGATTGATTTCATTTTTGGAGCTAGACACGGTTGATGGAAAAGAGATATGAGTTTGGAAAGGATCTGGTAATGACAATCATGGATGTATAAAAATCATATATTAGTGTGAATATGAAGAAAATCTAGAAATCATTGTAGGAGGCTGGAGTAGAAAGAGGAGTGGCTAGGAGAGAAAGGAATTTGAATGATAATAATGTGAGTTGTGTAGAGATGGAGTGGTTCCAATTTTAAAAATGAGTAAAGCAGGGAAGTGTACTCTCACCATTATTATTTGTATTGGGGATAGAAATAGTCATGAATAGAGTGGCAGGGAAACTGGGGGAGGAGAAAATGAAAGCAATGATGTTTCTGATGACTTTGTGGTATGGGGGGAAAAGGAAGTACAGGAACAGTTGCAGGAACGGAATGAAGAAGTGAAAGAATGTGGAATGAAATTTAATATGGCGAAAAGTGAAGTGATGCTGATGAGAACACGGCCAAGAAAAATGATAGAACTGGATGGAGTAGTTTTGAAAGAAGCAAAGAGCGTAAAGTATCTTGGTAGTGTGATGGGGGCAGCAGGGAGAGATTTTCTACAGGTGTGTAAGAGATCTGCCATGGAAAATAGAAGTGCCCCAGAAGTGTTGTACAGAGTATACTTCATACACATAGCTACGTTTGCAGTGGAAACTTGGACTTCTGATAAGAGAGAAACAAGGAAAGTTGAGGCTATGGAAATTAAGTTTTTGAGGAGCATGCTAGCTGTCACCAGAAGAGATTGGATTAGGAATGAAGATGTGCTGTCAAGAGTTGGGACACATAGGGTACATGAGATAGTTGAGGAAGCAAGGATGAGATGGTATGGGCACGTAATAAAGATGTAAGGGGAGAGGATTTCAAGAAAATTGATGGATATGAAGTATGTAGGGAAGAGACTGCAAGGGGTACCAAGGAAGAGATTGGAGTAGCAAATAGCAGCAATTGTGCAAGTGAGAGCAGTAGAGTGGAAGAGAGTGCAGGAGGAAGAATGACGGAAGAACAAAGGGAGATGGAGGCATTTTACTATATGGACCCAGCCACATGCTGGAAACAGTCCATGATGATGATCTGTTTAAATTTATAATCAGCTCTTTTAAGGTGGGGATGTAGAGGATACGAGAAAAGATAAGTGTTTTTGCAATATTTATAGCAAAACATTTTTAGGCAAAACTAAATATAATATTCATCCAGTAGAAACATAGTTTAATTTTCTCCCCATGGGGACCTCGGCAGTTGTTTAATACATGTCATGATAGCAGCATTAGATGAAACACTTTTTAAATGAAGAGAGAACATTTTCATTAAATTCTAGGACACCCTAAACAGATATTTAACAACTGTTGATATCACCATGTGAAGAAAATTAAACTCTATGTTTGTACTGGAGCAATAATTGATATATTTTGGCCAACAAAAGTTTTGATATAAAATCTGCAAAAACACTAAAAAAAATTCGCGTCCCTACACTCTCTCCTTAAGTTTGCGTTACAAAGTATCATGGGTCAACATATATTTTTGCTAGTATGTGAATTGCTGCACCAACTTAAGAAGTTCCTGCTCCAAGTTTTCGACAAACGTTTGAATCAAGCTTTTAGTAAGGACAGTGTGGTGTCAAAGAGGCCGCTATAACCCCTGATTTGCTGAAGAAAATAACATAGTTAAAAATACAACATACCAAAAAAATGTGGGAGACACTTCAGCGGTGGACAAGAGACACAAAATCAATGGAACAGCCAAGCGATTCCACTGAACTGTTTGTATACCATAGTAGATATCTCTCGACTTGTTGGCACGGTGTGTTCTATGGGTCATTAGTTATTACAAACGCCTGGTATTTTTGAAAGAGTGCGGAATTCTAAGACATGACGAGTGCAGACTTGCATTCAGGCTGCAGGTGGCTATTTTGAGCACTTCTTATAATTTTAAGCAGCTCCACATTGACTATAACTATGAGGCAAGGTCAAATGAGACACATGTTTATATGAACTTCTTCATTGTTTTATTGTCTCCGTCTACCATTAAAGTGGGTCCCACACGTTAAGGTACACCTTTTGTATAATCTGTGTCCCGATGAGCGTATCTAATACTAATGAAAGCGAAGTAATTAAAACCAGAGATGTGCCAATTGTTTGGTCCTGATTGGAGCCTTAATGACTGCCTCCTCCCATTCTAACTCTCAAAAGAAATCCAAGGTAAGACGGGATAGCACAGGTAAAACTCTTTGTTCTGCGGCGGACCCATGTTAATGATCTATTGAAAATATCTCCCGATCCCCCTTTCTTTCACTTTCCCCCAGTTCTTCTGCCTCTTGATTGGTAACACTTCCCCGGAAGTCCGTCATTAAAATGGCATTAGCTGCGTCACGACTGTCAATAAGGTATACTACGGGCATCACCTGATGGGAAGGAAGGCAATTGTTGGTAGAACTGTGATAAGCACAGCCCGGACTTTGATGACCTAAAATATATCAAACTATTACCTATAAAATGACCTAAATATATTAATTAAATGTCATAATGAATAAACACGACTAAACAAAACATGCATTTTACAAACTGAAGCGAAAAATATATTAAAGATAAAAGGGGGGGAAGTCACATTAAACACAGTTACCAGGACATAAACGTTCATATCTCAAACTCATAAGGACCACAAAATACTAATTTTTAATTAATTTAAAAAATGACAGAGCTCTTTTAACCATAATCTAAAGTGCATTAGAAAGGTCACATGATTGTCTAACAGATTTAACTCAATTTGATCTACAATTGGACACACTTCCTATATTCCCTGTACCCTTCTTACATGCAAAGAGAAGCCTTGAACCTCTAAACTCTTGTATTCTGCTAGTTAGAGCATTAATTTACAAATATCTGCTTGACAAGTAATAGCTACCCTCTTCCAACGCAACCCTCTCCACCTAGTTTAAGTCTCACCAGGAACGTGTATTTTACAACCAAACAAGCAAAGATCTTCCTCATTCTGACAACCGTGGGTTGAAATTGATTTATGTTTTAATAGGCCGGTTTATGCATTTATAAAAAAATAAAGTAGGCCTATTTTAAAATACTCTTTCAGCATAGATACCCGAAAATTACTTTTAAACCGCCTGAAAATTATTCCTAAATGACGCAAACCAAGAAAATATGAATTGAAAACCCAAAATGACAAACAGTTACCTATAAAATAAGTTTACACAACTAGGGAACATAGACAGAATGAATGTACACATGAGCATTGTAAGTGATGTACCAAAAATTATTATTATTATTATTATTAAATTAATAATAATAATAATAATAACAAGGAAGAGTGGAAAGTCCTCCTCTCCTGTATTTCATACAGGAATGGTAGTAATGAATCTTCAACCAAAATAATCCTTAGTAATTATCTTTAAATGTTTAAGGGTGTATTCCTGAGTACATTCATAGCTATGGCGAAAGGTTTTCCCATTTAACTTTGCAGATAAAACCTCTCGAGGTACTTAAGAATGCATTCGGAATACATACCCTGGTCTGAGCTTGTTGAAAAAACAAGACTTCACTTGTTTGGGGAAGGATGGATTAATGTTCAAAACCATTAACTTTTATCTCAGAACTGAGGCATTTCGTATGAAAACGTTCTTTTAAATAAGCACCATTTCGTGAATTTTTTTTAAAACTATAAAACCTTAAATGTAAGGGAATGCTGATAAATTTCCCCTCCTATTTGGCGTGAACCGTATTATGAAATGACAAAACTCGTATTTAAATAACATGGAATACCTGAACGTATGCAACATCTTGACGTGTCGTGGAGTGTTTTCAGGGTAAGCAAAGTTAGTTTGAACTGTACCTGTGATGGTTTCATCACTCAGTAGTAAAACTATTTGTCGGGTATCAGTGAACATATTATATTCCCATGTGAGGTGTGTAGAGCAGAGCCTGAGTATGATTGGTCAAATGGGGACAGAGTGGGTGATAACATACATTCCCATGTGAGGTGTGTAGGGCAGAGCCTATGTATGATTGGTCAAATGGAGACAGAATGGGTGATGCACACATTCCCATGTGAGGTGTGTAGGCAGAGCCTGTGTATGATTGGTCAAATGGAGACAGAATGGGTGATGCACACATTCCCATGTGAGGTGTGTATGGCAGAGCCTGTGTATGATTGGTCAAATGGAGACAGAATGGGTGATGCACACATTCCCATGTGAGGTGTGTAGGGCAGAGCCTATGCATGATTAGTCAAATGGGGCAAAGTGGGTGATGCACACGTTCCCATTTGAGGTATGTAGAGCAGAACCTATGTATGATTAGTCAAATGGGACAAAGTGGGGCAGAACAAGTCTTAGGTATGATTTTAACCAGCTTTACGTATCCTGAAAACACGATATGACATTGTAATAATTATTTGAATAACCGACATTAATTATCATGCAATATACTCAATTACTATAATATAAACAAACATTTTTTTAAATATTTATTATTCTGTATAACATTCTTTTGTAAGGCATCCAAAGCAGTTTGATTTAAATTTTATTTAAATCTCTTAAGTGTTTTTTGTTTATTTAAAAAAAACCTAGCCTATATGGATCCAAACAAGACAGAGAAATTTAATTTGGTGAACAAGGAAAGAATGCGAAAATGCTTGAAGCTTAGAAACTCTAGATAAGTATTCGAGCCTTATTTATTCTTTAAAACTAGGGAGGAGAATGAAAAAGGAGGGCGATAGAGATAATTTGTTCACAATTAAAAGAACAAGAAACTTCCTGGCTGAATTATAATCTAAATGGATCCAAATTGGATTCACTTCCACCTGTTTTCTACTGCTTGGGAGCGGCCCAGTCTTCACGTATTTTTTTTTAAAGTCTCAAACGAGTAAAATATGTAGAATAAATATCCCAGCACTTGTTCTCGACTAATTGATCATAATTGGAGTTATGGGGAACTAGATAAAGTTAACATAACTTATTCGGTTTTTATGGTTTTTTATTTGGATAAATTTCGAGAATTATGATCTGGGGCAAAAGTAATTGTTCTTAATTAGAAATACGGCTACCATATTTATATAACCTACCCCTCCCTCCATTTTCCTTTTATCCACACAATTTTTGAGTGAAAAAAAAAAAGCACTGAACATAATTTGAAAGGTAACGGAATAGATTATAGCTAGGTACGTTTTGTTTTTTCGATACTGTTCTAAGAATTGCTGTAGCCATTAAGAATAATTTATTTACTTTGAATATTTTATATTACCCTCAAGCATGTTTCATATTTTAAGAAAAAGTGTTTATGTATCTCACTAGAATTGAGTTTTAAGAAAAATTAACTTATTTCCTTTTGTCAAGCTACAAATGCAATAATAATAATAACACAATGAAAAACCAACCCCTTTGTCGTGTAATTCATCTATGATTGTAGGTGTATTATTTTACCACGAGTCGATACAACTCAAAGTTTTAATGGGTTTAATACTTGTCTTTTATTTTATTTTAAATAAGTGTTATTATATTCACTTGACGTCATATTACCCCTGAGAACAATATTTCCCTCACTTCAGTGGTCGAATGGTCTCCTGAGAGACTAGACTGCTGATGACAGGGAGATCGGGGTTCGAATATTGGTCAGGAGTATTGAGGGTTGTTTTCCCTAAATAGCTTTATACTCTCCCACTCTATGCATAATGTGGGTACACTTTCTCTAAACTTAACCGTCCTTATCCCAAACTCATTATTGTAATTAGTACATACATGTAGTCCGACACCTTAGCTCGTCTGGTAGCGTGTCTGCCTACTAATCTAAGGGTCCCGGGTTCGATTCCCGGCATTACCGACAATTTATCATTGGCGAAATGTAAATTTACCCTTTCACATTGATAAATTAACAGCCGGAGACTGGATGTTGTGCCTGTCCTAGTCTTAAGTTATATTATAAGTCATATAAAGCTATAACAGGACTAGCCAGCCGGGAGTGGAAAATATATGGCTTGAATAAAAACCTGAGTCGGGCCAAAATATATGACTTGAATAAAAAACTGACCCAGGCCAAAGGCTGGAAACAGTAATGGATGTAAAGTAAATGTACACATACGAATAACACGAGCGGGTAGTAGGACGAGGTGTCAAAAAAACTTCCTCATGATATATTTATTTCATAGTAAAAGTGATAGAAACGACTTTCTCCCTGGGTAGCTGGGTCTAGGAGGATAGCTTTGAGGAAATGCATTTGCATTAGAATGGGGAGAGGATTGTAAAAAAAACCCGATAAATAACAAAACATAAACCCACCAAGGGCAACTGACCAAAATTCGAACATCGTCCTCAATATCAGAAAATATTAAGAACCTGACGTCTTAGACCACGGGAACAGTGGTGCGTGGCTCAAAAGAGTAGTGATGTGGAGGCTAACCTAAAGTAATCCACCCAAACCCATTATAATAATTTTAGAAAATGATTGAAAAAAAAACATAGAAAATTCATATGACGTAATCTCCCTCAGTGTAGTTAAGATTCGAACCCCGACCTATTCGTTAGTGGCTACTAATTGCAATGTGTTCTAGCAGCTTTAGACCATTTGGCCACCACTACTGTTTCGACTTATTTTGGTTTTAGAGTGGTAAACTCATTTTTGATGGTGGAATAAAATTATTTAAAAAAATCACTGTATTTTATATTTGGTTTAATGTTTAATGGTTTTCCTTTTTACTTCACATAAAAACGTAATAAATAAATATGAATAGTAGTTTTATAAATTTGTTGTTAAAATCTCACAGCTAAAGTTTCCCTTCCGAAGGACTGAGATATTCACACTTGGTACTGACAGTTTTCACCTAGGGTAGAATTTAGAAGAAGTGTAACCTAGTTTGCGTGAAAAGAGAATAGGAAACTATTTAGGGAATAAATACCTTAAGTACGATCAGTCTGGGATTAGAACCCTGAACATTCCCCGACACCGACAATACAGTTTACTCCGAGACTTATGCCTTAGTCCAGGGGCCGGTAACCTTTTTACTATCCTGGGGGTTAAAAAAATGAAGGTGGGCCGGTTTTAAAAATAATATCTAGCAAAAAAGTGTAACTTTATATTTCTTACATTTTTTTTAGCACCGCGTCTTACTACTACCTGTTCAGGTTATACGCCTATGTAGGCCTACTAATAACACTAAATGGCTAGGTATTAGGAAAGCTTAATTTAGAGGAACTGCACCCACATTTGCGTAGAGAGAGATAGTGAAAAACCATTTAGAAAATCACCCTCAGTGCACTCGACCTGAATCGAATCCCGAAATCCCCATCTTTGGCAGTCTAGTTTTCATTTATTAATTAGTTATTATTTAGTCTATTTTTACGAACACCATTTATTGGTTGCCTGCTAAATATTTTGCAGGCCAGATAAAAAAAATCAGTCTGTGGGCCGGTTCCGGCTCGCGGGCTGTAGGTCACCGACCACTGCCTTTAGACCTTGCGACTAGAGACGCTGAAGTACGCCCGGTACAGCTCTCAGCCAACTCCTGGGAACTGTTTGCGAGACTCATTTATCGCGGGGATGTGTCATTATCAAATTCTCCTCCCCGACACTAATCATCCCTTAAAGTGAAGGGTTTGCTCCGCTGAAAGAAGGGCGGAGAGCAATCGGAACCCAATTAAAGTTAATTAAGTTAGCCGTGTGGCGCCTGGGAAAAGATTGCTCCAAGAAAAAAATCTTTCAGGGTCGGCCGGAATCGGCCACAAAGAACCGTTTGAAAGATAGAAAAATTAGAACTTGTACTTATGTTGTTGGTTTTAACCAATAATTTAGATGGTTTTAAATACGAAGGCCACAGAGAGGCACCATAAGTTGTATTATAAAAATAAACTATACTGTATTTCGAATATTAACCTAAATTTACTCCTTAACTAAATATAATAATTCTCCAATAGTGGTTAGAAAAGCTATCGATGAATTTTGGCAACAAAAAAAAAAGAAACCAAACATATTTTTCTGGTTATGTTTCAACAAATATTGTTGAATCATCGTAGTGCATTATTATATCATGGGATTACTAATTAGTACAAATTTTTTTTAAATTTAGAAGTTTGGACTTACCATTGAAAATTAAGGATTAGGTTTTAGGTTTAAATTACGCGCGCACGTGACCAATATAATATTATTATTAATTTTAATTAATTTTTTTTCACCGCGTCTTACTACTCTTTCGGGTCATAAGCATATCTAGTAATTACGCTTATGATTTAACGATGAGGGAAGGGTGAATTTATAGGATGTGTATCAGCATTTGCGTGCAGGTAGGGTTGGGGGTATGATTTTGTGACACCTGACCAGGATTCGAAGCCCGATCTCCCCGTCATCGGCAGTCCCAGTCTATCGCAAGAGTGACGCCTGTAGAAGATGCGGCCACTGAAGCGTGTTGATTGATCCGGCTATTATGAACTATTACATTGAAGCCTTTGCCCCCTCCCTCTTTATACTGGGTGTAGGACGTTTGGCGCCATCGGGGA
The DNA here is from genome assembly GCA_033556935.1 of Timema podura. NCBI lineage: Eukaryota > Metazoa > Arthropoda > Insecta > Phasmatodea > Timematidae > Timema > Timema podura. The sequence continues at coordinate 38,842,853 of JAVRXN010000005.1, forward strand.
CTATCTTAGCTAAAATACATGGGTCGATTGGACCAGGTTGGTAGTAGGTCGATTGGACCAGGTTGGTAGTAGGTCGTTTGGACCAGGTTGGTAGTAGGTCGATTGGACCAGGTTGGTGGTTGGTCGATTGGACCAGGTTGGTAGTAGGTCGATTGGACCAGGCTGGTGGTAGGTCGATTGGACCAGGTCGGTCGTAGGTCGTTTAACGCAGTTGTGAAAACGTCTGTTAAGGGCCACGTTACCGTAGCAGCTCGCGGCACTGCTTTCTGACGTCGTTTTGCAGCGCCGCAGGCTGACAAATCTGGGCTACCTATTACACACGCGCTGCTTTCTGACAAATGATCATCACGCAGCTCCGTGGAGGAGGAAATATTTTGTCGTTCTTTCCTCCAGGAGGTTCGTAACGAGTTCATTTTATTAATTACTGATCCTCTTGTTGTGTCTTTGCCAAGCTCTTGAAATTTTGCAACCATTTCCTCCAGGGCCTTCTCTTTACTCAAATGATCGAGGTATTCATCACCTTTTAACTTTCCACAAATATGGCATTGTTTGGTACAATTCAATCAATTTTGTCAAAAACTGTTTGCTGTAGTTTCTTATGTCTGTCATAATGTACCGAAATATGAGACCACACACTAGAAAATATAAACACATGCCTGTGAACAGTATCAATACTCTAAGGAAATGGGTTAAAAAATGGCGATCCACTGGTACCTTTGTCTCGACCAGGCTAGCCCATGCGTAATACAACATTCCAAAAGTTGGAAGCCAAGGAAGCCGATCATACGGCGCAGAAAGCAGTTGTCGGATCAGAAAATATCAAACTCTTTTGATATTCGCGATGCCAGCTTTCTGATATGCGCACTGATAATTTATGGCAGGTCTGTCCAGCTTGAAGTTAGCTAAGGGCCTCATTTATATTTCTAGAAAGTGTGCGGGCTGAAAAAGTGTAAATTAGGCCTATACAGTATCAACAATTTTTTTATTTAACTAATATATTACATTAAAAGTATTATAATTATTGGTATACAGTACAGTACAGCTAATAATACATATAATAAGTTTTACACAATTTAAGTCTGATCATGTTTAAGGAAATCCTGGATGACGTTATATTTTTCTAATGCGTCCCGGGCTGCAAAATATGTTACCGCGAGTCACAAGCTGCACAGACCTGATTTAGGTATATTACACGATTATCTTGCAGCGCTGTAAAACGACGTCAGAAAGCAGCGCTGCAACCTGCTACGTGTAATGCGGCCTTTAATCCCACCTTGTGTTTGTTTACTTCCGACTCACGTTTCTCTAGCTATTGTCTGTTCAATGACCTGATAGTTACGTTAGATTAGATTATGGTGTGTTAGGTCCACATAAATGAAAGGGAGAGATATTATTTCCATTCTTAGTCCACATGTCCTATCTCAGTTGGTCCAAAAGACCTCCCATTTACTTAGGCTAATTATATACGGACGTTGAAAGCGCGGCAGTTTTGACGCCGCATGAAAGTCAGTTGAATAAGTCAACGTGCACCACATGGTTCCAATCCATACGAGCGTTTTAAGCCGCCTGGTGTGTCTGCCTTATCCGGGCGTCTGGCGCTTTTAACGCAACTGGATGCGTTAACGAGGCTGACGTTGGCAGCACTGGTAAAACTATACAGAACGTTTTCACAGCAGTTGCGATGAGACACTTCACTCGCATTGTGTTTGTTCAGTGACAGTCAATACTTTTATTCATAACCATATCTTGTATCTTTTGTTCACTGACCCGCCTCGGTGGCGTAGTTGGCTAACGCGTTAGTCGTGTTGAGCTCGACCGCCGAGGACGGGGAGATCGAGGTTCGAATCTCGGTCGGGTGAACTGGGGGTGATTTTTCCTAAATGGTTTTCCACTCTCCCTCCACGCAAATGCGGGTTCACTTACTTTAAATTCAACCCTACCAATTCCTAATCCATTAGCGTAACTAGTACTTAAGCGTATAACCCGAACGGATAGTAAGACGCGGTGCTAAATATTTTGTTCACTGAAAACAATCTCAAAAGCTCATCAAATGACTGTACTAACATTCTATAGTGTTGAAAAAAGTATCTTGAGTACATTCTATGATTTTCAAACATTACAAGAAACTGTCCTGTTGAAAGACGATTGGCTAATACTGGATGAATCCCCCAACGTCTTTCTTCTCTTTCAGAATACTCATAGTACCCTCCTAAAACACGAATCACACCAATACATCTTATCTACACGGTGTCCATTTTCTGAGGAACACACCATTGGACTCAGTAGTTCTGCCTTAAAAACGCCATGTATATCTTGTTTAGCGCTTTCATCGCGTTTTCATGGCTTCAAAAAACGCGGCGCTTTTAACGTCTAGTGTAAATTAATCAAAATAAAGGCAGGCGTCAGCGTTAAGAACGCGGCACTTTCAACGTTCGTATGGATATGCCCTTAGTAATACTGCACCGAACGTCCTGTATATATTAGTCCAAACAAGCTACAGTAGCCCCCATGGCTTCTTTGGTGCTGACTGACAGCTGATGGCTTAGAAAAGTTACCAGACCAAATTATATATCCCTACGCCGAACCATATGATCTGCAAAAAAACACGTGTTTAGCAGCTGTCACTTCTGACAGTCAAAATTTAGGTATATACCTAACTGTTGACTGTCAGAAGTCAGCTGTGAGCTGTCAGTCAGCACCAAAGAAGCCATGGGGCTACTGTACTTTACGAGGGGAACGGGCCCTCTCCCCCTTCCCCCTCGCCCTATCCAATTCGTCGAGAGAAGATGTCCGAATGTTGGCTAAATGCGGTACAACAGGTGGATTCTGTTACGTTCGGGAAGTGTCGACCATGCGCAGAACCAGATAGAAGATGAAACCCGACCTCATATGGGCGTGTCCCCCCACGATGTTTGTAGCACCGCGAGGATAGCCATCATCATCATACCAGACATTCCATCGACCCCCCTCCTCCCCCCCCCCCCCCCCGTGCCTCCAACCACCTAGAGGTGAACAATTAACGCAAGATAACCATCGCAGGGGAAACCACTACTTTGGGCCCATAACGCTCTCCCTCCCTCCCCGGGATACGATCTGATACTGCACGGGACCACCCACGCCACCCGCTGATTTATAGAGAATTTATTTAAATCGTTCATTTGGCCAAGGGGGGGGGGGGTGATTGTGTACCAGGCCCGGTGGCGTGTCGTGGAAGTGGTGTCAGGGTAGCCAGGGGATGTTAAAACTGTGCCTATGGTTTGTTCCCTCTCTGTTCATATTTGACCAATCATACCTAGACTCTGATCTACACATAGCCCAATTTTCATAGAAAGGGCCTGATCTGACAACTGTAAAAACTACATCTACTTTCACTTATTCATGCGTCAAATCACGTGACCTTTAGCTATGATTTTTTATGTATATTAATTATCAATACCTATAAAATAATAATAATAAAATACTATCAGTGCTGACATATCCGCCTCGGTGGTCGAAGCGTTTAAGAAGTCATAATTGAAACAGTCTGGTCTTCAGAGGATGAAAAAATCGGGGTTCGAATCACAGTCGGGTATAGGACTAAGTGTGGCTTTTTTTTTTTACCAAATAATGATAGCGTTGGTGGTCTTGGGGTAAAGCGCTCGCTTCAGGATCTGATGATCGCAGGTTCAAGCCCATCCGGGGTTAATGGATTTTCTTTAGCTAAAAAAATCCGTAGCACAACTTCCTTCGGAGAGGAAGTAAAGACCTTGGTCCCATGATTGTGGAATGTAAAAGTTATGTGAAAAATACATTTCCTGGCAAAATTGTTAGGCCCTTTCGCTCTCACTCATAGAAATTATTCTCATGTGTTGATATAATCAGTCGGTTCAGTAAATGCACGTTAAGTACCTCAAATAGATAAAAATGAATAATTTTACACACTCTCCACACAAATGCGTGTACACTTCTTCGAAATTCAGCCTTCCTTATTCCTAAAACATATTTTTAATTAGTCCATATGCGTATAAACCGAACGGGTAGTAAGAAGTGGTGATAACAAAAACAAAATATATCCCAGGTACAGTTTAAACTAGCTCTGCTTACCCTGAAAACACTACACGACACGCCACTGGTCCTGTCATCCAATATTGATAACGGCGGTACCTTTTACACAAAAGCGTGAATTCTTTCTCCGTGTTTTTTTTAGGGTACTAGGGGGATTTTTATTAATAAACCAGATAGCTAAGGTATAGGCCAATTTAAAAAATCAAATTTACAACAGCAAAATTATTTAAATAAAAAAAATTGTGCCAATATAAGACTATTTTAAGAATCTATGTTTTTTTTTGTTTGTTTGTTTGTTTGTTTGTTTGTTTTTTTAAAACGCACCTAATAAAACGTAAATACACTAACATTGAAAACCTTATCTTGACTCCCGTGACGTCACAGGTAGGCCATAAGTACCTGTAAATATATTTGTTATAAATTTATTTAACTCCTTTTTTTTTCGCAAATTACCAACGCATTCAGGAAGTATTTTTTATTCTCTTTCTTCATCTTGTTCACCTGGATTAAATGGTTATTAGTTATCTTTACCTAGTACCTGTACCAGATAATATGTACCTATAAGAATAATCGACAAAATGATTATGATCATAGTTTTATTGTAAAAAGAACCTATGTGTGTATTTCAAAGGAAAAAAAAGTGAATGAATATGATTACGAATGACACAAACTTCAGACGATTAAAAACACTTTGTGATCTGTTAAATTCGACTTAACTTCACATTCGTTAATTGGGCTACAAATCCCTCCCACTTACCTCCCCCCCCTCCCCCCCCGGTACGGAGAGAAAAGATGCTCCTGAAAATGATGAGAGAACAGGACGTAGCGATTAAGAGAGAAAAGAGATAGAAGAAAAAGAGAGGAGTACACAAAGTAGAGCTCAAGATAAATCGTTAGAGAAAATAATGGGTAGAAAGAAAAGAAATTGTGAGTCAGCAGGAATGAAAAAAGTAAATCCTAAAGAAGTCTTTGGGATATTGTTTGTAGCTTGAGAGTGGAACACAACGGGGGGTGGGGTAGGGGTCAGGGGGGGTATGGAATAACGACAGTGCTAGGGGCCCCAAAAGGGGTGAGGAGGAATTGGTTAGGCGATTCTAGGGTCCTTTGTTCGAGTACTATAAATTATAGATGAGTGTTCTGTCGTATTTGTCGACTTGGTTATTGTTAGGTTGCACTCGTGGGTTTTAGCTGAAGCCTAGACTAGACGTATTTAATAACGGGTCAAGGCTTTGCCCTTACGTATGCTGCATGAAGATTTTTTTTAAAGTATTTTTTAATAGGGATAGAAATCGAATGGGAAAATATCCATTTTCAACAGAGATTTCGCTATCGATACTGCAATGAGAAAGTTAAAAAAAAATCATCTTGCAAAACTTTCATGTTATAGAACAATAATCATAGATGTTTTATGGCAAAAACAATTTTTTTTAATTGAATTAAAAAATATAACTTGGGTACATTATTGATAAATTAATTTAAAGTTTAAATATAAATTCAAACAAATTATACCAGTAAAATACACATAGTATAAAATAAATTGTATAAATAAATATAATAATAGGTAAGGTAGCCTAAATGAGTTTATTAAATTTATTTTGTAAGTGAACTTAGATGTAAACGTTAGCTTATAAATAAACACGGCGGTCACATATAGGAAGCGTTAAGAACATAAAAAAATTAAACCGTTTAAAAGTTGTCAAATAAAACAAATAAACTTCATCTTGTAGTTATAAATTATAGTGTACCCCATCATGGCCACTAATTTAACAAAACACTTTCCCTCTCCTTCTTTCCCCACACACAACACACACGACACACACACACACACACACGAACAATTTCTAAACTTAGTACTCACTAACTCGACTTAACAATCTGTTTTTAGAAGCTAAATATTCATGGAAACTTCTCAATCAATTATGTTTAATCGCGTATTAAATTCTTGAAAGATTGGGGTGTAATTGTTTAGAGAAGCTTGGGTAGTTCGTGGTCCCCTCCCACATGCTACCGGTTTTTTTTAAGTCCACTCCGAAGATACGTGCGCGACCCAATGGAAGTGTACAGTCAGGTTCCTATTACAAATATTAAGGTGGAGATGCAGGAAACGCGAGAAAAGGTTAGTGTTTTTTGAAGTTTTTATAGCAAAACATTTTTTTTGGCCAAAAATAAATAAAATATTGCTTCGATACAAATAGATTAATTTTCTTCACATGGTAATATGACCCGTTGTTGAATATCTGTCGTGAGCATAGCGGCGTTAGATGAGACTTTTTAGATGAAGAGAAAAATTGTCATTAAATTACAGAACACCTTTTAACAGCTATTCAACAACTGTTGATATAACCATGTGAAGAAAATTAAACTCTATCTTTTTACTGGAGCAATATTTGATTTATTTTGACTAAAAAAGAGTTTTGATATAAAAAACTGCAAAAGCACCGACTTTTCCTCACATCCCCTAAATTAAGAAATCTACCGACCCATTTCAGTGGTCGAATGATCAACGCAGTTGTATTCAACCTTTTTTGTTCACGTACTCCCAGAAATATTTTCTCTTCATCTTTGTATTCCCAAAGTGGTTGGTGCATAATGCAGGCTATACATATAATATAATCTACATTTAAAATAAATCCCGTCCAAAATAATGTATTTAAAATTAAGCTATAAATAGAAAAAAAGGTGAATCAAGCTCTTAAATAACTATACTATAGTCGTCCAGATAAGAATCGCATAAAGGAGTGAAAGAGAGAGAAAATCACGTTCTCAGCTAGCATGGCCATACACCCGCGTCTCTTGTGGCCAACCCTAAATTTTGACCTGATTATTCAGTGTTTATAGTGAAATAATGTATTTCTTTAAAGCTCTACATACCCTTTTAGATGTTTTCACCTACCCCAGCCACTTCGGAGACCGCGTGGTCTAACGCACTACTCTTGTATTAGACTAGACTGTCGATTATGGGGGAGATCGAGGTTCTAATCTCAGTCGGGTGTGCTAAGTTTTTTCCCAGATTGGTTTTCCCCTCTCCCTCCACGCAAATTCGGTTACCTTCCTTTCAAATATAGCCTTCCTAACTCCTGAAACTATTAGTGTTATAAGTACATAATTGTATTACTCGAACGCGGTGGTAAAAAAATGCACGCACCCCATATTGAATACTACTGATCCAGACCAGAGGTCATCAACCTTTTTGGTCCACGATCGAATTGTAAACTTATCAAAGTCCCGCGAGCCATCATCGTTTCTCCTGATTTTATTGTTTGTCCATACACTTATGTTTATTCCTTAAACTCAATCTTTACTCAAAATCAATGTCCTCAACCTTAATAGAAGAAAAAAATTAGATAAATAAAATGTACAATTTCATACTACACTATTTAATTTAATTATAACGTTACCGATTATGACCGGTCAAGGTATCTTTGGTCACACTCAAATATTTTTTTGATAGTAATTTATATATTAGAGAGTTTAAGAGATTCAAAAGTCCGACAACTTAACCAAGTTGGTAGCCTGTCTGTCTACTGAGCTAAGGTTCCCGAGTTCGATTACTGGCATGGCTGAAAAATTTATCAATGGTGAAATGTGGGTTTCCCCTTACACAATGATGAATTAACGGCCGGGTGTTGTGTTTTTTCTAAATATAAGTTAGTTTGTAAGTCTTGTGCGGATATAATCAGTCGTTCATCTAAAAAAAAATAAGTTTTTTTTCCCAAATAAACTTAATATTATTTCTGAGCTTTGCTACATTTATATTTTTAATTTTATGTATGCATACAATTTTATATTACTTCACTACATTTGATTAGTTATGATCATTTTTGTAATTAATTTTTGTGGATAGTATGAATATGGTTGAATGATTGTAATCACTGTATTTTTTCGGAATTTTCTTTAGGAGGACGAAGTTAGGAACACCTTTTATGGTTTTTCCGAAAGTACGTACTTTGAAATGATTATTTTTTATTACTTACAAATGATTACAGGTGATTTGGATTAGTTTCAAGGTAAAGGGATAGCTATTGAGGGTAATGTCAAGTTTTGGAGTTATTACGTCAGTTAACACGGTATCCGGGTACAAAAAAGTGACTAGGGGACGAAATTTGGGCCGCTTACCTTATAGGCCTACATACATATTTCTCATTTAATAATTTTTTTTAGCACCGTGTCTTACTACACGTTCGGGCTGTACGCTTGTGTACTAATTATGCTAATGGTTTTAGGAATTATTAAGGTTATGTTTAAAGGAAGTGTACTCGCATTTGCGTGGAGGGAGAGTCTAAATTTATTTTGTACAAACCTCAATCTCCCCGTCATCAGCAGTCTAGTCTACTGCGAGAGTGGCGCGTTAGATCACATGACCGCCGAGGCGGGTATTTATTATTTAATACACTATTTTGGATTTTATTTATTTTATATGTAGTTTATAGAATATGTATAACTTGCATTATGTAACATCTTTGAGGGGTACAAAGTTAAAGACAATTTATATCTGGGGGGGTACGAGAACAAAATAAAGCTTAATACACTGCCTTAGACCATTCAATCACCGGAGTGGGTAAAAAAGTATTAACCAAACTTTTAGGGAATTTGATGTATTTAAGAATGAGAGGGGTTAAGCAGCCTGGAGGGGGGGGGATGGACTTAAAAAACACTGTCTTAACTTAGAGATTCGGTTCCCCTATCCACGCAGTCCGTCCTCGGGTTCGTGAGAAGGTTGTTTGTGGACATGGAGTGGTCCTCCCCCTCTCCCCCCATCACCCTCTTCTACGCCTTTAATACGCTCCGTGGCTGAGCTGTCATTAAGTTATTGGCTACCGTGCGTCGACTGGCCGGTTCCCATGGCTATCACTATCTCTCTCTCACTCTCTCATTGCGTCTCGTCTGTTTATAATGTAGAGTTTCATTATAATATGTCCCTCTTCACATGTGTGCGTGTAGAGAACGCTGCGTCATCTAATGCAATGTGTGTGTATGGTTGTGTGTGTGTCTTTGTTTGTGCCTTTGTGTGTTTGTGTGTGCATGTATGGTTTATGTGTGTGTATGTATGGCTGTGTGTACTTACATGTGTCTATGTCTTATGAGAGTATGTCTATGTATGTGTATGTTTATGTGTGTGTTGGTGTGTATATGTATGTGTGTGTTTGCCCCACTCTCGTGTAATTTATAGGATCTACGGGTATTTAGGTTAAACATAGAAGGGAATAATCTTCTGGCCCAGTTGCTGTGTTTAATCTCAATGTCAACGCAATGATCGGGATTTTTTAAACAACGTGTTACTTCTATAAACCTATAAGTACAATACTGCTAGGTGACCTGGTGGTCTAGGGTCATACTTCTGTCGTGGGGGTCCGGGGTTCAATCCTCGGTCCTGGCACAGATTTATCTGATTACCAAACCCTTCCTTCACCTCTAACAAGACGTGTATTAATCAAAACTTGTGAATGTGTGGAATGCCAGGCCTCCACCGTGGTTCGGATCCCACGTTGAACTGTAGGTCCCCCATTTCATCTCACAATCTCCCTACCATTACACATTAGCGTAAGTGCTTATAATCCGAACGGGTAGTACGACGTGGTGCTAATAATAATAATAATAATAATATAATAATAATAATAAAGTACTGCTACTTAAACTACGTTTTAATTTATTTGTATGTTAATTTTTATGAACAAACTGTATATGTTTAGGCCACGTTGTAATAATTTTTACCAACCAATATGTTTTGGTCATGCTATATAGACTTTTTACCAACTAATATATTTAGTTCATAACTAATTTTGACCAATCAGTATGATTAAGTCTTTTAGTACTATTAGATAAAGCAGCAGTGTGGACTGATATAAATGTTTAGGTCGAGTAATATCATCAGATACAGTAGCAGTTTTGACTGGGTAATATATTCAAGCAGAGTAGTATCATCAGATGCAGTAGCAGTTTTGACTGGGTAATATGTTCAAGTCGAGTAGTATCATCAGATGCAGTATCAGTTTTAACTGGGTAATATGTTCATGCAGAGTAGTATCATCAGATGCAGTAGCAGTTTTGACTGGGTAATATGTTCGCCGAGTAATATCATCAGATACAGTAGCAGTTTTGATTGGGTAATATGTTCAAGCCGAGTAGTATCATCAGATACAGTAGCAGTTTTGACTGGGTAATATGTTCAAGCCGAGTAGTATCATCAGATACAATAGCAGTTTTGACTGGGTAATATGTTCAAGCCGTGTAGTATTATCAGATACAGTAGCAGTTTTGACTGGGTAATATGTTCAAGCCGAGTAGTATCATCAGATACAGTAGCAGTTTTGACTGGGTAATATGTTCAAGTCGAGTAGTATCATCAGATGCAGTAGGTAGTTACCCAGAAGCTCCCATCAAACTCAGCAGGTAAAGGGTCCACACCTGACGCCTCCTAAGACGAGAGAATCGTACCTAATTACGTTTGAATTGTTTAATCGTGTCTTCTTGTTCTTATTTCGTGTGACTGCTTGGACGCGAGTAGAGAAGGAGGGGGGATAATGACATGGTCCACAGGGAGATGAGAAAACATCGCACACTATTCTACAATATGGTCGTTCGTCCATCTATCCTTCTAGCTTATCCTCTAGCCGTCAAACAATACAATCCTTCTTCCTCTGAAAAAAGAAAAGCTACTTTTTCTTTTAAAAAAATTATTATTACTACGCTACATTTTAAGTTATTAAAAGCGATTAAATAATTTGCAAAACACATTTTTTTGTGGTTCAATTTTTGGATCAAAATTAAATTACAAAGTCTCATATACTCGCCATTTTTGAGATTTTAGGTTTAAGATGGGTATTTTTTGTAATTTGTATAGCAGTAAAACTTTTTGGTCTGAATAATCTAATATTACTTCATTAGATAAGTTAACCACCACTGTGGTGTAGTGGTCAGTGAACCTGTCTACGAGGTTAGGGGTCCCGGATTCGATTCCCGGCTGGTACCTCGCGTAATTTTCCCCGAAAGGGGAAATACCCCAACGGTCACCAGGTTTAGGTAAATTAGGCTCAAGTTAGGTTTAAGTGAATCCACTGGTTTCAGAACCCCAGACTCACTATCACCATCATCTTATCTCATCTCATCGGGACATGGAAAGAATGTTCGATCAGTACATTCGGACGTACCCTGGACAACGATACAGTAGTACTGATTAATATTTCCACAAACCGGTCTAAAAATTATGTATCCCAGAAGCGTAAAATATATATATATATATGTATATATATATATAGTTTAATTTTCTACACGTGGTAGTATTAACAGTATTTGAATACTTGTCATGGGCATATTTGAACAAAAACTTAGAGAAAAACTAATCATCAAATTTATTTATGGCGACGACAGAAATTCAAGAACTGTTGATATCAATATGTGTAGAAAATTAAACGTATTCACTGAAGCAATAACTGATTTATTTTAACTAAATTTTATTTTTATAAAAACAAACTACTGATCCTAGCTCCCTTTCCCTCCTTCATACTGACTGACCTTAAGGGTTCCACCTTCTTGAGACAAATTTCCTCACACTACTTTATTTTTTATGAGAATGGCAGTTCTGAATCTTCAAAACTAAAAAAAAACATATTCAATCATCCCAGAATATTTTGCTGTGAGCTTGTTAAAAAATATTATTTTATTTTTCTGGGGGAAAGTGACCTACAGTATGTCTGCTTTGGTTTCGTTGCAACATTTCACGTGAACATCGTCAAAAATTAAATTAGTTTACCTTATCGTTATTTTTAATCACTATAAAACTTAAAATGTACGCGTTTTAATCTCATAAGAACATCCTTTCACCTACATTTATGGCATGAACAATTTTTTTTAAATAGAAAATATCTTAAATCAATGCTATTATTCCTAAGGCAGGTGAGGTGAACCTTCAAGAGGGTAGCTTAAGATACAAGAGACCCTAATTCGATTCTAAACGATGCTTGAAATAATATTGTGAGTATATAATAAAGATTCAAATAATTAAATGTCAATAAGAGATATTACTATAATATATAAGAGCATTTATCGATAATTTTGAATTTCTTAGCAAGAACAGTTGCTTCTATCATGTAATTAACGACATGTTTAAGAGCCTAATATATAAAATCAATAAGCTAAAAAATATATGTGTGAATAAAATTAGATTATTCAAGGGGGAAAATGTATGTTGACATAATTTAAAAGAAAGATTATATTTAATATTTCTCAATTCAGATATAAATGATCAACTATTAAGATGTTGTAAATTTTAGAGTTTTAATTTTTCTTTTGAAAAGCACCCGTTTGGGCTATTCGCACATTTACTCTAAATAAGATAGGGGTAGGTAGTTGTAAAACTAAGAGTAAATGTACCCACGTTTACCTGGATGGAAAGTGGTAAATCATTTAAGAAAAAACACCCTAGTAGGCAATCCAAATATTGTAAGCTTGACGATTTAGACCACGTGACCACGTGTGGGGGTGTAAAACTCCTCGGATCAAAAAAAACGTATGTGTTTTATATTTTGGAAAATAGTCTTAACCTTTTCTTGGAAACATTTGAAAGTGTTTTTGGATAGGCTACACGCGTTGCGTGACTGTTTAAACAGTTGCCGGCTCTGTTTGTCTGGCGTGTTAGAGCTATATATTGATAGGGCAAGGTAGCTTAGGTGCGGTGGAAGGAAACGCGAGTTAAGTACGTGTACAATTTTTATTTTAAGAACTATTTTATCAAAATAAATCAATTTTGCTTAGGTTGATAGTTAGTTTACTTTTCTAAACTAGTATAGAAGTCGCAATGTTAGCAAGGAGGCCTTGTAATTGGTCTTTAAAGACACAAATACTGATAATATCCATTAAGGAGGCATTGTGATTTTTAACTGAACTATAAAACACAGATCTTGATAATGTCCATCAAGGAGGCCTTGTAATTGTACCATGGTCTTTAAAGACACAAATCTTGGTAATATTAATAAGGAGGCATTGTTATTGTTACAATGGACTATAAAAACACAGAACGTGGCATTGTCCATTAATGAGCCCTGTAATTGTACCACGGGCTGTGAAGACACGGATCTTGGCAATATTCATCAAGGAGGCATTGTTATTGTACAATTGACTATGAAGACACAGTTCCTTGCAATATTCATCAAGGAGGCATTGTTATTGTATAATGGACTATAAAACACAGAACGTGGCATTGTCCATCAAGGAGGCCCTGTAATTGTACCACGGCTATGAAGACACGGATCTTGGCAATATTCATCAAGGAGGCATTGTTATTGTACAATGGACTATAAAGACACAGAACGTGGCATTGTCCATCAAGAAGGCCCTGTAATTGTACCACGGGCTATGAAGACACGGATCTTGGCAATATTCATCAAGGAGGCCTTGTAATTGTACCACAGACTACTCTGCTACTGCACTCGGCCATGAAGACACAGACAAATGGTAGGACATTAGTTTGTACACAGAATAAATACTCCACGAAGCAGTGGTGGAGTTGTGCCATCAGTCAGTGCCACGTTGGGCCGCATAGCTACTGGACTGGTCACAATCTTGCCAGCCTCTGATTAAGTTGCGTTTCCCCTCTCTATATCATCCTCTGTGTGTCTGAATTGTTAGAGGGACACTTCTTCGATTCTAAGCTGAGTTGATTATTTGTTTGAGACATCGTCGTAGTACTCAAATGCTCGGATATCTGGTGAGGGAGTGGAATCTTAAGATGGAGTGCTAGTGAGCGCGAATTTAGTGCGCTTTTTGCAGTTTTTACAGCAAAAGATTTTTTGGTAAAAATAAAACAAATATTTCTCCAGTATGAGCATAGTTTAATTTTCTTCACACCCACTTTGGTGCGCGTGGTCTAACGTACTACTCTCGCAGTAGACTAGACTCCCGATGACGGGGAGATCGAGGTTTGAATCTCGTCAGGCGTATTGAGGCTGGTTTTTCAAAATAGTTTTCACTCTACCTTACGCTAATTCAGGTACATTTCCTATGAATATAACCTTCCTAATCTATGAACAATGCAATTAGTACGTAAGCGTATAGTCCGAACGGGTATTAAGAAGCAGTGCTAAAAATATAATTCTTCACGTGGTGATATCAACATTTGTTGAATATCTGTCATGAGCATAGTGGTATTAGATTAAAACTTTTTAAATGAAGAGAAAAAATTGTCATTAAATTCCAGGACATCCTTGAAACTTATTCAACAACTGTTTATATCACCATGGGAAGAAAATTAAACTATGATTCTACTGGAGCAATATTTTATACATAACAATGTTTTGTTGTAAAATCAGCAAAAAACACCTTGTCTCACGTCCCCTACACTCTAACCTTGAAACGGTTAGCTTGGTCGGCAATGCGTCTGGCTGCTGATGTAACGTCACAGGCTGAAGGTTTTTATTTCTTAACACCGCATCTCCCCACTCGTCTCTCCACCCATATGAACTAATTTCGCTAATGTGTTAAGGATCGGAAGAGGAAGTGTGCCCGCATTTGCATAGAGGGAGAGTGACAGAACCATTCAGGAAAAAACTCAGTAAACCTGACAAGGATTCGAACACCGATCTCCCCTTCTTTGACAGTTCAATCTATTTATAGAGTGATGCATTTTAGACGATTCTACTAGTGTATCGGGTATCATCATTGTTTAAAAAAAATAATAAGAGTAATTGGTTTATGTATCATCCAAAAACATGATCTACTTAATTTAGAATACTTGTTTTCATTTAAACTCGACTCGAAGGGATGTTTTCATTTTCGTTTAATTTGATGTTAGGACTATTTAACGAATCTTTTGAACCGACTTATTGTATCAGCACACGACTTATAAAATAAATTTATATAAATAAGACACAACCCCAGTCCCCCAGCCGTTAATACATCACTGTGAAGAGGAAAACTAATATTTAACTTTTGATTATTGGTTTTTAATGTGCCGGGAATTTAAACCGAGACTCCAGCTAGGTAGGCAGACACGTTAACGATTAAGCTAAGGTGGCAGAAAATAAATGCCTACGCACTCAAACCTAAAATTATGTCGAGGCTAGTATAACAAAGCGCTAATACAGTCCCAATGAGTAGCAGAGTAATTAGAAATGCTCCCGGAATTATTATTTCGTTTCGTGTTACCCAACGATAGCCGCTGGCTCGTTTTAAAAAAAAAATCCCGAAAGGTGGTGGCATTCCTGATTACGGTTTTTGGACCTATAGGAAGGGAGCGACGGGTAACATTCCTTCCAGGGGTAATAATACAATTTCCCCCTCCCACCCACCCACACCACCTAGCCCTTCCCTTCCTTTGTAAGAACAAGGCCAGACCATATTTTTCGGACTTGATTTGATTCTTCAGTTGCTCTAGAAACTAGATTATCTCGCGGTTTAAATAGTTACGTTCGTTCGTGCATGACAAATCAGAATAATAAATAAGAGGACATAAGAGTAGATCTATAGGAACAGTGAGTGGTTCTTAAAAATTTCTTGAACGCGTCTTAAGATGGGGACGAGAACATTTTTTTAAAAGGTTTTGGTAGTTTAATATCTATGATGTAACGTAAAAGTACAATTTTAATTCGATTGCTTATCGACTCTTTTTTTTTTATTTAATACTTTTACCATCTCTTTTATGAAAAGTATTGTAATCGTAAATTAATTGTCAAAAAAAAATATAGTCAGGCTACATCTACCTTTTTGCACAAACTTGTATCTAACAATTAAAAAAACCACTTCGGTGGCTGAGCGGGCTAAGGCGTCACTTTTGCAATATACTGTAGACCTATCACTGGTGACGAGGAGATCGCGTCTTAAATAATCTTGTTCTGATGTACTGAGGGTCGTTTTTCATAGATGTTTTCCTCTCTATTTCGCCACGCAAGTGTGGATACATTTCCTCTAAATTCAACCTTACCTATTCCTAGCACATTATTGTGATTAGAACATATACGTTTAAACTGAATGGGTAGTGAGTGGTGGTTAAAAAAAAAAGTGAATATTTGAAACCCTAACTTCCAAAGTTCGTGGTAGCGTCTCAAACTAGTTTATAAGTCATATGATGATAAAGGCTTAAGCTTGGAACGCATTCATAAAATACCTTAATACCTTGATCTCTTAAGTGACCAACACAGAATTTTAATTTTTTTATTTCTCATGAAGATAATAATCGTGACAATTTTTGACCTTTAGATATTTGATGGCTTTCATTCAAACTTAAACTTGATATTTAGATATTATATGGTAATACCTTGAAGAGAAACAAATTACCATTATCAATTATAGCTCTAAAATTAAGGTCATCTTACTGATGAGTGATTTTTTTTTATTTAAAAACTAAAAAATTCCCAAAAATTGTTCTAACGATGTTGCTCAGATTGAATAGCTGGGGAGTAACTTTCATGATAAATAACTGTGTACTTGTTATTCATAGAAAATTCGTTTAGGGGTAGTTTTTCTGATGTCTGATTTTTTGATTAAGACGAAATCGATTTTAAAGACAATGATGAGCACTTGGACAAAGGCGTCGTTCTTATCTTGTCTGGTTTTCCAGTGGCAAGCCGCACTACGTTGTAAGGAGATGGGTGGGAGGGTTTCAACTAGTGATTTTTATCTTTGGTTTTCCCATCTCTCTCCATTTTATTACGAGCGCATTTACTATAAACGATTTTTCTAACCCCTACCCCGTGAATTTTACGGTTGAGGACAATTCTGGTAAATTTAATGATTGATTAGAAATTTCATCAACAAATACGCTTTGCTCAAACCTATCTTGAAACATTTTTCCAGTAAATTAAATGTACTTGAAAAATGGCACATGGATACTGGAATTGAACTTTGAGCTTCTGACTTAGGACGCCAATGCTCTACCATTTGAGCTATTCAGTGTTCCTCCCGTGCTCAGGGTCATTCTTCACGCGCAGCTTAAGGCAGAGTCTGTGATGAATCCTGAACACACACTGGACGATTCCTGGATAGCTCAAGTGGAAGAGCATCGGCATGATAAACCAAAAGGTCAAGGGGTTCAATTCCCGTGACCAGGTGAAATTGCTCAACAGAAATAGGCTTACTACCAAAATACATTAAAATTAAACATAGCTATGATGGGCACTTTTTTTTGTCACTGCGTCTTGTCATTGTTCGGGTTATACGCCTATGAACGTACTAGCTATGCTAAATTGCTAATGTGCTAGGAATGAGAAAGGTTGAGTTTAGAGGACATGTAACCGAATTTGCATGGAGGGGGAGTGGAAAACCATTTAGTAAAAAAAACTCAGTACACCCAACCGGGATTCGAACCCCGATCTCCCCATATTCGTCAGTTCAGTCTATTGTGAGAGTGAGTGATACCTTAGACCATTCGACCACCGAGGTGGGTTGGGGAAAAGTTACTAAATCTACTTTCACGTAATCATACGTCAAATCATGTGATCTTCAGCTGTTACTTTTGATATATAGTCTACTATCAATATCATCAACATCAATGGGGATTTAGGGGACGCGATAAAAGGCCAATGTTTTTTGCACTTTTTATATCAAATCTTTTTTGGTCAAAAATAAATAAAATATTGCTCCAGTACAAACATTAATTTTCTTCACACGATGATATCAACATTTGTTGAATATCTCTCAAGGTTATCCTGGAATCTAATGACAACTTTTTCTCTTAATTTAAAAAGTTTCTCATGTAATGTCGCTATGCTCATGACAGATATTAAACAAGTTTTGATTCCACCATGTTCCCTATCCCCCCGCCCCCCACCAAGCTCACTACATCCCCACCTTAATCAACGTTGATCGAAAAAAAAAGTGTATTTTCTAAAAGATCCTTCATTTGAAAACTGTACTGTACATGAAAGCCATATTTTCAAGCTTTAAGACAAAACAGTAAAATTTGACGAGATCTCAAGTATCCAATGAATGATGAACCTGATTTTTGAACCACCTGTACCTATTACGTGGACATAGGCCACTGTGTCTCCCAAGGACCTGTTGGGAGCTCACTCAATTCCAGTAGCTTGAGATATGTCGGTATGACGGGCCGGAGGCTTTGGTAACAAACAGACAACAAAAACAACAAGAGACAATGGAACAACTAAATATGGACAATGAAGTTGAATCGCCGCCTCACAGGATTCCCTGGAGCCAAAAGGACCGGGTAGAGGACTGCTTTAGGGACGAGTGGGATAGCTTATTACCAGGGCCTGGATTTTGATGACTTGTCGTCTTTTTATTGGAACATCACAGACAATGCTTATGTGTACATAAATAAGTTCATGATCTGGTTGTATATTCTAGAAGTCATGTTTTGGAACTTTTTAGCTCATACTTTCTTAGTTTGCTTTCTTTTAAAGTAATTTTTAAGCATTTTTTAAAATGTAATTTGATTTTCTTATGTATTTTTAGTGATTTTCGAACATTCATGTTGAATAAGAATGCTACCATCGTTATTTTATAACCGCCTCGTGGCGTAGTTGGCTAACGCGCTAGTCGTGTTAAGCCGACTGCCGAGGACGGGAGATCGAGGTTCGAATCTCGGTTGGATGAACTGGGGTGGTTTTTCCTAAATAGTTTTCCACATCCCTCCAACGCAAATGCGGGTTCACTTCCTCTTAAGTCAACTTTCCCAATTCCTAATCCATTAGCGTAATTAGTACTTAAGCGTATAACCCGAACGGGTAGTAAGACGCGGTGCTAAAAAAAAGAAAAAAAAGTTATTTATAAATGTATACTTTATTCAATACAGTTTTTTTAGCATCGCGTCTTACTACCCGTTCGGATTATACGCCTATGTACTAGTTAAACTACTGGATAAGGGAGCCTTATTTGAGAGAAAATGGACCCACATTAGCGTGGAGGGAGAATAGAAAAAATATTTGTGTAAAATCACCATCAGTGCATCCAACCTGGATCGAACCCTGATCTACCCGTCTTCGGTAGTCTAGTCTAACACGAAAGGAGCGCGCTAGACTAAGTGGCCACCGGAGCGGGTCAATACACAGTTGTCGGAATGAAAAGATTATTTATTTTATTTATTTAGCACCTCAGCTTACTACCTATTTTTGCTATTCGCTTAAGTACTAATTATGCTAATTGGCTAGGAATTGGGAAGGTCGAAAATAGAGGAAGTGAACACTCATTTGCCTGGAGGAAGAGCGGAAAACCATTTAGGAAAAACCACCCCCAATTCACCCGACAGGGATTTGAACCTTGATCTCCCCGTCCTTGGAATTCTAGCCCAACACGAAACTAGCCCGTTAGCTAATGACGCGACGGAGGCGGGTAAATGAGAATGTAGTCAATGAACTTTTAATCTTCTTTGCTTATTTCTGAAGCAGATATTTTGTAAATCAATATTATTTTTAGCAGAATGCAAGAGTTTAGTTGCTAAAGTCTTTTCTTTGCCAATATATATATTTTTAGTTCACATTTTATAAAACTTGTGTTTGATTTAGTCATATGCATTTATTACGACTCTTTGTTCATATTTTTATTTCATTTTCTGAAAATTTGAAGTATTTTTTTAGAATCCTTAGGTCATTTGATAGTTCATTTTTTAATCATTTTTCGATCATCAAAATCCGGGCCCTACTTATCACCCTCTCTATCTCGTCGTTGCAAATTATCGTCCTAACACTCCTTTTAAACGTATTTGCTTGTTTTTTAATTAGTATCTTAATCCTCAAGCTTATTTTTTTTATACCACCGCGTCTTTATAAAGTCCAATTTTCGTAGGAAAGGCCACATCATAACACTTTATCCCTATCTGGGGATAGTTCTATCCAGTCCACCTCATTACACCCTAACCCTATCTTGAGCTACTTCTATCCAGTCCACATCAATTACACCCTACCCCTATCTTGGGCTAGTTATATCCAGTCCACATCATTACACCCTACCCCTATCTTGGGCTAGTTCTATCCAGTCCACCTCATTACGCCCTATCCCTATCTCGAGCAAGTTCTATCCAGTCCACCTCATTACACCCTCTCTCTTTCAAGTTATTTCTAACGTTATCCTTCCATCTACGTCTATGTCTTCCCAATGGTCTCCTCCCATTGGGTTCTGCCGTCAGTAACCTGAACATGATTCTAGATTCTCCCATTCGCGCTGCATGTCCTACCCACCGTAATCTGGGAGACTTGATTATCCTAATAATATCTTGTGATGAGTACAGGGTATTTAACTCGTCATTATGTAACTTCCTCCACTCCCAAGTAGCTTCACTCCTTTTTGGACCAAATATCTACCTTAGCAACTTGTTTTTGAACATCCTAAATTTGCTTTCGTCATGTAAGATAAGAGATAAAGTTTCACAACCATAATGTCAACACTTAGGCATATAAACATAAATCAGGAAAATGTAGCTCGGTAGTAGCATTTTATTTAATTAGCTACTTGTCGTTTAGTAAGAACAATATTTTTAGTTATTACAGTTGTTACAATAACCCACTTCAGTGGCCTCATGGTCTAAGGCGCTACTCTCACAATGGACTAGACCGCCGATTACGGGGAGATCTAGGTTCTAATCTCGCTCGGGTGAACTGAGGGTGGTTTTTCCAAAATAGTTTTACACTTTCCCTCCACGCAAATGCGGATACACTTCCTCTATATGTAAACTTCCTAATCCTAAAACCATTAGCGTAATTAGTACATAAGCACATAACCCGAACGGTTAGTATGACGCGGTGTCTACCCGCCTTGGTGGCGTAGTTAGCTAATGCGCTAGTTTCGTATTGAGCTAGACGGCTGAGGACGGGAAGATCGAGGTTCAAATCTCACTTGGGTAAACTGGGGTGGTTTTTCCTAAATAGTTTCCCATTCTCCCTCCACGCCAATATGGGTTCACTTCCTCTATATTCAACCCTCCCAATTCCTATCCCATTAGCATAATTAGTAATTAAGCGTATAGCCTGAATGGTTAGTATGATGCGGTGCTAAATTAAAAAATAAAATAAAAATACTTGGTGTTAAAAAAGTAAAAATAATCAAGGTATATTTTAAGGCATAAGGCATATTTTTAGATAAAAAGGTGATATTGCATGCAAATACCCATATAATCATGACATATTATCATTATCATTATTATTATTATATATGCCTTGCTAAAATATAAAGTTAAAATATAATCAATTTAGGCGTATAGGTCTATAATTTTTAATATACTTTTTTAGTAAAAATAGATACAAAAATTATTAAGGCTAGAGTTTGCACCGGGTGTATACGTATTAACTACGATGATTGATTTTTAAAATATGAAGGGTGGTGATGGTTGTTAAGTATCTCTTATGTTTCATGCAGATGTATGTACAAGTGTATTGTGTGAGTGCTTGTTAACAGGTTTCATGTTTCATGTAGATGTATGTACAAGTGTATTGTGTGAGTGCTTGTTAACAGTTATATTTCATGTAGATGTATGCACAAATGTATTGTGTGAGTGCTTGTTAACAGGTTTGAGGTTTCATGTAGATGTATGTACAAGTGTATTGTGTGAGTGCTTGTTAACAGTTATCATGTTTCATGTAGATATATGTACAAGTGTGTTGTGTGAGTGCTTGTTAACAGGTTCCATGTTTCATGTAGATGTATGCACAAGTGTATTGTGTGAGTGCTTGTTAACAGGTTTGATGTTTCATGTAGATGTATGAACAAGTGTATTGTGTGAGTGCTTGTTAACAGGTTTGATGTTTCATGTAGATGTATGCACAAGTGTATTGTGTGAGTGCTTGTTAACAGTTATATTTCATGTAGATGTATGTACAAGTGTATTGTGTGAGTGCTTGTTAACAGTTATATTTCTGTAGATGTATGTACAAGTGTATTGTGTGAGTGCTTGTTAACAGTTATATTTCATGCAGATGTATGTACAATGTATGTGTGAGTGCTTGTAACAGGTTTCATGTTTCATGTAGATGTATGACAAAGTGTTTGTGTGAGTGCTTGTTAACAGTTTATTTTCATGTAGATGTATGTACAAAGTGTACTGTGTGAGTGCTTGTTAACAGGTTTGCATGTTTCTTGTAGATGTATGAACAAGTGTATTGTGTGAGTGCTTGTTAACAGTTATATTTCATGCAGATGTATGTACAAGTGTATTGTGTGAGTGCTTGTTAACAGGTTTGATGTTTCATGTAGATGTATGTACAAATGTATTGTGTGGATGCTTGTTAACAGGTTTGATGTTTCATGTAGATATATGTACAAGTGTACTGTGTGAGTGCTTGTTAACAGGTTTGATGTTTCATGTAGATGTATGTACAAATGTATTGTGTGAGTGCTTGTTAACAGGTTTGATGTTTCATGTAGATGTATGTACAAATGTATTGTGTGAGTGCTTGTTAACAGGTTTGATGTTTCATGTAGATGTATGTACAAGTGTATTGTGTGTGTTTTCAAGTAAGTCTCATGTTTCATGTAGAGGTATATACAAATGTGTTATATGAGTGACAAGCAGTGACTAGAGAACAATGGCGACCACCTGTGAGAGAAGCAATTAGTGTTAATTGCCCGGATAGCTAAGGCAGGTGTGGTTTGGTGGCTGCGTTTCGCAAACAACTTCACACTTCTCTGGTGAGCAGAGACTGGTGTTCCGTCTGTTGTTTTATGTTTTACCGCGAGGGGGAGGGGGGAAATAATATGCACTTTATAAACATTTGAAAGCTTGTTTATTACCCTAGTCTACACAAAATAATATAATTATAAATAGATTGCTCTCGCTAAATAAAATATACGACACAATCATACATAATTTGTCATAAAGTCTGTTAGTTATCAGCAGGGCCCAGTTTTTTTATAACTATGACTGTACTTTTTTATCACATACAATGCTCATAAGACAACTTCTATTCATGATTCCCTTGTTAAAGAAATGTTTATTTATAGATTTTTTTGTCATTTTTTTCAATTTGGGATATATTTTCTTGTTTTGCTTTATTTTTTAGACTTTTGTGATCATTTTCAGGCATTTTTGATTAATTTTAAGGCATTCCTGTTGAAAAAGTATATTTTTTAATATTATAAATTTAATATTTTCCCAGTACATGGTTGTTTGAATGATAAGATAATGTAGGCCATGAAGTTTGTATCCTCTTTGCTTGTTTGGTTGTAAAATACACATTCTTGGTGAGACTGCAACTAGCCTGGAGAGGGTTGCGTTGGGAAGGGGTAGCTATTACTTCTGAGCAGATACAAATTTAATTATTTTTGTTTGGCACCGCGTTCTACTACCTGTTCAATCCTGGTCCCGGCACAGATTTATCTGATTGCCAAGCCCTTCCTTCACCTCTGACAAGACGTGTATTGATCACAACTTGTGAATGTGAGGAATGCCAGGCCTCCACCGTGGTTCGGATTCCACGTTAAACTGTAGGTCCTCCATTTCATCTCACAATCACCCTACCATTACACATTAGCTTAAGTGCGTATAAACCGAAGGGCTAGTAAGACTTGGTGCTAATAGTAATAATGATAATAATAATACCTGTTCAGGTTATTCACGTATGCGCTAATTACATTAATAGTTTTAGTGATGAAGGTTATATTTAGAGGAAGTGTACCCGCATTTGCCTGAAAAATCCTTTTGGGAAAAAAACCTCGATACACCCGACTGAGATCTGAGCCTCGATCTCCGCGTCATTAGCATTATATATTATTTACCGCGAGAGTAGAGCCTTTGACCATGTGGCCACCGAAGTGGGTATGAAGTAGATATTTGTAAGCCAATATTACACTTTTAACAGAATGCACAAGTTTAGTCGTTAAAGGCTATTTATTTAATTTTACATTTTGTAAAGTGCGTGCTTGATTTAGTCGTGTGCGTTTATTACGAGTTTTTATTCATATTTTTAGGTCATTTTTTTGAAAATTTGAATTCATTTTATAGAATGTTTAGGTCATAGGTTTAAAAAAATAATATTTGAGTAATCAAATCCGGGACCTAATTATCAGCTAACTAAATTCCCCAGGCGTTCCCAAACTGGGCGTCGCCGGTATTGGTCTGGGGCTATAAATAAAAACTAAAATTTAGAATATAGCCTATAGTGAAATGCAACATGCAAATTTTCAATACGTGTACACTCGTACACATTTTAAAGACTGGAATAAATGATACAAGAAAATACATAATTTTTTTCTTGTGAAAACGTTCCCTTCATATGAGTTCCGGATTCTAATGCTCCTTGGAAACTTGGTGTGACGTCATGCACAACTTCCACCCCTACAGTATGAGAATGGAAAAGTCACCAAGTCAAATTTGGTCAATTTTTTTTAATATTGGGTACAGGGGCGTCCCACGGAAAATCTGACATGTGAAGGGAGCGTGGTCTTAAAAAGTTTGGGAACCCATGAGCTAGCCATAAATCAATTTTTACCCAAAGATTAAGCATACATTGTCATTCATCATGTAAAACATTTTCTGAATACCCATTTTTGGACAAAATCGTTAAAGCCATTTTCAAAATACAGTATAAGATTTTTTCAAAATTCAGTCTACAGTAAACTACCCTTAATTTTAGGGTTACTATCTATATTATTTGACCTGGAGGATAGTAAAATAAAATAAAGACACTTCAATCTTTTATTGTCCTTAACATAAAATACATTTGAAGGGTAGGCCTACAGGGTAAAATGTGAAATTCACACTACACACATTTCCCAGGACAACTTTTATATCTCAAACCCCTTAAGAGCCCCATCAAATAATTTTTTGACTAATTAAATATGACAGAAACCTCTTTTAATCATAATTTAAAGTGAATTAGAATGTTCTTATGATTGTCTAACAGATGGCACCACTATCTCAATATGAGTTAAAATCGGTCCTTCCCTGTTTTCCCATGTACCATTCGTAGGGGTCTATTATAAAGGTATCTGGCGTGTTTACTGAGGGTGGTTTTCACCTAAATTATTTTACACTCTCCTTCCATGCGAATGAGAATACACTTCCTCCAAAACTTAACCTCCCTCATCCCTAGCACATTAGTTTAATTAGTAGCTATGCGAAACTTATTGCTCGAACGGGTGTAAAACGCAGTGCTTGTGTATATATATATATATATATGTATATATATATATGTATATATATATATATGTATATATATATATGTATATATATGTATATATCTTAGTTTTCGTTCCAGGTATCTAATCATAATATTTTTATTTTATAAAATACTTAATAAAAAAACCACTTCGGTGGCCGTGTGGTCTAACGTGCTAGTCTTGTGTTGGACTAAACTGCCAAAGACAGGGAGATTAGGGTTCAATCTCGGTCGGGTGCACTCACTGATGGTGGTTTTCCTAAATGTTTTTCCACTCTACCTCCATGCAAATGTGGGTGCATTTCCCCTAAATCAAGCCTTAGTAATTCCTAACCCATTAGTGCAATTAGTACATAGGCGTATACACCGATCGGGTAGTAAGACGCGGTGCTAAAATAAACAACGTAACAGTCTACTTAACAACGTATATGACATAGAAAATCTTAACCTAGTACAACAACACGATACATTGAATACCTAAATTCAAGGTAAGACATAAATAAATTTGCGTCATTAAAAGCACACAATGAATTATCTTCTACCCACCCTTTGTATTAAACTATGAGTATTACATTACCCGCCTCGGTGGCGTAGTTGGCTAACGCGCTAGTCGTGTTGAGCTCGACCGCCGAAGACGGGGAGATCGAGGTTCGAATCTCGGTCGGGTGAACTGGGGGTGGTTTTTCCTAAATGGTTTTTCACTTTCCTTCCACGCAAATGCGGGTTCACTTCCTCTAAATTCAACCTTCCCAATTCCTAATCCATTAGAGTAATTAGTACTTAAGCGTATAACCCGAACGGGTAGTAAGACGCGGTGCTAAATATTATTATTATTATTATTATTATTATGAGTATTCCTCAAAACCTTTATTTAGTCTCCCTAACCATGCAAACTTGTCGGTTACATGGGTGGGGCAAAGGGGGAGGGGGTCTAGAAAACAGTATTACCATAGAGAAAGGAATTTTCTCTATGGTAATACAAACATGACCAGGAAATGGTTTCAGTCATCTTTACGAAGCTGTCATGCCATGGCTATTCCAGTTGTACCAACATAAAAATAAAAACTAATTAAAAATGTCGCTAAGCAAAACATTTTAAAACTCGCAAAGCTTATATTTCATGTCAAAATTAAGAGCACTTAAAAAGAGTGAAACAACATTAGCAAGACTAGACAAATAAATTAGTTGAAAAAAAAAATGAAAAAAAAGAGCAACAACTGCGTTATTAAAACAAATAGAATGAAAGAAAAAAAATTAAACAGGTTGTAAATATTTAATTTTTCATCTTGAGATATTTAACGTGCACTTTCTGAACTGACTGATTATATCAGCACACAAGTTGTAAACTAACTTAAATATAGAACAGTCACAGCACCCAGCCCCCTTTATCATTAATTCACAACTGTGAGAGAGGAAACTCACATTTAACCTTTTTTTTTTTGCCATGTTGGTATTAGAACCTGACATCCCTAGTATATAATTGGGGTGAATAATTACATACAACTTTAAATAGTGGTAACTTACATACCACCCTAAGTTGAGTTTACTTACACATCACCTTATTTTAGGGGTATATACATCCTTAATTTGGGAATACTTACATATCAACTTAAATTGGGGTTACTTAATTATCAACCTATTTTGGGGATACTTAATTATCAACCTATTTTGGGGATACTTATCAACTCACATAACAACTTAAATTGGGGATACTTACATATACACTTAAATTTGGGTTACTTAATTATCAACCTATTTTGGGGATACTTATCAACTCACATACCAACTTAAATTGGGAATACTTACTTATCAACTTGAATTTGGTACCAACTTAAATTGGGGATACTTACATATTACCTTAATTTAGTGTTACTTACATAACATCTGAAACTTGGGTGAAGTACATACCATTCAAGTTCATGCTACCTATATACCACCTTAATTTGCAGTTACTTTTCTCCCACCCGCCTCGGTGGCGTAGTTGGCTAACGCGCTAGTTGTGTTGAGCTCGATCGCCGAGGACGGGGAGATCGAGGTTCGAATCTCGGTCGGGTGAACTGGGGGTGGTTTTTCCTAAATGGTTTTCCACTCTCCCTCCACGCAAATGCGGGTTCACTTCCTCTAAATTCAACCCTCCCAATTCCTAATCCATTAGCGTAATTAGTACTTAAGCGTATAACTCGAATGGGTAGTAAGACGTGGTGTTAAATAATATATATATAAATATATTACTTTTCTCCCACTTTGACTCTTGATGACTACCACTCCACCTTAAATGAGGGACAAGCAACAAACACACAATGGTAGAAATGAAACTTAGATAAAAGATGTTATAAATTAGAGGAGGCCTCTTATGGAACTGGAAATAAATAATAATCAGGAGAATGTCCGTACAGCATCTGTAGCTGGTGCAGCGGTAATTATTATAATGGGTAATACGTTATATTCCCTAATGCCAAGCAGGCATGCTTCGTCACGACGCGTCATTAGCAGGCTTTGGTGCATCACCGGGTGCTGTAGTGTAGCTCACGTATGTTGAGAGGGCATTAGCAGGTTTGGGTGCATCACTAGGTGCTGTAGTATAGTTCAGGAATGTTGAGAGGGCATTATCAAGCTTAGGTGCATCACTAGGTGCTGTAGTGTAGCTAAGGTATGTTGAGAGGGCATTAGGAGGCTTGGGTGCATCATTAGGTGCTGTAGTGTAGCTCAGGTATGTTAAGAGGCATTAAAGCAGGTTTGGGTGCATCATTAGGTGCTGTAGTGTAGCTCAGGTATGTTGAGAGGGCATTAGCAGTCTTGAGTGTCTCACTAGGTGCTGTAGTTTAGCTCAGGCTATGTATAGAGCCCTAACAGGCTTGGGTGCATCCCTAGGTGCTGTAGTGTATCTCAGGCATGTTGAAAGAGGTTTAATATGCTTGGATGTGACACTAGGTGCTGTAGCATAGCTCAGCTATGTTGAGAGCACATTATCAAATTCTGATAAAGCAAGCATTATTGTATGCAGTATATTAAATTAAGTTCATAGAGCAATAAATATTTGGAATGACCCCGGGACATTATTTTGTGTAAGCGCACCATTAATTTACTTATCATGCAATCAAGGCTTGTCAATACAACCAATAACATTCATTCAAACGGAGCTAAGCTAGATCTCTGGCTAAAACTTTCATAAAAATGAGGGCATTAATTTAAAGAACCATTCCAGATTGTTTCTTTTCATTTCCTCCCCCACCCCCCCTCCCAACCATCAACATTCGTTAATGGACCGTAACTTGAAAAACACAAATTAAAGCGCCTCTAAAAATGTGTTTGGTTCCGGCTGTAGCTTTCCGCGTGCTCTTTTCAACACATACCGATTGATATTGCACGCTGGCCCATTAGCCCCCCCCCCTTTCCCCAATCATCTACCCCCCCTTCCCCCCAAACCAACAACCACATCACGGTGCAAAGCAAGCAGGAGAAGTTCATTTTGATGTTTTTGTTTTTAATAGCTTGTAAAGTTGGTAATGCAGAGACGTGTTGGCAGCTTTTAATGGTACTGTAATGGCGGCTGAAAGAGTCGTAACAATAATAATAATAATATGAATGTGACGTCGCAGACATTCTTGGTTTTGAAAGTTTCACTGTTTTGCTTCGTGTTAAACAGGCGGGCCCCTTATTTCCCCGTTCCCCCCTCCACGCTCTGTCCTCACGTCTGTACGACATAATATAGCCGGTGAGGGAGTTTAATTGCTCGTTAGGTTAACAAGGCGAACTATATGTTTTATCCTTGAACGTTTTTTTTATTTTTATTTTGTTTTAAGCACGTTAAGAGCCCTCGTCTCATGGCCGGTTAACCGGGGAGTTAGGCACAAGATTACGCTCGAAACAGAAAAATTATCGAAGTTAGACTTCACTTTACGACAGAGTTTAAAGCAATGTCAAGACTAGCGAGCCGAGCCCCAACCCGAGCCCCGAGCTTCAAGCCGAGCCTAGTTAACGTTGGATAAATAGGTTCGTCGGAATGCTCGCAGCAACCCAGTGAATGTCGGTATTTCGAGAAACATCAAAGGATGTTACGAGGCTCGGCTCAAAAACTCACTGGACGGCGCTGCGAGCTGAGCCTCGAGCCGATCCACTTGCAACTTGAAATGATTTTTTTATTTCTGATTAACCTTCCGTCACACGCGCTTTAAATATTAGCTGAGCAGTTGAGGGTTGTAAATTGTATTTACTAAACCTTGAAATTTTTTTTTGAAATTAAATTTTTCTGTAATTGACATATTTTTTTATTATTATTTTTTGTTATTATTTAGCACCGCGTATTATTATCCTTTCGGGTTGTACGCTAAAGTACTATTTACGCTAATGAGTTAGGAATTATTAAGGTTTAATTTAGAGAAAGTGAATCCGCATTTGCGTGAAGGGAGAGTGGAAAACCAATTAGGAAAAACCCGCCCCAATTCACCCGACTGAGATTCGAATCTCGATCTGCCCATCCTCATCAGTCCAGCTCAACACTAAAAACGCGTTAGCTAACTACGCCACCAAGGCGCGTAATTTACACATTAAATATTAAGTGCTAATTCGTTTTATAATAGGCTGAGGGAAATAAATACAAATTAATTTAATCTTTAAAAATTAGGGAGCATATTAAAAACAATATATACAGTTATACAATTACTCACGCGTTGTAAACTGTATAACGATGGTAATACTCTTTCTTAGAAAGTTTGTTGCACACTTAAAATAAGTTTGAAACTGCCTCTGGGGAAAGAGGGGTGGACAAAGAATAGACTGTCACCCAAGGTAGATTTTGTGGGTAAATATGCCCCTGCCTGCTTTAATGGCTTAGTGGTCTAACACGTCAATCTCGTGTTAGACTGACGTGCTCAAGGAGGGAAGATCGTAGTTTGAATCTCGGTCAGGTCTATTAAGGGGTTTTTTCTATATGTTTTCCCACTTTCCTTCCACGAAAATGCGGGTAGATTATTTCTAAAATGCTTCCTTCCTCATTTCTACCCCATAAGATTAATTATCGTATACTTTATTAATTATATATATTCTGTTTAAAGACCTTAAATAGGTATTTTAGACTAGTATAAGATTCACCGGTTGTTAAGAAACGTATAAATGTTATTGCGAGTCTTTCCTGCACACTTATGGATTCTCTTAAACGTGAACTTTTTTTTTCTGCGCATTTTGGACCCAATAAAAATAATTAGATGCTTAATCAATTGGTGACATTCGAGTTAAGTTTTTGTATTGACCACTAATTTCTTGAAATTTATGTTGGTGGAGCAAACTATTTCCACTATATTCCGCTCACCTTAAGTACATTTGAGTCTGCCACCATCGTCTGTCCTGTCTTTTTTTTTCTTTGTTTCAATGTGTAAATAAATTATGCCGCAGCAGCCAATTTTAATTTATCCTTGTTCATTGCATGTTTCATCCACCGAAGTACATAACTTTATGAAGCAAAATATGGCTCGCAGGAATATTGAGGTTCGTCTCGGGGCTCGGCTCGCTAGTTTGGACGCAGCTTAAGATGGGGTGCTAGTGAGCGTGAGTTTAGGGCAGTATTTTCGAAGTTTTTATAGCATAAACATTCTTTTGGCCAAAATAAATCAAATATTTCTTCTATAGAAACATAGAGTTTAGTTTTCCGCACATGGTCATCTCAACAGTTCTTTAATATCAGTCAAGGGTGTCCTGGAATTTAGTGACAACTTTTTTCTCTGCATTTAAAAAGTTTGTCACCAAATGCCGCTATGCTCATGAGAAATATTCAAGAACTCTTGAGATTAGCATGTGCAGAAAGCTAAACTTTATGTTTCTATAGAAGAAATACTTGATCTATTTTTGCCAAAAAATGTTTATGCTATAAAAACTGCAAAATTAATGCACTAAACTGGCGCTCACTAGCACCCCACCTTAAGGCGGGAGTGTAGAGAACGGTAACTAAGGTAATGTCACCAACGGCCTCAATTGGAAGGCATGTTTGTATAAATATTGGATGTTGTGAGTGGCGAATGACATAACGAGTGTTGCGAGGATAGTTATGATGAATCAATAGACAAATAAACATAGAAGCACTGACTCAAAAAAGAAGGTGTCAGCAGTCCATATAGCTAGAGACCAGGCTGCTCGCCCTGTTTAAATGGGAGGGTTTGAAGCCCTCGGGGCTGACTACGGGAGATCGTAAGCTGGGAGGTCACGCTGCTTGTCACGGGGCCACGTGGGCTAAGTCGTCGGGTTCACCAAGTACCAGTCGGGGTTGCTGCTCGAGTCCAGGGAACCAGGTTCGACGACCGTGCAGAGATCACCTAGCTGTCAGTCAGGCCATAGTTAATACTCATAACACCTCGCTTCTCTATATTCACCAAGTTCTTCATTTTAACTTCACTTCTAATATCACATTTGTAGTAGTCATAGTAGTATTAATAAACCTTTAGAAACTAAGTCTAACGTCAATCACGAGCCCACAAAAGTAATCATATATCCCCTCCCTCCCCTCCCTCCCCTTATCCTCTGCCAAAGACATCCGGACAGATCTCCAGGCCCACGAGGTTTTAATATATAGAAACGGGGATGGTGACAGGAAGTATTTTCTACAGTTTTTGTATCAAAACATTGTTTTGACCAAAGTAAATAAAATATTACCCTAGTGTAAACATAAGAATTTAATTTTCTTCACATGGTAACCTCAACAGTTGTTGAATATCTGTCAAGGGTGTCCTGGAATTTAATGACAACTTTTTCTCTTCATTTAATAAGTTTCTAATCTAATGCCGTTATGCTCATAACGGATGTTAAACAACTGGTGATATCACCGCGTGAAGAAAATTAAATTCTGTTTCTACTGAAGCAACATTTTATTTATTTTGGCCAAAAAAAAAGTTTTGCTATAAAAACTTTAACTCGCGTTCCCTATACTCTCACCTCTCAATTCTACTCTTTTTCTAACCAGCCTCGGTGGCGTAGTTAGCTAACGCGCAAGTTTCGTGTTGAGCTAGACTGTCGAGAACGGGGAGATCAAGGTTCGAATTCTCGCTCGGCTGAACTGGGGGTGCTTTTTTCTAAATAGTTTTCCACTCTCCATCCACGCAAATGCGGGTTCACATTATCTATACTAAGCCGTCCCAATTCCTAATACATTAGTGTAATTAGTACTTAAGTGTATTACCGAACGGGTAGTAAGGCATGATGCTAAGTATTATGATGATTATTATTATTATTATTATTACTGTTTTTCTAAGGTGGATTACAGAAATATCATCACGATGTGACTTCAGTTAGTTAGGTGTTATCCGTGAGGTCTAAGGCGTTACTCTCCCAACATACTAGACTGCCGATGACAGGGAGATCGTGGTTCGAATCTATGTCGTGTGTACTGAGGACTTTATTTCCTAAATGGTTTTCCACTCTCCCTCCACGCAAATGTAGGTACACTTCCTCTAAATATAATCTTACAGATCTTTAAAACCATCAGCGTAATTAGTAGTATATATGGTGACCTGGTGGTCTAGGGGTAAGGTGTCAGACTTCTGTGCTGGGGTCCGGGGTTCAATCCTTGGTCCCGGCACAGATTTATCAGCTTACCGAACCCTTCCTTCATCTCTGACAAGATGTGTATTAATCACAACTTGTGAATGTGAGGAATGCCAGGCCTCCAACGTGGTTCGGATCCCACGTTAAACTGTAGGTCCTCCATTTCATCTCACAATCACCCTACCATTGCACATTAGCGTAAGTGCGTGTAACCCGAACGGGTAGTAAGATGCGGTGCTAATAATAATAATAGTAGTCTATATATTATATATAAGCGTTCGGCCTGAACAGGTAGTAAAACGCGGCGCCCTTTTTGTTTTGGATGCTACGATTGAGTGTTCACTGTCCACGTTCAAACGTAGATTTATAAAAGGGGGTTCAAGGAGGTACGGACCCCCCGTGCAATTCGATGTATCCCCTTCAAAGGGGTATATATGTATAATTGTATATATCACCAGCAATGTGTGAAATCCAGACGTTCTATAAAATGCCTAGGCTTTCTATATAATGGCAGAGTGGTTTTGGCAAAGTATGAAATAAACGAGTTTTGCTGTTGTATTTCACACTTATTTTCAAGTTATTTGTCTTTTTGAAGTCCCGGAATATGTTATCAATTCTTTTATCCAGTTCTATCATCTATGCGCCGTTTTCTTGCAGGTTCACCTAATTTCTAGGATTTAAGTTGGTCAGGTTAGGTTATTTTAGAATAGGGTAGTTAGGTAAGGTTAAGTTAGGTTAGGTTAGCTATTGTTCTCAGTAATATATAATGAATGGTTATCTATAAATTTCCTACGAAAAGTATTAAATACAACAGCAAAACAAATTTATTTCATACTTTGTCAAAACCACTCTGGCACTATATAGAAAGCCTAGACATTTTTATAGAATGCCTGGTTTACACACATTGTCGTTAACATATTAATACAAACTTTAACTGGTAAAGATATAGTATATATTTTCTAAAAGAAACCCCACCACCACCCTATAAAAATGAGCTATTTTTGGGGTTTGGGTGTATCACATAAAACGTCATAAATCCATCATAATTTCGAGGCAGATAAATTTAACCATTACAATACTTTCACTCTATGTAAAGGTAAACAAATCCGCCTCACTGTACACACATGGACGACCCTCGGAAAATCAAGTCCGTCCAAACCTGCGTCGGTTCCCACCAGATGGAATCACGGTGTCTGTGACGTCACGCGATGAATGATTATGATGATTCCAGAGGTGTGGACTTTTTTTTTTTATTCATCCGCCTTCCTTTCTCTAATATTATTAACCCGCCCAGCCACAGGCCAACCGATAATTAATTTGACCTCTTCTAGAACGATCTTATCAAACACAACAACCTCGACTTTGAATATTAAAATAATATTACGAAATATATTTTACATAGTCCAATTAAGTGTGTTTGTGTGTGGTTTTTTATTTTAAAAATAGGGTCGCTTTCAAGCAACGATTATATTAACTCACCTATTAATTTGCATGTAACCTATACGGTTATGGACAAAAAAACGTTTCTTTAAAAGGAAGGAGGGATTTTAATCGATGTATCATTAAATGTGTTGATATCATCTTTTGTATGATAATTGTTTTGATGGCCGTGCTTTTTTATATCGGTGATGGTGGGCAGGGGTGGACTAGGCAACGGGAGATATCCTTGTAGACAAGGGTAGACTGGAACACCGGGATATATCCTTCTAGAGAGGGCTGGACTGGGACACCAGGAGATATCCTTGTAGACAGGGGTGTACTGGGACACCGGGAGATATCCTTGTAGACAGGGGTGGACTGGGACACCGGGAGATATCCTTGTAGACAAGGGTAGACTGGGACACCGGGAGATATCCTTCTAGACAGGGGTGGACTGGGACACCAGGAGCTATCCTTGTAGACAGGAGTGGACTGGAACACCGGGAGCTATCCTTGTACACATGGGTGGACTGGAACACCGGGAGATATCCTTGTACACAGGGGTGGACTGAGACACCGGGATATATCCTTGTACACAGGGGTGGACTGGAACACCGGGAGATATCCTTGTACACAGGGGTGGACTGAGACACCGGGAGATATTCTTGTAGACAGGAGTGGACTGGAACACCGGGAGATATCCTTGTACACATGGGTGGACTGGAACACCGGGAGATATCCTTGTACACAGGGGTGAACTGAGACACCCGGATATATCCTTGTACACATGGGTGGACTGGAACACCGGGAGATATCCTTGTACACAGGGGTGGACTGGGACACCGGGATATATCCTTGTACACAGGGGTGGACTGAGACATCGGGAGATATCCTTGTACACAGGGCTGGGATGGAACACCGGGAGATATCCTTGTACACAGGGGTGGACTGGGACACCGGGAGATATTCTTGTACACAGGGGTGGACTGAGACACTGGGAGATATCCTTGTACACAGGGGTGGACTGGGACACCGGGATATATCCTTGTACACAGGGGTGGACTGAGACACCGGGATATATCCTTGTACACAGGGGTGGACTGGAACACCGGGATATATCCTTGTACACAGGGGTGGACTGGAACACCGGGATATATCCTTGTACACAGGGGTGGACTGAGACACCGGGATATATCCTTGTACACAGGGGTGGACTGGAACACCGGGATATATCCTTGTACACAGGGGTGGACTGAGACACCGGGATATATCCTTGTACACAGGGGTGGACTGAGACACCGGGATATATCCTTGTACACAGGGGTGACTGAGACACCGGGAGATATCCTTGTACACAGGGGTGGACTGGGACACCGGGAGATATCTTTGTACACAGGGGTGGACTGGAACACCGGGAGATATCCTTCTAGAGAGGGGTGGACTGGAACACCGGGAGATATCCTTGTACACAGGGGTGGACTGAGACACCGGGAGATATTCTTGTAGATAGGAGTAGATTGGAACACCGGGAGATATCCTTGTAGACAGGAGTGGACTGGAACACCGGGAGATATCCTTGTACACATGGGTGGACTGGAACACCGGGATATTTCCTTGTACACAGGGTGGACTGAGACACCGGAAGATATCCTTGTACACAAGGGTGGACTGGGACACTGGGAGATATCCTTGTACACAGGGGTGGACTGAGACACCGGGAGATATCCTTGTACACAGGGGTGGACTGGGACACCGGGATATATCCTTGTACACAGAGGTGGACTGGGACACCGGGAGATATCCTTGTACACAGGGGTGGACTGAGACACCGGGATATATCCTTGTACACAGGGGTGGACTGAGACACCGGGATATATCCTTGTACACAGGGGTGGACTGAGACACCGGGATATATCCTTGTACACAGGGGTGGACTGAGACACCGGGAGATATCCTTGTACACAGGGGTGGACTGAGACACCGGGAGATATTCTTGTACACAGGGGTGGACTGAGACACCGGGAGATATCCTTGTAGAGAGGGGTGGACTGGGACACCGGGAGATATCTTTCTAGAGAGGGGTGGACTGGGACACCAGGAGATATCCTTCTAGAGAGGGGTGGACTGGGACACCGGGAGATATCCTTTTACACAGGGGTGGACTGGGACACCGGGATATATCCTTGTACACAGGGGTGGACTGAGACACTGGGAGATATCCTTGTACACAGGGGTGGACTGGAACACCGGGAGATATCCTTTACACAGGGGTGGACTGGAACACCGGGAGATATCCTTGTAGACAGGGCTGGGATGGAACACCGAGAGATATCCTTCTAGAGAGGGGTGGACTGGAACACCGAGAGATAGCATTGTAGACAAGGGTGGACTGGACTAATATATTAACGTAATTAGTACATATGAATATATCCCGAACGGGTAGTAAGGCGTGGTGCTGAATAAAGCTTAGAAAAAACTTATGAACAACACCCCCTCGCCCCTTCCTGCCCCTGGTGTTGGCCTTATTCTCTGGTAGGCACGTCTTTTACACCTTATAAACTGCATCCACCCCCTCCTTACGAGGGATTTCAAATTCGCGAAGCATGCGTAAAGGGGTGCGTTTCAACCACCGTCAGGGGTAGTTGAGAAAGATACTACGTCGATAACGCCCCGCGATACTCCTTTGTTTGGGGAAATATAAAGCTCTCCTCCACCCCCACCCCACCTTCTTCTCATCTCCTTTGCGAACACACAGAAGACAGTTGAAGCTCATCTCGTTACCGGCCAATCAGGATCAGTTCTCGCGTAGCGCGAGACGAAATAACGCGACGAGCGAGAACTGGATAATGATGCGACGTGGGAAGGTGTATTTCCAATAATGGCGTGTGTGTGTATGTGTGTGCTTTATTTTTATTATTATTTTTTTGTGAAGAATACGAAGAATAAGAAGAAGCAGTGTCTTCATTTTAGATCTTATTTTGTTTCTGCCCTTATTGAGAAACTGATAGAGTTGAAATGCATGTAGGAGGGAAGAAAAGTTATTCGCTGGGAAAGTTTCATCTACTGAATAGAGAGCGACTTTAAAGCACGCACACACTTTTATATATATATATGTTAGAGGTGGATCTAAATCACTATCTTACGAAGAATCTCAGATCTAAATCCGAATCCTAAGGGAATAATAGAAAGTAGAAATTTTAACATTCATTATAAGGTTCACACATTCAGTTAGGTGTTAAATTAATGGTTTGGGGTCTAGTTGTTTAGTTTTTTCTATAATTAGTTGGGGGATGAACCACTTATAAGTTTTATTAGAGCTTTAAAACAAATTCCAATTCAAAGATTTTGTTTAAAATCTCGTATCCAATATTTGCTCGAATCCTCGAATCTAGAATATCCATACGGATTCGAGGATCTGATTCTTATGTATATAAGATCGTGTCCTACTACATGTTCAAGCTAAACTCATACGTCTTACTAATTACGCTATTTCGTTAAGGATGAAGAAGGTTGAATTTAAAAGAAGTATAATCTCATTTGCATGGGGAGAGAGAGAGTGGAAACCATTAATAAAAACTCTCAGTACACCCGACTGGGTTTTGAACACCGATCTCCCTGTTATTAGCAGTCGTCTAGTCTATTTCAAGAGTGACTGATGCCTTGGATGATGCGGCCACTGAAGTAGATATACAATATATTAATATGTATATAGTGTATATTATATTAGGTGTGTGCGAAACTTTGAGCTATCGAAATCGATGTCAAGAGTCGCATATTTGCTTCAACTTCTATACCTTTGGAAAGAAGAATAAAACTTGAAATATCAATTAATTGGAAATATCTCCATAATTATGAATTTTTTCAAGATAAAATAATTTTTATAATAGCTAAACTGTATTTTGGCACCGACAAATGATTAAATTACATCTATAATGTAAGCACAGATAAACTCAGATATGTCAAGATAGTATAATTTAGTTGGCTTTGTTATTTTTTCTAAGCCTTTCTGTTTACAAATGCACTTATATGTAGTTTAGAAATTAAAAGTGTTTATAGGTAACAAAAACAAAAACCCTTATTGAATTTTCATCACCTGTTTTAAACTTCGTCTTCGTTTCGCATTTAAAAAGTGACCTTCGCAATAATTAATTAATATTAGAGATGACCCTCGGTGGCGTAGTTGGCTAACGCGCTAGTCATGTTGAGCTCGACGCGATATTCAACCTTCCAATTCCTAATCATTAGCGTAATTAGTACTTAGCGTATAACCCGAAAGGGTAGTAAGACGCGGTGCTAAATAAATAAATAAATAAAAATAATATTAGAGATGGAACGTTCGAACCACGATTCCTCGAAGCCTTCGATTCGTATGGTATCTATGAGAAATACAAATATACATAATTAATAATATTTCCTAGTAATTGAAGGATTAGTTCCCCTCGGTGCATTCGACCAAGTTACCAACCTCCTAAACCAGACAAGAAGAAAATTACGATCAACGCCATCAATTTTATAGCTCCATATCCAAGTTAGATAAAAAAAAATCTGTTCCGAAATATTATTAATTTAATGCTTCTTTTAATAGGCTTAGAACCCGATTAGGGGGTCGTATGGTTTAAGGCGTCACTCTCGCAATAGACTGGACCAATGTTTTTTTAGCCGGTGTGCCGCGGGAGTTTGGGGTATGGAAGATCTAAAAGAAGCGACTAAAAGAAATTGAGGAATAGAAATAAATCTTTTGAAATACATGATTAACATTATGATTATCGTTTTAAATATTTAACTTTTGAATACTATATTAATACTTGTTATTTTAATTATGAAATCTCTCCTTAAAAAAAACTGATGGTGTTCCTTGACCATTTTAGTGCTTTGTTCAGTTGAAAAAGGTAAAAATCACTGGACTGGACTGCCGAAGACAGGGAGATTGGGGTTTAGATACCGGTCGGGTGTACTGAGGTTTTAAAAAAGTTTTCTATTCTCTATCCACGCAAATGCGAGTTCACTTTCTCTAAAGTTCTAACTTCCTTATCCTTAACACATTAGAGTAATCATCAGTACAATATGCTTATAACCCAAACGAGTAGTAAGACGCGGTGCTATGAAAAACATAAACAAAATTCTTGGAAAAATTATGATTTAAATTTAAAAGTTCTCCCTCGAATTCAGGTCACATATTATTACTTGTTTATAGAGTGTACCGCGTTGTATAGCTTTATCTACATTCAGGTAGAACAGACCAATATTCTGCAGCTGTTACAATTCTTTGAACAGACGCATGACAGCCTTTTCTTTCTTTTTTTTTTAATCTCTGTGTAAAAAAAAATATATCACGGTTCATTCAATCAGAAGAAGGAATATAAGAGTTCGGCCCTCGCTTTGTTCCACGTATAATCTCTCCTTTCCAATGGAAAAGAGAGGAACGCGTTCATAAATTCATAACGCACAAAAGCGCCAGCGATATGAACGGACCGGGTGATTTTTACCTACAGCGGGGATATCTCTCTCTTTTTCCTCGTTCTCTTTCTCACTCTTGAGTTATAATATATATCACGGTCTAAATGCGCCACTCAGGTGTCACGGAGTGCTTTTTTTTTTTTATCAGATGGGGAGAAGATTGCGATCGAGTTTGAGATGAAATTTATTATGACACGCCGTAAAAAAAAAAGTATATATTTTATGCGTGAGCCTAAACGTCTATACCACATTTAACACCTCGTTACATGGGCAGTTTTGGTTATGTTTTTATACATTTTTTAGCTTGAGTGATTTAAAAGCTTATTTTAGAACACAAACGTATAGAGAACTACAAGGGCTTGGGAAGCTAATTTTTTTTTCCACGGGAGTTCCGCTAAAATATTGTGTACACCCCCCATCAAATTTCAGAGGGTGGGGTTCGAACCCACCCCCTGTGGAGAACTGTCAAGCGTAGGCATATACTTAAGGTTAAATGGATCCAAGATTAAGTTCAATATTATTTGCAGTTTATATCACAATAAAAAACTTATTTTGTACAAAATAGCTAATATTCTCAGTAGATACGTTTAATTTAAATTTCTACACATGGTAGTATCAACATTTCTCGAATATTTGTTAAGGACATTCTAGATAAAATAAAATTAAATAAGATCAAAGGCCCTTATTCAAATTTCACGACACTCATGAATGATACTCAACAACTGTTGAGATTACTACGTCTACATAAAAAAAAAACAACTAAATGTATCTACTGGACCAATATTTTATTTGTTTTGGTCAAAAATATATTAAATTTTTTTTAAATAAAAACTAGAAAAAAATACCTACCCTTAATCATGTTCACTTCCATCCCAACTTAAGGTGGGATGCGAGAATAGGCCAGTGTTTTTGCAGTTTTTATGGCAAAACTTTTTTTTTTTGCTAAAATATGTCAAATATTGGTCCAGTAGAAACAAAGAGTTTAGTTTTATTCACATGATGACCTCAACATTTCTTAAATATCTCTCAAGGATATCCTAGAATTTAATGACGACTTTTTATCTTAATTTAAAATGTTTAGCCTCTAATGCTGCTATGCTCATGACATAAATTCAAAAACTGTTGATTTCAACATGGGAAGGAAATTAAACACTTATTTATTTTAGCCAAAAGAATGTTTTTCCATAAAAACGGAAAAACACTGGCCTTTCCTTGCTTCCTTTTACATTCCACCTTAATTCACGTGTAAAGTGACAGAAAATGTTTTACTAAGTATGTAGCTTGTCTCTTAAGACACCTCTAGCAACGAAAATGGGCCTGAGCTTTAATAGAATCAGAGGGTTGGGTCAAAATATAGTTTACAATTTAATGTTTATGCTTTGTTATAAAATAAAATAGACCTAAATTATTTAACCTGAAAGATAAAAATTATTACGTAATTTTTTTTTGGTAAATTTATGCATTGACGAATATTGTTTTTAAAGATTAAATTAGAAATATACAAATTAAATATTTTTGCTTAAATTTAATTTGGTAATGATTCGAATGCTACTATTAATATATGTGTTTATATACACCATCCAATATTAATGAGTAGAACCTTAATTGACAGCTAGAAAGGCTACTAGATTAACTTTAACGTATTCATACGTCAAGCTTTTTTTAGAACCACGTCATACTATCTGTTCATGTTATACGCCTATGAACTAATCACGCTAATGAGTTAAGGATGAGGAAGGTTGAATTTGTAGGATGTTTACCCACATTTTGCGTGGAGGGAGGGTAGAAAACAATTCTGCAAAACAATTCTCAGTACACCAACCGGGATTCGAACCCCAATCACCCGGTCATCGGTTAAGTCTAACATGAGAGTGACACCTTATACCATACGGCCACCAAAGCAGGTCATACATACGTCAAATTCTGCGATTTTCAGCTGTCAAGTTTGATATATATTATCAATACTTAAATATAATGCCAGCAAAATAATAATATATCATCAATTTTGGCTGTTAAAGACATGTTTGAATTTTCTAAATGTTCCCCCGTATTGACTCGTATTTTTTACTTTAGTTCCGACACGTAGACCTCGTTTATTTCACGTACACTATATTTCACAAGAACAGTGTGTACAAACATTTTATTCCATATAAAACAAACCACTGCTCATTTTTATTTAAATACAAATTAACTTTCACTGCTTCACATACACACACAGCCCGTTTACATAACGCACATTGTTACTTGGATTGATAATTACACAAGTTTTAATGACTTTTACCTCGTTTCGATTCGATTCATTTAACATTGTCCTTCGTACTTACACAACCTCGTAGTGTTTTCTTGTTGTAACTCTGCAAAGTCATGTTAGTGCAATTACATTCCTCGGGAAGGAATTTGGTAGTTCTTGTTTTTGTTTTTGTTTTTTTTACCTGTTAAAAGGGAACAGAAAGTGACTACAATAATTAGCAAAGAATTAAGCAAACACCCGTCTCGTTTGTCAAATGATTTAAGGCGTAACTCTCGCAATAAACTGGACTGCGGATGACGGCGGGAGATCATGTTTCGAATACCGATCGGGTGTAACGAGGGTTGCTTTTTTTCCTAAATGGTTTCCCTACTCTATTTACTACAATGCGGGCACACTTAATCTAAATCCAACCTTCCCCAACCATAATAGTACATAGGCGTATAAACCGAACGAATAGTAAACTACAGTGCGAAAAAAAAATATGTTCTGAAAATTGAAAAATGACACAGGAATCAAACCCGGGACCTTTGGCTTAGTACGCCAATGCTCTAACCACTGAGCTATCCAGGATTCCCGTGTCCAGGAGTCATTTTTCAATTTTCAGAATATGATATCTAGATGGAGTAATTTCCACTAAAAGCATAAATAATAACTTTGGCTATTAATTCTTATAGAAAAAAAATTGTTCACAAATTATTCTTGAACACCAAAATTGAATCTGGATACCCTGGGTTTTGAGTGCTTATTTTATTATATTATTATTATTATTATTATTATTTTATTATTATTATTATTATTATTATTTATTAGCACCGCATCTTACTACCCGTTCGGTTTATACGCACTTACGCTAATGTGTAATGGTAGGGTGATTGTGAGATGAAATGGAGGACCTACAGTTTAACGTGGGATCCGAACCACGGTGGAGGCCTGGCATTCCTCACATTCACAAGTTGTGATTAATACAAGTCTTGTCAGAGGTGAAGGAAGGGTTTGGCAATCAGATAAAGTTGTGCCGAGACTGAGGATTGAATACCCGGAATCTCAGCACAGAAGTCTGACACCTTACCCCTAGACCACCAATTCACCAGAGTGTTAATAATTAGTCCTAGTATGATTTTAAAAAGATTATTGCTTTATTTACTTTAAGTCAATGAGGGTTAGTAATAAAAATGTTATCAATAGGTTATGAAAGTTAGTTTAGTTTCACCTTTCAACTTGTACTTTATTTAAGGCATTATTATCTATGCGTACTGGTTCTTGTATTCATAACTCGCTTTGGTTGTTGAGGGCTCCGCCCCCAAGCCTTCAGTGAGTTTTATTTGCAAGTGGATGTAAACTAATGTAATTCTAGCGTTGTTTTGAACGTAACAACTTAAAAGTTACCGGTATTATATTGTATTTCTCACACATTATTTTAGTTTCTCTATATTCATAGGGCAGCTAGAATCATCAAATTTGGCACGCTTATGGCAATTGGATGTGCCAATATGCCTGACAAATTTTATGATTCTAGATGTCCCATAATTATGGCAGAAAATTAAAAATTATGTGGAAAATATGCAAAATGTACTTAAAATCAAAATCTATCTAAGGTATAACCGATGTAGATATGACAAAAGGTAACAGGACCAAACTTGTGGATTTCGTCAAATCCGTAGCTGCTGTTGCAATAAGTTTTTTTTATAGGTCTTACCGTTTAGCCACAAGAGACATCCAAAGAAAGGTCCGCACCGACTTTAAAGTTGTTCCGCCATTTGAATTTTTTCGGGGGTTAAAAATTAAAATTTTTAACTTTTTGAAATTTTCCCGTCGGTTACAGGCTAGAAGCAAAATTTGCCAAATTTCAAGTTTCTAGCTCACCTGGAAGTGGGTAAACATTAATGTCAGTGTGTGAGTGAGTGAGTGAGTCAGCCATGTGGCTTTATAGTAGTATAATATTAAAGATATTCGTTGCATGGGTAATTTAATATTTCAAATACTTTTAAGATCTTTATGTTTTTGTATTTATAATTTGGCCTAATGTGGTGCTTCATTTTTATCTGGTTTTTATTCTAAAGATTTAATTCTTGAAATAAATATTTGAGATATTTAAATATTTTTAGTTTTTTTATTATAATTGTTTCAATTGGTTTAACAGTTAGTTTATACCCATAGATACCCAGGAATTGTCCCGTGCTAGGGGGAGTGCATTCCTTTACTGAGGGTGGGATTATTCCTGGTTGTAGGAAATTTGCGCACTTAGTCGTGGGTCCTGGGTTTATGTTCAAGTTTCATTTCTTGACTCGGAAAAAGACATAGGTATGTTTGTATTAAAATGTAACTTTTAAATTATTCTTTTCAGTAATGCATTTAATGAGTTCTTTCTGAACCAACTTTTAAATAACTTTAATCTATAACAGACACAACACCCATCCCCCAGGCCGTTAATTCATCAATGTGAAAGGATAAACCTACAATTCACCAATGATAAATATTTCGGCCATACCAGAAATCAAACCCGGGACCCTTATCTCTGTAAGCAGACACGCTACCGACTGAGCTAAGGTGTTGGGTGGAATGTAATGTTACGTGTTTTTCGGGGCCGGACGGGGTGAAGGGGAAATAATTGTGGAGACAGTCTTTAACATTTGATAATCACTTTATAAATATTTTAAGTTCATAAAAAAATTATAGTGGGTCTGGACTACATCAATCTGTAGCTTTGTTAGTGGGGAAATTAAACATTACTAATGTACCGTTGCCCAGGGGACGCCCGAATGTACTAATCGTACAGACTTTTCGTGGAGGCTCTTTCTTTGTTCAGATGAGATGAGGTGATGATATAGTGAATATGAGGGTGTGGAACCAGTGGAAACACTTAAACCTAACTTGAGCCTAACCAACCAAACCCTGGTGGCCTTTGAG
This sequence comes from Timema podura, assembly GCA_033556935.1. NCBI lineage: Eukaryota > Metazoa > Arthropoda > Insecta > Phasmatodea > Timematidae > Timema > Timema podura. The sequence goes on from JAVRXN010000005.1 coordinate 38,887,496, forward strand.
GTGATTCCTCTTTCGGGGAAAATAACCAAAGGTATCAGCCAGGAATCTAACCTGAGACCCCTAGCCTCGTAGCAGGGTGCACTGACCACCACACCATGCGTCCGGTTAATAGAAGAGTAACCCGCCTCGGTGGCGTAGTTGGCTAACATTCTAGTCGTGTTGAGTTTAGACTGCCGAGGACGGGGAGATCGAGGTTTGAATCTCGGTCGGGTGAACTAGACGTGGTTTTCCCTAAATTGTTTTCCACTCTCCCTCCACGCAAATGCGGGTTCACTTCCTCTAAATTCAACCTTCCCAATTCCTAATCCATTAGCGTAATATTAGTACTTAAGCGTATAACCCGAATGGGTAGTAGCCTAAGACGCGGTGCTAAAAAAATTAATCAATAGACCTAACCTCAAAAGGTTGAATAACACATAGGGTAGAATAATCACCTTGGCAACGCCCACCCCCAGACAAAAGTTGTTGGGCTTATTAAACCCCCCGATAAAAATGTGACGGATAGATACTTTCTGGCCGATAATCTCTATCTGGCAGACATAAGTCACTCTTTTAACTTATCTGCCAGATAAAAATATTTATCAGCTGGATTAATATTTATCTTGGAGTCATAAGACTACCCCCGTGTATTTGGTTGGTTCACACTTTTGAATCAGAGGGGTTTAATTAACGGCTCAATCAGTGAGTTATTAAAGACAGGGTAAATAGAGGAAATGTACCCAAATTAGCGCAAATCAATGATAAACCTTACTACACAGAAAACCACCTATCTAATACCGTACATCCGGGTTTGGATTCACGGGTAAGCCATTTTATTGTGAACCTCAAGATGGGAGTGTAGGGGACGTGATGAAAGGTCAGTGTTTTACAGTTTTTATAGAAAAACTTTTTTTTGGCCAAAGTAAATCAAATATTTCTCCAGTAGAAATATAGAATTTAATTTTCTTCACATGGTGATATCAACAGTTGTTGAATATTTGTCATGAACATAGCGACATTAATGAGAAACTTTTTAAACGAAGAGAAAAAGTGGTCCTTAAATTCCAGGTCACTTTTGACAGATATTCAACAATCGTTGATATTACCATGTGAAGAAAATAATTATGTTTCTACTGGAGAATTATTTGATTTCTTTTGACCAAAAAAAGTTTTGCTATAAAAACTGTAAAAACACTGCTCTTTTCTCCAAGGTCGTAGTCAGGTCAACATTTCCGGGAAGATCTGAGGGACACAGTCCCCCAAGAACTCCAGACAAAGAAAAATCTACGAATACTATATGCCTCTAGAAATTTCCGGAATAAATATTTATGGTTATCAAGAGCAGGGATTAAATACATTAAGTTCTTTAGGTTTGGTTAATATTTAGAAACTTAGGCTACGTAGTGCTTCATATAAATTGAGCACTTATAAAGGCATACTCATTTGTGGCAGACTCAGGGGAGTAGGATTTCAGGAGGGGCATCGCCCCCTGAAAATAATTTTTGACCAACTCTAAATTATTTTACTACTTGCTTGTTTTCTCAAATATGATTCAAGAAATCCAAGTACCTTCTAAATCTAAAGGCATTGAATCAAAATTTAAAAATTAAAGTTCTGAATATATTTTAGGGACATAAAAATTAAAAAAATGTATATGAGGGAAGGTCATTCCAAATAGATGATAGAATATTATGATTTTCAAAAAATTCGGGGACAACTTCAATAGTTTTAAAGCCTCTAATTGTCAAACGTTTGCTGGGGGAGGGACCCCGAAACTCTTTATGCTGGAGGAGGTGGTGGGAGGGGGGGACAAGTCCCTCAAAATCCCTTTTTGGGTGAATCACCCTATTCAAATAAAGTTCTGACGCCACTGACTCAACATGAATAATTTTAGAGATTATTTCAATTTTCTATTATAGGTTTAAAAATTTGGACTTGGAAAAAAAGTCGAGTCACCCTTGGATCCAAAATTGTACATTTTTCCAAAAAAAAAAAGGTATTTCCAACTTGACCAAATGTATTCAAGATTTTGACTCTTACACCTAACTGCAAGCTGTTTGGGGGTGCATATCTCGACCCCCCCCCCTTCCCTATACTTATCCTATCCCCACTCTCTTATTATTATTTCTTTGCCAACTCATTTGCGACGTTATCTCGTAACTACCTTCCGAATACTGTAGATTCAAGCTGAAAGATTTTATTTCCTAATCTCAAATACTCACCCACTTTCACAGTTCTCCTCACATTAACTACCTCATGTTTTTCTTTGTCTAGTATTCGTCATAGTCTACCCAGCTCTGTTACCTGAGTAATGAACACAATCATAAACATTAAAAAAAATATAATTAAACATTAAGACATATATATACTCGTATTTTCTTGTTTTGTTTGAAGCGTAAATAGGGCATCATCAACTTTTTAATGTCAACTTTCGGAGGCTATGGCCTTGCTTTTCTCGCGCCCCCAATACTTCCACCTTAAGGGCCAGTTTCATAGTCAGACTTAGTGAGCCTAAAGTGCGAGTCGGTACTAAATACAGGACGACACCTACCTAGACCAAAATGGAATGGGCCAGTTTCGCATATGAAACTGGCCCATTCCATTCAATTTCAGGTAGGTGACGTCTTGTATTTAGTATAGCGCCGCACTTGAGGCGTACTAAATCTGACTATGAAACTGGCCCAAGTACTGAACCACATGACCACTGGTTGTGGGTGTAAATTATTCTTGAGCCAAAGAATGAAGGTGGCTTAAACTCCATGTGTATGCGTGTGAGGGAGGGTCGGGTTATTAGCGTCTAGTAATAATAATACTGAGCGTCAGGGCTACATCATTAGTACAGTAGCCCCATGGCTTCTTTGGTGCTGACTGACAGCTGACGGCTTTGAAAAGCTACCAGACCAAATTATGTATCCCTACGCCGAACCATATGATCTGCAAAAAAACATGTGTTTAGCAGTTGTCACTTCTAACAGTCAAAATTTAGGTATATACCTAAATGTTGACTGTCAGAAGTCAACTGTGAACTGCCAGTCAGCACCAAAGAAGCCATGGGGCTACTGTAGTCCAGTAGTGGAAATATTAGCCAGTATTAAGGTACTATTGCCCAGGGAACGACCGAATGTACTAATAGTACACCTTTTCCGTGGAGGCTCTTTCCATGTTCCGATGAGGTGAGGTGGTGGTGATAGCGAATATGAGGGTGTGTAACGAGTGGAAACATTTAAACATAACTTAAGCCTAACCAACCAAACGCTGGTGAGCGTTGGGGTAATACCCCTTTCGGTAAAAATACCCAAGGTACCAGCAGGGAATTGAACCCGGGTCCTTAAGCTCGTAGCCAAGTGCACTGACCACGACACCACGTGACAGGCTATTAGAGTCTGGTACTGCACAAATATTAGGACTCTGCGGTTCACTCTATTCACATCAGGTGAATAAGACCTCACCGGGACTTGAACTAGTCTCCCAGAGGTTGAAGCCCAGTCGCCCAGCATCTTCATGTTCTCGACCGTTGTAGAGGCCGCTTTACTAATGCTTCTGTTACGCGTTGAACAAGAGTATCTGTCTAAAAGAAGTAGATCAGGGGGGAGGGGGAAGATATTCTTTGATACAACAGCCGTGAAATAAAGTGGCGGTGATGGAGACAATAGCGAAAGGGGGCACAGGGTTGGGGAAGGGGTATGGGGGGGGGACCAAACCTGCCCATGGTCTAACAAACAATGCCGCCTTACCAACAATCTCTCAATAACAGAACTAAAACCTTGTTTACATTAGTTAAGGGGGAAGAGAGGGGGGGGGTACGGTAGGCTCCAAGTTCGCTTTCCAATTATTTAATTATCTTTTTTAGTTTACCACTTTGTAAGTTCTTTTTGTGATTTGACTTTATTTAGTCTAGCCTTCATCATGGACACTTTTTTTTTTCATCTGAGATATTTAACATTCACTTTGTAAACACAGAGATTATATCAGTACACGACTTACAAACAAACTTAAACGAGGACAGTACACCTAATAGTATACCTAGTCCTAGCACCTAGATGATTATTGATTACTTATTGGATACAGTCCAGTTTTCATAGTAAGGGCCAATTTATAAAATACTAGCGGACCCGACAGACGTTGTCCTGCCCGAACGTTGGCTTTTCGTTTGGGTGGCATAATTGATTTCAATAATAAAACAAATACTATGTGATCATCACAATTACAAATTCACAATGAACTTCAATTAGTGAGTTACACAAATATTACAAATTCAGTGTTTGTCTTCAGAAGATTTTAACGATCAATTATTGATGAACTTATGAGTTTTTAACGGTCAATTATTAATATTATATTCATTATTATAAATATTGGGTTGTGGGGGTGGGGATAGGGGGATGAAATTTTGAGGTTACATGTTCTGATATGCAAAAAATAAAAAAAATAAAAATCCCCCCAAAAAAATCCTAGAACCCGATTGCAGCGCCACCTACCGGGTCCAATTGTGAATCTAAACCATCCAAGGATCCACTCAAACACACCCAAAAAATTTCATCAAAATCGGTCCAGCCGTTTAGGAGGAGTTCAGTGACATACACGCGTACAGAAGAATTATATATATTAAGATAAACATGTATTTTTTGGTGGTCAACATTGAATACATTTTAATATATTATTATTGTTATCTTATAGATATTGATAATATATAGTAGTCCTATACTTTAACTCTGTTGGTAGCATGTCAGTCTACTGAGCATAGGCTCCCGGGTTCAACTCTTGGCATAGCTGAAAAAGTATCATTGGAGAAATATGGTTTTCCTCTTCCAAACTGATGAATTAACGGTTGGGGGCTGGGTGCTATAGATATTAGTTCATAAGTCGCGTGATGATATACTTAGTAGATTCAGAAAGTGTACGTTAAATACATCAAATTAAAAAAAAAAGTGACACACACATGACATGAAAGTAAATCTAGTGGCTATTCTAGCTGTCAGATAAGACCCTTTCTATGGAAATTGGACTGTTTATTTGTCAGTATCAACCGCGATTAACCCAGGATATTTATATTGGTAGTCGGACACCCTGTACACTTAGCCAAGGGGAAGAACTTCTGTGGCTGATTGACTACAGATGTTGCGACCCTTTATTATTATTATTATTATTATTATTATTATTATTATTATTATTATTATTATTATTATTATTATTATCATCATCATCATCATCATTATTGTTATTATTGTTATTCAGTGCATAGTCAAGTTATAGTATGATTTTGGTAGGAAGAACAGTAGAAGTTAGTTACTAAAGTTACTAAAGCAATTTTAATAAAGTCATACATAAAGTCATATTATCTGTAGCTGTCACTTCGGATGGATATTATCGATACCTACACTACAGGATAACACAAATAACATAGTAAAATGTTATCAATGTTGGCCTCAACGAAATACGTGTGAGTTTTCTCTACTGTTCTTCCAACCAAAATCAGAGTATAGCTTGTAAACCTTGTTTTGATATAACCCTTTGTCTAAAAAAGGGCCAGTTAAATTACTTAATATTATTAACTTTGAAGAGACGCGTAACCTTCGTTTAATCTGAAAGGTAGCATTATAGTGTAGCTCGTAAGATAGGGCCATAGTGTAATATGTCAAGGTAAGAATATTACCTTGTTTGGTTCTACTGTAGTATAGTTCGTAAGATAGGGCCATAGTGTAATCTGTCAAGGTAAGAATATTACCTTGTTTGGTTCCACTGTAGTATAGCTCGTAAGATAGGGCCATAGTGTAATCTGTCAAGGTAAGAATATTACCTTGTTTGGTTCCACTGTAGTATAGCTCGTAAGATAGGGCCATATTGTAATATGTCAAGGTAAGAGTATTACCTTGTTTGGTTCTACTGTAGTATAGTTCGTAAGATAGGGCCATAGTGTAATCTGTCAAGGTAAGAATATTACCTTGTTTGGTTCCACTATAGTATAGCTCGTAAGATAGGGCCATAGTGTAGTCTGTCAAGGTAAGATTGGAACGAAGTGCACCTGTGAGCAAACCAACTGAACGTCAAGCTCTTTCAGTCAAATTGGTCAAGGACGAGAAGATCGCGATTCGAATCCCAGCTCACTGCAGAGAGTTTTTTTTCTTAAATAGTTTTCCCCACTCTACCTCGATTTAAATGCGGATATATTTCCTTTAAATTTTACCTTCTTCGTCACTACTTCATTATTTTAAATAAAATGCAATTGGCCCTGACTGGTAGTGAAACGTAGAGCAGAAAATAAAACTTTTGTAGGGCGTTTGAAGCTCCAAAAATACCCAATCCCCCCCTCGGTAAGGCCCCTGGTTTTCTTCCTAACCTCTTCTCCTCCACGCTGCAACAGGCCCTTGAAAATATTTGAATTGAATCCCACGCCAGTTCGTCCTTGGTTCAAAACCTGAACAGGTGATTATGTTGTTAAAGTGTGAAGAACCCATTTACCGCATTCCCCGCGCTGATGGCGCGCCTGGTAACACCCGCGAATTATTGGTCGGAGAATGAATGTCGGACAAGTTGGTTCAGTACTCAGTTCAAGACTTGCAACTTGATTAAGACCGTGAGAAGATTCGAAATATTTGAGTTTGATTCTCCTACACTTAACCAAGAATTGGATTCGATTAAAAGTTCCGAATTTAAATATTTGAGATATTCGAAATTTAAAAATCCAAATATAACCCAATTTCAGATTTGATGGAATGTAATTCGAAGTGTATATCTTAAAATCTTGAATAATTTAACTGTATAGGCCCATATGAAACTAAACTCGATCCGATTTTGTTTTAGCAACAGATCTTACTACCCGTCCGGTCTCTACACATTTGTAATAAGTACACTAAAATGTTTGGTTATGAGCAAGTTTGAATTATAGAGAACGTATACCCGCATTTCCCGCATTTGCGTGGAGAGAGAGTGAGAAACAATTTAGGGAAAAAAACACCCTAGTACATCCCCCCCAGATTCGAACCCCGATCTCCCCGTCATCAGCAATGCAGTATATTGCGAAGTTGACCTCGGTGGTCTTGGAGTAAAGTGCTCACCTCAGGCCAGGACCCGATGTTCGTGGGTTCAAGCCCAGCCGATCGACGAATTTTTCTTGAGCGCTAACATTCTGTAGCACAACTTCCTTCGTAGGGAAAGTAAAGCCGCGGTCAGATGTCGATTGTGGCATGTAAAAGAACCCTAGAAGGTATGTGAAAATACCTTTCCCGGCAAAATTGGTAGACTCTTTCGCTCTCGCTCGTAAAAATTAATGTGTGCTGATATATAATCAGTCGGTTCAGAAAGTACACGTTAAATACTTCAAATAAATAAAATACAATATTATTGTGAAAAGTAACGTCTTAGACCATACGACCACTGAAGAGGATCCCTACACCTTATCTCATTTGGTAGTGCGTCTATCAAAGATCCCAGATCTGACCTGTTCAGGTTATAGGCATAATTATAGTTTGTAATACATGTTCTAATTGTCAAGTTAAAAAAAAATACACGTTAACTGCCCCTATAAAAAATAATAGTAGTCACTAATACCATAACTTATAATAAAAATACTCACAATAGACTGGACTGCCGATGATGAGATCGCGGATTGAATCCCAGTCTGGTGAATCGAGGGTGTATTTTACTTAATGATTTTCCACTATCCCTCCTTGTAAATGCGGGTACACTCATTTTAATTGCAAACTTCATCATCTCTAACACATTAGCGAAAAATTATATGAGCAGAAAGGCCAATGAGATGTGGTGCTAAATAATGCCTACATTATATGTAACAAGAATAACATGTTTGTAATGCAACAAAATTGTTGAATTTGTTGTAATCTATTATAATTAGGACTGTGCTAGTAGGTAATTTTCGCTTTGAGTTGAGTTTTAAAAAACTAGTTTTTTTTTTTAGAGTTAAAGTACAGTAGTATAGAGCAATATCTGTACAATACATATTTCAAGTTGAATTTATGTAATGTGAGAATGCCAGGCTCCACCGTGGTTCGGATTCCACGTTAAACTGTAGGTCTCCATTTCATCTCACAATCACCCTACCATTGACATTAGCGTAAGTGCGTATAACCCGAACGGTAGTAAGACGCGGTGATAATAATAATATAATAATAATAATTTATGTAATAGATCCATGCATTACAAATTCAAATTTTCAAATAAATTTAATTTAATGGTAATTTTTTTAAATTAGACAAAAGGAAATATTGAAGGACTCTATTTTCTATGAAATTATATCTTAAAATCTAGCTAAATTAATTAAACTAGTAATTTTCGAGAAGGATAAAATGCCAAGTACTCAAATTTTTCGAGTTTCGTAAAAATCTCAGAGTATAGTTCGAGCAGCTACTAATTCTCGACTCTAAAATTTAAGTACTCGCACAACTCTAGATATAATTAACTATCCATATATGTAATTTACAAATTTACACATTATATATCTGAATATAGGCCCCCAATATAAAGATGATTGTGTTGATAGTTATTTATATAAATATACATTTGTATATTGTACAAATTATATATAAGACTGCATATAATATGTACATTGATAGTTATGTAATTATTATATAGTATAATATGTTATATAATATATTATTACACGTAATTAATTAACTATAATATTAAATATTTTATGTATATTATAATTTATTGACTACCATTATAATATTATACTATCATAACAATAATTAATTATTTATATTTTATTTTAATGAATTAAATCAACTATTTTTATGTATGACAAACGTGTTATTCCTGTGGATTTTTTTCATAATATATTTTTATCTAGCATTTTTCTAATATAGCTCTTTGCTTTCAAAACAATTCATCTTATCCGACCGAGCCACCGACCAGTCTCTATGAGCCGATTTTATGCTGTTCAAACTTACCTCTAAGTATCTCGCTTCAAAGAGGGCAGCACAAGTCCAACATGGCTGCCTTCTGTGTTGTATGGTGAACCTTTACTTTGTCTTAATATCTAAACATTGTATATTTATTTTATAATTCACATTTATTTAAAAATAAGAATAATTTGGTAATTTATATGTTCTATGTGCTTCAAATATTGGTCACGACATCAATTGTTCTTATTGCGAATGTCATTTTTAAAACTGAACGACCTAGCCTACTTGACAGTCTAGTGTTATTGTTTGTCTAGGAAAGTTTTTATCTACCTCCTAAATGATAATCGTTTGATGTAAGTACGGCTTAGGGAAAATTAGTCAATGAAAAATGGATCAACCACTTACGCCAGCGGTGACTGAAAATAATGAGTACATGTATTGCGAAAGTACCAACGGTTACAATAACATTGATCCTCCTGTCAATGTACATGTTTATGATGAAAGTTCCGATGTTTTGAGAAGTATGTATAGGCCTCATGGGACTTTGGCAAGAACTCTGTACTACAAGTACTTGGCGGATGAGAGGCTACAGAGATATGATAAAAAGAAGGTGAGACCATTTATATAGTAAACTATAATTTGACATTTTCTTTTTTAAGTTCATTTTTAGTGTAAACCACATGTGATCTATTTTCACTCTGGTTTTAGTCTAAATTACATATGTATTTAACCTGAAGTAGTCGACCTTGGTGGTCTTGGGGTAAAGTGCTCACCTCAGAACCCACTGTTCATGGTTCAAACCAAACAAGGTTCGACGATTTCTCTTGAACGATAAAAATCAGTAACACAACTTCCATTGGAGGGGAAGTAAAGCGGTCGGTCCCATTTGATTGTGGCATGTTAAAGAATCCTGTAAGGTATGTAAAAATACCTTTCCTGGCAAAATTAGTAGGCCCTTTCGCTCACACTCAGAAATTCTTGTGTGCTAATTGATTCTGAAATTACATGTTAAATACCTCAAAATGATTTTTAGAAAAATAACCTGTGATACAAAATACATATTAGGGATACATGAAATTAAAATATAGATAATAGGGCCCTACTCACATACTTATTCTATGGCATTAGGAACTTGAAAGTTCATTACCCACTCACAAAAATACTGCCACTTTGTCCATATCTTTAGCTAATCCTTTCCAGTCTATCTCATTACGCCCTATTCTCTCATATTCTATACAAATGTTATCATCCCATCTGCGTCTGGGTACTCCCAGTAATCTTTTCCCATAGGCCTATACATAAAAAATACATAGCTTTCTAGTATATATTATTATTATTATTTAGCACCACGTCTTACTACCCGTTCGGGTCATATGCTTAAGTACTAATTACGCTAATGGATTAGGAATTGGAAAGGTTGAATAGAGGAAGTGAACCGCATTTGCGTGGAGGGATAGTGGCAAACCATTTAGGAAAAACCACCCCCAGTTCACCTGACCAAGATTCGAACCTCGATCTCCCCGTCCTCGGCAGTCGGGCTCAACACGACTAGCGCGTTAGCCAACTATGCCACCGAGGCGGGTTTCTAGTATATACATTTATGTTAAAAACTGAATAATCAACACTCACAAAAATGCAGGGAACCCAATGATACAAGATTCAAGGTTATTAAAAACCTTGTTTTTTAATAAAAAATTCCAAATCGAACTCACCTAACTGATGAAAGAACAAATACTGTTGAAAAATTTGTAAAATTGTAGGACCGAATCCTAAGTATATTACAGAGATAATTATTGCACAATAATCTTTACAGCAACCACACTTCACTCTTTCACAACAAACAATATTTTTGTAAATGGTTGACTACCTTAGGCCTATAATTTTCTTATCTAAACGAAAATACTCTTGCCCATCCGATAACAATTTTAAATCCAGCAAACTCACACAAGACTCCATTATAACTGAACTGAAAACTTAGTAAAGATCTGTGATTACACACCCATCAGAAGTCAAATATTAAAATAAAGTACTGTAATAATGTATATTTTAGGACCAAATAATATGTAAATATATTATTAGGCTATTTTCCAACCTAGCTTTACCTAACCTTTATTACGATAACAGGCCAACTTGGCTGACTTGATTTATCCTTGTTACCGTGTTCATACTAATAAATTATAATCTCACCAATTAGGGTATATTCACGAAATAAAAGATTTAACTTTCTTAGTATAAAATGGCATCATATCAAAGGGATCATGCATCAAAGATGTGTTGGTCCAATATGTTTACGTTTGGACTTGAGTTTTATTGAGTAGGTAATATAATTTTGTAAAAAATAAAATAACTATAGTATCATTAAATTCACCATTTTATTACATTTTTTCATAGTTTTATATCTTTAAATTATTATTTTTTAACTCTTATCACATTCACCCTCCCCCCCCTCCCAACCCCCACCCCCGACGCTACCTCAGGTTGAATACCATTGTTCTAGAAAGTGACCCATTTTTTTAGGGCTGTTATATACCATAAAGGCAAAATCATTACACCTTGTTAAAGAAGAGAAGATAATTTGTGTTTTGCTAACATAACTTTTAGTCTACATTGAAATATTTTGCCGGTTGCTTATTAACATATTTTACTTTCCATGCGATGCCCTTCATGAAAAGGACAGGCTATGAACACTTTCTTGAAACAGTCAAGATGTCATTTGTGTTCCTTCTATCCTCACATAAATCTATAGATGGTAGGTTTATCATGGTCGCGACACACCTAGAAAACACAGGAATCTTGCAAAATCAAGTAAAAATACTAGAATATTTGTTAATTTTGAAAATTTAATTGAAAGCTTAAATGGTCTGGTCTATGGAAGGACGTTAAAGTAAACTGAAGAACTAAGCAGCTGAATCCAACATGTCCTACTACCCCTTAAATGAGGGTTGTGAAGTGAAAGAAATGTAGTTCGCCATCAATCTTAAATTATCTTGTTTTAAACTTAATTTACATGACTTCACACTAAGTCAATTTGATTAAAAATTGAGTTTTATTGCGCTTTTCTTCAATAAAATATAAGCTGCCTGTAAAAAAAACAGGGAATTTGCTAATTTAAAAATAGTGGCAACCCTGTTGGTACTTTTTTTTTTGCTAAATTTTGTCTTTGCATCTTCAATGCAACAATGGCATACTATCTGTATTTAACATATGACCTTCTACATAACCAAATTACTTTAAAAACTTTATTCAGAGCCTACATTTTATAATGAATATATAGTATTTAAACATCAGCAAGACTAAAATAGTTGATCTTTATTTTAATGAAAATAATATCTAATTAGACCCACAAGATGAGTAACACCATTTAGATTTGTAGTATAAAACATCAAATGAAGCTTCTTGATAAATAAAAATGCATCCTTATAATGTTGGTTATTTTAACTCTACCCATATTCACATAATCTAACCTCAACATCAACATGGCTAGGTTAACAGGGTGTCAAGCGACTTAGAAAACTGGGAAAAAATTGAAATGTTGGGGAATTTTTATCAAATTTCTGGAATATTCCCATATTCACAATTAAAAAAATACACAACTTTTATTTACAATAGTCAAAATAACATTTTTCTTCCAGTTAATACACACCCTAAACTCTTTTAAAATTGTTGTCCTAGTCGAGCATAGTAATCTCCTAGTCAAAATGTGATTTTTCGTGTCACCTTTCCACCCCTCTAGTCTTCAGCCAAAGTTGAGACATTGTAATGCGCATGTGCGGTAATTTGATCACATTATAGGATGAATAAACTAAAAAAGAGTGTCTCTCACAACAATATTTTAAAGCTCTATTGATGCAAGGCAATTTTAAATGTCTCAAAATGATCTCACTGAAATCTTAAGTTATTATTACAGAATGTGTTTTTGTCTAAAAATAGTATATTAAGTTGTGATCTTAACAAAATGTGTGTAATATACAGACCGGTTGGAAATTGACTCTGGAAAACCTGAAAAGTCAGGGAGATTTAAAATAAAGTTTGGTTGGACACCCTGGTTAAGTAAGTAGGCTTATAGGTTATGTAAGTATGTAATAATAACTACAATTAATATATTACATAGCAGGACATTTGAACCCAGGTACAGCAGTCAAAATATTTTGAACTTTGCCAGTCAATATAGCAAAGCTGTAACTGGGTGAATATTTAAGTTACTGTTTTAGGCCTAGATCTTTTCCTTTTTTTTATTCCGAGCTTTTGTATACAAAATTATTTTAACAAGTATTTTGATTAGAATAAAATGTTTTTATCAAATACAGATAATTTATTATGTCAAAAACCATAGTTTATTTTACTAAATCAAAGGCTGTTTTTACAGTCAATAAATAGTAGGCCAATGTAGGCTCACATACAACAACCCAATAATGAATATCTGTGTCACAGATCACAAACTGATATACATTTACACACAAAAAAAAAGGGTCTTAGGCTTGGGGTGGAAGGAAGTGCAAGTTAAGCTCAAAATTTTTTTTCCAGTTTTTATGACAAAAAAAAATATTTTTTTGAACAAAATTTAAATCAAATATAGTTTTATTAGATAGTTTAGTTTAATTTTCTACACCAAGTAATCTCAGCACTTCTTGAATAGTAGGCCCATTTGACTTGGCATTGCGGAATTTGAACATGATTTTTTATGTAGTTTAACAAGTTTCTGGTCAAATGCTACAGTGCTCATGACAAATATTCAAGAACTATTGAGATTAATATGTGTAAAAAATTAAAGATATCTAGTGAAACAGTATTTGAGTTATTTTTGCCAAAGAAAGGTTTTTTTTTATCATAAAGACTGCAAAAATTCTGACCTTAACTCCGTTACTATGCATTTCCACCTTAATAACAGTAAAAGCATGGCAAAAGGATTAATAAATTATGCTAACAAAAATCAAGTGGTAAATGATCTTTCATTCTATAACCAAGTATTTTTATATGGATTTACTCAATTTATCAACTGAAAATACAAAATAGAAAAAAAATTCATTGACTAGGTCCCTTTAGTTTTAGGTATGAAACATTTTGTAAGCATATTAAAATGTGGTAGTTATTACTTTTTTCAAAATACAACCTATTGCAACCTTTAGAACAGGCAGTGATAGTACGCTTAGTTACTTAATTCTTGAAACATGTTTTATTTGTTACATAATTTACCAAAATACATTATTATTCACAATTGAACACACCAAGAATAAATAAATTGGGATATGCTAATATTAAGATAAATTGTTTGTAAGTTTTATCGGAAGAAAAGAAGGAAAATGCTAATGAATAATGCTTGCCCATATTGCTGGAATACTTGAATGTTAAAGAAAGACAGACTAAGTGGAATACCTAGGTAGTAAGATATTTATATTCAGATGTTGCGCTTAGTTAAGATATTGAAATAACCTTCAACATTAGGCCTACATGAATTTGGTGTTTACTGGAATCAACACATTTAACTATTTATATGGCACGTTGCATATATAGACTTGTAAACATTGGCCTAGTTTAAGAGCTGAAATTTTACTCTTTGAAAAATACAGAAAATCCCACAGTGATCACTAAGAGTTAAGTTCCCGGAAAATGGAAGGAACTGATATAGGGGCATGTAATGTAGACTTTAAAATTTAATGTTATCTAATTTGGGGGGGGGGGGGGGTCGGTCATATCACACAATTATTGTATTCTCATTTGTATTATCCTCCTACCTGTTTGTTCTACTGCCAGGCACCTACACCCAGGAGTGTTTTAAACCCTCTTTGTTTTTGACGTTTATGAATTTATGATCAACTATTCTAGTGCCTTAAAATTATACAAGCAAATTTTAGCTGTTTCTTGAAGCAAATTTTGACACACATTGATAATCCTCTCAAGTAAAACGTAATACGTTTAAAGGAATAATATGAATGGATTAAAATTAAGATGGTGTCAAGTTGAAGAAGATATTTTAAAACCATCTAGTTAATTAAGTATTGCTGTTAAAAGAAATGATAATCTTAATATTTAGTATGCAGCAATTCTTGGTGTCTTTTGTGTCTAATAATACATTTTGGTAATGTTATGTTAAAAAGAAAACATGTTTTCAACATTCAAATAGGTCCTATATATAACTTTGATACTGTAAGCGAACAATTTCACTTTAAGAATAGCAATGCATCCTGGGACATTGTCCTTCTTCAGCAATGTAGCTGGGCTTTAAGTTTGTCGACCTCTTTTTCTAGATTAAGTTGCAGATTAAAATATAGAAAGAGGCCTACTTTAATATAACCACTAGAACAAAATCTGTAATTACATTTTTGATAATTTTTTTACAAGCGCACCACACAATGTCTTACATGTCATCCAGAGTATCCGTTTGTTTTAACTAATGAGATGGCAATGGTACAATTTAAATGAAGTGAAGTTGCGGCATAATCCATATGTGTGCGAGTGTGTGTGTGTTTGGTGTATGGATGTTTACTAATTCTATTGTAGTTTGTCTCTCTGTTTCCTCTACTGATCTAGAGATACTTTGTTCAAGTTGATTACTGTTTTGGTTGCTGGTTCTGTGCGTGTTTATCTCATTGCAATGTTCTATATGTTTTATGTTCATATGTATGTTTCCCTCAAATACTTGTCTCCTGTGTTTTATTTAATGATAATAATTGATAAATGCAATGTAATGTTAACTTAAGACATGGTTAAATGTAAGAGAAGGCCTATGCCTTAATTTTGCCATGTAAATAAAGACAATAATATACCCGCATTAGGGTGGAGGGAGATTGATAAACTATTTCTGGTTGAGAAAAACTTTCTATACCTGGCAGCAAACTACACAAAATGAGACAAAAGCTTTTGTCCACAAGCTCATTGATGCAGGTGAGGTTAAAATAAATTAACAAATATTTAAAGTTCTTTTTTTTTCTCTTAAATAGGCTTACGGCAGTTTATTTAAATGCGCACCGGTAAACCTACTAATGGTAGAAATCAAAAATATTTAGGCTGAGCCTAGTTAATATTATTGTTATACATTAAGATGGGGTGCTAGTGAGCGTGAGTTTAGTGCAGTATTTCGAAGTTTTATAGCATAACATTTATTTGGCCAAAATAAATCAAATATTTCTTCTATAGAATCATAGAGTTTAGTTTTCCGCACATACTAATTTCAACAGTTCTTTAATATCTGTCAAGGTGTCCTGGAATTTAGTGACAACTTTTTCTCTGCATTTAAAAAGTTTGTCACCAAATACCGCTATGCTCATGAGAGATATTCAAGGACTGTTGAGATTAGCATGTGCAGAAAGCTAAACTCTATGTTTCTATAGAAGAACTATTTGATTTATTTTGGACAAAAAATGTTTATGCTATAAAAACTGCAAAATTAATGCACTAAACTGGTGCTCACTAGCACCCCACCTTAAAGTGATGCAGCTAAACTCCACCCTACCCGCCTCGATGGCGTAGTTGGCTAACGCGCTAGTCGTGTTGAGCTCGACTGCCAAGGACGGGGAGATCGAGGTTCGAATCTCGGTCGGGTGAACTGGGGGGGGGGGTTTCCTAAATGGTTTTCCACTCTCCCTCCACGCAAATGCGGGTTCACTTCCTCTAAATTCAACCTTCCCAATTCTTAATCCATTAGCGTAATTAGTACTTAAGCGTATAACCCGAATGGGTAGTAAGACGCGGTGCTAAATAGGAAAAAAAACTCCAACCTAATCCAACTAAAATATTTCTTATTATAAGAGTTACAAATATTTAACTAAATATAATGGCCAAGAAGCTTACTGTGAATTTCCATATAATAATCAATTGCTTGTATAAAACCGAATTTTATCGAGAGTGTCAATTGTATCCACTCTGTAAAATATAAAGTGTATAACGTTTAGGTTGTCTATCACGAATATGTGAGGCTGTATATAGAGTAGGCCTAGATTTTATTTACAAACAAAAGGCAACTAAAATGAAACAGTTTATTGAGCTCCATTAATGCTCCAGCTCAAAAATTTTTGAGACTGCAGACGCTTATAAAGTCTCACACACCACTACTGGTGTAATATAGTATCACAATTTTGCTTATACAATCAATGATTGAATACCTAATTCCACAATTTTGCCTAAGCTACCATATTTATATGAAATTTTATAATTTCAAAAGTGAAGGGATAAAAATGTTCACAACAAATTGATCAAATGAAAGCTGCATTTAAAAATAAATAATATCCTAATTAATTAATAAGATTTGCACGAATGAAGGAAAATAAAATGCTAAGTACAATCATTTTAAAAGAAGGGTGTAGGTTATTATTAAAACTTGAACTTTGTTCTGTCCAACACATTAAATTTACTCTGTGTTTTATCATTTTCTTACACACCAGGGAGTTGTACGCCAAACCTGCGACTCTGGCTCTTCTATTTTTCTATTGTCTGACTCAGACTCCTTTAGAAATGGCAAATGTATATTAATTAATAGTAACAAAATTACTGCAGTAAAATGCTTCAATACAAATGACTTCATGGGAAGCTTCTTTGGCAATGTTAAAAGTTTTTTTTAAAGTTAGAGTCGGTAAATTTTTAAAACTCAGACTTCATGCAAAACCGCCCAGCCTTGTTAGACACACATCCACTCTCATAAAGTTGATACATTTCTACATTATATAAAGCAGTGACGTGTCTTGGACTGTTGGTATGTTAAGCAGAGCTTATTAAAACTGTACCTGTGCTATGTTCTTCCCCACTCTGTCCCCATTTGACCGATCGTATCTAGACTTGACTCTACACACCTCACGTGGGAATGTATTTCGATTGATACCTGACCATTGAACATTCTGTTGAGTGATTAACTTCTTTACTGTATAACGCTTGTACCCTGACTACATACATCAGACACTGTCTAGAGTCAAGCGGTAGCAGCCAAATTTTCAGGGGGAGGGGGTTGGTGGGTATATCCCAATTGCCGGAAGCTATAAAAATTCTAAGGATAAACAGTTCTAGACTATCTGAAGTGTTTTTTATGCAACATTACCCCTAACTGCTGAAGGCTAAGACAATTTCTAAGTATTAACACCTCTAGAAGCTCTATGAAGTGCTTTTAAGGTAACACAGCCCCCTATTGTACTTTTATTAATTTTTATTGTTGAACCATAAACAAGCCATATGTATTTTGTTCATAGAATTCGGAGGGGTTTGAACCCCCAAAACCCTCCCTGGCTACGGCCTTGCTAGATGTATTTTTGGGAAACAATGGCTCTTTCTGCACACCACACCTAAGGGTGTGTACCACGAGGTGTTAGTCAGAATCAAGCATTCTTTCATGGTGAACTGGATGTTATCAGTTCAAATAACAATTTTTTAAATTTGTTTATTGACACTTTAGCCCAACTGTGGAATAAGAAGCCGAGTGTCGAATTTTATGTGTCATATACGAATATTTTTGGTGAACATTTTGTGGTAGGTAGGTAACGGTCGGTAAGTGTGAGCATGGTTTTAAATCATTTTAACTGTCTGTACACAATGATCCACATACATTTTGAGGTTAGATGGTAAGGTATCATATTAAATCAAAACATACACTCAGATATTTAGTTGTTCTTTAAGGGCTTTGAATCAAAAATTAAATATTTGTCGTTGAAAATACAATTATTCTGATGGTTATCAAAACTACAAACATAAAAGTAGGTTTGATATTCAAATTAGGAGTAGGCCTAAAGTTATTGGACAAGCCTATATAGTAATACCATACAACATAACTTTTTTTTTTAAATTGACTAGCCTACCTACTTATTGATTATATCACATTGTCCTTTCTTTGCCATTGACTTTGCTATTGTTCTCTAGAGTTTTCCTCTCTTTGTCGCAACTGTGTATGTTAGATGATAAGTTACATAGACCTAAATATGTTTGATTGAAATATTTAATCCTGAGGTACCCTACATCCCGAAACAAAAAGTCCATAGCGTAAATTGACGTGTTAAGGATACGCCAGACTAGGGCGTGCGACAAAAAATAAAACATATTGGTTGTTCATGAGATGGTGACTGTGTGGTTAGGGTAGAGTGTCAGACCTCTGTGCTTGGGGTATGGAGTTCAATCCTCGGTCCGGCACAGATTTATCTGATGCCAAACCTTCCTCACCTCTGACAAGAGTGTATTGATCACAACTTGTGAATGTGTGATGCCAGGTCCTCCACCGTGGTTCGGATTCCACGTTAAACTGTAGGTCCTCCATTTCATCTCACAATCACCCTACCATTGCACATTAGTGTAAGTGCGTATAACCCGAACGGGTAATAAGACGCGGTACTAATACTACTACTAATAAATCACTAGTCAAAAACCACCCTCATTTCACTGAGCCAAGACTTGAAACTTTGCCTCCTCGTCAACAACTATCGAGAACTATCTGATAATCACGCGCTCGTTCGCACGCTTGTCAGTCTAGCCGAACCCTTAGACCATGCGGCCACCGATTGCGGGTTTACCATTGGTAAGGTTGGTTGGGGAGGGCAGGGGGTAGCTCGTGGTCGCCGAGAAGTGTATATAACTAAGCGTCGTATCGTTAATTCGCTCTTCTCGCAGTTTTCATCACTGCCTGGCGAGTTACGGGCGAGGAGGATGAGGTCAGATGGTTTCCATTGCGTCTTGGTATCTGTCACCCGTTTTGGTGGTCGCGTGGTTTAAGGCGTCACTCTCGCAATTTACCGAGACTGCCGATGACGGGGAGATCGGGGTTCGAATCCCGGTCAGGCGTACTGAGGGTGGTTTACCCTAAATAGTTTTCAACACTTCTCCTACGCGCAGATGCGGGTACACTTCCTTCATATTCAACCTTCCTCATCCCTGACACATTAGTGTAATTTAATACTTAAGCTTATAACCCGAATAGGTAGTAAGATGAGGTGCTAAAAAATAACTACTTTAATATGTTAGGGATGAGGAATTATAATGGAATTTGCGTTGGAGGAGAAAGAGAATCATCTAGGGGAGAAAAATTCTCACAGAAAATCCAGCCAGGATTCGAACATTGTCCTACATGACCTCTGCTGTACTAGACCAGACGAGGCGGGCGCCTTTGGCTTCGTTAAAATTATGCAAAACAATTTTATTTTTGTTGAAAGACCTTAAGTTAGAAGTCTTGTGCTGGCTGCTTGAAGGCGAGGGTTTGATATCCGGCCGGATGAGTTTCGTAGCCTCTTCCCAACAGAATGCTCGTTGAGTTTCCTTAATACTCACCCTTCTTATCCTTTTACCGTAAGTTAAGTTTGTTTAAAGCAGAATATATTATTCCTATTACTGACATTAAATTTGACTTGTTTTTTCACCTTAGTATCCGTCTGACTATGCGCATTTAGGTATATTTCAACTAATGGGAGTAATGATGATGAAGGTAGAATTAAGATGAAATGTATCCGCATTTGCATGGATACAGGTGGGGGGGGGACCATTTAGAAATAACCACCGCAGTAGTCTACTTTTTTTAGAACCGTGTCTTACTACCCGTTCGGGCTATATATACTACTACGTACTAATTACTTTAATATGTTAGGGATGAGGAAGGCTGAATTTGTAGGAAGTGTACCCGCATTTTCGTGGGGGTAGAGTAGTAGAACAATTTTTGAAAACTACCCGACCGGTATTTGAACCCCGATCTCCATGTTCGTCAGCAGTCTAGTCTAAGACGTGAGTGACGCCTTAGACCATGTGACCACCGAAGCAAGTGACGCCTTATTCCACGTGTCCACATATACGTTTAAAAAATCTTAATAATATATAATAGGATTATTACTGATTAAATACTATATATTTAGGTGACCTGGTGGTCTAGGGGTAAGGTGTCAGACTTCTGTGCTGAAGGTCCGGGGTTCAATCTTCGGTCCCGGTACAGATTTATCTGATTGCCAAACCCTTCCTTCATCTCTGACGAGACGGGTATAAATCACAACTTGTGAATGTGTGGAATGCCAGGCCTCCACCGTGGTTCGGATTCCACGTTAAACTGTAAGTCCTCCATTTCATCTCACAATCACCCTACCATTACACATTAGCGTAAGTGCGTATAAATCGAACGGGTAGTAAGAAGCGGTGCTAATAATAATAATAATAATAATAATAATAATAATAATATATATTTGTAAAATACTACGTTTTATCTGCTCTTTGAGATTGAGATAAACTCCTAGATGATAAATAGGAGTTGAGGTGTTTTATTTTAGGCAACAAACACCCCCTCCCCCTTCATTACTCACCCTTTGACTCCATTCTTGCCGGAGACGAATGGTTCGGGTTAAAGGTGTGCCGTTTGCATACTGCACATCTCGTTATCATGTTTATTACGGCGGCGCGCGCAACTAGTTATTATCTGGCCTGTTACCTTACACGATCGCCATCAATAATCAATCGCACTTGAGTTTATTTTCCCTGTTGTCGGGGTGTATTTATTATTAGTATTATTATTATTCTCGCTCTCCTCCCCTCCCTCCCTTCTTTTATTCTTCAGTTATGGCTTATCCATAAAATATAAGTCTTTTTTTGTATTGTGTTGGCTGAAAACATCGACCTATATTATCAATTCTACTGAAAGTGTAGTATAATTTATTTAAAGAAAGAGCAGGTGGGGTTTTTTTATTGATATTTTCGCTATTCAGACGATTATGACTAGTTAGACTTTTTGTTTTTTTATCTTTACATAACTTTAGGGGTGGGTTTAGAAAAAAATTAAATGGCTTGTGTCTGTTATTACTTATATTATAATAGACTGTAAAACATTTGCTTAGCAGAGAGCTATCATGTATATCATATATAGAGTTATTTATAGAAAATGTTTAAAATAGTTCAAGTTTGATGACGCAGAAACCTTTTACCACTAAGGGTTCAAGATAAAAAAAATTAAAGTCACATCAATTACAGTTTAAGGGGTCTGCCTAGGTGGCTGAGCTATTTCCAATCAAAGGTTACGCTTAGGTTAAAAATTTATAAAACTTTTAACAGCACATAAGTTTGGTGTTTACGGGAATAAACATCAAACTACTTTCTATAGTTACTCTATACACATATAAACTGGTAAACATAACTTAAAAGTTGAAATTAAAAACTCTGAAAAGTCTAAAAACTCCACATTTTTGTTGCTGTTAATTTATACCTAAATGTTTGTGAAACAAAACCTAACTGGCTTAGAAGCGTAGAATGGATATTTGTGAATCGAATGATGTAATTTAATAGGAGGAGTCACAATACGAATTTAATTTTCATTTGTATGTTCTTCCTCCTTTGTTTGTTTCTCCTACTGCTCCTACGTTATAAAACCCACTTGGTCTCTGGCCTTTAGGAATGCCTGCTGGGTTATTCTAGCGTCTTAAGGTTGGAGAGAAAGGAACGCCAGAAAGAGGGCAATGTTTTTGCAGTTTTTTTTTAGCTAAACTTTTTTTTTTGGCGAAAATAAATCAAATATTATTTCAATATAAACAAAATTTAAATTTCTTCCCATGGTGACCTTAACAGTTCTTGAATATCTGTTAATGATGTCCTATAATTAAATGACAACTTTTTCTCTTCATTTAAAAAGATTATCATCTAATGCTACTATGCTCATGACAGATATTCAGGAAATAATTATATAAATTACTAGCGGACCCGACAGACGTCCTGCCCGAACGTTGGCTTTTCGTTAAGGGTGGCATAATTGATTTCGATAATAAAACAAATACTATGTGATCATCACAATTACAAATTCACAATGAACTCCAATTAGTGAGTAACATAAATATTACAAATTCAGTGTTTGTCAAGACAACATACAAAATAAAACATCTTTTCATTTTTGGCATTTCGCCCACAACTCCACAAATATCAGCTGTATCGAAAAACAAACATAACTATGAATTATTCTCAGAAGTTCAATTGTTCATGAACTTTTCAGAAGGTTTTAACGGTCAATTATTGATGAACTTATGATTTTTTTAACGGTCAATTATTAATATTATATTCATTTCTATAAATATTGTGTGGTGGTGGGGGGTGGGAGGGTGAAATTTTGAGCTTACATGTTCTGATATGCGAAAAATCTAAAAAAAAACAAATCCCCCCCCCAAAAAAAAATTCCCTAAAAAAATAATAAAAAATCCTAGAACCCGATTGCAACGCCACCTACCGGGTCCAATTGTGAATCTGAACCATCCATGGACCCACTCAAACACAAAAAAAATCACCAAAATCGGTCCAGCCGTTTAGGAGAAGTTCAGTGACATACACACGTACAGAAGAATTATATATATTAAGAAGATGTGAAGAAAATTAAAAACTCTGTTTATACTGGAGCGATATTTTATTTATTATGTCAAAAAACAAAAGTTTTGCTATAAAAACTGAAAAACACTCTACCTTTACTCGCGTCCCCTACACTTCTAGTTCAAGTAAACAAGGTGGAAGTAGAACACATTATCCTAGCACAAATAATCAATGTAATTTTTTTACAAATACTTTTAATACTTTTTTTGTTGGCTTAAAAACCCTTTCCTCATACTAGGATTGGTTACGGCTGATTGCAGATATCTAACCAACAACAAGAAATCGTTTAACTATGTATATTGGGTAATAAATCATTAGGCCTTCGGTTGATTTTTTTTTTTAGTATCACCTGGTTAAAATACTTGAAGCTATTGTACTTTATTTAATTTTTTCGGGTTGGTTGAAATTTTTGAATGAAGAAAACGAACAAGGTGTAAACTTTTAATCAATATTTCTTTTCTTATATATAAATAAATAAAGCGGTGAGTAGGTAAAGAGGCAGATAATGTTTTATTTTTTTAAAAAGCTATTGTATTAGGTAAAAAAGTATTTAGTGTATAAAAAGTGCAAGCTTTAATATCTTTGAAGATTCATTCAAGTCAGCTATTATTGAAAGTGCGTTTTATAGGCGAGATAGGCGAGTGCGACTGCAGAATGGTTCAAACAAAAAATCTTAAAGAAAATAGAAATTAGATGTTTGTGTGTGTGTGTGTGTGTGTGTGTATATGATGTTGAAAATTAAATATAGCTGTTATAAAAAAATGTTCTGGCTAGAGTTGTATTTAATACACTATTTTACGAATCCTAATCTTGAAAAAAAAATTATAAACATAAGAGGAAATAGAAATTTGAAATAATAATTAAATGTTAACACGCTTCGGTGGCCGCGTGGTCTAACGCGCTACTCTCGCAGTAGAATATACTGCCGATGACTGGGAGATCGAGGCTCGAGTCTCAGTCGAATATACTGAGGGTGGCTTTTCCAAAATTGCTTTTCACTGTCCCTCGACGCAAATACAGGTACACTTCCTATAAATATGACCTTTCTTATCCCTAAAACCATTAGCGTGACTAGTGCATAGGCGTATAACACAAACAAAACAAAAAATTAAATTTCAAAATTTCATTTGTTATAGTATATTTAGAGAAGAAAATTAAAAAAATCTATATTAAACTTGATATTTTATCCAAACCTTGATTCTCGAATGTCCTTAAGGATTCGAGCGTTCCTTTCTCGAGTTTAAACTAATTATAAAGAACACTATGATATTATTTACTTATTTCAAGCTCATAGTTTAAAAAAAATATGCCTTAGGCACTTGATTGAGTGTTAAGAATTCTAAATTTAAATCACCTGATTTGAGCTATTAAACAAAAAAACATTTGAGCGGTTGCCATATCGAAATAGATAGTCAATAGTCAAAAAATCATGTACACTCCGTTTACCATGAAAGGTAGAAGTCTTATCTTACGATTACACTATGGCCCATTTTATAAGCTGCAACAAAGTGTGATTACTAATTAGTCGTAGGAAGTTGGCTACCTTTCAGATTAAAAGTAGGGTACATACGTCATTCGGCCTTAGCTCAGAGAAGTTCCCTACAATTTTTTTTTGTTAAAATTGGTCCACGCATTAGGTAGTTATCGTGAAACAAACATTCGAACAGATGGATGAAATGCCAAATGGTTGACGTAAAACAGGACCTAGCTATTCTCGCATCGCAATCAGCCACTCTAGTTCTGCTTGACCTGTAAACATTGTACATCATGTTGGTTAATTATATCCTAGTTCGTATCATAAAGATTGTGTACGCGGCATTGCCTATCGCCAAGGTGTAGGAAACAATGGGGGATGTGATGTCATGATAACATACGGCCTACTCGTGTATCTTCGCTTGCAAAAATTTCCCTCTTTTATTTTTAATCATCGCGTCCTACTTACTACCTGTTTAGGTTGTACACATATGTGTATGATAATTACTCTTATTGGTCAGGGATGAGGAAGAAAGTAATTTAAAGGTAATATACCCTCATTTGCGTTGAAGGATGGGAAACCATTTAGGAAAAATCACCCTTAGTAAACCCGACCGGGATTCGAAACCCTGATCTCCCAGTCATCAGCAGGCCAGTCGAACACGAGAATGACGCCTTAGACCATTCGACCACTGAAGCGGGTCCCTTCTGTTTTTGGATCGTAATTTATTTTGGGGCATTTAACGCGCACTTTTTGAACCGACTGATAATATCAACACACGACTTATAAACTAACTTAAACCTGTAACGGATACAACGCCCAACCCCCCGATCGTTGATTCATCACTATTGAAAGGTGAAACCCGCACTCCGCCAATGATTTTTTTTTCATTCCGCATCTTACTACCCGTTTGGCTTATACGCATGTGCTCTAATTACGCTGTGTTAAGGATGAGTCAGGTTGATTTTAGAGGAAGTGTACCCACACTTTGCTTGGAGTAAGAGTGGAAAACCATTAGTGAAAAGCACATCAGTATATCCAACTGGGATTCAAACACCGATCTCCGCGTCATTGGCAAACTAATCCACTGCGAGAGTTACGCCTTAGACCTTGCAACCACTGGAAAAGGGTAGATAATTTATTAACTCGGAAGTTGATTGTTATTGTTAACAACCTAGCTGATTGAAAATAATCAATCATGTTTAGGTACAAACGAATCATCTGGAACGAAGCGAAGACTACACAATGTTTTCACATCGACCGAACGTATGTAAAAACCCGTAGAAGTTTGTCGGGCCCGTTTATTTGTTCAAGGAGGTGGTGAAGAGGGGTGTGTGTGTATGTGGGGGGTTCATCACTGTAATTGCTTCCGGTGTTTAGATAAGCTATGTCCCTAATCCATCCATACAGGAAAAGGGCCCTCCGTCACGCGCATGCGCGAACATCAAGTTGTGTTTCATGTTGGTGAGCTGTTTATTTGCGCGGACCGCTCGACTGAGTTACGACCAGGGTCGAACGACAGTTCGTCCTGGTCTTTGGTACATTTTGTCTCGTATCAGTAAAATGTCCTGGAAAACACAGAGAATTTTATGTGCCTAGAAAAATAGGGAAAACACAAATTTTGAAATTATTTTGGTTATTTTAAATGGCCGCTTTATCTTCCTTCCGAATTCAAGTTTTCTACCACACTGAAAATGAATTATTGTTTCTTTTAATTTTAGAAATTTGAAGTCATTTCCACCCCTCTCCCCATCTGTCCAATTATCACTAAGAAATTTCACATTTTAAAATTTGTTTGGTTATCTAGAGTTATACTTCTACCTTTCTGCCAGAGTTAAATTTTTTACCACACTTAAAAGGTTTTTTTTGTATAAATTTTAAAAAATCTCAGAATTTTATAGTTATTTGGAAGGGTATCTTTCTTTACTTTCCTGCCGAATTTAATTCCTCTACCACATTGATAAGTAGTTTTTGTTTTGTTAATTTTTGACCCCCCAACCCCTCCAAACTCTTTTTTGAAATCACACGGAGAAATTTTAGATTCTAAGATTAATTTGGCTAACAGAAATTTTTCTCTACCTGTTTGCCAAATTATAATGTTCTACGTCATTTCAAAAGTATTTTCTAGCTATAGCTTCTCCTACTCCATTTTCCCACAGTTTCATTACAAATATTAAACATTTTCAAACTTTTATGTTTATTTGGAGTGGTCCTTATCTGCTTGAAGAATTTATGTTCTATACCACACGGAGAAGTAGGTTAATGTTGAGTCCCGTCACCCTATTAGTTCTTCAACTCCCACTTATAAACTCCAAATTTTAATATTTAAAGGGATATCTTCAGGGGTCCTTATATTGGCTTGCGAAATTTAAATTTTCTATCATACCTGAAAATGGTATCTTTCTATACTCTTCTTATTCTTATTTCCCGAGATCGTATTTAAAATTTAAAATGTTTAGACTCTTATGGCTATTTATAGTGGTCCCTTTACTTTCCTTCCGAATTTTCCACCAACACTAGGAAATAAATTATTCTATTAGTTTTGGAAATCTTAAACCTCTCACCCCCACCCCTATTTTTCAACTACCACCGTTTAGAAATTTCAATTTTCACCATCTGGAGTTTTCTCCCTACCCGTTTGTCAAATTTTAATTCTTTACCCCATCTTTAAAGTTTTTTTAAATTAACCCACCTTCCTCATTTACTAGAGCCACATTTTGAAATTTCCATTATTATTTTTTTGTTATATGAGGTAACCCCTCTCTGCCCTTAAAATTTTGGCTTTCCGCCTTATCTTTTTCTGGGCATTCACACGTTCTGCGTTATAGATTATAGGCCTATATAAACATACGTCGAGAATAAGTACCCATTCGAGCTGTACGCATACATTAATTTTGATAATAGAATGGGGATGATTAGGGTAGAGTTTTAGAGGAAATGTACACGAATTTGCATGGAGAAAAATGGTGAAACTCTTTAGAAAAAAACTGCTAAACACCGATGTGGGTTTTGGGACTACTATTAAAAAGGCATTATATATAACACAATATAGACTATACAATAGATATGTCCTTACATAATTTATATATCTTAATAAACATACATGGATTTTAAAAAACACTATAAACTCATGGCACACCGACTGAAAACAACTCTGTGTGTAATATAGCGCCTATAAGTTAAGTGGACTCGTGGACTAGACGTCAATCTAGTCTATTATCATATACCTGTGACGGATGGCCGGGGTTTGAATCCCAGCCCTGTGTACCGAGTTTTTTTTTTAATAAATGGTGTTTCACTCTCCCTCTACACTAATTCGAATATATTCCCTCTAAATGCATCTTCCTCGTTCCTTCTCCACTAGCGTAAATAAATGTGGATAGCCCGGCCATGTTGTTAGACAGTGCAAATACATAATTTCTAGAGAGAGCCAATGAACAAAAAACCCATTTTTACACTTGATAAGCGTACAATAATAAATATACATTTTAAACTAAATTAAAGTCCCTCTTCTTATTTTACTAATCCATATAATTTATATATGTACATTAACGGTGATTGGCCCTTTTCATTTGGCGTGGAAATGTAGAGCCATGGGAACAAACGGTTATCTTCAAGAATTTTTATTGTTTTGCAATTTTCTTTTCGGAAACGGTTTGTTCAAGAATAGAAGCATGTTTATTATGTTATACTTTTTATGTACACACCTCCTCCTCTATAATTTTAACATTGATCAAATATCAATAATTTTGACATTTTTTAATAGAAAACTGCCGGATTCATAACAAAATATGTAACACCTAATAAACATCGATATATTATCTTAGAAGAGGTGTTGAAAATATTAACATAAAAATTTCACTCGTTCTCGAGAAAACTGATATTTCCAAACGTATTATTTTTCCGCAAGACCTGTCCGGTAGCTAGCACCATCTACGGTTTCCGTGATCCATCTGTTCTTGTTGACGTGGAAGGATACTTTGGTCGGTCGTGAAGCCACCCTCCCACCCACCATCCCAGAAAATAGGTTTTAGACTTGCACTCGACAGGGCTAAGGGCCTTAAAGCAGATTAGAGGAACTGTATCTGAATTTCGAATATCAGAAAGCTACACACGCGATTGTTTAAAAAAAAAATTTTTTTTTGCACCACTTCGTACTACCTGGCGTTTCTTTTCGCACTTTAATGGTGTGGGGAGGAGAATTTTAGATTAAATGCACCCTGATTTACGTGGGATGAAAGTAAAGAAGCCATTTAGGGAAAAACACACACTCGGTACATATGGCTAGGACTCGAATGCCGATTGACAACTTTGCTAGAAAGCAAATTAGTAAAACTTGACGTGACTTGGCGAGCTTCCTTATATTTACAAGACCCAAGGCCTTAGTCAGGGGGGTTTTCGGGGTTCAAACCCCCCCCCCCCCCGAAATTTTATGAACAAAATATATATGGCTTTATTTATGGTTCAAACAATATCAAAATTAAGGTACAAGTACAAATTAGGGGGCTGTGTTACCATAAAAAGCACTTCAAATAGCTCCTAGAACAGTTTTTTCTTTAGAATTTTTTCTAACCGCCGTCAATTGGAGGATGGGCCCACCAAACCCCCCCTGAAATTATTGGCTGGCTACGGCCTTGACAGGACCCGTGGACCTAACTGAAACAGACACTCTTATTGGGCGGTAGCGTCCTAGTGCTGGAGATGAGGGTGAGAGGTCATCGTCTGAGTTTTAAAATAAGATAAAACGTTAGTTAAAATTACCGCTACAATCGCCTGTGGTCGAGCATATCAGATTTGGTATATCCGCTCAAAAATGTACTATACGAAGTGATGTTTAGAAACTACGAACACCATGAGATGTGCGTCAAGCTATTTTAAAAATCTGACCTCTTAAAGGCAAAAGTGTATTGAGGGTTTTTGTTCCAAAATGGTCTTCCATTCTACCTCCACGCAAATGTGGGTACACCTCCTTTAAATATAACCGCCCCAGTCCCTAAAACTATTATCGTATTTATTACAGTTAGTAAGACGTGGTGCTAAAAAAAAGGTTTCGGCCCAAAGCAGAGGTACAGACAAACGGCATCGCAAAAACAACTTTTTTTGGGGCTCAGATAGTAATGAAACGTCGACATTATTAAAATCTCGACCGGCCGCGTGGTCAGTGCACCTGACTACAAACCTAGAGGCCCCGGGTTGGATTCCCACTGGTACCTTGAATATTTTCCCCTAAGGGGAATTACCCCAACGGTCACCAGGGTTAGTTAGGCTTAATACCGGGATCACGATCAACTTAACGTTAACTTAAAGTTAACGTAACTTAACGTAAATGACCTCCTCGTGTGTTTAAATGGAAGCGATCACAATGCAGTTAACTTAACGTAAGATATGTCCTGGGAGGTCTTTTACTTTAAGTGAACGTTACTTGAAGGGTATCACGTGATCTAGCCAGCCAACCACATTGATCTCTATAATATAACTGGATGGACATATACATGCACATTCCAAGGATAAAGGCGTGACGCTCAAGTGTATCGTCTGCTACACTGAGGGGGGGGACAGATTTAACGGTTTCTTTAAATGTTCTTATGCGAAAACATGTCTCTGATGAATAAAAGTGTTATTATTTGAAAATATTGAAGTATTATACCACACTTTCCTGAAGAAACATTTACATTAAAGGATATACAATCCAGTTTTACAGGTAATACTGTACAAATACGAATAAAACCTTAGATATTTCAGTTTTTATATAGTTGTCATCAATGCTGCTTACAGTCTGTCACTACACTTATATTTATAGTTGGTTATTAGCTTGTATATTGGTTTAAGAAACAATATTATATTGAAAGTTCGATAAATATAATGAACAAGGTATCTTAAAACTTGATTACATTTGTTTGAATGACAAACTTTGTATAGTTGCCATGTATTCAAACTATCACTTAGGTTATAGGCTTGTGGAAAGTATTATTATAATACCTGTTTTTTTAAATTTGGCTCATATCTTTCAGAAACCATATTATGTTGAAATTTCGATAACTATAATGAAACAAGTTAGCTAAAAATTGTATTACATTTGTTTGAATGACACACTTTGTGTAGAAGTCTTACGTTCAAATGATAATTTAGGTTATTGGCTTGTAGGAAGTACAGTATCTTATAAACCCGGATTTTAGTAATAATCCCAATCCGTAAGGCCTTATTTCGTATCAGAATACTATCATATATATAATATTTGGTAGGATAAACGGCAATTTAAAACGGAAGTATAAATTTCCTTCTGTAAGGTCTTTTATGCTAACCAAACACAACTATAGGGTAGTATTCTGGTACGAGATAAAGCCTTACAAGCGAGCTTCCTTCAAAAATCATTGTATATATTAGGCTACATCAACTTATTTAAAGAAAAAACTAACCTGTTTTGAACTTTTATATGCTCTTCAAAGCTTTAACTAACATATTTATTTAATTTAACCATTCACACATTGATGTATCTAATGTATTCAATCAAATTAATGAACGATGTCAAAAGGCCACATTTCCGTGTATGGGTGTAAGAGAGAAAGAGATACCCGAAAGTTTCTTTCTCCCTTACACAATGGTATGCAGACGACAGCTCGAAAATTTCAGCCACAGATGTCCATCCAGTTATATTATAGACATCAATGGCCAACCATTATGCGAGTGACGTCATCAGGGCTATTTAGTAACTCATTTGTTGGTATTATGACCAATGTTTACTCTTTATCGTAAGTTCTAGTGATCAGACATTGAAACAAAATAATTAAACTAAAATAGGAAAGCTAAATTTATCAAAAGTTTTGTAATATATATTTATTATATCGATTGAAAACTGTAAACATTCACAGATCATCACTTTACAAATAGTAGAAATCACAGATCATACTCGAGAATGCAGATGTTTGGCTTGAGTTGTTACGTTAAGTTACGTGAATCGTGATCACACATACGTTAAGTTAACTTTAAGTTAACTTTAAGTGAACGTTACGTTAAGTTGATCGTGATCCCGGGATAAGTTAGGTGTAAGTGTTTCAACTTGTTGCATATCCTCATCTCACCTCATAAGGACATGAAAAGAACCTTCACGGAAAGGATGTACGATTAGTACATTCACGTGTCCCCTTGGCAACGGTACATTAGTACTGGCTAATCTGTTCATAGACTGGGCTACAGATTGATGCAGCCCAGACACGCATTGAGATATGTATATATGCGTGGAATCAGGCGGAGAGATACAATCATTCACTCGATAAAAATAATAAAAATATAAATTTATATTTCATTAACTTGAGTTCCTAATAATTATTTAACTTGAGGAACCACCAAATAAAGGGACACATGGCATTAATTATTGATTGATGAGTAAAACTTGTTTGAAGAGTTCAATGATCATGAAAGGGCTCATAACTTTAAATGTACTGCCATCTAAGAAGTAAATATTTTTACACAATACTGAGAACCGAAGAAACTAAAAATGCAATATTGGTAAAAAAAGGGTGTGCATGTGCCCATTTTCTGGAGAGATCGTCAGTTATATTTATTGTATTTTAAACTTTATATCTTGTTAAAAAATATAAATATATACTGTGATTATTTATTTTGATTAGAAATTGGATGGCCTTAAACCATAGTGAACTATCAGCCAAAACCAATGTTTTTCAAAAAGCAGCTTCAAAGTTGAATAGCATACAGCATTACCAACCTCATGGCAAAACAAAATTATCTTACTGTTTGGTCTCTTGTTGGCGTACGACATAGTGCACTATGGCCTAAGAAAGAGGACAAAATTCCGAACAGGATCACATAAAAAACTAAATATGTCTATTTTTGGAGATAGTTCACTCTGGCATAAGGCCATCCAATTAAACTAACAAAAATCAAACATGTTTTAACTTAATTATCGGGGCTTGAACCCCTGTCGGGTGTATTAAAGAGTAGTCTTTCCCAAATGGTTTTCCACTCATACTCCACGCAAAGAGGGGTACAATTAATCTAAATTAAATTTTTTTCATCCTTAACTCATTAGCTTATTTAGCACATATGCGTATAACTTGAAAAAGTAACTAAGACGTGGTGGAAAAAAAAATTTATTCATCCGCTTGGGTTGAGGATGAGAAAAACACCACGTCGTTGAGTTTTAAAGAAGGGATGAGATCTCAAACTCGCCCCATGTTTTGTATGTAGATCCCTCACTTCCCCCCCTCCCCTCCCCTCCACTACTTGCCCACCCCTCCTCCCCCACCTTTCCCCTTCTCACTCAGACGTATCCTAACTATAAACTGATTTACCTTAGAGTTTTTTTTTTTGTATGCCTGGGTTCATTCCTTTGTGCTTGAAAAGAGACGAAAAGAAGAATTTTCTTTGAAGTCGTAGCGCTTTGGTGGAATTAAGCGAATAACTGATACATAGCCTACATATAAATATACGTGAGAGGGTGGGGGGGTGGCCTTTTCACCCACCCTTCGGTTCTCCGGCCCCGGAATAAAACTCTAACCGCCCCTCCACCACCCTTCGTCAACCGGAGGGCATTCAAATTTCCAAGATTTTTTTTTTCGCAAACATGGGTAAACTTATTTTATTTTACCCTCTTGTAGGGAAATAATTAGGGGATTTTTTTTTCTTCTCTCTTTCCAAAGAACGGTAGAGTGAATCAATGTAACTAGATTGCTAGCCAATCACGTAATAGCATTTTTTTTTTACTACAAAAGAAGTTTTTTTAATTTGGTATTTATCGTTATTAGTGAAGTAGTATCGTTAATATATTTATTGCCATTATGATTTATTTTGATTCGTTTCTTACTACCCGTCCGTTTTATATATAAAAAATACCTTAATGGGATAGAAATGAGAAAGGTAGAGTTTTAGAAAAAGTATTTCAGCATTTTCATGGAGGGAGAGTGTAAAACTTAGGGAAAACCACCTTCAGTACAACTGACAGAGATTCGAACCCCGATCTCCCCGTCATTGACAGTCCAATCTCTTTGGAGTGTGACACCTTAGGTCATTCAACCACTGAAAGGATACGAATTAGTTAAAGGAACTTTCGGGTAATAAAAAGCAATTACTGATAAAACGTTGCCACTTAATGTTTTATCGCATGAAATATGTACAGACAAAAAGGTGGCTCATTTGTAAAACTCGGAATGAAAGTTGACGAAATGACAGAGAAGCAAAATTTGCCCAAATTATCGAATTAAGTAGAAATTATCGGTGGTCATTTTAAATTCCCGAGCCGAGCAATGACAATACAGTCGGCATTAAACTTGGTAAACAAATTATAACCGTATCAACCTAAAAACGCACATCAAAAGTTAACATCATCAACCCGCTTTGATGGTCTAACGGTTTAAGGCGTCACTCTCGCAATAAACTAGGACTGCCGATGACTTGGAGGTCTTCTGAACTGAGGTTGACTTTTCTTAAATGTTTTTCCCCTCTCCCTCAATGAAAATTAGCTACATTTATTCTAAAACTATACTTTACTCATCTCTACCTCTCGAGTGTAATTAAATGCGGATAGAATATACGGATAGAAGGTCGAAAAGCAAATAGTAATATTAACCGTTCTTGTGGATTGGATGGTTGAACACAACACTTAGGGACCTGGGTTCGATTCCGGAGAACACTGAAGATGACATTTCCCATAAGTACGCGGTTGATCTTTAAGACCCAAATGTCCGAGAGACGAAAGGCAGCTGATATACTCGTAGGAGCGAAGAATGGATCTTAGTGATTTTTTTTCCAAGCAACCGCATTTGCGTCGAGGAAGAGTGGAAAAAGATTTAGGGAAAACCAACCTCGGTATACCCGATTGACATAACGAACCCGATCTCCCCGTCTTCGGCAGTCCAGTCTTTTGCTAGAGTGACGCCTTAGACCACGTGGCCATCGAAGTGGGTATTTGTGAATAGAATGGTGTAATTTAATAGGTGAGCGGGGTAGGGGGTCACAACACACATTGTATTTTCATTTGTATTTGCCTCCTTCCCTGTGTGTCCTAATTCTGGACAGCTCCATTTAAGAACTTTATAAAACCTACTTTGTGTTTGGCTTTCAGGAATTTCATCTTGGCTATTCTAGCGCCTTAACCATATTCTTGTAGCCATTTCGAAGAAAAACGGCTCATTCCTTGTGAACAATCCTATAACGGACAATGTAGGCCTATTTGATGTCCCTACTTAATCCACCAACAGTTTTACTGTTCGCAAAGGTAGTAAGTAGTATGGACAGCAGTTATCATAAAATGTATTTGCTCACTCAACTTAATGGGATGGGATGGATACGAAGCATCGGTCTTTATTCCTCTCTGATTAAACAAGTGGAGTCGCAACTTCCTTTTTTTTTTTCTTTACGAACCAGTAATTGTTTAAAAGCAAGTCAAACATCGCCTGGGAGACAACCTCTTCTCCCCCCAAGAGTATTGACGATAGAATTAGAAACATCCGTTCCACCGCGCGCTACCTTTACCGTCATCAAATGGGACAGCTTTATCAATTATTCGGGTTACCGCGTGAAACTTCGGACATTGATTTTAGAAAAGAAAAAAAAAAAAGAAAAAATAATAAGGTCATCATCGCAACCGTCGACTTTTTTTTTTATGGACATCGCGACGCCCTTTCGATTGTTCTCACGATGACCCCGTCCCACACATACAATAACTTATTTAATTTCACTTTAGATGACGAGCTTTTGAAAAAGTCTTTGATTGTTTGTTGAAATAATTTATGAGTGAACTTTATACTTTTTTTTTAGATAAATTAAATAGGATGGGACAGAAATGAGTGGCGTGTTTTTGAAAAGGTTATGGTACGGAGCTCCGCGTCTTACTACACGTCCGGGATTAGGGTTAAGGCGAAAGTTTACCCAAATTCGTGTCGATAAGTGAAAAAATATTAATTAAAAAATTTCCTCTATTCAACCGGGTTATGATTCGAACGCCGACCTCCTCTCCTGCTTCCCCCCCCCCCTCCCCGTTCCCAGAAATCCTGACTGGATAAGACTGAATCCTTTTTAGTTGAATATAAAAAGACGAGGAAGGAGATTTTCAGTATTTTATTTCAACACCTTGTTTTACTTGCGTCTGGGGTTACTAATGGGGTAGTGACGCTCAATACAAGGAGCCTACCTATTGGGTTCCATTTAGCCTTTCCCACTCAATCCTAATCTCGCCGCTAAGTGGTGTACCCCTGGATCTGGGTAACCTGGTAGAGGTTGGGTTAAACCCCAATGGAAACCAGGTCAGGTGAAGACAGGAGACTGGTCAGGACTAAAACCAGCATGCTTGGGACAGGGTCTGGCCAGTTGGATCCCAGCTTAGTGGGCTGGGTGTGAGGGTTGGTGATGATGAGCTAAGTCACCATCAGCACCCGTAGCTTCATTTAGGGAAGGCTACCACCAAAAGGTCTATACGAGGACATACAAGTGGCAGTACCGCTACTCAGGTGTAGGCCACAACAAGCTTAGTATGTCGGTGGCCAAAACAAACCAAAGTACTCGAGAAAATAAAGTAAAATGCCGGATCGGAAAAATGGTTGACAACCATAAGCTACGAGTAGGGACTGTGAACATTGGCACACTGACTGGAAGAGTGGAGGAGATTGTAGACATGGTGTATGAGAGGAGAGTGGACGCTCTGGGCCTGGGCGAGACTAAGTGGAAAGGAAGCGGCACGAGGGAATTAAGGAAAGGCTACATTTTGCATTGGATGGGAAACGATGAAGGGAGGAGAACTGAAGTAGGCTTTGTAGTGAGAGAAGGGCTGCAGCTGGAAGTGGTAGGGACGAATGACGGTATAATAAAGATGGCTATAACTATTAGAGAAAAAAAGGTGGAGGTGATGTAAGTGTGAGCCCCACAAGTGAGATGCCCAGCAGAAGAAAAGGACAAGTTTGAGGAAGATCTAGAAAGGCATATGGGAAACGAGTTGCAGGTAGTAATGGGGATTTTAACACAAAAGTAGAAAAAGAGAAAGGAGGGTTTGAGGAGGTGTTAGGGAAAGAAGGATGGTGAGTGAGAAACGAGAAGGGTAGAAGGCTTTTGGAGTTATGTGCAAGAAATGAAATGAAAGTGTCAAACAGCTGGTATAAGAAGGAAAGAGAGAGCCATAAGATCACCAGATACAGTTGGGGTGGGGAGCAAAGGTCAGTGATAGATTACTTTATCATGGATGAAGAAATTAAAAACCTGACTGTAAACATCAAAGAATACCAAGTGTGTCCTTAGATAGTGACCACAGGTTGTTGCTGTCAGACATAAAGGGATGAAAATGTAGGGAAAAGGTAGTAAGACAAAAAGGGTATGGAGGCAAAAATTAAGAGGAAATATAGCTGTGTCTAAGAAAGGTAAGAAAATTATTGCAAAGTGTAGAGGTGGAATGGGAAAGGTTTAACAGTTTGGTGGGAGCTGTAGAGTAGATGTATGGGAGGACAAGTGATAAGAGGAAGTGGAAGGAGACACCTGGTAGAACGACAGGGTGAAGGAAGCAGTGGAGGAGAAGATTAAAGCATTCAGAAAGTGTTTTAAGAACATGAATGAAGAAACAGAGGAAGCATAAAGGGAGAAGAAGAAAAGAGCGAAACAAGTGGTATGGGAAGCCAGGAAGAATTGGATGTAAGAAATAGGAGGAGAGAGAAAAGACAAGAAGCTGGAATAATTGAAGAAAAAAGAAAAACGATGAAGACAGGATAGGAAGGAAAAGAACCATGGACGATACTTTTTAGAAGATGTTCACCCTGGAAGAGGAAAGGGATTAGAGTGAAACAGAGGAGCAGAACAAAATAGTAGAATAAGAGGAAAGAGGTTCCACATGGTAAGAGGTGTAGGGCTTTAAAGAGGATGAAACAAGGAAAAGCAGCGTCTTTGGCCAAACTGACTTTGGAAACAAGAGCTGTGGGTGAAGCAGGTATAAAATTGCTATACAGGATGCTGAGAGAGATTTGGAAAGAGAAATGGGTACCGGAAGACTGGAAAAGGGGAGTTATAATACCTATTTTCAAGAAAGGAGACAGGAAAAGGTGTATAAATTATACATGGGTAACGCTGATGTGTCACTATAAAGATTATGAGACAATACTGGATAAGAGAGTAAGAAATAAAATGAAACGAAGGTTGAGAGAGGAACAGAATGGATTTAGAGAACAAAGGTCTACAATAGACTTGATCTTTGCCATAAGACAGCTGATGAAAAAAAGGTATGAATTTGTGAAAGACTTGCTATTGGTATTTATGGCTGTGGAGAAGGTATATGATAGCGTGGATATAAATACATTTTGGAAAGCGATGGGGGAGGTTGAAGTGGCAAAAGGAGTTATAATGAGAGTGAAAAGCATTTATGAGGATAACAAGAGTTGTGTTAAGATTGAGAGTGGTAGGACGAAGTGGTTCCAAATCAAAAATGGAGTGAAGCAAGGCAATGCCCTCTCACCATTACTATATATAATGGTAATGGAAATGGTCACGAATAAAGTGGCAGGAAAACTCGCGGAGGAAATAATTAAAACATTGATGTTTGCTGCTGACTTAGTGGTATGGAGGGAGAGGGAAGAGGAAGTATAGGAACAACTACAAGAATGGAATGAGGAAGTGAAAGAGTGTGGAATTAAATTTAGCTTGGTGAAGTGTGAAGTGATAGTATAGACAAGGAAGAGAATAAGGTCTAGTAAAACTCTAAAGTTGGATGGAGTAGAGCCGTCATCGACAGGCTGTCTATTGCGATGCGAGAGTGACTCCTTAAGGTGTTTAATTTCGTTCACTTGGCGATATTAAGTTGTTGACTATCTGTCATGAGCATAACAGCATTAGATGAGAAGAATAGAAAAAGTTGTCGTTAAATTCCAGGACATCCTTGACATATATTCAGGAACTGTTGAGGTCACCATGTGAATAATTTTAATCTACAGTAGCCCCATGGCTTCTTTGGTGCTGACTGACAGCTCACAGCTGACTTCTGATAGTCAACATTTAGGTATATACCTAAATTTTGACTGTCAGAAGTGACAGCTGCTAAACACATGTTTTTTGCAGATCATATGGCTCGGCGTAGAGATACATAATTTGGTCTGGTAGCTTTTCAAAGCCGTCAGCTATCAGCTGTGAGCTGTCAGTCAGCACCAAAGAAGCCATGGGGCTACTACTGTATATGTTTCTACTGTAGAATTATTTGATTTCTTTTGACCAAAATTTTTTCTTTATAAAAACTATGCAAAAATACTGCCTCTAACTCGCGTTTCCTACATCTCCACCACGCGGTCACCGAAGTGTCCACAGGACTCGGGCTAGACGGACTGTACCGCCACTGTTTGCACTGTACGGTACTCTCGATATTATTGATGATGACGTCACATGTCTTGATCGCGTGTTGGTTTTAATCAGTCTGATTTGCCCGCGCGCGCTCTTAGACGCAGATTATATTTCTCTTAGGGCGGGGGGGGGACAAAGAACCATTAGGCTCTCTAGACAAACCTTTTCGTAGGCGTTATTTATCTTCGTGTTTCAACTGTCAATGTCATTCTTCGCAATCTCTTGACTCGGTGTTTTTAACTGTCAACTGTCTTGTTCTGTGACGTGTTCAGTGGTTCTTCAAACACGGCTGCTTTCTGCTAATATCACTGAAGTAATTGGTATTAATTCCTTTTGTGAAATTGTTACAAGAGTGTTCTAAAAAAGTCTTGTATGTCTTTCTTCGTTCTGTACTCGATATAATAACGTTTTAAACCGCCATCTGTAGTCCCGCGGGTAGAGGCGTCATTCTCATCATTTCTGATGATGGGGAAGTCGGGGACTATGGTTGGGTTCTCCCCCACTGCGTCTTACTACCCATTCAGGTTATACGCATATATACGATAGTTATTACTCTAATCTAATGGTGTAGGGATTAGGAAGAAAACATTTTAGAGATTATATACCCGCATTTGCGTGGAAGGAGAGTGGGAAACCATTTTACGAAAATCCACCCTCGGTAAACCCGGCCGGGATTCGAACCCCTCTCGTTCGGCCACTGGGGAGGGTGAATATCGGCATATACGTATAACCTGAACAGATATTAAGACGCTAAAATAGAAAAAAATGAGCTTAGCCTTTAAACCGCATCCCCCTGTTCCCCCCAGACACGGGTGATGGTCTATTAAATTTATAAAATTAATTTTAGTGCATTTATTTTAAACTTTCTTTCTGAAATCTTTATCCCTAATATTAAGTAGCTTCAAACTCAATTTTCATAACAAAATACATACAATTTTTGTGACCATCATTAAAAACATTTAAACATATTATTATTGTTATTTTATTTAAAGTGACAGTGCAGATCACATGACTTGACATATGAACATGTGCATGCAGATCTAGTAACTTTTATAGCTGTCAGAAAAAGCTTCTTATTGGTCGAAAATGTTTAAAACTGGTGAAATGTGGGTTTTCCCTTTCACAGTGATGAATTAACAACCGGGGGGGGGGGCTGGGTACAGTGTGTTCTATATTTAATTAGTTTATAAGTCGTGTTGCTCACGTAATCAGCCGTTTCAGTAAGTGCACGTAAAAAACCTCCCTTTTTATGAAAATTGGACTTTAATCTATCTCTCTTGTTTAACTTAAGACACTTCAAAAAACTTTTACAAAAACAAAACATCCCTCATTTCCTTACTTCTCTCTTCCCCCACAGTAATAAATAATTAAATAATAATAATAATAATAATAATAGATAGGAGAGTTGGGGGCCCTAGCACTGCATCAAAAGCGCTTATAGGAAGGTCAGAACTTCTGTCCGTTGAAGCGAACATATCTGGTTGGCGGGTGTATCTGAGTGGTACGAAATACCGGGGAGTATTTTACCACGTGTGCAGATGCGGCTGAGGTCTAATGGGACCACATCCCCTTCACACATCCTACCCACCCATCCATCCATCCATCTATCCACTCGCGAGATCTTGCGCTATTTTAAATTTTAAAACTGTAGAGCAGGTAGAAAACCCGCGTTTCACTCAGAAAAAAAAATGAGGAGGTTAAGGTAGGAGATTCTCTTATATTCACCTCCGCTTCTATTTGTTTGTATAAACTGTCAGGCCAAGTGACAACGTGAAATGTATGTTCTCCTTTTATAAGGAGCTCTTTCAAAAGTCTCGTTTATGAGACGGACTGGACCAGGGGTGTAGTGGAACGGGAACGCGTAGGAACGCCGTTCCGGCACTGCTTTTCTTGGAGAAATATTTAAAATAATATATTTTTTTATAAGTTAAGTTTTATATATCAATTCTAAGTTAACTAATTGACTTAATATAATATTATGCTTACATACTTAATGTTCATACAATAAATTCTGATGAAATTTACTGTGCTATATATGAATTCTTGGAATTTTAGGGGAAGTGCTGTTTAATGCCTTAGTAACCATTAAAAAAAATGCTCGTGAAATTTTGTCGCGTGGTTGGGGGTCAAAATCCCTACCCCTTCAACTTTTGGGTGGATACGGCCTTGCGTTCCGGCACTGCTAAATTTACGACTACACCACTGGACTGGACGAATCAACTCTAGCCTTAGGGATAGTTTCATAGTCGGACAAAGGGACATTTTCTAGTCACACTTAGTAAGCCTCAAGTGCGGTATTAATACTAAATGCAGGATGACACCTACTTAGACCAGACTGAAATTGGCCAGTTTCATAGTCAGACTTAGGGCCAGTTCCATAGTCATATTTAGTACGCCTCAAGTGCGGTGCTATACTAAATACAAGACGTCACCTACCTGAAATTGAATAGAATGGGCCAGTTTCATATGCGAAACTGGCTCATTCCTTTTTGGTCTAGGTAGGTGTCGTCCTGTATTTAGTATCGACTCGCACTAAGGCGTACTAATTGACTATGAAACTGGCCTTAAGTCTGATTATGAAACTGGTCATGCACTTGTGTGGTTCAAAACCATTCAGGGACATCTTCCATCAATACCAAGCAACGCCCATTTCATCCTTTTCTGAGTATTATTCGAATTTATGTACGACCTAGCTCAGATCTCTTAAATTTTATTTTTTTCGTTGGTGTTAATTT
The DNA here is from genome assembly GCA_033556935.1 of Timema podura. Taxonomy (NCBI): domain Eukaryota; kingdom Metazoa; phylum Arthropoda; class Insecta; order Phasmatodea; family Timematidae; genus Timema; species Timema podura. The sequence continues at coordinate 38,929,144 of JAVRXN010000005.1, forward strand.
CCTGTTTCTGTTTACTAAACTGCTTTATGTTGTTGTGTTCAACAGTGATTTTTATTTAATTTGTCTCGATATGTCTGCCGCTGATGTAAAACAAAATTACCTCCCACACAAAGCAACACATGAAGAAATTAACAGATTTTTTTTTTTCGCCATCCGTTTTTGTCAACACTCACGAGTATGGAGAGAGAAAGAACATCGCAATTGGTTTGGGTGGCCCGAGTTTTGAACATTCTCATTGGACAAATACTTGCCTTGTGACACTTGAAATGCCCAAATATTGGACATTAATCACCTTGATATTTGCCAAGTGGTGTGGGACCGGCTAGCTATGGCCATACTTGCGATAAAAATAACCTACGACCACGGTGCCAATCCGCAATATTATGTTTTAAATGAAGTTGGGCCACACTGCGTGACTACAGCTTGGTGGCAGCGAATTTTGGTGTCAGAAGTGGGAGACTTTGGAGTATCCCATATAAATAACATTGCTCAACTATTAGGAGGATTTTTTGTCGCGGCGACCAGGTGGCAATCATGGTCGTAATTTAATTTTTCTTAAAGTAGCACCGTGTATTACCACCATTTCGGGGTGGACGTACCCGTACTAAGTACATCAAAGTGTTTGTAAAGAGGCAGGTTTAATTTAGAGGAAGTGTAACCGCATTTGCATGGATAATTAATGTGAAAACATCTACAAAGAACCACCCTCGGTACATCAGATTCTAACACCGGATCTCCCCGTTATCGGCAGTCGAGTCTATTTTGAGACGGATGTCTAAGAACACACGACCACTGAAACGGGACAATTTCTAACTGTTTTATTTTTATGTGCACTGAATTTTACTGTGTCTTTATTACTACACGATTGATCTAAGGCAGGTGTTCTTAATCTGGGGTCCTGCGAGCTTGATAGGAGAATACATCACAATACACTATTTAATTTTCACTATAAACCTATTTAAACTAGACTGGCCTGCTGATAACTGGGAGATTGGGGTTTGAATTCGGTCGGGTGTACTTAGGATGTTTTTTTCTTAAATGGTTTCCCACTCTCCTTTCACGCAAATTCGGGTAGCTTACCCCTAAAATGCTTCCGTACAGATCCCTACTCTATTAGAGTAACTATCATCACTGCCTGTAACCTGAACAGATGGAAAGACGAGATGATAAAAACTATATAACACATTTTTTCTTAATATTTTGATAACTGTATTTCATTGTAATTGGTTTCCTTTGTAATTCTTAATATTTTATAAATTTAAAAAAACATTATTTTGAGAAAGGGGTCTCTGACACATGACCTGCGCGTACACTGATGCGACAAAAATTTTTTTTTGTTGTGATTATGGTACTGATACAACCGCGTCTCCCTCTCCACCCTTTACCCTTTGATTTTTTTTTACTAAAAAATATAAAAATGGCATGCAGAGAGTAGCGAAACTTTGCTCGCAAGGTTTGAATAATGTGTTGATGTCCCACCCAAGCCCCGCCCGTACACAATCCTTGGAAAATGAACCCTTACCCCCGAGGTGTCTTGGTACGTTTGAAGGATCCTCTAAGTCTCCTCTCGCATCCTATTTCCGGGAGACCGTGATGTTCTTCCTGTGTCTCATTCTCATTCCTTTCTGTTTTATCTCCATATTCCTTCCTTCCTCCTCGTCAATATCTCCTCCAGGCGCTATCGCGGGGGACGTAGGACATTTTTTATTTTTATTTTTTCGCAATGGACTTCTTATTTTTTAATTTTTTTAAGGCCGCTTGGGTTGAGTCGCTCACGTGGTTAGTGCTTTTAAATAATTTGGAGTCCAACTGTCTCATGAGCAATTCTTGAATTTGGCTAGTTCTACTTTCTCATGTAATGAGAAAGTATTGTAATGTGAAAATTTTTCGACCTCGAGATGATTATGAATATTTAGGTTTTATGGTGACCTCGGTGGTCTTGGGGCAAAAGTGCTTGCCTCGGGTCCCGTGTTCGTGGGCTCAAACCCAGCAGGGTTTGACGGAATTTTTCTTGAGCGATAAAAATCCGTAGCACAACTTCCTTTGTCGATTGTGGTATGGACCCTGGAAATTATGTGGAAAATACCTTTCCCGGCAAAATCGGTAGGTCCTTTTACTCACGCTCATAGACATTCTCTTGTGTTTGTATAATCAATCGGTTTAGAAAGTTTACGTTAAATACCTCAAATAGATAGAATATAAATATTTACGTAGAATCTGTGTCCGAAACCCAAAAAAGTGGATTTTACATAACTTCTGGTCTGTTTCATCATCCTGGCCACAGATATTAAACGCTTGATGGATTTTTTCAAACTTATGCTATGAACTAGATGTTAAAGGACAATCAATACCTTGGGACTTTATATTTTATTTTGACCTAGCCCTCCATTTAGGATAACTTACTGACGAGTGTTTCTTTTTAATTATTTTTTTTTTAAATGACTCTAACAATTTTGTTTAAAATGTATATCTGGGGAGTGTTTGACATGACAAATAAAACTATACGATAGTTTTATGAGGGAAAAATCGTATAAAGGTAGTTTATTGATGAGTTTTTTTAATAAATATTCAAATATTTTTAAAAATGGCTCTAGCGATTTTTCTCAAAATGGAATCTGTTTTTTCACATTATTATTATATATATTAAATTATGTTTCAAAAAAGTTATTTGTTTTTTAAATTTATATTTTGAAAATAGCTCCAACAATTTTATTCTAAATTAGTATCTGGGGACTAGTTTATATTATCAACACAAGTGTATATTTATTTTTCTAAAATAAATTAATTTAAGAGTAGCTTACTTATGATAAATTATAGACATTTGAAATGTTTCGAAATCGGCCTTGAAGTACCTATGAGTCCATAATGAGTATCTGGAAATAGTTTTCATGATAATTAATATGGATACCTTTTTATTTTTATAAATTAAAAATAACTTTAGAGTACAAGTTTACAAATAACTCATTTTTGATAAATGGAAGTTTGTTCAAAATACTTGAAAATTTTGTTTAAAATATATAGGCCCTATATAAAGAGTGTTTATTGTGATTTATAAGATAGATTTGTAACTCGCCTAAGGGTAGACTTTACTGCCGATGACAGGGAGATTGGGGCTCGAATCCCGGTCGGGTGTACTGAGGGTTTTTTCCTCTAAATTGTTTCCGGATCCCCTATCATGCAAATGCGGTTACAATTCCTCTAAATTGCAACCCTCCCTATCCATAACACATTAGTGTAATTAGTACATTTGCGCAAAACCGGCCGGGTTATTGAAATGCAGGATGATGATGATGATAATAAGAATTAAATAATGCTAACTGCTCCGGTGGACACACGGTCTAAATGTGAAACACATTTAGTCTGGTTTTCCGGTGATGGGGAGGTTGGGGGGTTTGAATCTGGGCCCGTTATATTAAGTCCTCCTATCCCTACACACAAATGCAGATACATTTCCTTATATTTCGCCATCCCACACTATTCAGTGTAATTAGTATGTATGCGTCTAGCTGGAAACTCAAAGTGAGACGCTACGGAATATGATTGCTGGTAAAGTGTAGATATTTTATTGCAACGCAGTGTACTCCGCTGAAGCTTTGTCTCGCCTCCTGACGAGTTCTGCCTTCATCCCTGCTCTTCCATCATTTTAAATTGAAGGCGTCTAGTTTGTAGGAGGGAGGAGGAGGAGGAGGAGGCAGCCCCATTTGACTTTAAACAAGAGGTGTTAGAGAGGGGGGGTTGATGGGATGATGGACCACGGCCCCGTTGAGAATTAATCCATCAATTACACTTTAAACAACAAAATGTGTCATGCGTGATGAAAATGAGCGGCGGCTGAGAGGAAGAAAGAAGACGATCCTAAAACTTTTCCCCCTTTTCTTACTGTAAGTTAAGTGTCGGCAAGGTACTTCTACTAGTTTTGTGTTATGTTGTGTTTTGTTTGTGTGTTCAATCCTTCTTCCTCTTTCTTTCTCTCTATTTTTGTTGTTTGTTCTTTTTGAAAGCTTTTCCTGTTGACATATTTTACAATCACACGTAGCTGGTTGCATCACTGTTTTTTTTTAATGTTGTAACTTCTTACTATATTATTATTATTATTATTGCAATTTAATAGTTATTGATAATATCTATCAAAAGTGGACAGCTCCAGAACACATGATTTGACGTATGAATATATGAAAATTGTCCTTGTAGATTTTCTTCTTCTTAAGTCAACAACCCGAAGGTTGGTTTTGATGCTGTTTCTATCCATCCGGAGCAGGAAATGCACTGAGCACTACGGCTGGTTAGTGCTGCCTGCACCATCTGGTGGAAATCACATGCACTAGGGGAGTTCAGGAAGTGTGTGGTCCCCGTTGCCTTCTACATTGAATTCCTATGAGTGAGCGTGAAAGGACCCACCAATTTTTGCCGGGAAAGGTATTTTGACATACCTTCTAGGTTTATTTTACATGTCCACAATCGACAAGGGACTGACGGTTTTACTTCTTCTACGAAGGAAGTTGTGCTACAGATTTGTATCCGTAGACCTCTGTTGGGTTTGAGCATCTGGTCATCACCGAGGTCGATTAGTAGATTTATAACTGTCAAAAACTGTCCTTATCTAAATAAGTCTGTAGCTTGGACAATAATTTAAAAGTGTGCTCATATTCTTAGAAATGAAAATAGCATTTTGGTTAGTTTTAGAATAGCGGCAATTTACAAAACTTCTTTGAATTTTCGAGGTGAACTAGACACTTCGAATTTGGACAAATTTTGAACTAAAAAGTTTGTCACGTTTTAGAACCTTTGTAGTTTCGTTAATAGCAAATATCATTGTCAATGTTTATCATCTGGCACACGACTCTTCCCCACCCCGCCACCCTTTCTTCCCTTCTACATTACCTTGGTAAGGTAAGTGGCGATTCGCTAAGCTGGCTCTTGGAATGAAACAAAAGAATCTGATACCTGCTTCGGTGGCCGCGTGCTCTAACGCGCTACTCTCGTGTTAGACTAGACTGCCGAAGATGGGGAGATGGGGTTCGATCCCGGTCGGGTGCACTGAGAGTGGTTTTCCACTCTCCTTCCACGCAAATACAGGTGCACTTCCTCTCAATTAAACTCTCATAATCCCTAAGCCATTAGTGTAATTAGTACATAGGCGTACAACCCGAGCAGGTAGTAAGACGCGGTGTTAAAAAAATAATTATCTGATACTGGTAGGACTTTATAATCATGATGAGTACAGACAGGACAAGTAGGTAAAAGCTGACACATTCAGGAATAACCGGAAAATGTCAGGGAATCTAACAAAAAATAACTAAAAATCATGTAATTTAAATACTTGACTAAAAAATATAATATTTCACAACTAAAAACTAAAATCAAAGTTAAAAAAATATGTTTTTTCTATATTAAAAAATAAATAACACACAAACAATACATACAAACATGAGTTTTTTTATACCGCATTTACACAGGGACACAAATAATACCTGAAAACCCCGTTTTAGTGGTCGCATGGTCTAAGATGTCTCGTTTAAAATAGACTGGACCTCTGATAACGGAGAGATCAGGGTTTGAATCCTGGTCTTTTGTAATAATAATACTTAGCACCGCGTTGGGTTATAGGCTTAAGTACTAATTACGTTAATGGTCTAGGAATTGGGAAGGTTGAGTATAGAGGAAGTTAACCCGCATTTGCGTGGAGGGAGAGTGAAAAACAATTGAGGAAACCCCCCTCCAGTTCACCCGAGCGAGATTCGAACCTCGATCTCCCCGTCAGTTTAGCTCAACACGAAATTAGAGCTTTAGCTAACTTCGCCAACGAGGGGGTATGGTCTGGTGTATTGAGGATGATTTTTAATAAATGGTTTTCCACACAAATTTGGGTACACTTCTTCCCAATTCAGCCTTCTTCATCACTAACACATTACAACGTATAGTCATGATGATTATTGAGACGCTATGCTTAAAAAAAGGGGAAAAAATCTGGTCAAAAAGGAAACACGGAAAAGAGAAAATTAAAAGATGTCTAGAAAACCAGGAAAATTCAGGGATTTTTAAAATAAAAGTTTTCTAGCTCAGCTGCCATATAATCTTATTTCACCAATAATTTTTTCTACGCTACGAAAGCTTATTTTTTTAAACACTAAAATAATTGTTGTTGAGGAAAAAAAAGAATCGTTTCTTTTGAATTATACCTTCTTTTTTTTTTTTTAAGTTAGTCTGTTATTATGAATCTATGGATAATTATTTTCAAGGAAGAATTAACCTTTTCATTCTGTCCAAGGTTGTGGTGTTGGCTTTGTTCGTTAAAAGATTATTGGTCTAATTGCGAGATAATCTCTAGAGGCGCTCGTGGTTTTCATTAACAGTTAATTACAGAACTGTTTGCTCGGGCTTAGAATGAGTTGTCCTTGGAGGGCGGTGACGCGGAACGGTGTTGATTAAAACTTCAACAAGTTTTGTTTAGAATTCGTTACTGGAGTCGTTAGCGTCATATCCCCCAATAAACCTGGAGTTGCTGTTGTTAAGGTGGGGGGATGTAGGGAACGCGAGAAAATTTAAGTGTTTTTTTGCAGTTTTTATATCAAAACATTTTTTGGGTCAAAATAAATCAAATATTTTTCCAGTAGAAATATAGAGTTTAATTTTCTTCCCCTTGTGATATCAACAGTTGTTGAATATCTGTCATGAGCATAGCGGCATTAGGTGACAAATTTTTTAAATTAAGATGAAAAGTTGTCATTAAATTCCAGGACAAGGATTGTTGAGGTCACCTCGTGAAGAAAATTAAATTCTATGTGACTACTGGAGCAATATTGTATTTATTTTGGCTAAAAATATGTTTTTCTATTAAAACTGCCAAAACACTGACATTTTCTCGCGTTGCCTACACTCTCACCTTAAGGAGGCTGACCAGGTAGCTAAGATATTGCCAATCAAGTTAACTATTGATATAACCTATAATAATACTCGCCCCTGGTTGAAACTCTTTAGTCCGGCTTTCTGTGGTTCGGCACATTTTGAATCTGCTGCCATTAGTTTAAGTTGCGGCCACCAGGTCACTACTATTAGCAGTACAAAGGTGCCAAAGTTGTTTACAACTGCATCCTAGTGTTTGGTAATAAATTCTTGTTTTGTCTTGTATGCTATCTTTATGTTGGCCCTTAATTATGTCTTCCAAGAGACCAGGAGCTGGGAAAGGTGGCTATTATTTCCTGTTCTAAGCTTTATTCTACTTTATATGACATAGCAATAAGTATATAGAGTGTTATGGCAAGCCTAGGGCCTAGGTAAAATGGGTGTAGGGCTTTTAGGTGTCGAATTCTGTAATCTGGTACCCATCAGGTGCCAAGGATACTGGACTAACGAGTTTCAACTATATAATATTTGACAACAAAATGCATGAGTTTAGTTGTTAAAGGCATGTATATTTTCTAGTTTCCATTTTTTAAATTGCGTGCATTTATTAAGAGTTATTTTTAATCATTTTAGGTCATGAAAATCTGGGTCCTGCTAATATAGCATAGTTAAATGTTAACGAGCCCTTAAAAATGTATTTTTTAAAAGGATCTTTTTATAAAAATAAGACTAGTCAAAATTACGTCTTTTTATCGGACATCCTGAATCACACATGACAGTTTGCATCGCGGCTAACTTTTTTTTTTTTTTTTGCTTAACTTTCCCTCCAATTGACCCTAAAGCGTCTTTTGATTGGTCCACTCTTTAGCTATGTTCACTACTCTCTAATCTAGACGTTGTTATAACAAATAAGATTACGTCATGTTTTGCCGTGAATCATCAGCCCAAGAAACAAGGAAAACATGGGTGGACTAGTTTTAACAAATCATGACGTGTAGATTTATTACTATTATTATTTTTACTATAACGAAAGTTTAACAATATTTAATTAAGTATGATTAGAAATCGTAGCTGTATCGAAATAGGTGAATATATTTATTTTTATATAAGATAATTTTGGTTTAGGTTATAAATGGTGTTGTATTCCTGCCAATCATAGTTCTTTATTGAAGATAATTAAGAGTCGCCTTGATAGTGTTTGATTAATCCCAACATTCTTCACACAAATAAGGGACCTGCCTCTCGGGTTGGCGAACTGGACCAGCTGTTGAGTAGTCCTCATTAAAAAAAAGAAGATGCTTTTATTTATTTTAAGAGCCAAAGCAATTCGTCATTGCTCTAGTCACAGAAAGCTTGAATTGCACCTTCACTAACAACGGTCATAATAGTCAGCTCGGGTCAGCATTTTACTATTTATATTTTTACACGTTTATGACGTGTGAATTCTGTATTTTAAGTGTATTGGTTTTTGTTTCGTGATTTTGAGTTTATTTATTATTTATTTAAGTTTTTATTTCTGAACCTAACGTTTAATTTTTCCTCTTTTGATAATAAACTTAGATATTAATTCCGCGAAGTTTAATATATGTTAGCTAACAGTTTATTAACGCATTTAGTTTTAATGATTATTTGATCGTTATAACACTATTAACAACAGCTATCAGACCCCATAGGTTTATTCTACACTCCGGTGAAAATAAAATCCCCAGGAATTGAACATGGAACCATCACGCAGAAGGCAGACGCGCTACAAATGAATTAAGATAATAAAATAATGTGGTGATTTATTTGGTCATCTCGTCTCATTGCCCGTTTGGTTACTAATTACTCTGATGTCTTACGGATGAGAAAGGTTGAATTTAGAGGAAGTGTACTCATATTTGTGTGGAGAGAAAAAGAGTGAGTGAGAGAGAGTGGAAAACCATTTAGGATAAAAACACCCTTAGTAGACCAGACCGGGATTCTAACCCCGATTTCCTTGTCATAAGCAGGTCTGTCTAAAACGAGAGTGACGCCTTAGGTTCCTTTTACACGGTCCGATTTTCGGTCGGCCGGTAATCGGACATGCAGAAACATATTGACACGTTCCGATTTTGTGATCGGCAGGGAAATAGTCGGCCAGCGAACGGGTAGGAGTTGGATTGAACCTCTACTGCTGTCCGATGTCGGCCGGGCGCCACATGGCAGTCGCTCATTGTTTTAAATGGGCATGTTTACACAGGCTGGTATTTAGTCGTCTGACATCCTCTTGAGCGAACACACGTGCTGTGTAGTTGGCGGTCGAGCTGCATATGAAAATGAGTGATATTGATGTAAATACTGAATTATTGACTTCTCTGATTGAACCACGGTCTGTTTTGTAGGACAAAACTTTAAAAAGTTATAAAGACAGGAACAAGACAAAAAATGCATGGAGAGGTTTGTGTACATCTAAAATAAATGATTCCATCTTATTTAACAAAAAAAAAATTAATTCATATAGGGATTTGATTATTAGGCTTTGTAAGAACTTGCTTAGCGAAAACGATAAAATGTATTAAGCGTAGAGCAGGTAAACAAGAGAAGTTAGGTGCACTAGCTTTTACCAAAATACTTGCCGTCCGGCATGAATCTGAGTAAAATCGGATAATTATCTTTGCTTAACTGTCGGACGGTTTGCTGTCGGCTGATATCGGCAGACCGAAAATCGGAACGTGTGAAAGGAGCCTTAGATAATTCGGCCACTGCAGCGGGTACACAGCTAGTGCTGTCCGGCATCTTAGTTCACTCGGCGGCTTGACTCTCAAATTAGTAACGGCTTCCAGGTTCGATTCCTGGCATGATTGAAAAATGAAATGATTGGTGAAATCGGGGCTCCCTCTTTCACAGAGTTGAATTAATGACCTGGGAAGGGGGCTTTTTTTGTGTATGTATATTCTAAAGTTAAGTTAGTTGGTAAGTCGTTCGCTTGTAGGCCTATAATTATTATTATTATTATTAGCACCGCGTCTTACTACCCGTTCGGGTTATACGCACTTACGCTAATGTGTAATGGTAGGGTGATTGTGAGATGAAATGGAGGACCTACAGTTTAACGTGGAATCCGAACCACGGTGGAGGCCTGGCATTCCTCACATTTACAAGTTGTGATTAATACACGTCTTGTCAGAGGTGAAGGAAGGGTTTGGCAATCAGATAAATCTGTGTCGGAACCGAGGATTGAACCCCGGACCCTCAGCATAGAAGTCTGACACCTTACACCTAGAACACCAGGTCACCAAACGCCTATAATCAATTGCTTCATAAATTGGATGTTAAATTGTTACATTTACGGTCGGTACTAATACAATTGGTTACTTGTTGGAGGTGACCTAACTCAAATTTAAGAACCTTGCTGATCATAATGTTCTGAAATAAATCTCACAGTTTCATGGGGTGGTGCATTTTTAATTGGTTCTAACCTTCCCTTCCGCAGATATAACTAACGTTGGGATTAAAGTGAGAGTTCGTGTTTCACTCCCGGTCGTGTGTACCGAGGTTCTTTTTCTTAAATAGTTTCCCCACCATCTTCACGCAAATGCGAGTACACTGTCTCTAAATCCAATCTTCCTCATCCTTAAACTTTTGCTTAGTTAGTACATTAGCGTATAACCTGAACGGGTAGTAAGACGCGGCGTTAAATAATAAAAGTTGTTGAATATCCTATATCATGGATCCAACACCTTAGCTCAGTCGATAGCGTGTTTGTGTACTGAGCTAAGGGTCCCGGGTTTGGTTCCCGGTATGGTTGAAAAATGTATCATTGGTGAAATAGGAGTTAACCCTTTCAGTGATAAATGAATCACCGGGTATTGGATGTTGTACCTTTCCTGTTCTTAAGATAGATTATAAGCCATATGATACGACAAGCCTAGCCAGCCGGTAGTGTAAAATATGTGGCTTGAATAAAAAACTGTCCCAGGCTGGAAACAATGATGGAAGTAAAAAACATTTATATTTGTCATGAGGACAGTGATGATGCACTTGATGAGAAACTTTTCAAATTAAATGAATAAGTTTCTGTTCAAACTCCGTGATGACCGTGACTTATATTTAAAAGCAATTGATATTACCATCTGTAGAAAATTAAACTGAACGAAGCCACTGAAACAATATTTGATTTATTTTAGACAAAGAACAATGCCTTTTGCAATAAAAACTGGGTTGGAACATTGATCTAAACTCTTCCTTTCATCCCGCTTCTTAATTCTACACCTTCCTTCCTTCTTTTATCCTCCCTTCTTCCTTCCTTACCACCGTCTTAAACTGTATTCGAAAAGGCTTAAAGAATAGAAATCAAACCAATAAAAAAAAAGTTGTATCTTTGTGGTGACTTGAACTCCCGGCTAGAACACGAGCTTCTTTCCTGGAAACCTACTCCTTGTGTCATCGTTCGCGCATGCGCACTGACCACTTGATTACAATAATTACTGTTCCCTAATCCTGAAACACCATTTTAATACCCCCGTCCGCATCCTTCTCACCATCCATCCTTCCGTCTGTCTGTCTGTTTGTTTGTTTAAGAACCCCTTTTGTGCACTGGAGGAAATTCCAGGTGCCGTTTCTAAACACTAATATAAAAAAAAAATTGAGGAAATAAGACTGGGATTCACAAGAGGTTGTTAATTACACTCTTCTCAGGGAGAAGGTGATTTTTTTTAAAAATGTTTTTATTACTATTTGTATGTGTTGGTTGTTGTTGAGTTGTGGATGAATTTAACCTTAGGAATGCCTTTGATTGACTTAATTAAGCTACTGCTACCAGACCTTTTCCGCATCGTCAGTGCTTTGCTGCAGACTCACAAAGGTTCTTCATACACACCACACACACACATCACTTCTTAGTTCTTTACAACAAAGTTTTCTTAACACCAAGGTAGTCCTCCTTGCTCTTTCATTAGAGCCTTCGATGGTAACCCCCTCCCCCCAACCCATCTCCTCAACCTCTACTCTTGTCTTTTATTCTACATTATTATTATTTCTCACTTATTAAAGACGTTGATTGCAATGTGTCTACGTTGTTTCGCTTCAGAGGTAAAACGTTATATCTCACACTAAGGTTTTTTTTGGCTCAATTTTTTTTAAGTGACGTAGTGACCAAGTTGATATAGGATTTCACATGTTAATGTATTTACGTTTTATTTGTCAAGTTTTAAAGATTTATGACATTTGAAAACAAACAACATACATTCTTAAACAATTCTAAAAACAGTCTTAAGTTGTCACAAAATAATTGCTTTGATCTTAAAGTAGTTTTAAAAAAAAATTGAGATGAGTTATTGAAACAAAGAAAACATTTTTAGTGGGTGCCATATTGAAAGTGATTAGCAAATTGAAAAACTATGTACACTCCGTTTATCTTACCTTTACGGATTACACTATGGCCTTATATTATAACTGTTATAAGCTACACCATAGTAGAACAATGAATTGTAAGCTTGCTATCTTATTGGATAGACAAGGGTACGTAAATCGTTCGGTGTGGGCTCAAAGAATGTTCCTGCCAAATTTAGTTAAAATGTATCCACGTATCTGACTTTTATCGCGGAACAAACACCCAGACATAAAGCTTAATAGTCGCGTTTATCATTATTACATTTCATAGATATAATTTATTGAAACTGTCCAATAACACGAATGTAAAGAACATAGCTCTAGACCATCGATTTTCACCTTTTTTTAAAATCACAGCACACTTAACAACGCGCTTGCCAAGGCACAGCATCAGTTTTTTAAGGAGAAATATCATTATCATTAAAAAAACACTAGTATTAAGATTATGTTTAAAAGCTAAGTAACTAAATTTATCATAGTTTTATTGTTTTTAAAAATAATTTTTGAACATAGATTTAAAATTATTATTTATTCCTCAAGTTTTTTTCCTTACTTCTTTTTGATCTTCCCCCAAACTCCCGCGGCACACCGGCTAGAAAACGCTAGTATGTATTATATGTACCATTTAAATGGCGACTACCTTCTTCGCTTCCATCAATAATCTTAAAGTGACGGAAAGTCACGGAAAATAACACGACAAAAAACTGTCATTTCAAGCCAAGTCTCTTGCGTGGATGCGTGCCCAACCATCTCTGAGGGGGAGGGGAGGTGTTCTTGGCGCGAATCTCACTCGGGGTCCTTTCGAGTATAATTTGTAAGACGTGATTTGTGGCCCAATAGCATTCGCGTGATCCGGCAGATCGTATAAGCCGGGAATTTCAAGTGCTCGAATTAAAATACCTTTACAAGAAAAAAAAGTTTATTTCCAAATGGGTTTTTCTTTGTTCCATGAACAAATACTCGTTTATTCGTAGAACTACTCATTCGTACGTGATTTATCCGAAAATACCAGGAGCCTGTAATTATTACCAAGTACAGCCCGATTTTATAACCAAGTACCTTTCTGATAAATGAAAAAGAAGACCTTCCACATGGTTCTTCGTAAGAAAATCTGTCTATAGTCACGCTTCGAATGGTCGATTGATCTAAGGCGTCACTCTCGCAAATATACTGGACTGCCGATGACCGGAAGATTGGAGTTCGAATCCTGGCCCGGTGTACTGAAGGTGTTTTTCCCCCTATATGGTTTCCCCGATCTCCCTCCACGAAAATCTGAATACATTTCTTTTAAATTATTATTATTAGCACCGCGTCTTACTACCCGTTCGGGTTATACGCACTTACACTAATGAGTAATGGTAGGGTGATTGTGAAATGGAGGACCTACAGTTTAACGTGGAATCCGAACCATGGTGGAGGCCTAGCATTCCATACATTCACAAGTTGTGATTAATACACATCTTGTTAGAGGTGAAGGAAGGGTTTGGCAATCAGATAAATCTGTGCCGGGACCGACGATTGAACCCCGGACCCCATTACAGAAGTCTGACACCTTACCCCTAGACCACCAGGTCACCCACATTTATTTTAAAACACGCTTTGTTTGTCACCGCGTCTTACTACCCGTTCTAAGTGCGTTATGGGATGAAGAAGATCGTATCAAAAGGAATAGTACCCGCGTTTCCGCGGAGAGTGTGAAAAAATGTTCATGGAAAAAACACCCTCACTACATGTGACAGGGATTCAAACCCCGATTTCCCCGTCAATGGCAGATCCAGCCTATTGCGGGAGCGACGCCTTTAAATCTGGGGTACGCGAAGACATCTTAGGGGGCACGTAAAATTTAAAAATAAATATTTTCATGATAAAAACTTGATAATTAGGCCAGATGTAGGATTAGCCACAATATATCCAGACGTAAGAACATTTGATCTGGGAACACCATTTATTTATTTTAGATGTAGATTATAGAATATATATCTATATAGCTTGCATTATGCACCGACAACATTGGGGATACAAAGTTCAAGATAAATTATATCCGAGGGTACGCGAACAAAAAAGGTTGAATAAAACTGGCCTACGCCACACATAAATTACTGAGTAAGTTTCAAAAATGGTTATTAGTCTTTTCACTGCGAAAAATTATCTTTAGAAGTTAATTTTTGTCATTGTTTACGAGGAACCGTTGTTATTAATACACGTGAGGCGGGAAAATTGCCCCCGTGGGGTGTGAGGGGGATGCTCATGAATGAAAAAAAGGGGGTTGTGGGGGGGGGGGAGCTATTGTGACGCGAGGTTGTAATAATTTACCAGACATGCGTGTTACGCCGTTAAATAGAGAGAGACAGGGAGAGAGTGTGGTGTCGCCGGGTTTGTTCGAAGAAATAAGAAGCCGCAGGGCCGTTTGGGTGGTCCACGAAGGGCAACTACTGTCGCTGACGCAAACCTTGACCCATATCACGGGGTGCGGGTAAGGGGGTATACGGGGAGGATACGCCTTTCTATTGCCCCTACGCCCTGAATAATATGTTCTTAGTACCGTAAATGAAACAGTGAAATGATTTATTCAGAAATAAATTGATTAAAATATACTTTAGTAGCAACGCATCAATGAAGTTAACACATTTATATAATTAATTCCGTTATCATATATTTTTTATGATTTAGTTGGTAAAAAAAATTCTAATTTAAAGTGAAAACAAATTCGTTCTGTCTCTCCACCCTCCGCCTGATAAGATAGAACGTACCCACACAAGTGATCACATGTTTTAAGGAGTGTCTCGATAAACTAGATTGCTGATGTTAATAATCGAATCTCCATTCTTTACACGTGTGATTTATCACGGTTTTTTCTAAATTCCCTTCATATCTAATGCGGCTGCACTTTTTTCTGAAACAACCTTCCCTATTCTTTCTTCTTAGTGTCTATGTAGTAGTATGCCGTAGAGAACTGCAGATGGTCCACAAGTGCAAGGTTTGCCTGCACCATCAGTATATTGTGTCCAGTGTAGTTGATATGCTCAGTAGCGAATGCTCGTGTCTTGATCTCCAAACTATCTGGTAATTGCCTCCCCTCCCCTCTCTCTAACAAACTTGACAAACAAGGCGAGCTCAGACCACAGCATCCATTGTTTAACATCGCACAAATGATTCCTTCTTACATTTTTTTCTATTGCAACCTAACACCTATCGCGCTGTCAGCGCTACGGAAATGTCATTAACTTCATTTGTTTGTGTGGGGTTTTTTTTTTTATGGCAGCGGTGACCTGAAACAGTTTTATGTTTAACCGTGGCAAGAGGTGCTAATGTTTGGCTGTCGGACTGTTCCACGGTTTGGAAAGCTGTGTTTCGACTGGGTGGCGTGTCTTGTTCGGAATGGACGTGTTTTGTTATTAAATTGTGCAATATATAATATATAAAATATTATTATATGCACAATTATATATATATATATATTATTAATATATATATCAGGCTTGGGAGCTTGGTTCTTTCATTCGAGTCGAACTCGAGTCGAGTATTTCAAGAGCTCCTTAGTTCGAGTAGCTATATTCATAATTAAATGATAAAATATAATATTTATTTATTTTAAAAGTAAAATAGTAAATTTAAAATTTCACCAGTCAAAACAAATAAAATGTAAATATCACAACTTTAAAATATGAAATTTTAAAAGTGTATGAAAACACAACGTGTTCTTAAAATTAGAAGAACACTAATTTTTTAAATAGTAAATACTTTTTTAAAAAACGGAAATATTGGTTTTTAAATTATAAATAACATTTTAAAAAACATGATTTAAAAATAAGAACACTCAAATAAAAATATAATAAAAAATAATGAAAATGGTTTTAACACGCATAACATTACACTAACATTTACAACAACAAAAAATTATATGTTTTAATGAGCTAATATTTCCCCAAAATAAGCTTACGTAACTTTAACTACCCTATAAGAAAACTTAAGAATTACAAGCAGTTAGAAATTTAAATGGTTCATATTTCGTGTGTTAGTCCTTAATGTAATAATCGCGCATGATCACTTCTTAGGTTCCAATTCTATTCCTTTATGCACAGTTGCGCATGCACCTTATATGGGGTTTCCCTAGAATTTTTTTCAAAATTAATCTCATTTCGATTGATAATACTTATAAAAGTTAATTTTCATGCTTTAAAATGAAAAATAAGGGGTTCAAATAGTAATTTTATTAGACAATATAAAACAGTAAATTCTTTTTATCTTCCATTGAGAGTTTCCCTTTAATTTTCCTCCAGGATACTATGAGGACCACAATTTCAGTGAGCGTGGGCCGCATTTGGTCCGCGGGCCACCAGTTAGACCACACTGGCTTAGAACACATTAAAAAAATCTCAGAAAATAATTGATAATTTAAAACATAATAACTGTTAAATCCATTTTTTTATCAATTTAAAATTTTTAAAAATCACTCAATAAGTTAACTATCATACTTTTTTTAAAGATTAAATTCTTATTTATCAGGGGAAACTCGACTCGTCCACTCTTATTGTTCTGCGGAAGAAAGTAAACACATCAACCTACCCTCCGACACATCAACTAGTCCACCCAAACTTGGATTGTTCAGTTCAAAAGCGTACTAAGTGCATACCGTATACCGTAAACCCCCTTCTACCCGAAACCCCAAAATCAAGTAGTAAAATTTCACAGCACTGGTATCACAGTTGGTCGTCAAATATTAAATAATACATTCAGTCATTTCACATGCATTGTATTAAAATCAAGTTGTAGGTTAGGTTAGGTTAGGTTAGTTAAGTTAGAGTCGTAATTACTTAGTACGCTTTTGCACTGAACAATACAGGTTTGGGTGGATGGATTGATGTGTCGGAGGGTGGACTAGTTGATGTGTTTACTTTCTTCGGCAGAACTTTAATTGTGGACGAGTTGAGTTACAGCCTATTTATCATGGATAAAATTCCTGAGATGACCATTTTGAACAAAATATTAAAGTCCATTTTCGAAATATTTCGATTTCTTGAAAATCAATCGTCAGTAAAATACTCGTAAATCATATGTTTCTTAAAATATATATATATATATATATATATACACATACATACAGTTTACCGTTACCGTTTAAAACACTCCCCACACTGTATATATCTATTTTGAATAAAATAGCAATAGTCTCTATCTAAAAATTTCAAATTTTCATAAATCAATCGTAAACTACCCTTAAATTTAGTGCTAGAATCAAACTAACGATTTGTCCTTGAGGTATGACCATATAATATATAAATATCAAATTTGAACGAAATACATAAAAACCAGTTTCGGCTGTAACCCCCAGGTACAAACATAATTATTAAGTTGCCCTTATTTGGGTTAGGGCGCAAATAAATCTTCTAAATAAAAACACCATAATCTCGACTACATAACTTTCTCTATGGAAAAAAGGTAAAATATAAATGTAGGTTTAGCTAATATTGCCGAAAAATAAATTATATTTTAATAGGTACTAATAATACTTCGCACCGCGTCTTACTACCCTTTCGGGTTATACGCTTAAGTAGGCCTAATAATTATGCTAATGGGCTAGGAATTGATAAAGTTGAATATAGACTAAGTGAACCCACATTTGCGTGAAGGGAGAGTGGAAAACCATTGAGGAACAACCCCCCCCCCCCCCCAGTTCACCCGAGTGAGATTCGAATCTTGATCCCTCTGTCGTCGGCAGTCTAGCTCAACACGAAACCAGCGCGTTAGCTAACTACGCCACTGAGGCGGTTAAAAATAAAATTTATGCTATGGAAAGTATGGAAAGCATCCATTTTTTTATCACCGCGTTTTACTACCCGTTCGGCATATTTGCCTGAAGGGAGAGGGAAAATCATTTTGTAAAAACCACCCTCAGTACACCCGACCGAGATTCGAACCTCAATCTCCCCGTCATCTGCAATACAATTTGCCGCGGGAGTAATGTCTTAGACCATGCGGCCACTGAAGCGGGTAACACATGAAGTTAAGTTTCAACTTGTTGTCTTGTCGTATAAGGTTGTTTCTATGTCGAGCAGACTATAATGTCCACACAAAGAGCTTGCTTGATATGTTTAGAAGAGACCGGCATAATATGTTTGTAGTCATAACTCTGAAAGTAACAACTTGAAATCCGATCGTTTTGTGTGTCTAATGCTTTCGAAATTGTTTCGAGCACGGATGAGGCCTATAGACGTATTACTAAATTTTTTTTCGTTCTCCCTTTTTTTTATTAATTGTTTCTTTTAGTGTGTTACGTGATTTATTTCGGACTGGAATTTTAATACTTTCTTCTTCCAGGTAGGTCTTTTAACTCGAAATGCATCGACTGAGCCAAGTTTACAAGAGAATATATCTCGAGATGTCATTTGATCTGTGGTTCATTTACACGACTTCACGATTGTAGCGTGGCAGTTAATTATCGGTTGAGGGGAGGGGGGGGGGGGAGAGAGAGGACAAGTCGTTGATTATCGAATCCAATTTTAATTCCAATTCCTGCCCCTCGGTTCTTATCGAATGGATGAAGCGGGAAGGGGGTGATGTTTTGTATAGTCCTCTTGATGTTCTCTACCACCTTCTGATTTCCTAGTTTATTTCTCAGTTTCTTTTTGTGAGAAAAGACGTTTTTCTTACCAGTTTCCTGCTCTATCGCCATCACGAAGTAAAACTCTTTTGAGGATTTGTTCGGTTAAAGGGGGGGGGGGCTCAACTTTTGGTCTAGTCTCTTCTCACCTTATTAACGGCTGTCGGGCCCGTTGAGCATTTTATTGTGTGCTTTTGTTTAGAGGGTGTTAGTTACTTGTAAGAGCGATGTAGCCTTTCGTGTAGAAGATGCTACTTTATATTGACCATATGTGATCTAGTGGTCAAAGTTCCTGGGAATAGATCCAAAGGTCCCGCGTTCGATCCCCGACGCTTCCAGATTATTTATTTTTTTTGTGTGTGAAGTAGATGGGTCTGGAACGAGGCCAACTCAGCCTCGTGAAGACAAATGAGGAGATATTTAATTGAAAAAGTAGCACCTCCGGTCTAGAAAAATCAGATTAACGGCCGAAGGTTTCGTTGTTATGACCAAAAGACACTAAATCAGCAACATTTGGGACTATCTTCGCCACCAGACGGTAGCCGCTCGGTTGATATAGCTCTTTTGTAGGCTGATTCCATAGTGTTTTTTTTTAGGTCATTTGTCAATTTGTTTTCTTGGTCTTCCTGGACCCCTTTCTCCTTTTCATTTTGCCTTCTACGACGTCAATTAATAAGCCATTTCCTCTCATTTGGCCTTTCTTCTTAGACTCACCTGCAGAACGGTTCTCTTTTAATTCACTCATATTAGAACCTCCCTCATAACGTCACCCGAACTGTCCACTTTAGCCTATATAATCACCTCCAACACCACCTCTCACAGTTTTCCGATGTATCTATTCTAATTTTCCCTCAGGGTTCATGTTTCAGCTCCATACAATGCGATTCAGAGGGACCCACTCTCTCTATACAGGGTGTCAGCAGTGCTGTGTTGTGTTGTGTATAATACTCCTCGCTGTCATTGGCTGTCGCGGGTGGAGGGGGTTATCTACCTCGCTTCCTGAGTTTTATCCAATTAATTATGTCTGATTGAGCCGTATTGAGCCGCGCCTGGTTTTGCTCTGTGATTCAAACCTACAGATCACACGAGGCTCAAGTTTTTACTCTCTCTTTTTCTCTCGTTACATGGTCACCAAGTGTAACTACGCTGTCAGAAATGAAGACACTTTAGGCCATTGCGGTATTGGGAAAAAATATCAATATTTTACTCATTTCTATTTATAACTGTAAGTATGAATATTATCTAAATAATAGGCGGCAATTTTATCTAAGTAGCATGATTTTAGCCTTTATTTTATGAAAAAGAAGTTTACATATATTTTTTCTATAACCTATTCTTTGAATTTGTGTGATTATCATTAATAAAGCCGTTTCCAAAATATTTTAAATTTTCAGAAATCAACCCACAATAAACTACCCCTTAATTTTATAGCTAGAATCAAAATCACTATATAGCTCCGAGGTATAAGCAGATAAAATTTAAATATATATTTTGAAAAAAAAATCCATCAAATGGTTTCAAATGTAGCGCCAGGGGCAGGCAAACAGATTTGCAAAATTCTCATTTTAAAGTTTGGGGCAAATAAAAACGTCAAGATCCATCTTACTCTCGATGCATGAAAGTTTTCACGATTACAATATTTTCTCTATATGATAAAGTCAAAACCTTAATGTTTCGATTTTAGAATATCTGCGTGAGCAAACATATTGGTTAGGCTCGAGTAATTCAACGATCCGGACCCCAATGTCGAGATGCTGTATATTGGATCGTCAACTCTGCCTTCAATTTGACGGTGTGCCTTTCGAACTCGGAACTTTGATATTGAGATGTTGTACATTGGATCGTCAACTCTGCCTTCAATTTGACGGTGTGCCTTTCGAACTCGGAACTTTGATATTGAGATGTTGTACATTGGATCGTCAACTCTGCCTTCAATTTGACGGTGTACCTTTTGAACTCGGAACTTTGATATTGAGATGTTGTACATTGGATCGTCAACTCTGTCTTCAGTTTGATGGTGTGCCTTTCGAACTCGGAACTTTGATATTGAGATGTTGTACATTGGATCGTCAACTCTGCCTTCAATTTGACGGTGTACCTTTTGAACTCGGAACCTTGATATTGAGATGTTGTCCATTGGATCGTCAACTCTGCCTTCAATTTGACGGTGTGCCCATGCACAAGACAGGCAGGTTCTATTTGTCGGTCTCTCTTGTTTTTGTCTTCCGCTTTTATCCAGGTGAATCATTCGACACCTCGCTACCGCCTGGCTGTCATTAAAGTCTCTCTCTCTTTATAGGCTAACTATTATTATTATTCTATTCCTAAAGGTAGCAGCGTCACAAAAAAAATCCTTCTTTTCATAATAATGTATACATATGTAAACTTTAAATTTAATAAATAGCTAAAAATGACCTTATATCTACATACTCTGTAATCTCCATATTCTTAGATTCCTTACGTCCGTGGACTTACTCAGAGTCTTTAGTCACGTGATATTGCATCAACCAATGAAAAGGTTGGTTCAATCAAATTCCTCGAATATAGGGGATAAAAGAGTGATGTAAAATATAGGGGATGTATAAAAGGTGCTGTGAAATATAGGGGATGTATAAAAGGTGCTGTGAAATATAGGGGATGTATTAAAGGTTGCTGTGAAATATAGGGGATGTATTAAAGGTTGCTGTGAAATATAGGGGATGTAAGATTGCTAAGAAAGTTTGAAAATCACTGACGCAGTATCTATGTTTTCTCTTAAGGTCATTCGAGAATCAGAATTACTAAGATTTTTTTGAATCAATAACAAGAGGGTGGCCGTTTTACCTGGGTGAGTTGGGATTATCTGACCCTCTGTCTCAGCCTGGCATATTACGTTCTGTATCTGCCTACTGAGCTAAGGGTCCCAGCTTCGATTCCAGGCATGGCCGAAAATTTATTACTGACGAAAATATGGGTCTACCCTTTCACATTGATAAGTTGACGGCCGGGGACTGGATGTTGTGCCTGTCCTAGCCTTAAGATAGATTATAAGGTATTTGAAGCTACGACAAGCCTCTACAGCCGGTATTGGAAAATATGTGTCTTGAATAAAAAACTGACCCAGGCCACAGGCTGGAAACAGTAATGGATGTAAAAAAGGTCAGTGTTGTCTCTACATTCGATAGTCAAATAAATACATTTCATGAAATAGACCTTTCCTATAGTACATACATACATACATACATACATACATACATACATATATATACACGCATACACACATACATACATACATATATATATATACACGCATACATACATACATATATATACGCATACATACATACATACATACATACATACATACTCAATATCATACATATATACATACACATATCATATACATATACATACATCATATAACATATATACATGCATACATACATACATATACACATATATATACATACATTAACATACATACATATACACATTACTATACACTACATACATATACACATACATACATATACACATACATATCATATACAATCAAACATACATATACACATACATACATATACACATACATACATATACACATTCATTTTACATACATATACACATACATACATATACACATACATACATATACACATACATACATATACACATACATACATATTACACATACATACAATAACACATACATACATATACACATACATACATATACACATACATACATATACACATACATACACATATACACATCATACATACATATACACATACATACATACATACATACATACATATACACATATACACGCACATACATATACACATATACACGCACATACATACATACACATACATACATATACACATACATACATACATACATACATATACACATATACACGCACATACATATACACATATACACGCACATACATAATATACACATACATACATACATACATATACACATACATACATACATACATATACACATATACACGCACATACATATACACATATACACGCACATACATATACACATATACACGCACATACATATACACATATACACGCACATACATATACACATATACACGCACATACATATACACGCACATACATATACACATACATACATATACACATACATACATATACACATATACACGCACATACATATACACATATACACGCACATACATATACACATATACACGCACATACATATACACATATACACGCACATACATACATATACACGCACATACATACATACATATACACATACATACATACAAAAATACACATAAAATTAACGAGTGGGGTTAGGTTGAAAAAAATATCCAAATAACGACATTGTGTAGGGGGCCTACTATAAAATTAGTAAAAATCAAATTATAGGGGTGTAAAATGAATGGTGTACATATATAATTAAAAATGATGTAATTTTACCATTTTTAAACTGTTTAAACATTGAAAATTACTTGTCTTTAACAAATTATAAATATTTCATTGTGTACACCTCATGAGATTGTCTAGTTATACTAAATTTCAGCCTCATACAATAATTACTTTACCTTACCAATGGTACATGAAAAACATAAAATAGTAAGTTTGACGCGTCAACTGTAATTATTTCAAATCATTAAATCACTATTTATAGCTCATAATTATACACTTGTTAAAAATTGTGCAGTAAAATCTTAACTGTCGAATGACCTTAAGAACTAATTTGCGTTGTTTTGTTTCTTCATTACCAACTTTATAAAACTTTGCCCACAATTTTCTCGACTTCTCCCGTCATTCCAAACCGACCCTCTCAATCCTGTTACTTTGTTGTTTTATTACTGTCGAGAGAGAAAGAGAACCACGAAACTTTAATAACGATCCGCGACTCGCAGCGTCCGGTTAATTCCTACGCAATTATAATCGACCTTTTTTTTATTATTATTAATTTTATTTGTTTTCATTCCTCGTTTCTTCTGCGGCGGTTGGTTTTTCTACCTGTCGAGTCCTGGAAGGCACGAACGGACGATTCTTTGTGCCAATGAGTATCACATCCTGTCCTTAATTACGGGTTAATGAGCGGGTGTCTTTAGGGGCCTTCGAACATGCCGCGAGGGTTTCTAGGAGTGTAAAGGAGGGGTCGTCGCCGTCCTGATTGAGTTCCTGAACCGTTACCTAGGGAATGTCCCACTCGTATAAAGCAGACTGCCGGCTCCTTCTTTTAATGAACTTAAGGTGAGAGTGTATGGGACGCGAGATAAGTCCAATGCTTTGCAGTTTTTTTTAAATAGGAAAGTTGTTTTTTTGTTCAAAGAAATCAAATTGGTCCAAGAGAAATATAAAGTTTAATTTTATTCACATGGTGACTTCAACATTTGTTGAATATCTGTCAAGGGTGTCATGGAATTTAATAACCACTTGTTTCTCTCTATTTAAAAAGTTTCTCATCTAATGCCGCTATGCTCGTGACAGATATTCAACATCTGTTGATATCACCATGTGAAGAAAATTAAATCCTTATGTTTCTACTGGACAAATATTTGATTTATTTTGGGCGAATAAATGTTTTGATATAAAAAACTGTAAAAATACTCACCTTAACTCGCGTTCCTTACATCCCCACCTTAACTAAATTTCATATAATTTGTTTCTTGACTTGCTTTGGTGGCCGTATGGACTAAACTCTAAAGCGTCACTCTCACATTAGATTAGACTGCCAAGGGAGATCGGGGTTAGAATCTCGGTCAAGTGTGTAGAGGGTGGTTTCCCCCTCTCCTGCCACGCAAATGCGGGTACACTTCATCTAAGTTTAACCTTCCTCATCCCTTATTCACTAGCGTAATTAGTAGGTTACATATGCGTATAACCTGAGAGGGTAGTAAGACGCGGTGCTATAAAAAATGGTTTCTTTTTACTGAATCATAAGCCTTTTTAAAATCTATGTATAATTATTGATGTACTGTCTTATTTATAAAAAAATAATCACCCCCCACACCTCCGTTCCGCCAATATTGAAATATTGTCTGTAAGAAGGAATATTTCTGCATCCATGGCCGGGTCAGTCACTTAGAACCCCTGTGTTTTCATGAGGTGACGGCGTGCACCCATTTTTAAGGGGGTTTGAACCCGAAACTCGTAAGCTTCGTTCTAACTAGTGCTTGTCGTTGTGTTGATTAGATATTTTCACTCTCTTAAAAAAAAAATTTGAGATTATACCAATTACATTTTTTAGGAAGGAGAAAATACAAATCGTTTTAGTGCGGTCAGAATTTATAGCATTTTTACTACAATATTATTGTTATTTTATAGGTATTTATAATATCTATCAAAAGTGGCAGCTGCAGATAACATGACTTAACGTATGAATACGTGAAAGTAGATCTTGTATTTTTTTTTTTTAGCTTTCTTTTAGAATAGGACTATTTACAGTTAAGTATCCGGACTATACGCAATTTAACTAGCCTACACTTCTGAGGCAGAGATGATAAAGGTAAAATTAGAGAAAATGTGACGGAATTTGCTTGGAAGGAGGGTGGGAAACCATTAAAGGACAGACTACCCTTAGTACAACCGACCTGGTTTCGAACCCTGATCTGATTCTCACCGGCAGTCTAGTCTATTACCAGAGTTACGCCTTAGACCGGTGGTTGGCAACCTCTTTGATTTCGTGGGCCGTATGGGACTTAAAAGAAAAATGGGTGGGCTTGTTTGAAAAAAAAGGTCAACTTTATATTATTTATCACTAGCAGAAATACCCGCCCGGTATTGCCTCAAATCAAACAGAAAAAAATATATCTTCGTTTAACTCTTCCGGCCTGGTTTTTAAATAATTAAAAAAATTAATCAAAATCGTAAAATTTCAGCTTTGAGGCGCACACTTTCTTGTACATGGGCTAATAATTTTAAAATTTCAGAACATCTGCGTTGATAGATATCACACAATGCTCATGACAGACACACAAACTCTTCATTTTATTAATATAGATCTTCACACTGAAAGACATGTATTAATCACAACTTGTGAATGTGTGGAATGCCAGGTCTCGCCGTGGTTCGGATCCCACGTTAAGCTGTAGGTCCTTCATTTCATCTCACCATCACCCTACCATTACACATTAGCGTAAGTGCGTATAACCCGAAGTAGTAAGAGCGGTGCTAATAATAACAATACAAATAAAGTTAATTCGTTTTTTATGAACACAAATGCTTGTGTGCTCGCGGGCCACAGCTTTACGACCGATATACTTAAAACCATTCGGCCACCATGTGGGTAACTTTTTTTTAACTTACAAAGTATTTCTAACAAAACATTTTGAAAACTATTATTATCTTAACAAACACTCTCAACCCGCTCGGTGGCATAGTTATCTAACGCGCTGGTTTCGTGTTGAGCTAGACTGCCGAGGACAGGGAGATCGAGGTTCGAATCTCGGTCGGGTGAACTAGGGGGTGGTTTCCCCTAAATGGTTTTCCACCAAATGTGGGCTCACTTCCTCTAAATTCAACCTTCCCAATTCTTAACCATTAGCGTAATTAGTACTTAAGCGTATAACACGAACGGGCAGTAAGACGCGGTGCTAAATAATAATAATAATAATAATAATAATAATAATAATTAATAATAACAGAACTTACGAATTAGATGCCTCTTCTAATGCTCCATTTTAATATTTCGTTGTAAAATTATTTCTCCTGCCATTAGCAGTTTATAATTAACTATCATTTTTTACCGCTTATTGCCGATTTGACTACGAACGGACATTGTTTTCACCCTGGATAGTGGCGACGAATGTCTTTATCTACCACATTCGTCCGCGGGTTCGTTCTGCTATCAAATTATCACTTATCTTGAGACTTGTTTCTGTATGTTTTTTTAGTTACTCTGCTATGCTACGTTAGCTTGTAAGTCGTGTGCCGATGCACTGATTAAGGCGCCAGCTTTGTCGGTGGATGAAAGGTCGGAGCTTGAATCCCAGCAGAATTAAACCTAACTAGGGGACCCCCCTCCCCCTTTTCTCTTAAACTGCTTTCTTCCCATCCTTCCTTCGTGCAAATACGGGCATATTTATAAATCCACCTCCGTCATATTTACAAATTTAAGTATAAATATGCTGATATCCCGGACGGGTATTATGACGAGAGCGTGAATAAATATCACACGCCTACCAAACTAAATACTGTTTCGTACAAATTGTCCAATCTTTTTTACCTTGTTTCAAGGCATGTTTTAATTGTTCACGAGAAGGGTTTGTCTAAAAAAACATCTTATCTGAATGGTAAATTCAAATTGGGTGTAAATTATACTGGTCTCGGGGACCGGGTGCCCTTATATCATGTTGACCTTCATTAATACGCGTTTGCCCCCTTCTCGGCCCATTAGCACACATATCTGATGACCTTGACATTCGGAGAGGAGCGACAATTAATTCTGTTTACCGTGCTCTACTCTTAACTGCTTGTCCGGGCTGTCCGCATATTTAACTTACACTGATGGAATAAAGGCGAGGCTGGTAGAACTTGGAATTAATTCACCGGCATTTACCTAGAGGGAAAATTAAAAGAAGTAGTTTACACGGCGGGGATTCGAAACCCCTCACCTTCCCATCACCGGCAAACCATACAAACGAATGAGTTTGGCGCCAAATTCCCGCGTGACCACCTATGCGAATCTCTCTAAGGCATCATATCCCTACTGAGATATCTAATACAGTAATTACTTGACTTACACGGATTAAAGTTACGCGGATTCATAGACACGCGGTTGCTTATGCTTCGCCTTACGACTAGCAACGCCATCTATAAAGTGGCACTTTAAAATAATAGATGACGTTCCTTGGGAGATGACGCACGGTTGAAAGTGTCATCGCCGTTTGGTTTGTTTCTACCGTCATCGAAGGCTGTGTCTTGTGAGTGAAACTACGTATTACTGATTGTAACCAAGGTATAATCCGTAAACATATCTTGAGAAATGTAAAAATGACTAGAATACATGTACTTTAATTGTAATTTGACTTACGCGGTTTTTAACTTGCGCGTAAGCTACGGAAAAAATTAACCGCGTAGTTCGGGAACTTATTGTGTTGAATTTAATCCTCTTTATTTCAGTGGTACGCGGTGGACCGGAGCAAACTCCCGGAACCTGTGTTGTCCCGGTTCCTCCAACTGAGTCCCGACCACGAGACTGAGCAGTTCCTGGAGGAAGCCGTCCACAAGTCTGACTGGGTGTTCACCCAGCTGTGGCACTCCGTGGCCAGATCGTTTCTTGGCTTCTTCATGACTCAAACCTCCATCAACGGGTGAGTGCATCACTCGACATAGCTCTTGTCTTTCTCTCTCTCTCCACAAAGTTGGGGTATTCGTGCATCTTTTGAAGCAAATAGCCATCGTTGGGTGAGTTTATCGATAGATATAGGTCAAGTCTGCCTGTTTTCGGCGTTTGATGCCTTCGTCTATCGTCGTCTGAATACATCAGATCTGAAAATTAGCGAGTCAAATTTAGTTGAAAAGTGACAACCGCTCTATGAAGTAATCGAACCCAAGGACCTTTGTTTCTAATATTACGCCAATGACCCCCTAATAAGTTGTCATTCCTTATTCGTGTGCATTGATTCTTTTTTTTTTTATCCTTCTGGGTTTTCTCATATTTACACTAATGGGTTGTAGGTGAGTAAGGTAGAATCTAGAGCATATATACCCTCATGGGGGAGGAAGAGTGAGAAACACACCTTAAATACGCCTGGTGGGAGTCGAACAGTGATCTTCCCGTCACCGTCGATGTTGATCCACCCGCCGTGCCCACCGTTTTCGGGTTTTCAAACAAATCATCACACATTGTCGAAGAAACGTTTTATTTGTGTCGGTTATTGAAGGTAAACGCTGGTTCTATTCATCCTTCTCCCTTAGATTAGGTATTTTTCAAGTCGTTAATCACGTCACGCTAACGCTATAGGGTGCTAATTAAATGTATCATCTTTGCAGTTTTGTAAACCCTTCTTTCTAAATGTTTACGTCTAGCTATGTAATTGTGCAAATCAGATGACATTCGGGTGGCGCTTGTGTGTGTGTGTGTGTGTGTGTTGTGTGTGTGTGAGAGAGAGAGAGAGACAGAGAGAGAGAGAGAATGTTCTTGAGTGATTTCAAGGCCGCATAATTTTTACCTCCCTCCTTTTTCCCAATCTTTAATTTTTATTGGCCAATAATAAGCTTCGGGATTGGCGTCTTCATCTCTCGGGGTCACCTCATCCAAGGTGAGACGCTAACTAATCAAGTGCCCTTCGTGTATTGATTGATAAGCAGGCAGGTTACTCATCATGCATGCATGGGAGGGGTGGACGGGCCGGGATAAGTAATGAGAAGGGCTCGATCGTTCTCGTTGATCACTGATGGACTCGCTTAGGTTTGAAATCGAAAACATCTCTTGCGCCCCACTCTTTATCTCTTTCTTTGTCACCTTGAAGGAAGTTCATTGGGATACACACACACACACACACACACACACACACACACAAAGGTGAGCACGTGAATACAGGCGTCAGTCTTGTCTCGTCTGGTTCGACCCGTGACCTTAAGAGATCGGGTTTCAAATTCCGTCCGGGTATAATTAATGTTTTATTTCACGTTCTCTTCTGCGCAAATGCGGGTACACTTCCTCTAACTCTTTCCTTCTACGTTCCTCTCCCATTAGTATTATTATTGGCTAGTCCGGATGGGTAGTAAGACGCAAAGTGCGTTTTGGTTGTTGTTCATGAATGACTATTTTCAGGCGACAATTTAAAAATACATTTTTAAAAGGTCATTCCTATTTGTAAACTTTCCATTTACTGCGATATCAACAACAAATATAAATGTTGACTCTATTTTTTTTTAAGACCGTGTTTTGAATATATCATATATTAATAAATTATTTTATAAAACTAATATATTTTGAAAAAATGTGGGGAGGGGGGCGTTATTGCTTAAAAAAATCATTTTATTTTTTTTTTATGAATTTATTGTTTACCAAACTTTGCATTCGTAATAAAAAAAAATTAAAAAAAC
Source organism: Timema podura (assembly GCA_033556935.1). NCBI lineage: Eukaryota > Metazoa > Arthropoda > Insecta > Phasmatodea > Timematidae > Timema > Timema podura. Next base: position 38,958,986 of record JAVRXN010000005.1, read on the forward strand.
TGCTGTAGTTGTAGTTTTTTTTACAACTTATTTCCTTACCGACTTTTTCCAATCCGTGTGATGCTGGTGCATTTTCTGCCAATTATTATTCTCATCCGCAACTCGTTAACTTATTTCGTAAATATCACTGGTATCAAACTTAAAAATAGAATAATTATTTCGACTGTTGTTTATATCTATTTTATAAAAAAAATTAACTTGATAAAAAATATTTCTTTGGCAGAAACTCGACATAACATTTTAATGTATCAAGATAAATTAAGTTTCTTGTCAACTTTGATCTTTTTTTTAGTATTCCTACAGTCGTGTATTCTTTTATAAGTAAGTCTATATAGTTTATGTCGTGTAATGTATCAAGTGGAATTACTAAATATAGGTTTATTATCTTTTCGAGTCTTTCATTTTGATATGCATTGCTCTAATTTTTGTGTTAATATTTTATTATAAAAAAGGGTTTTAGTCAATTGCGTCTTTAGAATGACAACTTTGGCATGGAGGGAGATTCTTTTAATAAATAAGCCATCTTGAAATTAGGTTATTATATTTATGACGAGCGTATTATTCTTGAAAGCTAACAAGCGCACTTTATACTAGCTTAGTGAAACAGTCTGTAAAAACCCATCTTTCCCGAATTGAACTAAATAAATTACTTTTGTTTAATTTTATTATTACTACTATTCGAGGTATTTAACGTTTCTTTTTGAATCGACTGGTTATATCAGAAACGACTTATAAAACTAAGTTGAATCTAATACTTACACAACAACCAGTCCCTAGGACTTAAGTTTCATCGCTGTGAAAGGGGAAACCTACATTTTATCAAGGTAAATTTGTGGGCCATGCCGGGACTCGTAACCGGGAACTTTTAGCTCAGCAGGAAAACACGCTATCGACTACGGATCCGGACAACTGGCCGCGGCCAACTGGGCACCGAGAAGACTGGGCGCCAGGGTCACATTTTTAAATGTTTTGATTGTAAGGTTAGGCTAGGTTAGGTTAGATTCATCTTTACGTAACTTTTTTTCGTGATTTTTTGTGTTATAAAAAAATTCAAACTTTATAATATCAAGTAGTTTAACTTTATAAATATGCACAAATTAAGTTTCCTCTGTTATGCCTTTTTTTTTTAAACAACTCCAAAAATGAATATTTAAGTAAAAAAAAACCATTATTACGTTTTTACATTGGCACCCAGTTGTCCTAGACCGTATCGACTAAGCTAAGGAGTCGGACTTCATTTAGGTTCTTCAGTGTTGGTAAGGTTCCACCACCATTCAAACTTTGTCGTTCAAGGTCATACACGATTGCTGGGCGGCACATCGAGATATCAAAACTTTTACATCACAGGGGAAGAGAATGTCTTGGAAAAGGGTTTTATTCTAATACTGATGTATCAACACATCTGGTATACTGCAAACCCGACGTTAGTGGTCCTTTAAAACACCGAGAGCCCCTAGTCGATATGCGAGTGCGAGAAGAAACTGTTATTGCTGTTATTGCAACTCATTTGATAATGTTTCTGGTGTTTGACGTCCTCGCGAGTAATTAAACTGAAGATGGAATTTTAAAACGTGTGGTATGTAGAAAGTAGGATTCTGGCGCAACCCCCGCCTTCCCTTATCCTCCATGCGCGGGGCTGATGGTACCTCCGTCACCACCTGGAACACGGGTTGATCCACCACATAACACCTTGTCTGTTCATGAAACCTAGGGAAGGACGAACCACGGATTACTACTCCCTGTCATGTTTTATTTCCCACTCCATTCCTTGTGTTACGTGTTCTTCACCGCGCATTCTCTCAGGGTAAACTTTGCGCTCGTTTTTCAATCATCTTGTTCCCCTTTCCGCGTCTCTTGTTTAAGAAGAGGTTACCTCCTCCACTGCTACTTATAACAGGACTTGTTACAAAAGGTTTCTCTCGTGTGTTGCCCCCCCCCTCCCCCCTTTCCCCCACGCTAGTATAAGCGAGAGACCTGTGTGAAAACAATTATTAGCTGTCCTCAACCACCTCGTTGGACGTGTGGGTCAAGGAGGATAACTTACTGGATGGGGGGATTGTGGAAATGCTTTGTTTGGGGCAAGTTTGAATGGAGGAGGATTCTAGGAGTGTATACGACTAGTAGGGAAATTGTAGAGATGCTTTATCTGGTGAATGTTTGAATGAGGATTCAAGGAGAGTATGAGATTGGAGGGAAAATTATGGAGTTGCTTTACCTTGTTCAAGCTTAAATAAGTGTTCTAGGAGGGTATAAGACTGGAGGAAACACTGTGGCGTTGCTTTACCTTGCTCAAGCTTGAATACGAATTCTAGGAGGTTATAAGACTGGAGGAAACACTGTGGCGTTGCTTTACCTTGCTCAAGCTTGAATACGAATTCTAGGAGGTTATAAGACTGGAGGTAACACTTTGGAGTTGCTTTACCTTGTTCAAGCTTGAATACGATTTCTAGGAGGGTATACGACTGGAGGGAAAACTGTGGAGTTGCTTTACCTTGTTCAAGCTTGAATACGATTTCTATGAGGTTATAAGACTGGAGGGAACACTGTGGAGTTGCTTTACCTTGCTCAAGCTTGAATACGAATTCTAGGAGGTTATAAGACTGGAGGGAACACTATGGAGTTGCTTTACCTTGTTCAAGCTTGAATACGAATTCTAGGAGATTATAAGACTGGAGGGAAAACTGTGGAGTTGCTTTATCTTGCTCAAGCTTCAATAAGAGTTCTAGTATGGTGTACGACTGGAGGGAACACTGTGGAGTTGCTTTACCTTGGTCAAGCTTGAATAAGAGTTCTAGGAGGGTATAAGACTGGAGGGAACACTGGGGAGTTGCTTTGTTTTGCTCAAGCTTCAATACGAATTCTAGGAGGTTATAAGACTGGAGGGAACACTGTGGAGTTGCTTTACCTTGTTCAAGCTTCAATAAGAGTTCGAGAAGGATATAAAATAAAATATTGCTCCAGTAGAAACATAGAGTTTAAAGAGTTTAATTCTCTTCACATTGGTTATTGAATATCTCTCAAGGGTATTTTGGAATTTAATGACAACTTTTTATCTTAATTTAAAAAGTTTCTTATCGAATATCTCTATTCTCATGATATATATTCAACAACTGTTGAGGTCACCATGAGAATAAAACTAAGCTCAATATTTATAATGGAGAAATATTTATAATGGAGAAATATTTTAATTATTTTGGTCAAATAAATACAATACTGTAAAATTGCAAAAATACTACCCTTAACTCAAGTTCCCTTCAACCCCTATATTAACGGAGGACCACTAACCCCCCTCCTAGAGACCTAACCTCTTAGAGTAAGTCGCTAATACCCTTGATGGGGGTTTTCCCCTTCTCTGCATCTTTCTACCTATCCGGGATATATGGATAGATAGAGTGGTAAACAATATGGGGAAAAAATATCTCAAAACACTTTGAAGATAATCCTAAACCTGACCTTCCCTGTCAATCGGGCAAACTTTACGGGACTAGACTCACGCCTATGTCCGCGTGCCCACTGGTACCGGGATCTAGTAACCTTGACAGTTAGCTTGAGGAGGTGATATCCAATTGGTCAAGTTCGCCAAGTTTCGGAACCAGATGCTCGTCGGTTAATGGAGATCTGATGAGCAGTTCGTACTCTACCATCATCGGTCGTCTCAATTGTGTGGGGTGAGACAATAACTGTCATTACCTGGAGGTCCTTTATCCAGGACACGTGTCTCTCACCGCGTCAGGACCTCACGTTGACACCTGATGGTGAGTTGGCGCTCCTATAACACTCTTGGCGATTAACAATCTTACCAGCTTCAGTGACCGAACGGTCTAAGCCTCTTAGGAGTCACTCTCGTGATGGACTGGCCTGCTGTAGACAAGGAGACTGGGCTTCGAATCTCGGTCGGGTCTACTGAGGGTGGTTTTCCCAAATGGTTTCCCACTTTCCTTCCACGCAAATGCGGGTACGCTTCCTCTAAATTCAACCTTCTTCGGCTCGGACACATTATCGTACTCTAAAATAGTACAATTGCGTTCATCCCGGACAGGAACAGGAGATGCGATGCACAGATACATACAAAAAGGAGATTAGAGATGGTCCACAAAAATTACTGGTCCGGGTAGCAACTCATAGCTCTCGACCATAACCGAGGCCTTTGCAGGTCGCGACACTCCGCGATGCCCCGGTCGACGCCCAGAAGACGTAGTTTTGTAGTTGATGAACGCGACCGAGCGGAGAGACCAAGTTTGCCGGAACTAATAGCAGCCTCCACCCCCCTTCCCCCCGACCTCCTCTATGGGATATATATTTTTTTCAATTACCTCTCATATATGTATCTGCATACAGGATGAGTGTCATCACAGGAGGATGGCTTCCGTGACGCGACGTTACACGTCTTGGGAGAAAGGAGGAGACACTGTTTATCTTCACATGTGCACGTGTTTATGTGTTGAGAAGAGATGAACATTTCCCGGTAAATTTTAGTCTGAGAATTGTTTGCAATGGTGGCTTTCGGCCTGCTAAATAGTTGAAGGGGCTGGGATTTGGGAACGAAGGCACCTAGAACCTATTATTATTATTATTATTATTATTATTATTATTATTATTATTATTATTATTAGGTGTTCTGTCTCACGGCGGGTCCATTCCTTTTGTCAGTGAACTTAAACTGAGACCGCCGATGCACCCTGTCCTACCTCCTCCTTCAGCTCCCACATTTTCTTTTCTCCTTCAAGTCATCTATATATTTTAATCCTCCATCTTCCTAAACAATTCTTTCCATCAACCTTTCCTTCTATGACGTCATACAGAAGATAGTTCCTCCTAAGGATGTATCCGATCCAGTTTGCTTTGCACCAAAGAATCACATCCAAAATGGATCTCTTCTCATCCACCTTTTTTTAGTACTTCTTCATTTGTCACCCTGTCTGTCCACCTGATTTTCTCAAGTCTCCTCCACCACCACATCTCAAAGATCTCAAGTATTTATTTTCCGTCTATTACATATACAGTATTCATAATATACATAGGCCTAAAGTCATCAAATTGTGTGTTAGCGAGGGATTGGAGGGTGTCAAAAACGTATTAATAAATACCTCTTTGACGAAACTTTTAAAAAATGATAAAATAAAATGGCCGCATGAACAATTTTTGGTAAATATCATTCTTACTTTAACCATTAAAAATGCAAAAAAGTATAAAACAAGCTTAATATTTTGGAGGAATGGTATGCAAAATTTGTTATTGAAGTCTCACAGTTATTGGAAGGTGGTATTTGTGAGTGTGTGTGTGTGTGTATGGATATATATGCATATGGCTCCTTTCAAAATTAAATAAAAATGTAGTTACTCTAAAATGGAATTATTATTTTGGAATAAAACTTCCACTCGCTTCTTTGGCCGCATGGTTGCTATTCTCACAGTAGACTAGATTGCCAATGACGGGTAGATTGAGGTTCGAATCTTGGTTGGGTTTACTGTGGGTGGTTTAAAAAAAAATCCACGTTCCCTCCATGCAAATGCATATTCACTTCCTCTAAATATCCTAATCCCTAAAACCATTAGCCTAATTAGTACATAAGCGTATAACCTGATTGGGTAGTAAGACGCGGCGCTAAAAAAAAATTAACAAAAAACACTCTCCCTCCACTCCTCCCCCACCCCCCAAAAATTAGACATGTTCTGTAGGGCCGGTTGTACACGTACCGATAATGTCTGTGTCGGCACCGATATCGGTGGAACAGAGATTCCATGTAATAATAATAATAATAATATTTAGCACCGCGTCTTACTACCGTTCGGGTTATACGCTTAAGTACTAATTACTCTAATGGATTAGGAATTGGGAGGGTTGAATTTAGAGGAAGTGAACCCGCATTTGCGTGGAGGGAGGTGGAAAACCATTTAGGAAAACCACCCCAGTTCACCGACCGAGAGATTCCATGTAATCTTATGGCAAGGCTGTACACGATGCCGACACTACAACATTATCGTGGCGACCACCGACACTTTGGAGGGACTCCGGCGGCCCCCTCAATAAATACACCGATATCGGTGCGCAAAACAGTTGCGCACTCGTCTCCAGATGTGGCATTGTTGGTCAATCTTTCGAAATGTTTCATATAGTTGTGTAGTATTTTTTATAGGCTAAAAATGTCTAGCAGCTTTAAGTATGACATTGTGACCTTGATAGAATTGGTAGAGAACACAGTGGTTTTCTGGACAAATCAGAGGATGAGTTCAAGGATAAGGAGTTAAAAAAACAAGCTTTGATTGAAGAACTTCCTGCCTCTCGGTGGCCGACAACGATCTTGTTGGTGTGTGTACAAGCACCCTGGCTGGTGTCTGCGTTCACACCGATAATATCGGTAAGTGTAAACCGCCCTAATACTTCTCTAAAATTGAGGAAAAAACAAACAAAAAAAAACATAGTTTTCCCATGCCCCTCACACCCCCTTTCCAAGAAATCGATTGTGTTTCAATCTTTTTAGCCTTTTTTAATGGTTAAAGTCGAATAAAAAAAAGATTTATTAATCTGTACGCTAAACGCAAGATATTTTAAACTTGTTTCACACACCGGGAGCTAAGCAGACCCAAAATCAGGTCTATTATAGTTTGGTTTACCGGTGAAGGGTGTTTGAATCCCGGCTGGATGTACTGAGAGATTTTTCCTCCCTCTAACGGCTTACCACGCTTTATTCAAGATAATGCGGCTACATCTCCTCTTAATTATACCTTCCTCTTTCCCGGCCCATTAGTATAGTTAAATAAGAATAACTTGGTTGGGTAATAAGACGTTAAACGTTTAAAAATAGATTCTTCTTCCCCCAGAAAAAACAGTTTTAAAATTACTTGACTTTATTTTAACTAAATAGTTGAATTAAAATATTTATTGTGAAAACTATTATCTAGTGGGAATTGGTTGTCTAATTATACCTGAATTGTGTATTTTTTGTTGTTGTCAGGAGGAGTTGCATTTAGTTTGTAAGCCAATACGTTTTAATCTTATTCACAATCTTACATTTCCATAACGTTTTTTTAAAAATAAAAATACACGAATCTCAGAGCACACACAAACACACACACACACATACAAAGTACCCTTGACATTTTTCTTTTCAATAATTAATACAAGTGTTTTTATTTGTTTGTTTTTTATGATGGACATGTATTATTCAACGGGAGGAATATATTATTTGGGAGGGGGCCATCCCCCCATCTTTTACTGGCGAATGACGATTATTTTTCCTTCTTTTTTGTTGTTGATTAATTCTACCCTTCTTTTTTTTTTGTTCGTGTTGATGTTGATAAATTAGACCTTCTATAGTTTCGAGCTGGACCTATTAATAACGGTGATAAACAATTCAACGTTCACTTTCTAAACACCGCACATTATTTTTTTTTTTTTTAATCTATGGGTAGCAGCATTCAATTCTTAAAATCCAACTTTTAAGCAAGGGAATTTTCCTATCCAGTAACAGTCAAATTTTCATGGAAAGGGCCTTATTTGACAGACAGAAAATTTACCAGATCCATTTTCAAGTATTCATCTGTCAAGTCATGTGATCTGCAGCTGCCACTTTTGATTGATATAATCAATACTTTTAAAATAGCACTAATAATTGGCCTATAGTAAAATGGTAACAAAGTTTGCCGCAAAAAAAGTGTATATCTTCTAAAAGACTCTTCTAATGACAATTGGACTGTATAAGCACATAGTCAAACACAAATACCAGATTATATTTATCAATTGAGTGTTGGGGTCGAACCAGAGTCCCCTGTATCCATCTAACCACTCAATACCACCGGAACAAGAAAGCTAAGTCTATTCATATTAATAGTTATTTAATTTTAAGTCATTAATTTTTATTTGTTTGAGATATTTAACGTACACTTTCTGAACTGACTGATTAAATCAGCAAACGACTTACAAACGAACTTAATTTTTTAACAGGCCCAACCCTAACCCTCCTTTGGCCGTTAAATAATCATCTTGCCAGGTGCTGCCTTCCCAATTTCACCGATGATAAATTGTTTTTTAGGATCTTGCTTATAGCTAGGACGGGTAGTAAGACACAGGAAAAAAAAATAACGGTCGAAACCTTGTCATAAACATTTTATCCGCTATGGTGTAGCGCAGGCATTTCAAACCCGCGGGCTGCATTTGGCCCGAACCATGATTCTGTGCGGCCCTGTAGATATTTAGATGAACAAACATACAAACAATGTGTTACAAGTCATATTTTTTACAAACGTTGTAGATGGAGGGGCGTAGCATGATGTAGGGATGCAGGGGCGGTTACCTTGGATGCAAAATTTTAAAAAGAAAAAAAAATAGTCATAATAATGCAGATGTGCTAAACGTCCGACAACCAATCGATAAACTTAAGGCAGAAATTACCAAACTTACGATACAGTTGAATACGCTTCACCATAGGTTTGCTTTCCTGAAAATCTAGACAGTTTTAGATACTGAAAAAAAAGATGATTTTTTTTATAAATGAACAAATTCAGAACACACATGCTAAGTACACAGAGTTGAACGCTGCAGCTATGATGGCTGAAATAAATCGCCACATTGTCTTGAATAAGGAAGTCAATCCTGACGAGCAGATTGATAACTGGACAGATTTAGATTTGCTTCGTTGGATGTACCAAGTGGAAGCTGCAAGAGAAGTTTGACCAACTTCGTTGTGACATTAAGAATCTTTTTAACCATCACTGTTTCTACTGCCAGTAGTGAAAGAAGTTTCTCAAAACTTAAACTAATCAAAACGTATCGGAGATCTACAATGATCCAAGAAAGACTGTGTAACCTAGCGATACTGTCATTTGAAAGAGATTTCAATGTAGAGTTCATCAATAATGTTATTGGAAAAGGTGACCTGGCGGTCTAGGGGTAGGGTGTCGGACTTCTGTACTGGGGGTCCGGGGTTCAATCCTCGGTCTCGGCACAGATTTATCTGATTGCCAAACCCTTCCTTCACCTCTGACCAGACGTGTATTAATCACAACTTGTGAATGAGTGGAATGCCAGTCCTCCACCGTGGTTCGGATCCCACGTTAAACTGTAGGTCCTCCATTTCATCTCACAATCGCCCTACCATCATAACACACTGCTTATCAAAGGCTTAATCTATAGGTCAGTTCTTTTTTATATATACATGCACTTACATCAGCATGAAAGAAGGGAATTGGACACTTCCCCCGGGACATCCGGCTGGGATTCGAACTTTGACCTCACCGTCAGTAGCAATCTAGTTGCGAGGCTGATGCCCTAAACTACAGGACCACCGGTGTAGGACGGGGGCAGGGGTGAACCTAATCCGATTTAAAATTACCCTGAAAACTGAATTTTCAAGGTAGCTCTTAGTAATAAGCTATAGTCCAATTTTCACTGGAAGGACCTTTTATTAAACACAAACATATTTGTTTGTTGTCAACATTGGTAACATTTTACTATATTATTATTTATTATTTTATAGGGATCGATAATATATATCTAAAGGGACAGCTGGAGATAACATGAATTGATGTATGAATACATGAAAGTAGATCTAGTAACTTTTCTAGCTGTCAGATAAGGCTCTTCCTATTAAAGTTGGACTGTAAAATCATGAGGGAGAAGCGATTATAGGCCCCGACATAGACCCCGTATCAGTAGATCCGTAGTCCGTACTCCATGGTCCTGATCCTCAAGAAATTCTTTTCGTGATTACACAGTTCATATCCGTAATCACGTGACCGCTCCAACCAATGAGATAGTCAGAGACTTCGTACAATTGAAAACGTTGGAAGAAAATCATCTACAGCAAGAAGTGAGTGCCAATCAGTCAGCTGATCAATAAAAGAAACTATTTTATTTTTTAGAAAACTTCCGAGATATACTTAAAATGTAGTACAATCACAATAAATATATTTATAACATTGTTTATAACTATCAAACTTAAAATAAATTAGCCCGAAAATGCAAAACAAATGTAGGTAATAGTATTTTAAATGTAAACAAAGTAAGCACTTTTAATATTATTTTCTTGCTTCCTTTATGTTTACATGGGTTTTTGATCTTTAACAAGAGTACAACTAATCACAAAATAAAATCTTATTATAAACAGTTTATTTCTATGTTTAATATGAATCCCAACACGCATGCACATATTTACTCAGCTGTGATTGGTAGTCCGTATAAACTAGTTCTTAGAAAGTTAAAAGTTAATCAAGTTCTACGGACCACGGACCTAAGGATACGAAGTCTGTGTCCCCCGTACCCCGTGAAAAAAAATGTAAACCTTGAAATAAGAACTTAACCTGTCCTGTCCTAAAAATAAACACGACCACTTAGCGAAGAATCCTAAAAATATATGGCCCCTCAAATAAATAAAACAAAGCTAGAAGAAGACCTGCGAACAAACAAAAACAATCCAATCATAGAGCAGCCAACAACAATAACTAGTAACATATGACTTGAGGTAGGCAAATGGCCAGATATAACCCGTGGTCACAGGAACACGTCAAACTATACTCCATTCACGGTAGGAACTACTCTCCGAAAGGCCTTTTTTCCTACCAAAATCCTACTATATAATAGATTTCTGGTAGGGAAAAAGGCCTTTCAGAAAACAATTCCTACGCTGAACAGACTTTAGTGTCAACCCAACAGAACGTGACGTTCTTACACTTGTCCAAGAGGGGGTAGGGGGGAGCGAGGACTTAACTCCTTTACCCATCATGCCCTTCGCCATGTCAGCTAATTACCGCTACGGGCCTCCCCTGTGATTTATATCACCCACCCACTAATAAAATAAAAAAACATTATCTTGACTTGCAAAAGCGTTCGGGGGAAAAAAAAAATCTCAGTCCGCTATTCAAAACGGCTCTCGCCTCTGTGACGTTTACGACTTCTTATGGGCGATTTTTCTTCCCTCGACACCCCTCCCTCCCTCTTAGTCGATCACTACCAGCCTTCCAAAGGTCAAGTAGGACCCCTTTGTTCCCCCTCAAACACCCAACCAATACCCACTTGTTTTTTTTTACTCTTCGAAAAGAGGCATCTGAACAGATCGTGGTTACAATCCTCATCAATAAGAGATCCCGTGTCACCTGATCCAAATTTTAAACATTCACAAACCTTTCTTGGATCTTGCGTACGAACTTTAGACGTGTCTTGGAGAGTATTTATATTTTTAGCACCGCGTCTTACTACCCGTTCATGTTACATATATACTAATTACGCGTATGTGCTAGGGATGAGTAAGGAAATAAGTTGAGTTTGGAACCGAGGAAGAAACGTGGAGCCATATGGAGACATGAAGCATCGCGCTGTATAGTTCAGAAACTTGGACTCTTAGGAAAATGGTGAAGAAATGCTTGGAGAGCTTTGAAATGTGGTGCTGGAGAAGACTTGAGATGATCAGTTGGACAGATAGGGTGACAAATGAAGACGTCTTCTTAATGACATGGATTGAGAAGAAAGCCATTTTTGGATGTGATTCTTCGCTACAAAGCAAACTGGATCGGGCACATCCTTCTGGACGACATCATAGAAAGTGAGGTTGGATGAAAGAGGAGGTTTAGGAAGGAGGAGGATTCAAATGTTGGATGATTTTGAGGGAAAATATTCTGGGAGCTGAAGGAGGAGGCAGAGGACAGGGCGCATTGGTGGTCTAAGTTCACTGACAAAAGGAATAAATATGTCTTAAGACAGTCATGGTGGCTACAGACAGGGAAAACAGGGAAAACCTGGAAAAGTCAGGGAATTTTCGAATTACAGGGAAATGTCAGGGAATTTAACTAAAAATAAGGAAAAGTCAGGGAATTAAAAAATATGTCTAAAAATCCCATTAATTTCGCAACCAAACACTAAAACAAAAGTTAATAATATCTAAATAAAATAACATTTTAATTTTTTAAATAACCGATAAAAATGTTTATGTTTAGTAGATACAAACTTTTTTAAATATGTGATCAATAATAAATAAAACAAGTCATCATCCACCATTAAAACTGGAAAAAAGTAGTCAGGGAAAATTGAAAAATGTTGCCTGGAAAAGTCAGGGAATTTTATAAAATATGTTTTATAGCCAACCTGACAGGACAAATAATAATAATAATAATAATAACCAACATTGGCGTGGAAGGAGAGAGTGGAAAGCAATTTGGGGGAAAAACTAAATTGACCTGACCGGGATTCGAACCCTGATATCCCCGTCAGCGGCAGTCCCACGCTTTTGAGAGTAGTGATACCTTATACCGTTCGACAACCGAAGCAGGCTAGTAATAAGCCACTCTAGGATAACATGGCGTTAAGATAACGTCTTTTCGTGGCATTACTCGAGATAGAAAACAAACATGGTTTTTCAGAGATAAAAAAAATTAATATGATTTTTCAATTTGTAATGTCCTTCTATAAAAGGTAACGATATAAAACAACAAAGAGAGAACACAAACAGTTACTTGTATTTACAGATCATTACATCCCTTACTTAAAGTCAATAAGCGTTAAGTCTTACGGTTTACAACTTAGGCCTAGAGCACACGGACACTCCCTCTAATAAATAAAGCCAGGTCAACGTGTACAGTCGTAACATGTAAAAAGTAGATGTACTGATCCAGGTGCATTCAGGGGTTCAACAATTATAATAAAAGGCAGATAATAGTTTGTTTTTTCTGAATCAACGACGTATGTGACGAAAACTAGCAAAAAAAAAAAAAAAATCTGTTGATAAAACATTTTAAAATATATATTTTTTACCGTAGTCTTCTAAAGATACAAGTAGTTTTTGTTTACGAAGGTAGCCTACATTGCTAGGCACCTTAAATATCGGCTATTCAGGTAAAAAAAACAGGGGGGGAAATAAAGAAGGAAAAAATACTTCACATATGAGTTGTGTCATTTCTTGAGAAATAAATAGCGCTGCCATTTGTTTACATAATGGTACAAACATATTACATAAGTAATGCAAGTATCGACAGCGAACATAAGAAATAAGTTAGAGGGTGGTGTGGGGGGGGGGGGTTCGTAAACACAGCTCTTTATTTCTTTTTGAAAGAGGGTGGCGGAAGGCTTCGCTACAGCTTAAGCCAGTTTTTTTTATAATAAAACAATTTTATAAGAACCACAATAATATTTATTTTTTTCAGACACAAGTAGAATGAAGGGCCGGGGGGGCAGGGGGTAAATCTAAACTCTTATGTGAAAAATGTTTATATTGGAAACGGATCGAAGACCGATTCTTGGGGGGGGGGGGGGAAACTATGAACGAAAGAATAGGAAACAGGAATAAAACGGAATAATAGAAAGTAGAAAAGTGTTAAATTACTGGTCTGGGGTCTGGTTGTTAATCTTTCCTAAAGCTATGTTGGGGATGAACCACCATTAAGGAGTAATCTTAAGGTGGGAATGTAGGGGACGCGAGCAAAGATATGTATTTTTGCAGTTTTTTATCGCAAAACTTTTTTTGACCAAAAATAAATCAAAGATTGCTCCAGTAAAAACAAAGTGTTTAATTTTCTCCACATGGTGATATCAACATTTGTCGAATATCTGTTCATGAACATAGCCGCGTTAGACGAGAAACTTTTTAAATGAAGAGAAAAAAGTGTCATTACATTCAAGGACATCCTTGACAGATATTCAACAACTGTTGATATCACCATGTGAAGAAAATTATACTCCATGTTTCTTCTTGAAAAATATTTGATTTATTTTGGCCAAAAACTGATACAAAGACTGTAAAAAAAACCTTTTCCTTTTCTTGCTTCTCTCACACTCCCATCATAAGGATTCTAAGGGTCCATCTCTAATTCATATGTGTGAATGTAAAACAAGAACCAAGTTAAGACCGTAATAAACATTCAAGGAAGTGTTTTGTTTGATCTCGCGGACGCTAATTGCGAACTAGGGGATGATGTGTGGCAGGAGGTAAGGGAGGGAGCGCAGACTGAGCGCGCAACCCTTTGAATCCTCCTCCCCTCTCCCTCTTTTCCAATCCTCGCGTCCCGCCAATCAACGGTTGCTCTCATTACAGCGTTGTGGACTGGACTACCTCCCCTCTACCCCTCCTCCACTGGTGACGTCTGCGCGTCACCTGCTCGCTAATTGATAACAGCACTCCAGGGGTTAATATCTGCCAAGTTTTAACTCCTCCCCCCCCCCGGATGCTCGACTGAGCGATCCCGGTTCGAACCAAGACTAGATTATAAAAAAGTCCTTACTTGCGGTGTAGAAAAAAAACAACATAATATAATGTCGATTCGCCACTGTAGTGGAAGTGTTGACAGTTGACAGAAGTTAGCTAACCAGATCTACTTTCATGTATCCGTTCACCAAACCGTGTGTTCTCTAAAGCCTGGGCGATAATCGCCAGATACAAGTAAGTATCCAGCGACTCAGCAACATCGTCCGCCGCGCACACCCCATCTTGTATCTGGACACAAAAGTCTCCACCACTGACGAGTGGTCTACACCGAGCAGACGCACCTCGCCAGTCAACGTTCCTTTCGCGATGGATCCGCACATTGCTTCTGGTGTTGCCGCGGCTTTTAAAATAATTAAATGTCGACAAAAGCGAAAAAAAAAACTGTTGGTGGAAAAGGGAATTCTTAAGACGGGTTGAGAATTATAGTAACTGTTTGTTTGTCAGAGCTACAGTAGCCCCATGACTTCTTTGGTGCTGACTGACAGCTCACAGCTGACAGCTGATGGCTTTGAAAAGTTACCAGACCAAATTATGTATCCCTACGCCGAACAATATGATCTGCAAAACCATGTGTTTAGCAGCTGTCACTTCTGACAGTCAAAATTTAGGTATATACCTAAATGTTGACTGTCAGAAGTCAGCTGTGAGCTGTCAGTTAGTACCAAAGAAGTCATGGGGCTACTTTTTTTGTATCGTTGAATGACGGGTGAGCATATAAAAATTTGCACAACCACGGAAAAAAATAGAAAAAAAATCACTACCACAACACTACCAAATACTACTAGTAAGACGAGGAATAGAAATAAACTGACTAAATTTCAAAAGTTGCCCGACAATGTTTGCGCGTGGGTATACACCGAGCGATGTTTCCCATTGGAGGTGGGAGACCGAGACACTGGCAGAATTCTTTGATCTTTTACCGCCGGACACTCCGGCGATGCTTCCGTGTACCCAGACACACGGGAAACATCGGCTGTCGGCGTGTATCTGGCGATTATCCTCCAGTGTGTACTAGGTTTAAGACCATATGTTGAGTTGCTGTCACTTTTGGCGGTCAAAACCTTTGCAACAAACCATGTGTTTTAATATTCTGAAAGTTGAAAAATGACACCTGTACACGGGAATAATTGACCCCGGGACTTCTGGCTTAGTAGGCCAATTCTCTAACCACTGAACTACCACACAACTACAAGCCTGGTCTCCAATTGAGCTACTAGTTCTTCCATTTCTGACTTCTAATTACTCAACGCCTGGTCTCCAATCTAGCTGCTAGTTCCCCCAGTTCTTATTACTTCAAGCCTGGTCTCCAATCAAGTTGCCAGTTCCTCCAGCTCTGATGGCTCATTACTACAAGCTTGGTATCCAATTCAGTTGCTAGTTCCTCCAGTTCTGACTGCTCACTACTCCAAGCCTGGTATCCAATTCAGTTGATAGTTCCTACAATTCTGACGTCTCATAACTCAAAGCCTGGTCTCCAATATAGCTGTTATTTCCTCCAGTTCTAACTTCCCATTACTCCAAGCCTGTTCTCCAATCCAGCTGTTAGTTCCTACAGTTCTGACGTCTCATAACTCAAAGCCTGGTCTCCAATATAGCTGTTATTTCCTCCAGTTCTAACGTCTCATTACTCCAAGCCTGTTCTCCAATATAGCTGTTAGTTCCTCCACTTCTGGCGTCTAGTTACTCAACGCCTGGTTTCCAATCTAGCTGCTAGTTCCCCCAGTTCTTATTACTTCAAGCCTGGTCTCCAATCCCGCTGTTAGTTCCTCCAGTTCTAACGTCTCATTACTCCAAGCCTAGTCTCCAATACAGCTGTTAGTTCCTCCAGTTCTGACGTCTCATTACTCCAAGCCTGGTCTCCAATTGAGCTGCTAGTTCTTTCAGTTCTGACGTCTAGTTACTCAACGCCTGGTCTCCAATCTAGCTGCTAGTTCCCCAGTTCTTATTACTTCAAGCCTGGTCTCCAATCCAGCTGTTAGTTCCTCCAGTTCTAACTTCCCATTACTCCAAGCCTGGTCTCCAATCTAGCTGCTAGTTCCCCCAGTTCTTATTACTCCAAGCCTAGTCTCCAATACAGCTGTTAGTTCCTCCAGTTCTGACGTCTCATTACTCCAATCCTGGTATTCAATCCAGAGTTTAATGTATGTTCTAGTCGGGCGAGCCAGTAGAGTTTTATGACGCGACAAGGCTGTGAGCCTGGACCGGTGTTGTTAATTACAATACAAGTTTATACCCGGCCTCTCGCTCTCTCTGTGTCTTTATTGGCGCACTAAATAACGCGAGTAACGATCGTGTTTATAATTAGACTCTGGACAATACAAGCCTGTTTACGATCATCGCTGCGCCGGTGCTTGGGTTAGGAAGACTGCCTTAAGGGCACCGACATGTGTATCTTGGGCCGGGTGGTCATGGAGGCTGACTGCGGGTCAAGGGGATCCTGGTTCTAGTCCCAGGTGGTGACTAAAATAACTTATTTTATAGTTTACCTCCGCCCAAACAATATAACACCTAACTCGAAGAATAATCTTGAAAGCCCGTCTTCGCCCACGGATAACACCTAACTTAAGAATAAACCGAAGAGCCTGTCTCCATACCCACGGATAACACCTAACTTGAAGAATAAACCGAAGAGCCTGTCTCCATACCCACGGATAACACCTAACTTGAAGAATAAACCGAAGAGCCTGTCTCTCTACCCACGGATAACACCTAACTTGAAGAATAAACCGAAGAGCCTGTCTCCATACCCACGGATAACACCTAACTTGAAGAATAAACCGAAGAGCCTGTCTCCATACCCACGGATAACACCTAACTTGAAGAATAAACCGAAGAGCCTGTCTCCATACCCACGGATAACACCTAACTTGAAGAATAAACCGAAGAGCCTGTCTCCATACCCACGGATAACACCTAACTTGAAGAATAAACCGAAGAGCCTGTCTCCATACCCACGGATAACACCTAACTTGAAGAATAAACCGAAGAGCCTGTCTCCATACCCACGGATAACACCTAACTTGAAGAATAAACCGAAGAGCCTGTCTCTTTACCCACGGATAACACCTAACTTAAGAATAAGCCGAAGAGCCTGTCTCCATACCGACGGATAACACCTAACTTGGATAAACTTAAGAGCCCGTCTCCCTTCACGGATAACACTTATATTTGAAAATAGTCTTATTAAACCCCCCCCCCTCCTTTTTCCTCACATCGGGTAACACCTGACTTGAAAATTAAAACTTAAGTGCCCGTCCCTCCCCCGATTAATACCTAACTTACGTCAAGCCATGTTATATGTATGTCACTTTTGATAGATACTATCAATACCTATAAAATAACACAAGTAATATTTTAAAAATATCCCTACTGACCGCAAAATAATGTTAGTTTTTTTTTTTAATTCCTTCTACCAGAATTCTATTTAAATCGTGTAGGTGACCTGGTGGTCTAGGGGTAAGGTGTCGGACTTCTGAGCTGGCGTCCGGGGTTCAATCCTCGGTCCCGGCACAGATTTATCTGATTACCAAACCCTTCCTTCACCTCTGACAAGATGTGTATTAATCACAACTTGTGAATGTGAGGAATGCCAGGCCTCCACCGTGGTTCGGATTCCACGTTAAACTGTAGGTCCTCCATTTCACCTCACAATCACCCTACATTACACATTAGCGTAAGTGCGTATAACCCGAACGGGTAGTAAGACGCGGTGCTAATAATAATAATAATAATATTTAAATCGTACTATCGTAGGCCTACTATAGATAAGCGTATGAGGCTGGGGTTTCAGGAGTAAATTGAGTTGAGGTCTTGATGTTTAGTGAGTTAGATTAAAGCACGTTATAATGATAGAGCCTCCACAATGCAGACTATATAGTCTGATACATTTGTGTGATATCTGGTCCATGCCCAACTGTCTGACGATACAGTCCACTTGGCACCACTCGGACCAACACTAGCTCATATAACATCCACCATCAGCCGAGTAAAACAACACGAACCTACCCCCCCCCCCCGACATTACCTTTAGTTTGATCAAACGCAATTTAATATGCGGCGGCCATAACATTCTCTCGGTTGGAGTATTTGTTTGGAAACAGCTCACCAGTAAATTAACTTAATTTATAACGTGGGGTAATAAAAAAAAAAAGTAATGGCCAAACATGGCTTGAATATTTTGTTTAATCTAGATTACATTATCAGCATCATGATCAAAACCTAGTTTAGTAATCATCTTACCCGCTTCGGTGGCCACATGGTGTGAGGAGTCGCTCTCGCAATAGACCGAACTGCCAATGACTGGGAGATCGGGTTTAGAATCCCGGTGGGTTGTAGTGATATATTTTTTTAAATGATTCTCCACTCCCCTCCACTCCATTGAGGTTACACTCCTAAATTCAACCTTCCTCATCCTAACAAATTAATGTAATTAGTTTATATGCGTAGACCTACGACTCGAACAGGTGGTAAGAAATGGGGGTAAGAAATATATATATATATTCGGGAAGACTAAACCTATAGTAAAATTAATAAGTGCACCGCCCTCGTCTTACAACCCCTACGGACTTTTTGCATAGATCTATACTAATGAGGTGAAGTTTAAGGCGATAGGCTTTAGCAATGGCGTGTATTGAAGTTTTGCCAGGGCTAGCAGATATTATTTAAACTGTAACTATTCATTTGGCTTACCTATTTTGTCCCCATTTGACCAATCATATAGTCTCTACTCTACACACCTCATGTGGGAATGTATGTTATCACCCACTCTGTTCCCATTTGACCAATCATACATAGGTTCTGCTTTATACACCTCACATAGGAATGTATGTTATCACCCACTCTGTTCCCATTTGACCAATCATACATAGGTTCTGCTTTATACACCTCACATAGGAATGTATGTTATCACCCACTCTGTTCCCATTTGACCAATCATACATAGGTTCTGCTTTATACTCCTCACATAGGAATGTATGTTATCACCCACTCTGTTCCCATTTGACCAATCATACATAGGCTCTGCTCCACACACCTCACATGGGAATGTATGTTACCACTCATTCTGTCCCCATTTGACCAATCATACAGAGGCTCTGCTCTACACACCTCACATGGGATTGTATGTTACCACTCATTCTGTTCCCATTTTACCAATCATACATAGGATCTGCTCTACACACCTCACATGGGAATGTATGTTATCACCCACTCTGTCCCCATTTGACCAATCATATATAACCTCTGCTCTACACATTTCACGTATGTTTGTTGATACCTGACCAATTATTGTTCTATTGACTGATCAAAATTTACACTTCCTGTTTAAACAAGTTCTGCTTACTCTGGCAACACGCCGTGCCACGCCTCTGAAACCTAAAGGAGACTTACCAGCCCTTACGTGGAGGGAGACTAGAAAACCATTTAGAAGAAGCAATCCTCATTGCATGCGGCTGGTCCGACCTTAGCTCAGTCGGTAACGTGTCTCTATACGGAGCTAAAGGACCCGGGTTCGATTACCGGCATGGCCGAAAAAATTATCATGGGTGAAATGTGGGTTTCCCTTTTCACAGTGATGAATTAATGGCTGGGGGCTGGATGTTGTGTGTATTAAGACCTAAGTTAGCTTATAAGTCGTGTGGTGATATAATCAGTCGCTTCAAAAAGTCCACCTTAAATAAGACAAATTAATACATCTGTCCGAGATTAGAACCCCAACCTCCCCGTTACTGACGATACAGCCCCTTGTTAGAGTGATATTTTCTAGACTGCATGATCACAGATACGGGTAGTATTGAATTGTATTATTTTATGTTAAATACTTAAAAAGTTAGCCACCAAAAATGTGATGGCTAATAATACTACTAGTCCCAAGCATGGTTATGATCGTTAAATATTTGTTCCCATCATCTCTGAGAGACCTTGTTTCGAATACTGGTTAAGCTACAGTGTCATAGTTAATGTAAGGTTAGTATTTTAATAAATTTAATATATAAACATGTATATAAACATGATTTTTAGAATTGTTAGTTTGATTTATTTTAATTTTGAGAAAGGGAAACTTAATTATAGAGAGATATAAAAGATAAAAGGTGTAATGTTTGTGTGTATGTACAGTGTACACTCACTTTAGGGTAAAAACTTGTATTTCCTTGGCGGGCTCCACTATGGCCCGATTATATAATTTCTACCATAGTGAACAAAGTAAGGTAAGCTTTCTAGCTTTCAGGATAAGTGAAGTGTACAAATAAGACTTAATTTACCTACAAACCTGGACATTTTGATGAAATTCTGATTATATTTTTAAATAGTATGGTGCCTGGTAATAAATACAAGCAACTTGACTCAAATGTTCAAAGATGGCGTCCAAATACTGTTTAAAAATTATTAGAGCGTGCACTATCATAGTTTATCAACTGATTTTTAGACAATATTTGAGATTTATAAAATGTATTTACCATAAAAAGTTTATCTAATATATTTACATTTAGAACAACAGGCATATATATATATATATATATATTACAGATAGAGAGAGAGAGAGAGCTGTTAGAAAGTGACCCGCCTCGGTGGCGTAGTTAGCTAACGCGCTTGTTTCATGTTGAGCTAGACTGCTGAGGATGGGGAGATCGAGGTTCGAATTTCGGTCGGGTGAACTGGGGGAGTGTTTCCTAAATGGTTTTCCACTCTTCCTCCACGCAAATGTGGGTTCACTTCCTCTAAATTCAACCTTCCCAATTCCTAATCCATTAGTGTAATTAGTACTTAAGCGTATAACCCGAACGGGTAGTAATACACGGTGCTAAAAAAATAAAAATAAAATAAAAAAGTTAGAAAGTGTTTGCAATATTATGTTGCACTGTTTATTTATTGTTAAGTATTGTGTTCGGCAAACTTCGTTAATACTCGTATATTCTTGTGTTTCTTACAACGCGCTCTGGGTGGTTCTGGGTATGTCGGAGACTAATTCATTACACAGTGTCGTACTGGTAATGTCTATCATTATCATGCAGAAGAACAAATGTTCGACTCCCATGTCACTCTCAATCGTAAATTATTCCATCGGCCAGTTAATGGACCTCAAAAGTGTTCCAAGATTATTTTTTTTGTTTTGTCTCATCATAAATCTGTCGCTCGTTAAGTTATTTCTCTTCAGAAATTTGCCAAAGTGTGTGTGTGTGTGTGGGGGGGGGAGGGGGGGGGTAAATTTGATCTAAAATAGGACTTTCATTTATGGCCCTAACAAGACACCTTTATTTTATTTTTTTATACCTTTTGTCGCAGTTATTTATTTTTTGTAAGCAAATAAAACTAGTCTTTGTATTTTGTATTGTAGTGTTTTGGGTGTTATTGTTCTTAGATGCACTACATGCTTGCGAAGATGAGAGCAAGCCACGACTTGGTGTTTTGTTACACAGCTAGTCCTAGACTTGCGCGGTTAGTTTGTTAACAAATTATCCGCGGAAGTTGAATCGATTTATATTTTTTTACATACATGTTCGTTTGAAAGAGTAATATAATTGAAGCTAATCAGATGCGCCTCAGGTAAAGAAAACTTTGAAAAATATAACTTGTGCACAAAGTAGAAATAAACAAAATGGCGGTGACACTATCAGATGTGTGTCAGCTCCCCAGGAACGTCGTCTATTATTTTTAAAGTTAATCTTGGGTAGATGGCGCTACTAGGCATAAGTCCATGAACGGCAGGCGGTATATTTAGCGCATGAGAGTGGTTTGTTTCCGTCCTACTCTCTACTTGTTTGATATCTAGCGCATAAGAGTGGCTTGTTTCCGTCCCACTCTCGACTTGTTAGATATCTAGTGCATAAGAGTGGCTTGTTTCCGTCCTACTCTCTACTTGTTTGATATCTAGCGCATAAGAGTGGCTTGTTTCCGTCCCACTCTCGACTTGTTAGATATCTAGTGCATAAGAGTGGCTTGTTTCCGTCCTACTCTCTACTTGTTAGATATCTAGTGCATAAGAGCAGATTGTGGGTATGTACCAAGCGGGGTCTGAATCTTTCCACTGACCCGTCTAATTGTTTACAAGGTGTTTTTTATGGGGGTTGCAATGGCGGGTTTGTTTTTTATTCTTTCACTAAAAGGTGCTGGATATAATTTACTGCTGAAAGGTGAAACCAAAGGCCCAAAAACTCGGTTTAAAAAATATATATGCCTATATTATAAAACATAAGGGAAGTTTCTTAGTTCTAACATGTTAGCACAAATATTTTAAATTATGATCTGTCCCATGGTTTTTTTTAAATATATACTTTCACATATTCACATGTTTTAAAGATACCATTCTTTTAGCTCCATTAATCATAGTTTGTTAGAATTTATATCATACGTCTCGATTTTCGGAAGGCGTCGTAAATTCCTTTCGGGGTACACACAATGAAGACCTCTGGACAAAAATGGATTTGGTGGAAATAACGTCGCCATTTGTTTATGTCTCATTTGAGGGGAGCTATTTACTTTTTATTGTAAGGATACCTCATCCCACGACTTATAAACCGACTCTGCCCAAAGAGAACAACAAACATTAGTATCCAGCATTAAACAGATCCGTACATCAAATCAGAATGACAGAATCCCATTGAGAAGTGGTATTCACAATTTTTAGACCAAAATAGCCCTTGCACCGGAACAAATATGTTCTGAATATCTCATAAAATTCTACACTAGTATTATGTACATTCAATAACGACAGTAATTTTTTTTAGCACTACATCTTACTACCCGTTCAGATTATATGCTTATGTACTAATTACGCTAATGGTTTTAGGGATAAGGAAGGTTTTATTTAGAGGAAGTGTACTTGCATTTGCGTGGAGGGAGAGTGGAAAACCATCAGTACACCCTACCGAGATTCGAACCTCGATCTCCCCGTCATTGGCAATCTAGTTTACTGCGAGAGTAGCGTGTTAGAACACGCGACCACCAAAGTGGGTAATAATGACAGTTGAATTTTAAAAGTATAAAAACAAACGGAAAACATGGTATGTTCTAGCTGCACCTTTCAAAAATATCCTTTATTCAGATTTGAAAAATTGGCAATCCTAATTACTGGTGCTATTTTCTTTTGTGAAAAACAAATAAAGTATATTCTAAAAAAGTCTCACAGGATCTGAGGTAACTATGGTGTCCGTGGATCACAGTTTGATAAACGCTCTGAGTTTTCAACCTAAGTTTTTAGTACCCTGAGGGAGTTCGTAAAATTTAGAATGTTTGTAACATCTAGGATAGCTTATATTATTATTTTGGATGTAATGTATTTTATTTATTTTACATGTATATTCCAGAATATGTACCTAAAACTTGCATTATCCACCAACAACTTTGGGGGTACAAAGTTGAGGAGAAATTTTATTTGGGGGCACGAGAACAAAAAAAGGTGGATACCAATGGTTAACAGGTGTCGGCAACCGGTCGGTCTTTCGGTAATTTTCAATCGATCGCTCAAAGGCGGCGGCTGACTTGTAGCAGAAGAGTGTAATGTAACACGATCATTTAAATGTAATACACACACATTGTAATGTAACACGCTAGTCAGTGCGAACAGCGAGCGGAACCGCTTGATGGAAACGTGTTCCACTCGACTCTTGGTTTTTCCACGAATCCCTTTAGTTGTTACACTAAGACAAATCAGTTCAGGTATAGGTGATCGCGCCGAGCACAGTGATCCAGTTAGGGATATGCGATACTGAAAAAATATCGATAAAAATTAATACACGAAGTATCTTATAGGAAGAAAATGATCGATATCTTCCAGTATCGATATTCGATACTTTAATTTATCGATAGTAAAATTTAAGGATAGTAGAATGGTAAAAATGAATTTTATAAACGATCAGAAAAATGATTCAAATATTTTATAAACAATCATAAAAATGAATATATTCTATAAACAACTATGAATAATAAATATATATTTTATAAACAATCAGAAAAACGAATATATAAAATAAGAAAAATGAATATTTTTATATATATTATTACCACTCAGAAAAATGAATATGTTCTATAAGCAAGCAGAAAAATAATTATATTTTATAAACAATAAATACAATAATATAATTAGATGCTCCAGTCTGGCCCATACTTTGCTTTTTGGCGGGGACATTTTTAATTGATTCTAAAATACAAATAAACTAGCTAATTACGATTCTAAGGAGCTAACTATGGGTTGTGAATTAATCAAGTCTACGGCCCAACGATCCTTCCAAGAGACTATCCTGGTAAGGGCTTGGAAGTTTTACTTCACTGGTCACTTTTATCTAGCTAGAGCTCACGAAATTATTCTAAACTATATGAGATATCGATACTACGGACACGAGAATATGTAAATACAAATAACGTGGGCAAAAAAAAAAATCCTCGAATAGCTGGTTAAAATTAACAAAAGGTTAGAAAAATATATAATTGGACAGACTCATTTTTGAGGTAAATTTAAATCTTTCGATACTGGGTAAAAGTACTGATATTAGTAAAATATCGAAAGGTTGGTATCGAAAGAAAAATATCGATACTTGTATCATATCAGTAATATCGAAACATCCCTAGATCCGGTCGTCAAAGTGAATACTGGAGGAAAGACGTATTTTGTGCTATTACCATTTTGCAGAAAGTGTCCGAATAAAATGTAGTGGAACCAAGTAAACGCTTGCTTATTTTTTTATTTAATAATATAGGAAGAAAACTATTTTGTGAGATCCTCAAGATCGACAACATTATAATACATTTTAAAAACCGAAACACTGTCAAGACAAGCATTCAAAGTGAGCATTCGCCGCGCCCAATCAGGAACTTTGAGCTGAGCTTTGTAATGTAATGCTCGATACGAGCGTGCCTTACAAAGCTCGTCTCAAGTCAGCCTTACAAAGCTCGTCTCAAGTCAGCCACCGCCTTAAAAAAAACACGTCTTCATTAAAAGTCGAGCTTTGAGTTTTCTAAACTTATTTGAGTGGGACCAAAATAACCTTGATCCGGTCACAATGTTGTAAGAACATTAAATATTTTAATATTAAGATATATATACATTTTATTTGTGATTGTGAGGAATGCCAGGCCTCCACCGTGGTTCGGATGCCACGTTAAACTGTAGGTCCTCCATTTCATCTCACAATCACCCTACCATTACACATTAGCGTAAGTGCGTATAACCCTAACGGGTAGTAAGACACGGTGCTAATAATAATAAGATTTATTTTACAAGTTTTTTTTTGTGTAAAAATGGGGACATGAATATTCAAGAAATGTTTGAATTAAAGGAACATATTTAAGATTTATAGACAAAATGAAAATAGTAGAGTAGATAAATATTTGTGATCACGAGGCCCTTGATAAGTTTGTAAGTCGCTAGAAGATCACCAAAGGCCTCTGGTCTAGAGCCACAGTCCACTGAAACATGGCGAGGATTAGGATAAACTTTACTTTTAAAAGTAAAATTAACTTATTAAGATGGGATGGAGGGTAACGCGATTCATGGTGAGTATTAATGCGGTAAAAAAATAAATGTTTTGGCCAAAATAAATAAAAATATTTCTTCAGTAGTTAAGTTGTGTTTGATTCTCTTCATATGATGATATCAACAGTTGTTGACTATCTGTCATGAGCGTAGCGGTATTAGGTGAGAAACTTTTTAAACGAAGATAAAAAGTTGTCATTAAATTTCCAGGACATCCTCGACAGATATTACGACAACTCTTGATATCATCGTGTGGAGAAAATTAAACTAAACGTATCCCCCTGAAGCAATGTTTTATTTATTTTTGCAAAAAACTGTAAAAATACCGACATAAACTCGCGTTTTATTCTCCCCATATTACAGTAGATAATAAACTATAACCCGCTTCAGTGGCCGAATGGTCTAAGGTGTCGTCATGTTACACTGGTTTGCTGATCACGGGGAGATGAGGGTTGTATTCCCGGTCAGGTCTAATGAATGCTTTTTTTTTTTCCCCTAAACGGTTTCCTACTCTCCTTCCACGAAAATGGGGGTAGATTACGTCTAAAATTCTTCCATCATCTCATCCGTACCCCAGTAGAGGGTTAAGTGTAAGAAACGGCGCTGGCCTTAACTTCGCCCTAATAAAGACGATATTATTATTATTATTATTATTATGGCTATCGTATTTGTGTACAACCTTAACAGGCAGTAAGACGCGGTGAGTAAAAACCTCTATATTACACTCTCTCTACTAGAATAAAATGTTTTTCAAATCTAGATAGTAATAAGCTTTTCCTTTGGTGACTCGATTATAAATCAAGCTGGTCGCACAAACGACACTAATGATCGAAGGGGCAGCTTCAGAGATCACCAAATAGTTTGTACCTGACACATACGCTTATACTTCTTTTATTTTTTTAAACTACGCCTCAATTGTTATTGACAACGGAGTGTACTTTGGGAAGGAGAGGGGTGTAAAAAAAAAAAGACATCGTTGTCGACTCTTGTCTAATAGGATCGAAAGTGGTGTTATTGTTGAGTGTGTTACAAGTAACACAACTTGTGCCCCCATTTCATAAACCCTCCTTTACTACCCCACCTCCCTTCCACGTCTTTTTTTTTTTTTTTTTACCTTTTCGTGTCGTGTCGACTCTCCTCAAAATGTCTTCGTACTTTATGATGACTTTTATGAATTTTAGGTTTTTCAACTCTCCTATTTCTCTCTCTCTCTAGCAATGTCGAAGGCCAATGATTCTTTTCTTCTTCTTCAGTTGGCGAAACTTATGGTCGTAAGTTACGGGTTAAGTGTTAAGTCCATTGTTAAGTCTTCCCACTTGGGGCCCCCCCCTCCCTCCTTTTTTTTTTTATTATTAAGTATGAGAGTTGTGTTTCTCAGAAATTAAACTTGTTTCATTTTCATTCTTTAACGGACCCTCTTTGAGTCATCGACATTTAAAAAAAAAGGAGTTAAGTTTTTCACTATAATTTTTATTACCGTTTCGTAATTTTTTGTTGTAATTTTTTTTTTTGTCTAACTAGACTTATGGCGACAAGTTAACACAAGTAACATAAAGGTGGGAAGGTTGGGCCAAAAGGCAACTCGAGTTGTCTCGTTTTAAGAAGCTCAATATTTTTTTTAATGTGTAAATACAAGGTAGGGAATAAAACCGTTGGTAGTTGATTAGTAGGTAACTTTTTTTCGTCTTTCCATAATAATTATTATTTTTTTATTTGGAGTCACAAATTATTCTTAGTATTCTAATAACTTTACTTTGTGCTGTATTCGTTTGAACAAATTGTTATTATGTAGGGATTAACTATAAATAACGGAAGCTTTCTAAATTGAGGTAACCCACATCGGTGATAGAATGGCTAAAGCAATGTTTGGGGGGGGGGGGGGGGTGTTGAAAGTTGAACTTTGAGTCTTCTGAGCTTACAACTTTACCAAGAACTATCAAATACAATTTGAGTGTGACCAAAATATCTTTAATCGGTAATAATCGATGATCTTATAAGAAAAACCAAATAGTTGACTATGAAAATGCGCATTTTTATAGATAGAAAGTTGGGGCATCTGAGGAAATATTTAAATCAAGGATAAGATGTATGGACAAAAAAAAGTAAATATATAATGAATAAACGATGGGTCGTTGCGGGACCTTTGATAAGTCTCTTTAAGCCGATCAGGGGACCAAAAAGGTTCCCGACCCCTGCTATGTACAGTTAGAGACAGAAGTTAAGAAAAACGTTAGATTAATTGAGAAATAATCATCAATGGCTATGATATTTTTTTTTAATTTGAGTTAATTGACGTGTTCTTTCTGAACCGACTCATAAACTAACTTCAATCTAAAACAGACACAGCCCCCGGCCGTTAATTCATCATTATGGGAGGGGAAACTAATATTTTATCAATTATAAATTATTAAGCCATACCGGGAATCGATCCTGGAACCCTTAGCTCAGTAGGCAAACACATTACCGACTGAGATAAGATTTCGTCGGATCTAACTATGATGTGCACTGTTGTCAGATATAACATTTAAATATTTTAACAGCTGGGCTAAAGCTAAAACATTTTTATTTCATACAAATCAATTTAGAGTTTCATTAATTTACAAAAAAATTGGGTACTAAATCATCCCGTGACATAACTCTTATTTCTGGGACGAATGTTCACCTTATCTTATAAATGTCGGATACGTGGTTATTGCATTCGGGTCATATGCAGTAAGAACGTGGTAGGAAAGATATCTTAGAAAATACAAACACTTTTATTTTCGATTAAGATTTCACTCTAAGCTTTTATAAGTGTTTGTGACATTACTTCTATGAATATATTATGAAAGTAGTCTGAGCAACTTCGGTTGATGTCAGATGACTGTCCTTCCTACTGCATCGTCCTGAGTCTCTCTGTTGGACCCTGTTACCTATAGCCGTCGCAACACGCCTGAAAATATCTGTGGTGAAATTCAAGTTTGAAACGCAAGACGACAGAATGACGAATGTTTTACTTTCCCCCTGAAAAACAGCCTATGATTTTTTTTTTATGTAGACCAGTTGGCGAAATGGAAATTTCAAAAGCATAAAGCACCCATTTTCACGAAGATGATGGTGCCTGCTTTTCCGGCCTTTTATGCTTAGATCATCATGAAAACACGGTGTGTGTATGTCTCGAAATAATAGGCTCAAAAGGTCACAGGTGCTAGTAACCCCTGTGCGTTACGTCACCCATAAAATATCTCCTATTTAATAAATATTGTATTTGTTATATATTACCTTTTTTTTTTTCAAGTTTCCAAACTCAACCAGTAGGAACAGTTTCAAGATCCAAGACGAACGGAGACTGAAGTCTGTTCACGAATCTGCGTACTAACCGCTCGCATTCTGGTGCGTTCAAGTGAGAGTGAGAGGACAAGGATCTTCCTGAGTAACGGCAGGACTCAATTGAGTACCCCCCATCTCCCACTACTTAAACCGACACCGATATTTGGGAAGGAAAGGGTTTTGAGACGAAGGCTCATGATGTTTGATGAGTCTGACGGGTGAATGTAGGTCAAACGAACCCTTTCGGCCGCTGGCAGATGTCGGGGGTGAAGGAAACCCCCTTCCCTCTTCTACATTTCATTCAAAATATGTTTCGAGTATTTTCACCCCTTCCCCCCCCTCCCCCCCCCCCCCCCGCCCGATCTTTCTTCTGGCTTAGATTATCTAGGCTAGCTTGTGGGATCTGCTGAAAGGATGATATCGAAACATTGTTATCTTCTTACCTTGCACCGACGGAGATGTAAAGTCTGTTCACCGTAGGAATTGTTTTCTGAAAGGCCTTTTTCCCTACCAGAAAGCTATTATATAGTAGGATATTGGTAGGGAAAAAGATCTTTCAGAGAGTAATTCCCACGTGAATGGAGTATATGTAGACTGGGAAGATTGTTTGCAAGGGCGATGATTGTCCGTGTTTAAAAATGCGGACCCTGCACGATGTTAAAACGATATAGCCGTTGAATAAGTTTCTGGTGCGATAGTTATAGATCTATACGAACTGTTTAGTTTATTGGGTTATTATTTATTTTTTTATTTCGAATAACTTCAATCGACCGAAGAAAGTTTGAAGTTAAAAAGCAACATCATGAAATAATTTTGGTTACGCAACATTTGGTTGGAGAGTAAAAGGGAAGAGGGGAGATACTTAAACCAGGCGTGGTAAATAACATTGTCGTGTCGTGGAGGGTTATCAGGGTAAGCAGAGCTAATACAAATCTTACTTGTAATAAATTACATTCTCATCTTTCAGTAGAACACTCACTGGCCAAATTCCCATGTGAGGTATGTAGAGCAGAGCCTATGTATGATTGGTCAAATGGGGACAGAGTGTGTGATAACATATATTCTCATGTGAGGTGTGTAGAGCAGAACCTATGATTGATTTATCAAATGTTACAGGGTGGATGATAACATATCTCAGGTTCTGTTTTAACAATCTTGCTTTACCCTGCCAACACTCATATACAACGCCACTGGTTAAGTTGATATTTTTCTACATCTCACTTTTCTTAGCTTGGGTAATTTAGAACACATGAATAAAATATATACACTCCGTTGACCCTGAAATGTATCACTCTAACCTTGACGGTTTATATCACACTGTGACCCTATCTTTTAGGCTGCACTCTTGAATAATGCATCAAGGTAAGCCTACTATATTTCAGCCTAAACAAAGTGTACATAAATACTAACAATTGTAGTGATATTGTTGTGAGTTCAGTAATATGGGACACTTTCTTTGGTTAATTTAGTTTGTAAGTCGTATTGTTGATATAATCCTTTCCAAAAAAATTATGTGAAGCAATGAGTCTGGAACGGGGTCAACTCAGCCTCGTGAGAACAAAAGTAGCTACTTTAATAAATAAGTAGCAACTCTGGTTTAGAAAGCTTGAGATTAACGGCTGGAGGTCTCGTGCTGACCACATGCTACCCTCTATTCGCAAACTTTGGCACCATCTTCGCTAGCGACGTTGGCTGCACGGTTGGTCTATCTCTATTGTAAGCTCACACCCTGGAGTGTTAAGTTCGAGTCTGCATTGAGTCACTTCTTCTTAAAGGGCAGTTTCAATGACAACGAAACATTTTCTTTTTTTACATAGTTGGTCATTCATAGTGAAATAAGGAGAAATTAATACTCATAAATGTTTAAAATAGTTTCACCAAAAAGTAAATACAATATTATTAATGGTGTCACTTAACGGAGTTTAAAGATGCTTTGCGGACCTCCCTAAATCGCTCTTTATTTAAGAAATAATTTGTCACTTCAAAATATGGTTCACGTCACAATGGAGGTGAAGGGTTTAGAGACCTTGCATTTCAAGTCTTATAATTTTAAAATTATCATGTAAAACAACGGTTCCCAAACTGTGAGACGCGCACCACTGGTGGTACCTACAATTATAAGCAAAAAAAAAAAAAAAAAGCAAATTAATTTATGAAAAAGATAGAGCCTCGTCATATCTTATAATTCATATATTACGGCCAAGTGTAGCAAAAAGTACAACAGATTTAAATAGTGGCTGGAGGGGTGGCAACACTGATTCTAGCTCAGACAGCTGGTGCAGGTCTGTATGATTATAACCCTGGGCAACATTATAAATGTATCGAAATAATAAATATTCAGCATTATCTTAGTGGTACTCCAAATTACGGAAATTATTGGGGAAAGGGGGGAGGAGTACGCCATTCAAAAAGTTTGGGAAGTTCTGATGTAAAGGATAATCTTATTCAGTTCCGAGTTCAAAGTAGAATCGTAGAACTCTCTTTCCTCAAGCAAATAAGGTATTTTTTTAACAAGACATTCTATGATAATTTTGAATTGTAATTTTAAAACTTCCATCCCCATAAGAAGTATAACAATGTGAGGATTTTACCCTTAAAGTAGGCGGTGCCCTTAAGGTGGGAATGTAAGGGGACGCGAGAAAAGAACACTGTTTTTGCAGTTTTTATAGTAAAACTTTTTTGTTTAAAGAAAACAAATATTGCTTCAATAGACATATACAGTTTAATTTTCTTCACATGGTGATATCAACACTTGTTGAATATCTGTCAAGGGTGTCCTGGAGTTTAATTTTCTTCACATGGTGATATCATCAGTTGTTGAATATCTGTTAAGGATGTCCTGGAATTTCATGACAACTTTTTTTTTTCGTTTAAAAAGTTTCTCATCCAACGCCGCTGTGCTCATGACATGGATAGGCTATTCATCAACTGTTATTACCATGTAGATATAGAAAATCTTAATAAACGGATCTACTAGACCAGTCTTTTATTTATTATGGGCAAATACATGTTTTGTAATAAAAAAAACTGTAAACATATTGTCCAAAACTCGCTTATACCTCCTTCCCAATTTTTTCTCTAAAATATAGGTTATTTAACCCGAACTTTCCGAACTGACTGATTATTTCAGTACCTAACTTACAGACTAACTTAAATCTAGAAAAGACACGACACCCAACCCCTCGGCCGGTAATTCGCTACTTTGGAAGAGGAAATCCACATTTCACCAATGATGAATTTTTCGGCCGTGCCGGGAATTGAACCCGGGACCTTAAGCTCAGTAGGAAAATACTCTACCAACTGAGCTAAGGCTTCACACCATCTCTGTTTAAATGTGAAAATGAAGTGCCATCTTAATAATCTCCGAAGATCTCCGACCCTCTAAAAGAGCTTTGCAGAATCTAAGAAGAAAAGTCGATGGAGATGATTCTGGAAAGATCGTCTTTATTGTTCTCCCTTACGATCCACACCGTCTTTTGTTCCTGATGTTGGCATATATCTATCTTCCCCCCTTCCCCTTTCTTTGATTATAACCGCGGTGAGTTATTTCTCGCCTGGATGTGACTTAAACCAGCGTGAAACCTAGCGTCGCCACGGCAGGGGCAGATGTGATAAGCACTTGGGATAACTCTCATGAGCTGGAGCTAAGGGGAGATCCGGGACTTGTTTCTGCACCTAGCCACTGAGCTACCATAACAGGCGGTAAAGGAGTATGGGCCCTCCTTTTTTTTCTGTTACTGGTCCACTATAACGTTCGGTAGAAAGTATGGACCCTCCTTTGTTTTTGTAACTGGTCCACTATAACGTTCGGTAGAAAGTATGGACCCTCCTTTGTTTCTGTAACTGGTCCACTATAACGTTTGGTAGAAAGTATGGACCCTCCTTTCTTTCTGTAATTGGCCCACTATAATGGACTGTAGCAAGTAGGGACCCGGCCTAACACCCTTGTAAACTATCTCACGATTGCTGCCTGCCGAATTTTGAAACAAAACCTCACTTTGTTTCTGTAACTAGCCCACTATAACGGACTGTAGCAAGTAGGGACCCGGCCTGACACCCTTGTAAACTATCTCACTATTGCTGCCTGTCGAGTGTTGAAACAAAACATCACTTTGTTTCTGTAACTGGCCCACTATAACGGACTGTAACAAGTAGGGACCCGGCCTGACACCCTTGTAAACTATCTCACGATTGCTGCCTGTCGAGTGTTGAAACAAAAC
Source organism: Timema podura (assembly GCA_033556935.1). Lineage (NCBI taxonomy): Eukaryota > Metazoa > Arthropoda > Insecta > Phasmatodea > Timematidae > Timema > Timema podura. Next base: position 38,992,170 of record JAVRXN010000005.1, read on the forward strand.
ATCACTTTGTTTCTGTAACTGGCCCACTATAACGGACTGTAGCAAGTAGGGACCCGGCCTGATACCCCTGTAAACTATCTCACTATTGCTGCCTGTCGAGTGTTGAAACAAAACATCACTTTGTTTCTGTAACTGGCCCACTATAACGGACTGTAGCAAGTAGGGACCCGGCCTGACACCCTTGTAAACTATCTCACGATTGCTGCCTGCCGAATGTTGAAACAAAACCTCACCTTGTTGCCGAGTGTTTCCAGTAATTATTATCCATAAAGGTAACGTTTCTCTCTCATCCGCGGTAATTAAACTTAACGACTTATCGGTCGGTAGCAACAACCGTCCATCTCCTTCATAGACTATGTATGATTGGTACACCCAGAATACAGTGGTCAGCGTGCCTAACTCTTGCTACGTTCAATGCCAACCGTTTGCTTGCCATATTGTTTTACTTTCGCTAAGGGGCGAAAAACTCTTAATCACTCCAATTAATATAGCATGCAAAGGAAGTATTGTAATCGATAATTTTTGACCTTGAGGTGGTGATGAATCTTTTACGTTTTATAGGATTCCAAAAAAGTGGATCTTACAACCTGTCTGTTCTCACCTCTGTCTCTCTGTCCTCTTTTGTCTGTCTGTACCTCTGTCTCTCTGTCCTCTTTTGTCTGTCTGTACCTCTGTCTTTCTGTCCTCGTGTTACAACCGAAATGATTTGGAGTTGACCGAAATGATTTAATATTTGATATTTGGGTGTTATATGGTCACACCTCGAGAAGAAATTGTGATTTTTATTATAGTCTTAAAATTAAGGGTACCGAAGTTTACTGATGACTAATTTTTGAAAACTTTTTTTTTTCGATAATGGCTTTAACGAATTTATTTAAAATTGGGATCTGAAGAGTGTTTCTATATCATCATCAAAATAATGTTATTTTATTAATAATACGCTTATGTAGTAATTACGCTAGTGGATTTGAGGGATTATGAAGATTTTATTTATAGAAAGTGTACCTGCATTTACGTGGAGGGAGAGGGGAAAACCATTTAGGGAAAACCACCCTCATTAAACCCGACCGAGATTCGAACCTCGATCTCTCCGTCATCAGCAGTATATTCTACCGCGAAAGTAGCGCGTTAGACAGTGCAGCCACCGAGGTGGGTCTCAACAGTTGTTGGGTATCTGTCTAACTAAGGTGTCCTGTAATTTGATGACAACTTTTTCTCTTAATTTATAAAGTTTCTCATCTAATGCCGCTATGCTCATAACACATACTCAACAACTGTTGATATCACCGTGTGTAGAAAATTAAAACCAGTGTCTCTACTAAAGCAATATATTATTTAGTTTACAAAAAAAAAGTTGCTATTAAAACTGCAAAAACACTTGTTCTTTTCTCGCGTCTCCTACATCCCACCTTAAAGATATTTTACTAATAACAGATTTTTTTTTAAATTGTTCCGAATTAAATAAGACTACACGAGAAAGTATGTAAGATTTTTTCAGACAGTTTGGTTTTTTTAAAAGCGACTTCCTTCTTTATGAACAAACGAAGGTGCAGTTCTCTTAAATTTAATCTTTTTACTCTTAATTTTAATGTATTTTTGATAAAGGAAGACTAAAAATCAAACTTAATTTATTTTATAAAAACAATTATGGGAAAAGGTTTTCCTTTCATAACAACATAAAACCTGTGTTGTAAGCCAGTTAACTATCTTAAATATATTCACCCTCTACCTAGCGTCATTAAAGTTTCTTTATCAGTGTCTTACTACCCGTTCGGGCTGTTCTTATTAGTTACAATGAGGAAGGTGGAATTCTAGAAGAAATATATCCGCATTTGCTTAGGGAGATTGTGGAGAAACCATTGAAGAAACAAACAAACCACACATTACATCCGATCGGTATTCTCTTTTATTTTATTTATCTAGCACCTCGTCTTACTACCCGTTCGGGTTATACGCTGATCGGTATTCAAACCTTGATCTACCTCATAGTGAGACTGACGTTTCTATACTGCGTGACCACCGGTGTGGGTCCTAGTTTTCCTGTCGAGGTCGGTGTGATGACCTCTAGAACTCCGGAGCTAATAAGGAGAGACTTGTATCCAGAGATAAAGATCTCCATTGGAGTTGACTCCTTGTTGTGCGTGGTGGGTCAATCCAAAGGTGCCCCAATCCGTGATAATAACAGCTTGGGGGCCCTACGAAAACCTCGGCAGTTCTTGGGCCGAGGGGGCAGAAAACTTCCAATTACTCCAATTAAAACCTTATACAAGAAACCAGCCCCCCCCCCCCTCTCCTTCAATTACCTACCAGATCGGCTCTCGGTACAGGCCATGGCCGATTGGGAACAAAACACTACTAGGCCTCCTTCAGACGTGTCTGTACTGTCACGAGCAAAACACTGCCCAGTCTTCTTCAGACGTGTCTGTACTGTCACGAGCAAAACACTGCCCAGTCTTCTTCAGACGTGTATGTACTGTCACGAGCAAAACACTGCTCAGTTTTCTTCAGACGTGTCTGTACTGTCACGAGCAAAACACCCTCCAATCTTCTTCAGACGTGTCTGTACTGTCACGAGCAAAACACCCTCCAATCTTCTTCAAACGTGTCTGTACTGTCGCGAGCAAAACACCCTCCAACCTTCTTCAGACGTGTATGTACTGTCACGAGCAAAACACCCTCCAATCTTCTTCAAACGTGTCTGTACTGTCACGAGCAAAACACCCTCCAACCTTCTTCAAATGTGTCTGTACTGTCACGAGCAAAACACCCTCCAACCTTCTTCAAACGTGTCTGTACTGTCACGAGCAAAACACCCTCCAACCTTCTTCAAATGTGTCTGTACTGTCACGAGCAAAACACCCTCCAACCTTCTTCAAATGTGTCTGTACTGTCACGAGCAAAACACCCTCCAATCTTCTTCAAACGTGTCTGTACTGTCACGAGCAAAACACCCTCCAACCTTCTTCAAATGTGTCTGTACTGTCACGAGCAAAACACCCTCCAATCTTCTTCAAACGTGTCTGTACTGTCACGAGCAAAACACCCTCCAACCTTCTTCAAATGTGTCTGTACTGTCACGAGCAAAACACCCTCCAATCTTCTTCAAACGTGTCTGTACTGTCACGAGCAAAACACCCTCCAACCTTCTTCAAATGTGTCTGTACTGTCACGAGCAAAACACCCTCCAACCTTCTTCAAATGTGTCTGTACTGTCACGAGCAAAACACCCTCCAACCTTCTTCAAATGTGTCTGTACTGTCACGAGCAAAACACCCTCTAATCTTCTTCAAATGTGTCTGTACTGTCACGAGAAAAACACCCTCCAAACTTCTTCAGGCGTGTCTGTACTGTCACGAGAAAAACACCCTACAATCTTCTTCAGGCGTGTCTGTACTATCACGAGCAAAACACCCTCCAATCTTCTTCAGGCGTGTCTGTACTATCACGAGCAAAACACCCTCCAACCTTCTTCAAATGTGTCTGTACTATCACGAGCAAAACACCCTCCAAACTTCTTCAGGCGTGTCTGTACTGTCACGAGCAAAACACCCTCCAATCTTCTTCAAATGTGTCTGTACTGTCACGAGAAAAACACCCTCCAAACTTCTTCAGGCGTGTCTGTACTGTCACGAGAAAAACACCCTACAATCTTCTTCAGGCGTGTCTGTACTATCACGAGCAAAACACCCTCCAATCTTCTTCAGGCGTGTCTGTACTATCACGAGCAAAACACCCTCCAATCTTTTTTTTATTTTATTTATTTAGCACTGCGTCTTACTACCCGTTCGGGCTATACGCTTAAGTACTAATTACACTAATGGATTAGGAATTGGGAAGGTTGAATGTAGAGGAAGTGAACCCGCATTCGCGTGGAGGGAGAGTGGAAAACCATTTAGGAAAAACCACCCCAGTTCACCCGGCCGAGATTCGAATTTCGATCTTCCCGTCCTTGGTGGTCTGGCTTAACACGACTGGTGCGTTATTCAACTACGCCACCGAGGCGGGTCCCTCCAATCTTCTTCAGAAGTGTCTGTACTGTCAAGAGCAAAACACCCCCCAATCTTCTTCAGGCGTGTCTGTACTTTCACTAACAAAACACCCCCCAATCTTCTTCAGGCGTGTATGTACTTTCACTAACAAAACATCCCCAATCTTCTTCAGGCGTGTCTGTACTTTCACTAACAAAACACCCTCCAATCTTCTTCAGGCGTGTCTGTACTTTCACTAACAAAACACCCTCCAATCTTCTTCAGGCGTGTATGTACTTTCACTAACAAAACATCCCCAATCTTCTTCAGGCGTGTCTGTACTTTCACTAACAAAACACCCTCCAATCTTCTTCAGGCGTGTCTGTACTTTCACTAACAAAACACCCTCCAATCTTCTTCAGGCGTGTATGTACTTTCACTAACAAAACATCCCCAATCTTCTTCAGGCGTGTCTGTACTTTCACTAACAAAACATCCCCAATCTTCTTCAGGCGTGTCTGTACTTTCACTAACAAAACATCCCCAATCTTCTTCAGGCGTGTATGTACTTTCACTAACAAAACATCCCCAATCTTCTTCAGGCGTGTATGTACTTTCACTAACAAAACATCCCCAATCTTCTTCAGGCGTGTATGTACTTTCACTAACAAAACATCCCCAATCTTCTTCAGGCGTGTCTGTACTGTCACGAGTAAAACACGGTCACCCATAAACCACGTAAACCTGTTTAGAGGAGGAAGCTCTAATGTCCACAAGTTGCTACATGAGGGGAGGATGGTTACACTACATTGTTACTTAACACAAATCTTAAAACATGAATTATAATGTTAAAATCATTTAATATTTGAGATTTAAAATTGATTATAAGTTGTATTAAATTAGAGTACCTCTTTTACCGTCACAAAAGCTTCCCTTTTGAAATAAAGACATTCACTCTTAATGTGAGAAGCTACGTAGCACGGGTTGGAGCTGGCGTGGTATGTATGACGCGATTTGCTTCTAATATCCGGGTGAATCGGCCGTGTGATGTACTCTTAAATGAGATACTTAACTTTGATAGTTAACAACATGCTTGTTTTCATCTCAAGTACTTTATTTTTAAATCGTGTTTTATATTTATATTCTGCTTGGACATGAATTGATAAAAGCACGTGACTATATGGATATAAATCCCCCTTCAAGATATCTGACCACCCCTCATCCCTCGTCTCGCTTGATAGAAGGCAGCATCATCTCCCGTTCAACAGTGGGTTGCGGTTAGGTTAAGTCGGGCATGGGAATCATCTTGGCGCGGTCGGAGTGGTGGGGGATACTCAAACGATATGACCAATAATTACAAAATTATGTTTTATTTATTTATTTTATTCCCTTCGGAAAGGTGTTTTGAGGATTTGGTGCGTAATAACAGCCGAGCCCCGGAGAGGGTCGTAATACCGTTTAATTGCCCCGTCCGGCTGGTTGTGTCGGGCTATTTACTGCTTTCTGCACTGTTCAGGGGCCCCCTACTGAGCTTCACACATGTGCGGGCATCTCTGCCTCTTCAACTGGTTGTCTGCTACCGTCCTAGCCATGGTTGATAGCCCATACTGGGTTTCATACATCTACTAGCATCTCTCCCTCTTCAACTGGTTGTCTGCTACCGTCCTAGCCATGGTTGATAGCCCATACTGGGTTTCATACATCTACTAGCATCTCTCCCTCTTCAACTGGTTGTCTGCTACCGTCCTAGCCATGGTTGATAGCCCATACTAGGTTTCATACATCTACTAGCATCTCTCCCTCTTCAACTGGTTGTCTGCTACCGTCCTAGCCATGGTTGATAGCCCATACTGGGTTTCATACATCTACTAGCATCTCTCCCTCTTCAACTGGTTGTCTGCTACCGTCCTAGCTATGGTTGATAGCCCATACTGGGTTTCATACATCTACTAGCATCTCTCCCTCTTCAACTGGTTGTCTGCTACCGTCCTCTACTCGTTCTACTACTACCGTTCTATCCACGGAAGATGACCCCTCATTTAGTCTCAGCCTCGTCCCGTTATTCTACTACCGTTCTATCCACGGAAGATGACCCCTCATTTAGTCTCAGCCTCGTCCCGTTCTACTACTACCGTTCTATCCACGGAAGATGACCCCTCATTTAGTCTCAGCCTCGTCCCGTTCTACTACTACCGTTCTATCCACGGAAGATGACCCCTCATTTAGTATCAGCCTCGTCCCGTTCTACTACTACCGTTCTATCCACGGAAGATTACCCCTCATTTAGTCTCAGCCTCGGCTCGTTCTACTATCGTCCTAGCCATGGTGGATGACCTCTCATTCTAGTCTCAGCCTCGTCTCGTTCTACTACTACCGCTATATCCACGGAAGATGACCCCTCATTTAGTCTCAGCCTCGGCTCGTTCTACTATCGTCCTAGCCATGGTGGATGACCTCTCATTCTAGTCTCAGCCTAGTTACTTTCTCATATTCGGCCGTAAATATTAGTTCCCCTGCAGTGGGATTTTGTTTCTGACGAGCACTATAGTCTTGCTCTTTATTCACGCGGAATCCCTCTTACTTACTCATACTATATATCCATCTCTCTTTCACGCAAGTCCCATCAGGTCGTCTTTATTTTTTTTTTCTCTACCTCTCTTTCTTACCAACCGTACTTTTAGGTCCTTACTTTTTTTAAATAAAAAAAACACAAGTTATAATATAATGTTAGACATAAATTTTCGCAATAGAGAAACATTTTATAACGTTTTCAAAAAACGGCAATAACTGCGCCCTGATGGATTAAGACGCCTATACTTATTATTACTATTATAATTACAACTACTCTGTTTAACCTGGTTTTCACCTTCATGGGGCATATTGCGTTTACTATTGAGGTATAATGAGATGACTTTTAAGTCTGTTTTCCTCACATAGACATGTTATGAGCAAAAAAAAAATAATTTAATCTCCTAAGATGGTGGGGATAATATACCACGTGAAATTTATTATATAATATACTCTCTAGTATATTCGTTGTGTGTCTCGTAAAAATAGTTTGTATGAAAGGGGGGGAGAGGATTTGCAGTGCGAGTAGGAATTTTTAATGTTTGTATGAGGAATTATTTTTTTACACACCTGCACGGTTTAGAGAGTATCGCAATTACTGCTCTTAAATGTATGTAATCAGAGGTTCCTCCTTTCTTCTTTATGGTTGGAAAGTGGGGGGGGCGGGGGGGATTCATACCCCTTGCTGTGTGAGGTTTATCCCATTTATGTACTCTCGGCGATGTGTATTAAAAAAAAAGTTTTGGTTGAGGGGTCTACCTTGGTACGTTTAGGCCAAAGTCAAAAATAAAAAAAACTAGAGGACATTTTGGATTAAAAAAAAGTTTTTATACTCAAAAGTGAGAGTTTAAATTTTTTTGTTTATGTTTTGTTTTTAATGTGTGAATTTTAAAAAAATTATAGGAATGTTAGATTAGGTTTTTTTTCTCATTGCATCTTACTACCCGTCCGGGTTATACGCATATGTACTAATGCACTACTAATTGCACTAATGTGTTATGGGTGAGAAAGGTTGAATTTAGAGGAAGTGTGCCTGAATTCGCGTGGAGGGAGAATGGAAAACTTTTTAGTTAAAGCCACCCTCTCTACACCCAATGAGGATTTGAACCTCGGTCATTGGCAATGGAGTCAATAGAGAGGTCCTGGGCTTCGAGTCCTGGCTTTAAGTACCGAGGTTGGCGTTTCTTCCGGGGTTTCTCCATTCTTCTTCCACGTAAATGCGGGTACATTGTCTCTAAAGTCTAAATATATACTCCATTAATGTAACTAGATACGTGTATCCCGTTATGGGTAGTAAGAAGCTGAGATAATAAACATTTAATTGGCTATAAAAGTTTTGATAGAAATATCATAAGACAAAATTATTGTTAAAATAATTTGTAAGGGCCTGTAATATATAATTTTTATCAGCGCCTCTTCCTACCCGTTCAGGTTATACGCATATGTGATGATTAGTCTAATGAGGTAAGGATGAGGAAGGAAGTAGTTTAGAGGTAATCTAGCCTCATTTGCGTGGAAGGATATTGGGAAACCATTTAATAAAACCATCCTCAGTAAACCCGACCGGGATTCGAACTTTGATCTCTCCATCATCAGCATGCCATTCTAACACGAGAGTGACGCCTTAGACCGTTAGGATGGTTAATAGGCTATTTAGGCTATAGGCTATTTTGTCTTGGTTTGAAAAACAACACTTTAAGGTGGGGTGGAAGGAAACTAAAATTAAGGGCTGTATTTTGACCTTTTTTTTAACAATAAAAAAATATTTTCCTGTCCAAAATAAATACATTTTTACAGTAGACACGTTTAGTTTAATTTTCTACACATTATAACCCGCCTCGGTGGCGTAGTTAGCTAACGCGCTAGTCGTGTTGAGCTCGACCGCCGAGGACGGGGAGATCGAGGTTCGAATCTCGGTCGGGTGAACTGGGGGTGGTTTTTCCTAAATGGTTTTCCATTCTCCCTCCACGCAAATGCGGGTTTACTTCCTATAAATTCAATCCTCCCAATTCCTAATCCATTAGCGTAATTAGTACTTAAGCGTATAACCCGAACGGGTAGTAAGACGCGGTGCTAAATATTATTATTATTATTATTATTATTATTCTACACATTATAATCTCAACAGTTCTTGAATATTTGTCATGAGATGGGCGGATACAGGGTGTCGGGTGGTCATTGGGGTGATCGCTTAAGGCACCCCCGCCCCCCTCCTGAATCAATAATAATCAAACACAATGAAAGTTATATTTTAATGTAGTAAAGAGCTGTCTCCTATAGGCCTATACTGCGTACGACAGTGATAATAAGAACGGCTTTCAGGAATTGCATTACTCCATCTCCGTCATAATATCCCGATTGTTAACCATTTTGAAAACAATGGTAACCTACGATTAGAATTGGTTTTTTAAAACAAAAATATTGCATTAATTATATTACTTAGTTTAGCAGGATAACCAAGTATTTTCATTAACAATACATCATTTTTGTATACTAAAACATTTTAGACCTAAGTCCATATTTATTATTTTTATTATGACAGTGACTCTTTTTCTTTATTAAAATTAAGAATTTGTTTGTTAAAATTAGGTTTTTTCTTACACGTTCTCATTTTTTATTATTATAACTAATTTAAATATTTTTTATAATCTTGCCATCTTATTATTATTTTTAAAACCATTATTAATAATTATAATATCATATTTATGAGTGAAGGAGCCTGTAAAACATCCTTCCGACAGCAACCCTTGAATCCGCCCTTGCGTGAATGTAATGAACTTGAACTAGAAACTTAAACGAAGATAAATAGTCCTGGTCAAATGCCATTACCATAACGGATATTCAAGAACTGTTGATATCACCAAGTGTTAAAAAAAACTTATCTATTTTATTTTATTTGGCTGATAATGTTTTTAGTTATAAAAACTAAAATCAAATTGACCTTAATTCGTGTTAGATTAGTCGACTAATGGCAGTAGTCCTAGATACACTAGACTCGTGATTAACCGAGGTAATTGGGACCGAGCCTACCTCGGATGATACGGAGCTTGTAGGATGCGGAGTGTTCTGGCTGTTGTTTGTAAATGGTTCTCAAATCACTTCTCGTGCATTTAACTACAGTATTGTATAAAAGTATTGTAAGCGATACTTTATACTAGTTATAGTAATACAGTTTATTTATATATAGGTTGAAGTAAAAAACTATTATATAACGTATTTAACTATTCTATAAATATTGTGTTAATATTGGACACTTTGACAGAATGAGTGCCTTGGTTAACACGAAGCCTCTAATAAGCGGGGCTCGGATGATCGCGTTGAAACTAAGCGCATTATAGACTTGTAAATATCAACGCATACCTTGATTGACCTACGAATGGATATTTGGAATACTTTTCAGAAAATACAAAAAATTTGTTTGCGTTGAAAATTTATTGCATTTTACTACATAATAGTGTTTTTATAGTTATCGGATGACGGCTGCAGATCGCTTGACTTGGCGTATGCATACGTGAAAGTACATGTAGGCTATTAGCTTTGACGGATATTTCGATTCCTAAGAAAATTGGCTAGAAAACAAGCTCAGTACGTATAAGCGGTGGACTTATCCCAGCGTTTCTGTTCTTTATTCTGACTTAGGAGCCTTAAGTTCGAACCCCGTTTGGCTGCATTGCGGGTCATTTAATATCTTAGTTTGTTTTTTAATTTTATTCTAGTCTAGAATATTGAATATCTTGAATGTCTTGAATATCTTGAATGTTGAGCCTCACCGTGGTCCCGTGGTCTAAATTGCGACCCTACCCCCTCCGAGTGTCGTTCGTCCAAGGTGGTGGGAAGGGGGGTGGTTGACCCAATTAACTTCATCAAGTAGAATAAATCAGTAAATCTCTACTGCTAACGACACAGCCGTGAGAAGTAAAAAAAAAAATCCACCGACATTAATAAAAGCGCCGCTTCCCTTGAAACCTTGTCACGGTATGCCACTGCTCTCATTCCCCTTTCCCTCCCCCTCACTACCCCTCACATCCCTTCGACATCCAAAACTGCTCTTCGTGCCAGAAATCTCTTTTATGTTGGGGGATGCTGTGTCTTTAATTTATTCCGTTCTCCTGTCCTTTGTTCGTGGCAGGAGTGGTTGTTCTCGTCTACTCTGCTTTGCTTCTCTCCTTCGATTCCTCTTTGCCTCTCTGTTTCGCTCATTTCTCCGTTTCTTAGACACGCTTGCTTCCCTTGCTCCGTTTTGTTCTATATCTCATCTTATTTTTCAGTCTCTTGGTGTTTGCAAACTCAAACTTGGGGTCTCATTCCTTTTTACACTACCCGCCGTAAAGTGATAGGTCGAATTTCTGAATGCGTCCAAGTGCCCCCCCCCTTCCCCCTCCCCCACACCCCTAACCGGCCCTTGATAACCTTATTTCCCCCTCTTTGCCTCAATCATGTTAATTGAATTCTTTGAGGGTTTTTTTTTTTTTCCAAAATGTAAATATTAATTAAATATCTTCATTACGAGTACGGTACTTCCACTTTTCTGAAAGGTTAATTTAAAGTTATTTTGAAGAAGTAAAATAAAAGTGGCGGGAAAATCGAAATTTAAAAAATACGGTTCCACTGGAGTAGTGAGATTTTTTTTTTTTTTTTGCTTTAGATGTTTTTAATCACCTCTCATCATAATAAAGTTTAAGGGTGCCGTCTCACAGCGGTATTCCGTATGGCAGTATTTCCAAAACATTTTTGGTCACGACCCTAAATAATTATAATATTTTCCCGGTCTGGTGACCCAAAGTGCCATTATCTACATGTAGTTTCAATTGCCTATTATTTTCATATATTTTTATTAAATTTACTTAATTGAATTAATTTAAATAACAAAAACAGAATTAATTTCAACAACTGTTTAATCGGACAAGGTGTTAAGAAGCACTATTTTTAATGAGAATGTGACTTTGTTTCAATTCATCGGTATGTGACCAAAAAAAAAGTTCAATGGCTACTATAAAGCTGTTTCATTCTTAGGGAGAGTTCTTTTGAGTGTTTATTTTGTATCTAGATAAATGTTATAAGCTAAATTGAATCAATTTCAGCGACTTTTTAATCTTACAAATAGAAAATTACACAATATCTTACCGTGAAAATGTGACTCACTACGCAAAATTTGTTAAGTGTTAAAAACAGTTTTTCATTTACAGCCGTGCTTCATTTTATTTTGTTGCCAAGCTCTTTTGAGTTTGAGTTTTAAGTTGTTGTACAGAGTACAACGTAAATCATTCTGAGGATACATGTGATTCCTTGCTTTAGTCTTGATCGCTATAGGACCCTAAAAAAAATCCTTGTTCATAGAGGTTGGTTAAATTGTCAGAATAGGTAAAAGAGCCTTTTAACTTCCCGAGCCAAAATGAGCTTATCCTTGAACTGAATCCAAAATTCTGAGTATAAGAGGGCTTCATTCAAAACTTTGTTTATACACTTGTTTCTATTATCAGTACTGCAGTAACTCTTCCAAATGTCCCAGTTTGATGAAGTGTTTGTAATTTTAATATTTAATCATTTTTGAAAAATATTTTTAAGGCCTTCATGTGACCCTCGTGACCCTGAGTTTGGGATCCAATGTCCAATGAGAATTGGCAGTTCTGAAGATTCACAATCACTTAAATAACCCTCAATATCTCTTGGTATGTTTTGTTGTAATTACAAATACGCTTCGGTGGCCGCATGGTCTAAGGCGTCACTCTCGCAATAGACTAGACCGCCGATGACGAAGGAATCGGGGTTCGAACCTAGGTCGGGTGTACTGAAAGTGTTTTTTCCATAATGGTCCGCCATTTTCCCTTCACGCAACTACGGGTACACTTTATTTAAATTCAACCTTACTCATCCTTAAATCATTAGCGTAATTAGTAGGCCTACATAATAAGCCGAACAATTGGTAAGACGCGGTGCTATATATAAGAGTAGCCTATACTTAAAAAAATATTTCTTCAGCAATTATCCTGTCCTCCGAAGATAAGATAATTTTAGCCAATACTCCCCCAGTTGTGATCAACGTTAGCGTAGGTCAAGTCGAAAATATCACCAGGGATTGTGGTTAGATCCTCCACCGGGAGCTGTTCTCACATAATGAGGCTTCCCACCCTCCACCCTGGCGAATGCCCGGGAGGTTCCTTAGAAAAATTTCAATGATTTACCTAGAGCTAGATAGATCTTCGTCTCAGACTAAAAAGTACTATTGTGCTCTTTATATCCATCTATCTCTGAACATATCAATCTCTCTATCCAACGGTCTATCTAACTATCGATCTATCGATTTACATCCATCTATCTAACCATCTATCCATCATTCTCTTTATATATCTATACATCTATCCATCTTTCCATACATCTATCGATAAACAAACACAGAGTAACACAAAGACTGTATATAGTAGAATTTTCATAAGGAGCCTTTTAGAAAAAAATTATTGCAGTCAACATTGAACAAATTTTACTCATTATTATTGTTATTTTATAGGTGTTGATAACATCTATAAAAAAAAGTGACGGATGCAAATCACATGACTTGACGTAGGATGCAAATCACATGACTTGACGTAGGCCTACAATTTTTTTACAAGTAGATGGATGTATGTCACAAATATTAATTCAAATTGTCTTACTTGCTCTATGGCATTAGGAACTCGAAAGCTCATTGCCGCACCTACTAAAGTAGGCCTACGCCACCTATCCTTATATTGAGCTAGTCCTATCCATTCCACCTCATTACACCCTATCCCTATCTTGAGCTTGTTCTCTCCAGTCCTCATTACACCCTATCCCTATCTTGAGCTAGTGCTATCCAGTTCACCTCATTACACCCTATCCCTATCTTGAGCTAGTTCCATTCAGTTCACCTCATTACACCCTATCCCTATCTTGAGCTAGTTCCATTCAGTTCACCTCATTACACCCTATCCCTATCTTGAGCTAGTTCCATTCAGTTCACCTCATTACACCCTATCCCTATCTTGAGCTAGTTCCATTCATTCCACCTCATCACACCCTATCCCTATCTTGAGCTAGTTCTATCCACTCCACCTAATTACACCCTATCCCTATCTTGAGCTAGTTCTATCCACTCCACCTAATTACACCCTATCCCTATCTTGAGCTAGTTCTATCCAGTCCACCTCATTACACCGTATCTCTTTCAGATCCATTCTAACGTTATCCTCCCATCTGCGTCTAAGTCTTCCCAATGATCTATTCCCATAGGGTTTGCCAGTCAGTACCCTGAACACGATTCTAGATTCTCTTATTCACACTGCATGTCCTGCCTACCTTAACCTACGAAACTTGATTGACCTAAAAATCTCTTGTGGTGAATACAGGGTATGTAACTCATCATTATGTAACCTCATCTCCCCAGAAGACTCATCGCTTGTTACTAAATATCTTCCTAAGCACCTTGTTTTTGACCACCCTAAATTTGTTTTCGTCATGTAAGGTAAGATACCACGTTTCACACCCAGAGAACAACCGGGTAAAATTATTGTTTTGTTTATTCTGAGTTTTACACTACTTGAAAAAAGGCGAGATGTCAACAACTTAGATTACTGACTGAGTAATAGCATGAATTTAAAATTGCGTTTAAATATTTAAACTGATTAACCCTTTCAAATGATATGTTGTCTCGGTAATCTCTAAAAAGTCTAAATTATTGTCCCCAATCTGTGTTCTCTCTGTGATAGTCTTGTATTTTAAGCTCTGTCACCTGGAAACGGGTTCGATTCCCGTGTCTTCATGTCATTTTTCAACGTATGTAAATGAATAAGAATGTTAAGTTTGTGGTTTGTGTTCACAGTGACTTCGAACCATAAACTTCCCTTGCAGAGCTAGGCCTATTACTAGCCCTATAGACCTATGGTTTTTCTACCCATCGGGAAACGATGGAAGGGGGTTAGTATTTTGTTTAAACTTAGAAACAAATTTCGTATTGATTTCTGCAATAGATTACGAAGCACTCAAGTTTGAAAGCTTCTAGGACATTAGCGGCCACAATAAATGGGAATCTCCTGAAATCAATTTTTTAGAGAGAAAAAAAGTAAACCTACTTTTGTGAATAAAAACATTTTGTATGGTAGGTAGAAGGTAAGTGGAGGGGACTTCTGCATATTTTTTTTACACCGGAAAGAAGTTGGACACAGCGGTTAACTTGTGTTCTAAGTTTTAACCAATATTCCGTGGTAGCTGATTCGCTGGTTATTTCGTGATAGTTGTCATCATTATTTATCTATTGAATTATTGAGGAAAACTTCAACCGTTTAGATAGATGGGGAATGGGGTGGGGGTGATAAACCAATAGCCTGCGCTACACGTCTGGACAAATATAAATTAAGATTTAAGTTTGGAAGAAAGGTAAAGTGAATTAAGGTTAGTAGCCTATATTAACTTTATCTCGACCACTCGGGTAGATACAGTACCTATTGTGATAGTAAAAAAAAAAACTAATTCGAGATTTTGAAAGAAATTGACGTTTCATGACCCACTGAACCTGTAAAAGAGGTTTTTGAAGTGCTGTCTGTCTGTCTATACAGTATGGCCCCTGTATCAGCTATGTCTGTACAGTAGGGCCCCTGTATCAGCTATGTCTGTACAGTAGGGCCCCTGTATCAGCTATGTCTGTACAGTAGGGCCCCTGTATTAGCTATGTCTATACAGTAGGGGCCCTGTATCATCTATGTATGTACAGTAGGGCCCCTTTATCCGCTATGTCTATACAGTAGGGGCCCTGTATCATCTATGTATGTACGTAGGGCCCCTTTATCTGCTATGTATGTACAGTAGGGCCCCTTATCCGCTATGTCGTACAGTAGGGCCCCTGTATTAGCTATGTATGTACAGTAGGGGCCCTGTATCATCTATGTATGTACAGTAGGGCCCCGTATCATCTATGTATGTACAGTAGGGCCCCTTTATCCGCTATGTATGTACAGTAGGGCCCCTTTATCCGCTATGTCTGTACAGTAGGGGGCCCTTTATCCGCTATGTCTGTACAGTAGGGCCCCTGTATCCGCTATGTCTGTACAGTAGGGCCCCTGTATCCGCTATGTCTGTCTATCTGTACAGTAGGGCCCCTGTATCCACTATGTCTGTTTGTCTGTACAGTAGGGCCCCTGTATCCGCTATGTCTGTATGTCTGTACAGTAGGGCTCCTGTATCCGCTGATTCAGTATCTGCTGATTCACTATCCGTGGTTTACCGCTACCCAATTTTATTTTATTTTTAATTAAAGAAAATGTTTCTATGAGAATTGGGCTAGGGATTAGGAAGGCTTAGTTTATAGAACGTGCACCCACATTTGCGTGGAGGGAGAGTACAAAATAATTTAGTAAAAAAAGCCTCAATGCACGCGATCAGGATTGAACCCCGATCTCCCCGTCTCCGGCAGTTGGTCCACTTTTGGGACACAATTAAGAAACACTCGTTTATATCGTTTCGCAAATCTTACAAGTGGTAAATAAATGTTTCGATTTTTAGATAATGGAGAAAGTCTGCGCGGTGCAACGTAACGTTTATTTAAGTTTTTTTTATGAAAAAATATTGTATTGTCAAAATAAATTAAATACTGCTTTTTAGATAAGTTTAGTTTAATTTTCTATAAATGGTGAAGGGTCCAGGGTTCAATCCTAACCCTTCCTTCACCTCTGACAAGACGTGTATTAATCACAACTTGTGAATGTGTGGAATGCCAGGCCTCCACCGTGGTTCGGATCCCACGTTAAACTGTAGGTCCTCCATTTCATCTCACAATCACTCTACCATTACACATTAGCGTAAGTGCGTATAACCCAAACGGGTAATAAGACGCGGTGCTAATAATAATAATAATAATAATAATATAAATGGTGAAAACAACATTTCTTGAATATCTGACAGGAGCGTCGCATAATTTGGGCAGTCGTGTTGGACTAGACTGCCGAGGACTGGGAGACCGGGATTCGGGTGCACTGCGGGTGGTTTTCCCCTAAATGGTTTTCCACTCTACCTCCACGCAAGTGTGGGAGAATTTCCTCTAAATTGAGCCTTCCAAATTCCTAACCCATTAGTGTAATTAGTGCATAGGAGTATAATCAGAACGGGTAGTAAGACGGGGTGTTAAAAAAAAGATTTGATCAGAACTTTTTACATAGATTTAAAGTTTCTGGTTAAATGCCGCTATGCTCATGACCTGGGCCTGAATTTTAATGACGTAATTTTTTTGGTAGGCCTACGTCATAGATAAAGATCGTGAGTGTATACATTTTATTCATGATCCTCTGGTTGTGGAAAAAAAATATATTTAAATTTCATTTTATATCAGTTCGGATTTTTAGGTAATTTTTTCCTTATAGAGCTGTATCATTTTTTGACGATTATGAAGAAAAATTGAAGGATGCGTTGGGAGAGCGTTTTTTTTACTTATTACCTACATCTGAAACGGATATTTGTGAATCAATGTTATATTTATCAGAACTCGAAAGTTTAGATACATGTATATTTTTTAGTTAACGTTCTTTAAATTGTGTGCATTAATTACGATTTTTTTCCCCATTTTTTAGGTCATTTTATGATAATATTCAGGTTAGAAAAGTCCGGGAACTGCTCATAACAGATAATTCAATAACTTTTGAGAGTATATGTAGAAAATTAAACTGGACCTATTTACTGAAGCAATATTAGGCCTATATTTAATTTGATCAATAAATGTTTCTGTCATAAAAACTGCAAAACTACGAAGCTAAACTTTCTTTTCCATCCATCCCACCTTAAATTTTTGCTTGAAAATATTTATCTGTGATAAAAACCTACCAAAAGTTAGTGTCGATTGCCGGTTGTGGTTCCTCGCACCATCTGTTGAGCGTTGTCGGAACTGTCCGTGGCTCGCGGCCCAAGCCCCGCCTCCTGCAGCCAATCAGCGTGCAGCTGGCTAGTGCGCTTGCGCGCCTCTAAGTACTCCGTAATGTCTCTGTACACCCAATAACGAGCAAAGAGGTCGTTGGCATGCCAATAAGAATATTCCTCTTTGCTCGCTTTTAGCTGGGAGCGAATTGTTTGTAACCTTTACGAGTCCTTCACGCTGGTATATTAATATGTTTCTTGACTCGTATTTAATTAACAAGATCCGGGAACTTTAATAATTTACACTGGGTTCAAACCTCGGCCAATAAAACATCGCAAAGGCACAGTTGTTATGTGATATTACCAAGTAATTAACTTATCTCCATTTAAGAAGAGCTGATGAGATGATAATTTATGTTGAATCATTATTATAAATTTATTCTAAAGGTGACAAATCATTCAATTTTTAAGGTACCTATCTGGTTTTTAAAAAGATGAATTTAATTCGGTGAATTAATAGACCTAGTAGCCTAATAATTTTACTATAAAACTTAATAATTGGTTGTAGATAAATAAAGAGGTTTAGCTTTTATATAGGTCTACTTAAAGTCTGTTCATCGTAGGAATTGTTTTCTGAAAGGCCTTTTTCCCTACCAGAAAGCTATTATATAGTAGGATATTGGTAGGAAAAAAGACCTTTCAGAGAGTAATTCCTACCGTGAATGGAGAATACACTTAATTATAACTAACTAACTAACTAACTAACTAACTAACTTTATAAGTTGATTGAAAATGTTATAATTTATTAGTCATAATTTTATTTGTATAATCCTATAGTAAAATTCATTTTTTGAAAATTTGAAATGATGATTTAAATAAATAGTATAATGACATATTTAGGCCAAAATAGTTTTTATGGCCAATAATGAAAACATTTAACTGTTTATTTATTAATTATTAGGTTATGCCTGGTAAGCTAGCTATTATTTTCTTTAAATAGCCTATAAATATTAAGAAAAGCTTAGGACAAAAATGTTTAATCTCACTGCTTTTTATATTATCTAAAAAAGTATTGAATAATGTTTTACTAAGATAAAATTAGGGTTGCTACGAACCTGTAATGAAAAACCAAGAGAAAACAGAAAATTTCACACACACAAACCAAAAACGATAAAGAAATGTTGGTAATTTGATATCTAACAGTTAACAGTCCTAAGCTTTAATAAGTAGCTTAGGCCTCTCTTGCATGAAAAAAAATTCATCTTAAAAACGAAGCACGTTGATTCGAAAACGTAAGTTATTTTCTCCCTGAAAGTTTGAGTAATTCATCTCCTACTAAATATATTTCCTCCATCAAGGTCACATTGTCATATTATAAACACCATTGACGTGACCTTACACTTGTCAATTTTATGAAATAACAAGATTTCCTTCCTCTATAATTAAACCTATTAAAAAACATAGCCTAATCGGAACTTAACTAAATATTAATTAAGCTGTTTTCAGTTTTGATATCAACTTTACTGTGTAGGCTATTGTTTTTAAGAAGGCCTAAATGTAGACCTATTTTAGACCTAATGGTTAATGTTTTTAGTAAACTCTGAATTTATAAAAATTGTTAGAAGCCATAATAAGCCTACCATATTAAAAAATACATAAAAGGTTTCATACAAACATTTAAAACTTACTAGCAAGGGATGATAAATCTTTGACAGGCTTGCCACCCAGGGGTAAGAGGACAAGATTTGGGTGGCATGCTGACGTAAAAAAACCCACTAAAAACTTTTCCCAACGTGGTATAATTTTTTGAAGTCCATAATATTTCGATATCTTTGTCATTCACTTGTCACGACATGTGAAGTTATTGGTTGGAAATTGTCTTGAGGACAACTCATGAACGTAACATTAATAGACTACCATCTTGGTTTGAAATATACAACATGTTTCAAATTAATAGGGAAAAGGTTATGTTATTTTTTTATTTTAACATTTATATAGGCCTAAGTTACTTTAAGTTAATATATTATTTTATTATTGTCGACCTCGGTGGTCTTGGGGTGAAATGCTCGTCTCAGGATCCGATGTTCGTGGGTTCAAACCCGACCGGGGTTGACGGATTTTTTCCTAAACGATAACAATCCGTAGCACAACTTACTTTGGAGGAGAAGTAAAGTCTTTGGTCTCATGTTGATTGTGGCATGTAAAAGATTCATAGGAGGTATGTAAAAATACTTTTACGTGAAAATTGGTAGGCACTTTCGCTCTAGCTCATAGAAATTCTCGTGTGCTGATATAAAAAGTCGGTTCAAAAAGTGCACGTTAAATCTCTCAAATAAATTAAAATATTGTATCCCCCCCTCCCCCTTTTTCAAGGTGTTACTTTCAATTTTTTACTTTTAAGTTAATGACATTAATTTTGTCCAAGACACTCACTTTGACAATGTAATTTTTTTTACTTATTTAGAATTAAGTCTTTACTAAAAAACTTATTTACAATTTTATTTGAGTTGTTCTTAATTTATTCAACAAGTTTTGATTTTTAAATGCTCATTAAAAAACGTAAATAAGAAGTGGCCCACAAGACTATTTCAAAATCAAGCTAGTCCTTAACTGACACACCGGCCGGAAAGTGTCGCCATCTCCCTGTAAGTTTGAGTAATTCATCTCCTACTAAATATATTATAGTATAATGACAAATTTAGGCCAAAATAGTTTTTATGGCCAACATTGAAAACATTTTACTGTGTATTACTAGTGTTGTTATATAAGTTTTGATAATAAGTTATCTATCAAAAGCGACAGCTACAGACTATATAACTGGACGTGTGGCTTTGGCCCTGATATAAACCGATAAAACATAGGCTATAATTAATCTGAACAAATTACTCCCAAACATAGGCTATATAAGAACCGCACCCCAATTTTTAGAAATATATCTGGTTGCGACCCACCCAGCTTTAATAGAAATGCACAGTAGAAGTATATTCCCTCCCCCTCACCCATTTTTTTCATAATTTTATATTTTCAAATAGTACTAATTACAATATTTTCACATTTAACAAAAGTTCGTGACCCACCAAAAACGATATTAGGTTTTTCAAATCAAATCAATAAAATAAAATGAAATTCTTTAAACTTTTTTTTTACCTTGGATGAAACTTAAAAGCCAAGCATTTTCTTTTTTCCTATTGGCGACTATATTTTTGGTTATTTGATGGGACAAAAAAAAAATAGTTTGAAACTAACTAGGGTGATGATTTTCAATCTGGGTTGCACGAAAATAATTGAGTAGTGGCGGTCTTTATTTCTCCAACTAAATCTTAATATATAATGAAAGTTGAATGAAACAATTAACCTTAATTATCATTAGGGATGGACCCGCCTTTTTGGCCGCATGGTCTAAGGCATCACTCTCACAATAGACTAGACGATGACGGGGAGATAGAGTTCGGGTGTACTGAGGGAAGTTTTCCTAAATGGTTTTCCACTTTCCCTCCACGCTAATACAGGTATATTTCTTCTAAATTAAACCTTCCTTATCACTAACACATGAGAGTAATTAGTACATAGACGTAGTCTATAATCCGAACGGATAGTAATAATACTTAGCACCGCGTCTTACTACCCGTTCGGCTTGTACGCTTAAGTAGGCCTACTAATTACTCTAATAGGTTAGGAATTGTGAAGGTTTAATATAGGTGTGAACCCGAATTTGCTTGGAGGTAGAGTGGAAAACCATATAGGAAAAACCATCCTTAGTTCACCAGAGCGAGATTCAAACCTTGTAGACGATCGAGAACGGGTAGATCAACACTAAACTCGTGCGTTAGCTAACTACGCCACCGAGGCGAGTTAATATAATATAAATGCTGTACTATAAGTTACTGATTCAATTTTTTCTTCCTATAAAGTTTGTAAGTTTTCTACCACGTTTTCTGGCCTTTATAGTACTATATATATATATAATGGCCCAAGCCTCGATAAATTATGCTAATGTTTCAGGAATAGTAGAGTTTAATTTAGAAGAAATATACACGCATTGGCGTGGAGGGAGAGTGAAAAGGCATTTAGGATTTAAAAAAAAAACACTCTGTACACCTGGCCGGGATTCGAACGAACCCTGACAACGTCAATCGGCAAACCAAACAAAATTAAGCCTGACATTTAGACTGCATGCCCAACCGATGCGGGTCAAACTTAAGGTTTCGGAATAGAAAGCATCGCGAGTTAAATTCATTATGTAGGCCGTTTTATATTATTTTTAATGCCAAAATAAATCAAATAATGCTCCAGTAGAAACCTTGTTTAATTTTCTTCCCACGGTGACCTCAACAGTTGTTGAATATCTGTCAAGGGTGGTCCTGGAATTTAATGACAATTTTTTCTCTTCATTTAAAAAGTTGGTCATATAAGTTTAATGCCGTTATGCTTATAACAGATATTCAACAACTGTTTGAAGAAAATCAAATTGTATGTCTATACTAGTGAATTTTTAAATTTATTTTGTACAAAAAGGGGATTTTTACTTTAAAATTTAAAAAAAAAATCCTGATTTTTAACTCGTGTTCCCTTCCACGTCTCCTAAAGTTTGGTCACATAAGATTTCAATATTCGTCTAGGAAAAGTTTTAATCATATATTAAATATTAAAATAAAAACTAGCTTAAAATTCGCAAAAAAAAAAAACCAGCCTAACCGTGCGCGTCATCTAAATGAAAGTGAAATATTTTAGGGACCCGATGTGTGCCCCGGGTGAGGGTCTCCCCCCCCCCCCCCGCGCGCTTCTTGTCTGTGTCGTGTGTGGTATCGATCTCCCCCTCTCACCCCTCAGTAAGGTCGGCAGGAGGAGGAGGAGGAGGAGGAGGAGGAGAAAGAAGACAGAGGAAAACATACTTTTGAAATCGATGCATTTTTAGTGGAATCTTATGTCTTTTGCATGTCTCGGCAGATCGGAGTGGGGGTTGGCGCACAGGGGGGGCGGGAGGATGTCAATCGCGCCGTCTCCCTCCGTCAAGGCAGGGTGGTTATGGGGGATTTGGGCGAACGCAGTCTTCGTAAAAAAATAACTGAGGTCATTATAACTACACAAATATGACGTGTTTGCTACCTTTTTTAAAAAACTTTTTTGGTATAGATATTGTTGCCTTATCTTTGAGGGAAGTTACTATCAGTGCCGTGTCGTTTAGTGTTTCCAGGGTAGGCAAAGCTTATTATAACCATAGGACTATCTGTGATTTATTTGCCCCATACTCTGTCCCCATTAGACCAATCATACATAGGCTCTGCTCTACACACCTCACATGGGAATGTATGTTATCACCCACTCTGTCCCCATTTGACCAATCATACATAGACTCTGCTTTACACACCTCACATAGGAATATATGTTAGCACCCACTCTGTCCCCATTTGACCAATCATACATAGGCTCTGCTCTACACACCTCACATAGGAATATATGTTAGCACCCACTCTGTCCCCATTTGACCAATCATACATAGGCTCTGCTCTACACACCTCGCCTGGGAATGTATTTCCGTTGATACCTGATCAATGAGTGTTCTACTGAGTGGTGAGAATATATTACAGGTACATTTTAAACTAATTTGCTTATCCTGGCAACACTCCACGACACGACACTACTAGCACTAAAGTGGAATAAACGGTCAAATAATAATAATAATAGATTTAATATATTTTCCAAGATAATTTGGTATCTTTGTGGTTATTGAATGGGGAAATGTCTAAAGGTAGGCTCACACTTTGGCGCGTCGTATCGACTCAGAAAATATTGTACTACCCTTTTAGAGTTTTCCCTAATGTCCACCTTTTTTAAATAAACTAATATAGATAAAGTTTACCAGGAATAGGTTATAACTGCTGAGGTTTTTTTCTAAGGGAGAATGCGTTGATCTAAGTTTTATTAAGTCAAGCTAGGACCCGTATCTGTGGTCTAACGCGTCACTCTAGCGTTAGACTGGATTGGCCGGTGACGAGGAGATATGAGTTCGAATCCTGATCGGGTGTAGTGAGGGTGGTTTGTTTCTAAATGGATTTCCACTCTCCCTCCACGCCTGTATATTTACTCTAAAATTATACCTGACTCATTCCTAATCTACCATCGTAATTAATGTAAGTTATAACCCGAACGGTTAGTGAGAAGTGGCTACAAAAAAAAAGTCCTGAATTTGCTGCCTCTTAAAGTTTATTAGTAAACATACCTTATTTAAACATTTATCAACGTATTCTCCTTGAAAAATCTCCAACAATCCAAGTTTTCATTCTAGTTTGAATGAAAATAAGGAGAAATGGAGGGAGCGAGGCTTAGAATCCAAATCGGGAATATTTTCTGACCCGTGTGCGATGCTCAGTAATGTAAACCTACCTTTAACTTGTATCAAGTCCGTTCACAAACGACCGTGAGCGTAGTCGAACCGTTGACCTCAGTGTTGATGAGCCCAAGACAGAGACAGTGTGGGAGGAATTACCCCTCTTCCCCCTCCTTATTACTCCCCTCTTCCTTCCTCCGCGCCTCTGGGCGACAAGTGGGCGTGGCCCAATAACCTCCCCTTCTCCTGCCAGGCGCTACCCCCCCCCCCACAACCCTTCATCCTTATTTCCCCTTGCCCCCCTCTATAACAATTATCATCTGCGCTGAGCAGCCTGATATGATACATATAGACTACACTAGGATTCTTGTGGAAAGAAACTTTGAAAATTCAAACTTAATTTTTTTTGGGTTCAACACTGATAACATTAGACTATATAATTTATTATTATTATTATTTATTTTTTTAACCCGCCTCGGTGGCGTAGTTGGCTAACGCGCCAGTCGTGTTGAGTTAGACCACCGAGGATGGGGATATCGAGGTTCGAATCTCGGTCGGGTGAACTGGGGGTGGTTTTCCCTAAATGGTTTTCCACTCTCCCTCCACGCAAATGCGGGTTCACTTCCTCTAAATTCAACCTTCCCAATTCCGAATCCATTAGTGTAATTATTACTTAAGCGTATAACCCGAACGGGTAGTAAGACGCGGTGTTAAATAAAATAAAAAAATAAATTATTTTATGGTTATTGATAATATCTATCAAAAGTGACAGCTGCAGATAACATGAGTTAGCATAAACATATGAAAATTGTTTTATTACCTTTCGTGAGTATCTTAAAACAAGTTTATTTCTACCTTAATCGGACTGTAGGCACGACCAGCTCCGTCTAGCGCTTAAAATTAAGGTGGGAAGGAAGGGAACTAGATTTAGGACCCGTATTTTTGACCAAAATAAATTAAATATTGTTTCGGTAGAGTTTGGTTTAGTTCTATACACGTGGTGATATCGACAGTTATTAAATATCTACAATGAGCATAGTAGCATTTAAACATAAACTTTTAAAATCAAGATTTTTTTTCAGCACTGTTTCTTTCTACCCCGTTTGGGTCATAAGAATAGGCCTACTAATTCCGCTAATGTGTCAAGAATAAGTAAGGTTGAATTTAGAGGAAATGTACCCACATTTGAGTGAAAGAAGAGTGGAAAACCGTATAGGGGAAAAAACTCATTATAACCAATGGGGATTTGAACCCCGATTTTCACGTCACCGGCAGTCTAGTATATTGCGAGAGCAACGCTGTAGACCATTGATTGGCAATCTGACTGATTTTTTTTTTTTGTTTAGCACCGCGTCTTACTACCCGTTTGGATTATACGCTTAAGTACTAATTACACTAATGGATTAGGAATTGGGAAGGTTGAATTTAGAGGAAGTGAACCCGCATTTGCGTGGAGGGAGAGTGTAAAACCATTTAGGAAAAAACCACCCCCAGTTCACCCGACCGAGATTCGAACCTCGATCTCCCCGTCCTCGGTGGTCTGACTCAACACGACTGGCGCGTTAGCCAACTGACTGATTTTATCTGGCTCACAAAATAATTTAACAAACATTTGTGTTCATAAAAATAGACGAAAAACTACCTACTATTTGAGAAATTATAAAGTTGAAAGTTTTTGCTCGCTTTTTTTTCTTTTTTTCAAAACTGCCCACCAATTTTTTGTTGTTGAACCCATTTGGCCTGTGATATTAAAAATATTGCCGAACCTTGCTTCAGACCATGCGGCCACTGAGGCGGTTAAGACAAATATTCAAAAACACTGTTGATATCACCATGTGTAGAAAATCAAACTAAATATATCTACTGTTGCACTATTCTAATAGTTTTGTACAAAAAAGTTTTTTTCATATAAAGACTATAAAAATACAGACCTTAACTTGCTTTCCTTACAAGTCTAGTTTAGAGTTTTAGGGTCCGATCCACGTCACATAGACCCTACCTACTTGTAGACCTACACATTTAATATTCATTCACTAATCTTCATCCATTCTTCTTCTTATTCGTTACTTCATTGGTATCCATGTTACATTCCATCCTTCCCTCCGTCAATATTTCCAGCCACCTGGAGAAAAAAATCAGGGAATTTGGCGTGACAGGGAAAATTCAGCGAAATTAAGATATTTTGGCAATGTTCCGCCAATTAATGGGATTTAGTGAATAGCAGACAGAATATTATATTTGGACCAAAAAATTAGTGTGTCCTTAATTTTTTTTAAAAAGTAAAATTAATGAGAGTTAAAAATTAGCTATATATATAGGCCTATACTAAAAAGCTTTGAGAAAACGTATATTTTATAGTCAGTAAAAAACTTGATAAGGTTAGTGAAATTCTAAACTTACAAAGTGTAACAACATTGAAAGTAGAATTTAGAAGAAATGCTTACGTATTTGTGTTTCAGGAGAGTATAAAACCCTTAAGTGGCAAAAAAAAAAAAATAGTGACACCGGAACCTGCATCGGTGGCCGCATGGTCTAAGGCGTCACGCTCGCCGATAGCAGGAATATCGGGGTTTGAATCCCGGTCAGGTGCACTGAGGGGCGATTTTCCTAAATAGTTACCCACTTACGCAAATGCTGGTACATTTCATCTACTCTCAACCTTCCTCGTCTACCTCATTAGCGCAATTAGTACGGACTGTAATCCGAACCTCTCATATCTCGTTGTAGTTAGAGTAAAATGCGAGACTGACGCGCTAGACCTTGCGACCACCGATGCTGGTAACGTCTCTCGTTGTTTTATTTCCGTTCTCAACTAGAGTCGTATTTATTTATGTGTGTGTGTGTGTGTGTTTTGGGCAGTGGCCGACCTCCCGCGCACCGTGCTGTATGCAGAGTGAAGATGACAGCTGGTTGCCATGACAACCCTAGACTCTCTCTATCTCACTCTTTCGCTCTTAGGTACACACCTCGTGGAGCACGACACCATTCATTTTATAAAACTGTACTTTTACTTTATCTCGACCCCTCAAAGAGAAACGTATTGTAATCGTTAAAAAAAATCAGAACTCGAGATTTTTGATAAATGTCGACCTTTAATGACCCCTTGAAACCAAAAAAGTTTTTTTTTTGCGAAGCCGTTTGTCTGTATCTCAGCCTAGAGCCGAAACCATTTTACCGATCATACCAGAACTTGGTATCTAGGTTTTCAAAAGGTTCCTCCGAGGTGTTTTTGAAATTAGAAATCTAACCCTAAAATTAAAGGTAGCTTACTGAATGCAAAAAAGAGAAAAAAGAGATTTTCTCAATATCTGCTTTAACGATTTATATTACTTTTTGTATCTAGGCACCGTTTAATATTACAAACAAAATGGTCATTTGCCTTTTACCATGAAAATTACTTTGATCGTACCTAACATAGACATGAGCTGAAATATCCTATTTTGATCATATTGTATTTGAGATACGAAGTAGCTTAGGGCCTATCATTTTAAAGTTGTATATTATTAAAAATAAACATCTTTTATTTGGAATAGGCCTATATATGTATATATAGTCTACTTATGTACATAGGCTATACACATTTATAGAGATTTTTGTCCACCAAAAAGTATAACAATCAGTTTCAATTTTCAGAGATGTCCCGCTTTTATCACTGTTTATGTAACATTGTATATTATTTCACTTTATGTTCTTTGGATGAATGTTTTTTGCAACAATATAGGCCCTATAGTTTATTATTTTGTTTCACAAATCTTACAAGTTTTTAGTAAATATCTCAATTTTAAGATAATCTAAATTGTAACACTTAGCTCGCTAGACAGAAACACTACCGACTAAGCTAAGGCGTCGGAATCGACACTTCTTGTTACGGGCATCGCGGAATTCAAGCAAGATTTGTTTCCCTCCCTCATTTAAAAATTCCTGTTCAAATATCACCACGCCCATGACAAATATTCAAGAACTGTTGGTATTACCATGTGTAGATAGCTAAAATAAACGTAGCCTATACCCTGAGGCAATATTTTATGTTGTCCGAAAATAAATTTTGTTTGAAAAATTGCAAAAATAATTCTCTTGGCTTAAGTTTCCTTCCACTCCCGCCTTAATATCAGAGATGACTTAACAGCTCGAGGAGGAGGCTACTAAAAAGTTGCACCCAAAATAATAGCGTAAAGAGTGAATGGTTTAATCCCACGCGTACAAAAAAACCACCCTCCAAAGCATTAGGCACGAGATTCTAACTTTAATCCCTCTCCCTGCCGCCGGACAATCCAAATCCATGGCGAGTCTTACGCCCTATATGGCGTGACCAACGATACGGGTGTCGATAATGTTAAAACATAGTCCCCCCTTTCCCCTCGTCCTATCTTATAGAGCAACAACAGGATTATTGCAGAGAGAAAATAAAGTTTCGCTCTTTTCTGTGAGCACGCGGTCTGAACGTCAAGCTCCTTTAGTCTGGTTTGTTGGTGACTGGAAGGTTGGGGCTCGAATCCCGGCTAAGTATAATGAGGGTGGTTTTATCCCTTCACACAAATGTGGGTACATTTCCTATCAAATTCTACCTTGCTTAACCCTACCCCACTAGCGTAATAATAATAATAATTATTATTATTATTTAGCACCGCGTCTTACTACCCGTTCGGGTTATACGCTTAAGTACTAATTACGCTAATAGATTAGGAATTGGGAAGGTTGAATTTAGAGGAAGTGAACCCGCATTCGCGTGGAGGAAGAGTGGAAAACCATTTAGGAACCCCCCCTCCCCCCAGTTCACCCGACCGAGATTCGAACCTTGATCTCCCCGTCCTCGGCAGTCGAGCTCAACACGACTAGCGCGTTAGCCAACTACGCCACCGAGGCGGGTCACTAGCGTAATTAATAACTTACATATGCGTGGAAAAAACGTTAAAATATCATACTTTCCTTTTATTTTATGGGGGCACATGGCCATTTATCAAAATACAGTAGTTGCTTTTTTTTATTGTAAACATGTATCATGGCTATTTAAAAAAATTGCCTCTTTTTTCAGGGATGTTATTTGATAGTGGGTTAGTAGCGCCTGGAACCTCCTGATCCCAATGAAAGAACCCCCCACCCCGACATATTCACCCTGTCCTCCTCGCTCCCCTTCACCCATCCTCCACCACTGTTTGACAACTACACACACACACACACACACACACACACACACACACACACACACACACACACACACACACACACACACACACACACACACACACACATGCTTGAACAAATAAAACGTATTTTATTTTATATATATTATTTTACTGCCAACGATTAATTCTAGAGCTACTTGTAGTGAACTCAAAATTGTCTGTGTGCCTCGATACTCTCACATAAATATGAACTGGCTCGGGGATTTGAACAGGAATGTCTCACGATGGTAAGGGGGGTGAGGGAGGGTCGGTCAGGCACTGGGTTTCATGTGGGTTCAGGTTGAATGGGGCTGTTGCTCTTCCTTATATTGTCATCACTCAGTAGAACACCCATTGGTCAAGTATCAACGATAATACATTCCCATGTGAGGTGTGTAGAGCAGAGCCTATGTATGACTGGTCAAATGGGGACAGAGTGGGTGATAACATACATTCCCATGTGAGGTGTATAGAACAGAGCATATGTATGATTAGTCAAATGGGGACAGAGTGGGTGATAACATACATTCCCATGTGAGGTGTGTAGAGCAGTCTCTATGTATCATTGGTCAAATGGGGACAGAGTGGGTGATAACATACATTCCCATGTGAGGTGTGTAGAGCATAGCCTGAGTATAATTGGTCAAATGGGGACAGAGTGGGTGATAACATACATTCCCATGTGAGGTGTGTAGAGCATAGCCTGAGTATAATTGGTCAAATGGGGACAGAGTGGGTGATAACATACATTCCCATGTGAGGTGTGTAGAGCAGAGCCCATGAAACATGAGGAACAGGGTCGTGGAACTTTCTCATCTAGTACCCCAAAACATAATTATTAACGCCGACGTTACCCCCTTGATTTGAAAGGGAGAAAATCATAGAATAGATTATTCAAATTCAAAAGTTTTATTGAATATATTTATTTCTATATACGGAGAATACAATTTGAAGTACAAAAAGTATAAAATAAATTAATATCCCCATTATGAAACAAAATGATTTTTTTGAAAACTTTTTCACTTCAGGTATTGGAGAAATGACGTTGTTTCATTTTTGATACAATAACATCATAATTGGGGTATTTTGATGTCAGAGCAATTTGGATACTGTCTTCGGGTTCCAATAGGTTTCTCTGCTTTGTTTTTATGTTTATTAGAGTGGAAAATCCTTGTTCACAAAGGTAGGTTGTTGCAAAAGGCAGTAACTTTTTGACTGCCTCCTCATGTGCAATTTTGAAAACCTTTGCAGCTATTGACCTCCAAAAACATGACAGATCTGCTTTGTTTTCAAATTGATTACGTGCTTCATTATTGGATCGAAGTTCAAGAAGTGACTCTGCCAACCCTTGAGGCTCTTCTGGCACATCAGCAATTTCACATTTAAAGGGATCTACAGTACCCTTGTGGCTTCTTTGGTGCTGACTGACAGTTCACAGCTGACTTCTGACAGTCAATATTTAGGAATATACCTAAATTTTGCCTGTCAGAAGTGACAGCTGCTAAACACATGTTGTTTGCAGATCATATGGTTCGGCGTAGGGATACATAATTTGGTCCGGTATCCTTTTAAAGCCGCCATCTGTCAGTCAGCACCAAAGAAGCCATGGGGCTACTGTACAACCCAACTGAGAGTATGTGAATCAAGATCTGTAAAGTAAACAGAGAACCGCTCTTTGAGTTTGGTAAGATGCCTTATAACTGTATCCTTGATGTCGTCAAAAGTAACATTTTCACAATCTTCCAAAAACAAAGCTAACTTTGAAAAGGAAGCTATCTTGTTTTGTTCTGCTTTCTGTCTCCAATATAAATTCTTTGATCCAAACGCTGAAATCTTTTCTCTGGCTGAAATTATATTGATGTTTTTTTCCTTGCAATTCTTTGTTCAATGCATTCACATATTCAAAAATATCAGCTAAATATTGGAGTTCAAAAATGGCGTGACGTCCCCTAAACACGTCTACCACACTGGCCAGATGCAGTCTTGCCAGAAGAAAAATTTCTGTTGTAACAAGGGGCGCGCTTTTTATATAATTTTATTTATGTCTATAAAGTCCTTATTACCCCCCAAGAATTTCATTTTTACCCCGGTTCGCTGACCTCTGCTTTAGAAGAAAGCATGTGGGGGGGTTGGCAGCGCTGCTAAAATCGCTCATGGAAATTGGACCTTACTTAAATCGTCGTGACGCCAATACGGTCCTCACGGTCCTGGTTCCTTCCCGGTTCGGACCTGACTTTTTGTTATTACTACCGTGTCTTACTAAATGTTCAGTTAATAGGTATATTATAATATAATTATTCTAATGGGGTATGGTATGGATGAGGAAGGAAATATTTTAGAGGTGATCTTCCCTCATTTGCGTGGAAGGGGAGTGGAAAACCATTTAAGAAAAAAAAAACATTCATCAGCAGGTCAGTCTAACACAAGAGTGACGTCTTATACCGTTCGGTCACTGAATCGGGTGACCTGAAATAAATTAACACTATTTTTGTTTAATGTTTTTGACCTGTACGTCTTGTAGATTACTTAGTTCAAGTCTGTTTTAAAAGACAAACTGAGATACTCTAGTTTTTTAGAGTACGTTATTAAAAAAATAATTATAATATCAGAAATATGAATGTGTAATATTCGTGCTCTGAGCTATGAATATGTGAGGGATGCTGGAGGAGGGTGGTCCAGTCTACAAGGACGGGTGGGGGGGGGGAGGCACTTCCCTTGACTGACGTGACCTAATTTAACAGACAAGGACAGAAAGATAGTTGGAGGGAACCGGGGGGAAGGGGGGTGAGGATAGGACGTGTGTACGCTTCGGTTGTCACCTTTCCCATTTCCCCCGGCGAACTTGAGAGGGTGAGATAGAGAGAGAGAGAGTGAGCGGGGTAAGGTAGGTTTTTTGGAACGGAGGGAAGGGGGGAGGGGGCAAATCTTATTAAATTGCCCGGGGGCGGCTCCCCCTCTCCCCCCCATACCTTCTTCCCGCTCACTCAGAATATCTGGAATAGCCATTTCGCCCATCACCATGGTAACGGCCCGGGTTCCATGCTCCTTACCCCCCTTCCCCCTTCTCATTCTTTGAACCACCCCCCCCCCTCCCTCATACACCGCCTCCTTTACTTTTTGAAAGTCTAATGCATTTGCAGGGAGTGTGAAAACATTTTGTTTTTTTCAATAGAGGAGATTTTCTTGGAGACCCTTCTTTCTTTTTTTGTCCTCTTATGTGTGTGCCATTTCTCTCTCTCTCTCTATCTCTCTTTCTGTGTGTGTCTGTCTTTCTTCCTCTCACGAGTTATATCGGGGCTATACTACTGTATAGTGCAACCGCGATAAGTTCAGCTTCTATATTTTCCTTTCATCTAAAAAATTTCCTTTAATTTTTTGTTTTTAATTTGAAGACATTAAACACACGACCCCCGCCTAATTGTTTCCATAGAGTTAGCAATTTCATCGTCATAAAATTACGTAATTATATTAGTCCTACGTTTGGCCTAGGACTATTAGGCCTTAAATATAAATCCTAGACCTGTTTTGGATCCTCTAGACCTGTAATAAATCTTCTAAATCTATAGCATATCTATATCTGGAGCTGCCTGCTTTAACTGGGGTTGCCATCTATACCAGGAGGTGGCCATCTTAACCTATCGTCGGTGCCAACGACCTAGCTATACGATGGTAGAGTGCCTACCTACTTACTTACCTAGAAGTCTGGGTTTCAAATCTGGCCATGTTTGAATGTATCAGTTTTAATTTGAGCTAATTTCTTTTCGCTAACCGATCATTTTATATTATATTTGGATTTAGTTTTAAGCTATACGTATTAGTTTAAGATGAGCCTGTAATATTCCATACAGACATTAACTGTGATTGTCTTTTGACCCATTATCGTCTTTATACTCAATTTGTATTGCATTATTGAAATTTAAAAGAATCCCTTTTACCTTTTCCTTTTATTTAGGCCTACTCTATAAAATAATTAATCTGACTATTATGGGACTTAATCCAACCCTTATAGTCCATAATTTTGAGAATTTTTCATTTTAGAAGCGTAAAAAATTTGGACATGCACAACATCTCATTTATTTACAATATTATACAGTTTGAGAAATAAGTGACTTTTTGCGCTTGTTCCCTGTTTTGCAGGACGCGACTGTAATCGAGTATACAGTTTTATTTGCCATGTCGAAACACTCCCAAGATACCCATTTGGAAATAACTCTTTAGATTAATGTTTAAAATAGCTCAAGTTTTTGAAAAATCACTCATCAGTAAGCTACCCTTAATTTGAAGGTTAGGGTTAAAAAATTCAAGGTATCCCATAATATCTGATTATTTTCTATTCCATTTCGTCTTCCTCGCAACTGCTGCAGCACACACAATGGCAACAACTATAACGTTCTCACTAGATACATCCATGGCTGCTACTGGTCTAAAGCAGAGGTGACAGAGCTGGGCGAGGCTAGATGCATCCATGGCTGCTACTGGTCTAGAGCAGAGGAGATAGAGCTGGGCAAGGCTAGATGCATCCATGTCTTCTATTGGTCTAAAGCAGAGGAGATAGAGCTGGACAAGGCTAGATGCATCCATGTCTGCTATTGGTCTAAAGCAGAGGAGGTAGAGCTGGGCAAGGCTAGATGCATCCATGTCTGCTATTGGTCTAGAGCAGAGGAGATAGAGCTGGGCAAGGCTAGATGCATCCATGTCTTCTATTGGTCTAAAGCAGAGGAGATAGAGCTGGGCAAGGCTAGATGCATCCATGTCTGCTATTGGTCTAGAGCAGAGGAGATAGAGCTGGGCAAGGCTAGATGCATCCATGTCTTCTATTGGTCTAAAGCAGAGGAGATAGAGCTGGGTAAGGCTAGATGCATCCATGTCTGCTATTGGTCTAGAGCAGAGGAGATAGAGCTGGGCAAGGCTAGATGCATCCATGTCTGCTATTGGTCTAGAGCAGAGGAGATAGAGCTGGGCAAGGCTAGATGCATCCATGTCTGCTATTGGTCTAGAGCAGAGGAGTTAGAGCTGGGTAAGGCAATCAACTCAGAAAGTAGCCGATCCGATGCAATATGGACAAGTTAGTGTGCGCCAACCTTTATACGGAGTTTTCTGTCGCATGCTCGTTTAACATTCATTCTCCTTTCCCTCTTTGTCTCTATCTTTCTCTGGTGTTTGTGTATGTGTGTGCTCTCTAGATCGCAGGGTTGAAAGACGTAGCGTGTGTGTGTATGGGTGATGAGGGTTGGGGGGGCGAGGAGAGGGGGTGACATTTTTTTCTGGATGAGCTGGACTCTTCAATTCTGAAATCCCAGGTGGCATCACTCTTGCATTATAGCGACTTGCTTTTCTTTTCTCTTGATGCCACCCCTCCTGTCCTCCACCACCACGCCCGTTTTTTCTCTTTTCTTCTTATATAGGCCTACATATATATATTATATATATTCTATTTTAGCTCCCAACTTTCTTTCTTTCTTCTTCTTCTTCTTCTTGAAAGTTTCCCTTAAACGCCTCTTCGTGTCTTTCTGTCTCTTACCATTCAATTTTTCCACCCCAACCCTACTCTCTGCCCCACCCTATTTTGGTCCCATAACCCCATCCCACTCCTCCTTTAACACTACTTCCCGATTGGCATTTTAGATAGAAGACTTTTTTTTTTACTGATCCTTGGGAATATTTTTTCTCGCTTTTATTTTTTTTATATTCTTTTGTTATAAAGTGTTGAGAAGCGTCAGTGTAAGTCAGGTATTTGAAGGCTCATTGTAGACCTATTTAATGTTTGATCCACTTACCTTTGTCGCTGCTAGTAACCTCCCCCCTCCTTCCCTCCTGCATATAAGCCCGTCCCCCCCCACCGCCTCACCCCTCACCCCCGTATCCCACTGTATTTGCCCAGAAAAAGGCGACATTCAACTGTCCAAAGAAACAAAATATGTTTAGTTCAGTAAGAAAATGATTGAAAATATTTAGGTTTTACATAAAGATATTTAGCAATTCTTAACATTCTTGCTCGCGCCTATCCATATATATATATATATATATATATATATATATATATAAAATAAATTAGGATTCGAATCCAAGGTGGACGTAATGAGGCTCTCTTCAAGCAAATGTAGGTACACTTCCTCTTAAAAAGTTTACCCTTAAAAAATACTTTCTTTTTACCACCTTCCTATTAAAAATGCAACCTTTCTTCTATAAAGTTTACCTGCCTCTTATAAAGTGTACCTTCCTCTTAAACGTTTTAGCTTTCTCTTAAAAATTATATCTTTCTAATCCTTACCTCTTTATTATATATATATATATATATATATATATATATATATATATAATTTTTAAGAGGAAGATAAAACGTTTTAGAGGAAGGTACACTTTATAAAAGGCAGGTAAACTTTTTAGAAGAAAGGTTGGTATATAATAGGAAGGTGGTAAAAAGAAAGTATTTTTAAGGGTAAACTTTTTAAGAGGAAGTGTACCTACATTTGCTTGAAGAGAGCCTCATTACGCCCACCTTGGATTCGAATCCTAACTTATCCATCCTAGGGCAACCAAGGCATGATGAGACTGGACGCCTCTATCCTCCTAGCCACCGGTGTGGTTTATAAAGAACTGCTCTTTACCCTTGACTGATCCCTAGCTGAGAAAATCAGCCCTTTAAAGAAGCCGGTCAGTATCGAACCCTTTACCTCCCTGACTTAAAGAGTCGAGCAAAAACCCTCGTTGCGCCCAACTCAGAAGGTGATGATCGTGATTATTGTAATAATAGTAATAAACTATTCAGGAGATTACCAACTTTTTTTTCATTACCGCGAGATATAACAAGGTGTATGTAAATGAGAGGTGATGGGTCATTAGTTCCTGTGACCTCCACATACCGCGCGTTCCTCAGGTCCACCTCTGCTCTGCGCCTTACCCCCAGGGTAAAAAAGGGGGGAGGGGGGACATTCCACGGGGATTGTCCGCGTGATCAACACGTCTAACCTTTACTACGCGGTTCCCGACTTCTTAGGCTTATCTTATCCACCTCGAGGTTTTCATTCGCATCACCAGGCGAGTGCACATCTTCACCCCTTTACTTCCCGTCCGGGATATCCAAATATTTACACTGATGGGGTAAGATGTTAAAGATATAATTTAGATGTAATGTACACTCCGTTTAACCTGTAAGGTAGGAAGCTTACCTTGCTTGGTTCCACTATGGTGTAGCTTATAATGTAAGACCATAGTGTAATCGGTCAAGGTAAGACTGCTACCTTACTTGTTTCCACTATGGTGTAGCTTATAAGATAGGGTCATAGTGTAGTAAGTTATGGTAAGACTGTATGTGGATTTTCCCTAAATGGTTTTACACTCTCCCTCCACAAAAATACTGGTAAATTTCCTCTAAATTCGACCTCCCACATACCCATCTCACTGGGCTCATGGTCTAAGGTGTCACTCTCACAGTAGACCGGGACGGGAAGATTGACGCTCGAATCTCATTTGGGTGTACTGAGGAGTAGTTAAAAAAAAAGTTTTCCATTCTCCCTCCATGCAACTGCGTTTACACTTTCTATAAATATACCCTAACTTATCTCTAAAACCTTTGGCATAATTAGTAGAATACATATGCGTTTGACCCGAACGGATAGTAAGACGCGGTGCTAAAAAAAAAACTCCCTCATGCGGAATAGGAAATGTATTTGATCATGTAGTTTTTTTTATCTATTGTTACTAGAAAAGTACATAGATTCAGTAAATATATAAACATTTTCGCACATTAAAACACAAAAAATAAGGATGGTCCGATAAAATGTCCTATTAAATCTTTATGTACCACGTCACTAGTAATTAATATTGGTTTCAATTTCACATTAGCCACTGCTACCATCACTAACTTCACCCCTGTTGCCCTTGAAGTGTATTATAACCATCACTAGCCAGTGCCCACATCACTAACTTCCCCCTGTCGCCCTTGAAGTGTATTATAACCATCACTAGCCAGTGCTCACATCACTAACTTCACTCCTGTCGCCTTGAGGTGTATTAGAACCATCACTAGCCAGTGCTACATCACTAGCTTCCCCCTGTTGCCCTTGAGTTCTAATAGAACCATCACTAGCCAGTGCTTACATCACTAGCTTCCCCCTGTTGCCCTTGAAGTGTATTAGAACCACCACTAGCCAGTGCTTACATCACTAGCTTCCCCTGTTGCCCTTGAAGTGTATTAGAACCACCACTAGCCAGTGCTTACATCACTAGCTTCCCCCTGTTGCCCTTGAAGTGTATTAGAACCACCACTAGCCAGTGCTTACATCACTAGCTTCCCCCTGTTGCCCTTGAAGTGTATTAGAACCACCACTAGCCAGTGCTTACATCACCAGCTTCCCCCTGTTGCCCTTGAAGTGCATCAGAACCATCACTAGCCAGTGCTTACATCACTAGCTTCCCCCTGTCGCCCTTGAAGTGTATTAGAACCATCACTAGCCAATGCTCACATCACTAACTTTCCCCCTGTCGCCCTTGAAGTGTATTAGAACCATCACTAGCCAGTGCTTACATCACTAGCTTCCCCCTGTTGCCCTTGAAGTGTATTAGAACCATCACTAGCCAGTGCTTACATCACCAGCTTCCCCCTGTTGCCCTTGAAGTGCATCAGAACCATCACTGGCCAGTGCTTACATCACTAGCTTCCCCCTGTCGCCCTTGAAGTGTATTAGAACCATCACTAGCCAGTGCTTACATCACCAGCTTCCCCCTGTTTCCCTTGAAGTGCATCAGAACCATCACTGGCCAGTGCTTACATCACTAGCTTCCCCCTGTCGCCCTTGAAGTGTATTAGAACCATCACTAGCCAGTGCTTACATCACCAGCTTCCCCCTGTTGCCCTTGAAGTGCATCAGAACCATCACTGGCCAGTGCTTACATCACTAGCTTCCCCCTGTCGCCCTTGAAGTGTATTAGAACCATCACTAGCCAGTGCTCACGTCACTAACTCCACTAATGGCTGTGTTTCAGGCTGCTGGGTAGAGGCTCAATGTTCGTGTTCTCGGGGGAGGGGTGCCGCCTCCTGCTGGGAGTGGCAGCCGACTGGTGCGGTGCGACACTGCTGGACCTAGGGGCGGGTGACGGCCGCACCACTGCCGTCATGGCGCCCTACTTCGCGGAGGTGTTCGTCACTGAGGTGTCAGCCCCAATGAGGTCCATTCTGGCCAAGAGGGGTTTCCGGTGAGTTGTACGCTGTGGAGTGTTGTGAGTGAAGATGAGCTTCTGATGAGTTGGACGCTGTGGAGTGTTGTGATCGAGGAGGGCTTCCGGTGAGTTGGACGCTGTGGAGTGTTGTGAGCGAGGAGGGCTTCTGGTGAGTTGGACGCTGTGGAGTGTTGTGATCGAGGAGGGCTTCTGGCGAGTTGGACGCTGTGGAGTGTTGTGATCGAGGAGGGCTTCTGGCGAGTTGGACGCTGTGGAGTGTTGTGATCGAGGAGGGCTTCCGGTGAGTTGGACGCTGTGGAGTGTTGTGATCGAGGAGGGCTTCTGGCGAGTTGGACGCTGTGGAGTGTTGTGAGCGAGGAGGGCTTCCGGTGAGTTGGACGCTGTGGAGTGTTGTGATCGAGGAGGGCTTCCGGTGAGTTGGACGCTGTGGAGTGTTGTGAACGAGGAGGGCTTCTGGTGAGTTGGGCGCTGTGGAGTGTTGTGAGCGAGGAGGGCTTCTGGTGAGTTGGACGCTGTGGAGTGTTGTGAGCGAGGAGGGCTTCTGGTGAGTTGGGCGTTGTGGAGTGTTGTGAGCGAGGAGGGCTTCTGGTGAGTTGGGCGTTGTGGAGTGTTGTGAGCGAGGAGGGCTTCTGGTGAGTTGGGCGTTGTGGAGTGTTGTGAGCGAGGAGGGCTTCTGGTGAGTTGGGCGTTGTGGAGTGTTGTGAACGAGGAGGGCTTCTGGTGAGTTGGACGCTGTGGAGTGTTGTGAGCGAGGAGGGCTTCTGGTGAGTTGGGCGTTGTGGAGTGTTGTGAGCGAGGAGGGCTTCTGGTGAGTTGGGCGTTGTGGAGTGTTGTGAACGAGGAGGGCTTCTGGTGAGTTGGACGCTGTGGAGTGTTGTGAGCGAGGAGGGCTTCTGGTGAGTTGGGCGTTGTGGAGTGTTGTGAGCGAGGAGGGCTTCTGGTGAGTTGGGCGTTGTGGAGTGTTGTGAGCGAGGAGGGCTTCTGGTGAGTTGGGCGTTGTGGAGTGTTGTGATCGAGGAGGGCTTCTGGTGAGTTGGGCGTTGTGGAGTGTTGTGAGCGAGGAGGGCTTCTGGTGAGTTGGGCGTTGTGGAGTGTTGTGAGCGAGGAGGGCTTCTGGTGAGTTGGACGCTGTGGAGTGTTGTGAGCGAGGAGGGCTTCTGGTGAGTTGGGCGCTGTGGAGTGTTGTGAGCGAGGAGGGCTTCTGGTGAGTTGGGCGTTGTGGAGTGTTGTGACCAACGGAGCTTCCTTTGAAGCAAAACTGAGAGGGGGAGGTATTTAACATCCCTTATAGAAATTTTATAATATAATTTTTCACAACTCTCAAAGTGGGTAAAGCAGCTCTTGGTCACCTGTGATTGAAATAGAAGCAGTTTTTGTCGGAAATCCTTTATGTGGGTATACATGTCAGATATGAGCCCATTTTAACCTTGTAGCTCGAGATTTAAACAATTCATGTGTGTTATCAAATCTGTGGGAAAGATAACTTCCACAGCCACTCACCGTCAGTCAGCAAAATTAGTGGCCTGTTTTTTTTTCATTCAGTAACATGATGATTTCACTTCGAAGTTCAAAAAATTGTGCTAAAATTGTTCCACAGGAAAGCCATCGTATTACTGTGTGGTAAGGCAAATCATCACTAGGTGCATCTTTTTCCTCAAGAAATCTACGGAACTGGCTATGTTAAAGTCCATGCGAGTTAATGAAATTCACTGTCGAAATTACAGGTTCCATTACACGCGCTATATCCAAATATTTGCCACACAATGCTTCCTGATGAAGAATGTAATGCATGGTTTGGGAAGACCCTCAGTTGCCACTGCTTTGTAGATTTGTCCTACCAAGCCTGATTTAGCCCCACACATTATTCTTTCCACCATAGGTCGTAACACATTGCAGAATGTATTGAAACAGTGTTTTTTAAACTTCTCTGAAAATGTCGGTGCCTGTCGTAGTTCCATGAATAATGCTAAGAGATGGCAATTTCTCTGTAACTTCAAAATTTGTGTCAATACCCCGAATGAACAACAGCAACCGTGAGACGCCCGAAACATCAGTTGACTCATCAAGCGTAAGAGAGAAAAACACGAACTCCTTAGCATTTAGTCAGTTGATAGACAATATTATTACCAATGTCCTCGGTTCTACGAGCAACTGTATTTGCCGAAAGACTAATAGCCTTGAAAAGGTCCGCTTTTTCTGGACATATCTCTTCTACTGCTTGAAGCAAGCATGTTTTAACAAGTTCACCATCAATAAATGGCCTCCCTCGATTGGCTAATGAATGTGCCACTCTAAAGCTAGCTCTCGTCTCAACCTCACTTTCATTGTTTATCTTCCTAAATGTTAACTGCTGCAACGGTAATCCACGTTTTAAAGTGTCTAGTTTTTCTGACCCAGGTTTACCTGTGAATTTCGATTACTCACCCTTGTGTTTAGTCTCTTAATGTCTCCAGATGTTATACTCCTTTAACAATGCGACGGTTTCATTGCGTATTAACCACAATGCTTTATGACTCGCTTCTGTGACAAAATAGTTCATACTCCACTGTTCTTTGAACACGAGACATTCAGTGTCCACTTTCCTCTTTCGTGCGTTGGCTGACATTTTTTATTTATCAACAGTGTTCAGATTTAAGTCGCAATAACTGTAATAACATGACAAACTTTGTGACATCAATGTAACAATAATACTGAACGTGTATCTGGTACGCACTGAAAACACAATTGTTTGCTATTGAATCTAGGACACAACAATAACTAGTAATAATTTGTTTGTGTGTTTCAATGTTATACTGGGGATGGAAACCCCTCATGTCTTCATTGTCAACTTGTCAGAGTGGTGCGAGAAACAGAGACGAGAGCACATTGCGTGGCTTTAACAATTGCAACACTGAAA
Source organism: Timema podura (assembly GCA_033556935.1). Classification (NCBI taxonomy): domain Eukaryota; kingdom Metazoa; phylum Arthropoda; class Insecta; order Phasmatodea; family Timematidae; genus Timema; species Timema podura. The sequence goes on from JAVRXN010000005.1 coordinate 39,033,123, forward strand.
TTACTTTGAAACACATCTACCTGGATCTGCCACAAGCTTCTTCAGACAGAGCGCTACAGCTCCAATCTAACATGTTACTGCCATCTATGCACCAAAGACTCAACTACTTTCTCATGCTTGGTGCGTTCATCGCTAGTCCGAAAATTGGGAATTAGGTAGCGAACGGGCCGGATAAAACGTTCCTGTGGGCCGTACTTTGAAAACCTCTACCATAGAATAAGTAACAATATATATTATTTCATTTATGATCTTTGGTGTAATGTTTCTACAACAATGTATATACCTATTTTTTTGTTTCACACATCTTACAAGTTTTTAGTAAATGTCTATTTTAGGATAAAAGCGAGATAAAGTCTGTGCGGTGCGCCCTTAAAAAAAATTTGTTTTATCTTGAATTCAATATTTTATCGTATCTCGAATATCCATAAGGATATGAAGGCCTATAAATGTTTGACGCCATCGATATTTGAACCCAAGTCTCTGGAGAGGGGAGGAGTGATCGGCCCTCCCCTTCCTCGCGTTAGAGGCACAAAACAGCCTCAATTATATTTCCCACGGCTCGGATCTGCATACAAAATATTCCCGGAAAAAAAAGCCAGTTGTGAAAAGATGAACATCAACTCTAGGTTGTCCTTGGAGGGCACGTTTTGTTCCCACGCAGAGAGGGGGGCCTGTGTGCCCTAGAGGGGTCCTTGCGGCGTTCTTCTTCCCTTGCCTCCCCCACCTGACGGTTTAATTATTCTGTATCCGTCATGTTCGTAAGAGATTCGACAGCGAGAAGACAGTTCTTGTTAAGATTTGTCGGTCAATGTTGGATTAGGCTAAGTTTTTTATTATAATTATGTTAATTATTTTTAGCACCATGTCTCACTACCCCGTTCGGGTTATACGCATATTAAGGTGATTAGGATTGAGGAGGGTTGAATTTAGAATGAAGTGTACCCGTATTTGCGTGGATGGAGAATGGAAACCCATTCAGGGGAGAAATAACTTTCACTACACCCAACCGGGATTCCAACCATGATCCACCCCGTCGCCGGAAGTCTAGTCTGTTGCGAGAGTGAAGCTTTAGAGACCATTATTATAAATTATACAACAAAAATAATGAAAAGTCTTCTAGTCGTCTAGTACCGCCATGTTATTGGAAGCCTGATTGAAATGTGTTGACAACCCTTATCTGCTAACTAACTACCCTCCTTGCCCTTTCCCCTAAACTACCCCTGTTCCTACACTCAAGTAATCAAATTATTTTAAAAGCATTTTTAATAGCGGGGCGTTAACAATCCTTTGGTTGCGTCTAAGCGCATGTTTTTGCCCCCCAAGGGGGTATTTTGGGTGAGTTAGTGACACCGCAAGACGTTCTACCCCCTTTCCCCCTTTTATAATATTTTGTACGTTTTTCAACCCTCTCAACGCCTTCACTCATACTTTATCTGAAGGTCTTAGGTTCTTGTGTCGACCTTGTCTCGCTGTGTTAAACATTTGATTTGACGGGAACCGCCGCTGTGGTCTTAGTGCTCACAGTCCCAGCCTACAGATACAGAGGTACTGGGTTCGATCCCTGGAGCTTCCAGAAATAATTTTCTGTGAAACAGTGGGTCTGGAACGGAGTCAGACTCAGCCTCGTGAGGACAAATGAGGAGCTACTTGAATAAATAAGTACCAGCCACAGACCTTTAAATGGAGACATTTACTTAAAACTCGTAAGAAATGTGAGACGAAATAATATGACACTGTTACAGAATATTGAGAAAAAAAGGAACATCACATTCCGCCAAAGAGCATACTAATCAACCTCCCATTTCCCAGACATCCGTTTAAAAATATATTTGTGTATGGTTCAGAAATTATTGGTTTTTACAAAAATCTATTTCAAATCTAAGTTTATTTTTATTTTTAATACTCCCACAACTTTGCAATGATGAGTTATTTCTTATCTCAAAAAATTGTGGATACCTGTTTATGATAAATACCCTCTAAGTAATTTTTCTAGACAAATAAAACGCGCCATTTTATATGTAATGTTGGATAATATGTACTTAGGAATTTTAATAAAAATCCTTCGAGTGAATTTCGAGAAAATCTATTATTTATCTTTTCACCCTTAAGTAAACTATTGTACCTTTAATTTTAGAATTATTTTAAAAAAAACTCTGAGGAACCTTAATAAAAACCAAGATACCAAGTTTTAACCTAATCGGTAAACTGGTTTCGACTCTAATCCTAATAATAGAGAGAGATTGACAGAAAAACAAAAAACACTTTTTTGGGCTCAGCGGGTCATCCAAACGTCAATATCCACGCAAAATCTCGAATTCAATTTTGTTTTGATGACTAAAATACTTCCTCTTTCCGAAGGATCGCGAGAAATTATAAGAAGTGAAGAATATTAATGTCATAGACCAGCGTTTTTCAATCTGTACTTCGCGAAGCACTTGATCTCGCCATAGTTATATCAGGTTCCGTGAGGCAACTTTAGAACATTCCTGGTTTTTCATACCATAAAATAGCATAATTTATTAAGAATTTAAGATTGACAATTTTTTTCGAAACTCATTAAAGGACAACCCGCTTCGGTGGCCGCATGGTCTAACACGCTACTCTCGCAGTAGACTAGACTGCCGATGACTGGGAGATCGAGGTTTGAATCTCGGTCGGGCGTATTGAGGATGGTTTTACCCAAAATGGTATTTCACTCTCTCACGCAAATGCAGGTACACTTCCTCTAAATATAACCTTCCTAATCCTTAAAACCATTAGAGTAATTAATAGATCCTACATAAGCGTATAACCCGAATGAGTAGTAAGACATGGTGCTAAAAAATATATAAAATATGAAGGACATTTACCAAAGGCGCAACCAAAGCATGTTTTTGGTTTGTTTTATACTTTTAAAACTTAACTGTCATTATTGAATGTTCACAAATTTCTTGTAAAAAATTTATGAGGGCTCAAGCATGAATTATTTTTCTGATGCAAGGGCTCCTTCGGTCTAAAAAGTTTGGGAACCCCTGACATAAACCACTCTTACACCGAGTCCTCAGCTCTGTGTATTCAGTAAGTTTGTCGGATCCTGCAGCTACTTAACTCATCTTGGTTTTAATTAATTAGAGAGGGAAGTAAAGTTTGTCAAGTAAGTTCAAGTCTTGAAGACTGAGCAGTTTTAATGGTTTCACTCAAAGCACCCTCCCCCTCCCGAACCATCTAAGATTGGAAAACATTTCAAGTTGGAAGACATGGGCAGGACATTAGCAATTCCAAGTGGACCATCTCTTGGTGATTGAAGTGCGAGAGGGAAACTTTATTGGCACTTACCTGGGATAATTACCGGCGACGACGCTAGTCAACTTAACGGCGTCTTCGTCCGACGACGGGTCTTGTGCACTTAAAAAAAATAACTGGTTTTTAATCTTTTAAGTGATGGAAACTCTTACCCGTGATAGAGTGCATATGTATGTGTTTGTTGGATATTTAATCCACAAGATCAGGAACATTAATTTAAAAAAATAAAATATTCTTAAAGTTGGTGATCGAATGGTCTAAGGCGTCACTCTCTCAATAGACTGGAAATGCCAATGACGGGGATATCAGGGTTGGAATCCTGGTTGGCTGTACTGAGGGCAGTTTTTCCTAAATATGATTTTCACACACTCTTGCCTCGCAAATATGGGTATGTTTAATCTAATTATACCTTCTTAAACTCTAAGACATTAGTGTAATTAGTATTTATAGTATGTATGGAATGCTTATCAGTACTCTATTTTATTTAATGTGAGTATACATGTGTGTTATTTCTAGGATGTATAAAATGTGGATCAGTGCTTTATTTAATTTGTTGTGAGTGTACATGTGTGCTATTTCTAGAATGTATGGACTGTGATCCATTGCTTTATTTCATGTGTTGTGAGTGTACATGTGTGCTATTTCTAGAATGTATGGACTGTGATCCATTGCTTTATTTCATGTGTTGTGAGTGTACATGTGTGCTATTTCTATAATGTATGGACTGTGATCCAATGCTTTATTTAATGTGTTGTGAGTGTACATGTGTGTTATTTCTAGATTGTATGGTTATGGATCAGTACTCTATGACTATGTCACGCTAAGTGTGTTTTGTTTGCAGACTCCTGGAGGCAGACACTTGGACAACGAGCGGGCACAAGTTCGACGTCATCTCGTGTCTGAACCTTCTGGACCGCTGCGACCGTCCCTTGTCCCTGCTACAGGACCTTAGGGCTGCCCTCAAGCCTGGTGGGAAGGTCTTGGTGGCCCTTGTATTGCCCTTCAACCCTTACGTGGAGATAGGTGAGTTCCTCCTACCCCTGTCAGGGACTGTCAAAACACCCCCCACCCTCTCTTATAGGTAATTCTACAAGCTGAACTGGGACAAGACACAGAACCAAAAAGGGGTCATACACGAGCATTTTCTCGGGGAGAGGATGGAAAAACCACACTGAAGATTGCCATGTGATGCCTGATAATGTATTTAATGTAAAATACATATTATGATTATAATATATTGTATTATATGTATTTATATATTAATGTAAATCAATAATAATATATACAATACATATACATAGTGAGATATATTTATATAAAAACAATATACAATGGAACCGCGTCTATCCGGCCCTCATTTATTGGGATTGAAATTTCCTATTAGTTAATTTTTTTTGTGACAAATTTTTATGGGACAAATAATAGTTTAAAAAAAAAATCCTTTTAAATACATTGGTTAATTGTGATACTGTGGTCGCAGGGTGAGTACAGTACTGTACTGAACTAAAACTGTACTGCAATCAGTGGTACAGTACGATTCCATTAGTCAAAGTGATGGATATTTGGAACACCAGTAGGAGACAACGCTGTCTGAACTTATGGCAGTGAAACACCTGCGCAACCATGCCACGTAACGCAATTCAAAATTGGCACAACAAAAACTTACTCATCATTTTATGGGTGAATTGTGGTTGTAACATGTTTCAAGTGTTTTATAATTTGTTAGTGTGAAAATAAATGACGAGCTGTAGTAATAATTTCTGGATTATTCAGATTTTATTTAATCCGGATGACACCCGGTCCCAGTTAGGCCGGATAAACGAGGTCCCACTGTAGACATATAATGTCAACAATCTTTCTATAACTTTGCTTAGCGATCTTTCTCACGGCTGAGGCCCATGCAAATAACTAAGTTAAGTGCAAATTTAAATTATTTCAACACAAGCCACTTAGCGGAGACGTTCAAGAGAACAATCTTTTCTAAACATTCCCCTCCCTATCCATTCAATAAGGTTGGGAGGGCCACCGGCCCAGCGAGTGGCTTCCCATCCAGGGGGACAACTTCGAGCAGCAGGTGACCAGCGTGATGGCGGACGTGTTTGAACCTGCAGGGTTCGCTGTGGAGCGCTGGGCTCGTGTCCCCTATCTGTGCGAGGGAGACCTCAACCAGGCGTTCTATTGGCTCGACGACGCTGTGTTCGTTCTGTCGGCAGCGGAGCAGGAGGGGAACAGCTGATGCCTGCACTCTCGCGGGTAAGTGTTTACCTGCAAAGCTCTATTACAATCTTTATTTTACCTACAAATCCAGAATATTGGAAATAGAAATACAGTAAAGCCCCATTAGACTGAAACCGCAGCTGTCCGAAACTCTCTGTAATTCAAACACAATTTTCTAAAAGCGCGAGGAAAAAAACAAAAAATAAACTTGGTTAAATGAAATATGAGTTATTGGTGAACAAACTCAAAGTTAAAAGATAAAATAATTTAAGAAACTACTCAAAATAAGTGCTAAATATTTACATGTTATAGTCAACACAATGTGTTTTCATGTAAATGAATGAAAAAATTTATAAAATACATTCTACTGCAATTCTAAAATTTGTGAAAATAATCTATTTTCCGCTTAGCCCGAATTTTCGTTAATTTGAGCAAGCTTCGGTCCCAATCAGTTCGGATTAACAAGGTTCTATTGTATAATAGAATCATATTTAGAGATGGGGTTCTCAAATCCTCGAATTCTTCAACTCTTATAATATTCGAAAGATTTGAGATTCATAAAAGTCTCAAAAAAGTGTCTTGAACATAATTATGAAGAGTTTGACTTCAAATAACAATTTTAAGTAGTTGGTAAAAGGAATTATATCGACTTGTGTAGTTGAGAGGATAACAAAATCACAAAAAAAAGTAGAAAATTGTATTAAGGTAATTTGACAATAATAATGTTATTGCACAATTTTAACATGTGCATAACATTACAGTTCACGAGCTATAAGGGGTCACACTTTCCAGTTTATGCTTTTTGCTTACCGTTGTTAAAGTAAAATATTATTAATGTATGGGGCTGAAATTTAGTATAAATATAGATTTATATGAGGTGTACACAATGAAATATTTATACTATTAATAATAATATACACATTAGCATAATTACTACATACCAGCAGGCGCGGATTCAGGGGGTCAAAGGGTCAGTTGACCCCCCTGTGAAAGTTATAAAATTAATAGAAAAAAGAAATGAATGTTAAAATTTTAGAGATAAAATACAATACAGATAAATTGTTTATCATTTTACGCGCGCAGACACCTCTTAAGCCGGGTCCACAAGTGCGTTATTTGTCCACTTTTAATAATTGTTCATTGACTCCCGCAAGTGTGGAAAAAATATTAGTATCCATGTAAGAATATTTGTCGTGCATACCGAGTAACGAACATTGTTCCGCATTGAGACGGTAGACTACCACACACCAAAGAAGACTAATAATCACCTGGGAGCAGTTTGTCCACGAATACCGAATATAGAGCATGTGTGGACAGCATGAGCGGTGGAACTGTGAGAGACTTTGCCTCTCTTCCCTGGAAATTATTTGCCCCTCCCTGTAATAAATTCCTCCCTTAGATATATTTCAAATCCTCTGCTATTATCGATTATGAAGCTGAACGATGGCCTTAAATCAAACTCCAAATGACTTCTAGATGTATTCTTTTGTCAAAATTTTGCCAGAGAAGACCACTTAAAATAACTACTAGACTCGAGGCATCTAACTGGCAGAAAAAGTCAGGGGAGGAAAGCTCTAAATAACTTCCAAAGGTCATCCAAATTTCAAAAATGTCTAGGGGAGGACAACTCCAAACAGTTTCCTGTTGCATGCCATTTTGAAGAATTTTCAAGCGAGGACCACCCCAAATAAGCTAGTTTCTGAAATAATTCAATTTTCAAAATTTTTGTCGGTGGAAGACCACTTGAAAGATGATCTTCTAGAGGTATCTGATTATCGTAAAACAATAAGGTGCGGATCTCTCTAAATAGCTTCGAAGGGCATCCAAACTTCAAAAATTTCTAGGAGAGGAACACATGAAATGGCTTATAAAAAATTTAATTAAAAAAATGTAAGGTGAAGACTAATCTGATCTTCTAGAGTGAAGCATTTTTTAAACAATTGTTGAAGGAGGGGGACTCCAAATTGTTTATAAAAACTATCTGATTTAAAAAAAATGGGGAGGAGTACCACGGTTTAAAACATACATAAGATTAAATATGAATGAGAGACTACTAAACAGCTTCAAACAGAAATCTAACATTATAAAAAACTATTTTATTTATAATTCTGACCCCCCTATGAAAATGATCTGGATCCGCCCCTGCATACCAGTGGTGTAACAATAGGGTGGAGTGGATGGCAAAATGTTGCAGGTCCACGCCCAAAATGGGGCCCAACACATAGACCCGCCCGCCCAAAATTAATTTGGTAAAAGATGAAGTGTTGTTTTCAAAGCCTGTTTTTGTTTCGTAAAGATCTCATTATTTGCTAAAAAATTACTCAATTGTCTCTTTACTGTGCATAATTTTATGTTCTACAAAAAAGATATTTACATATATCTCTGTAAAATCATTATTTAAAAAGATATAAGCTAATAACAAAAAATAGCATGTTATTTTGCCAATAAATAATTTACTTAACAATTTGGCATGCAGATTATTTAGCTTAGCAAATCCATTTCAATCCTAATTTAGAAAATAATTTCAAAACTTTAAACTAAACTTTGCTAAATACTGCACACTTCTGGCTCATTTTTAAGTGGAAGCGATACGTTTGAGAAAAAAAAAAAAGATTTAATGTATTGGTGCACTATTCTTATCTATTAAAGCTTGCACAGTCTTTTCTTCAGCTATCAAACTCTTTAGAAGTCAGTGTCTTTATCATATAGGTATGTTGTTGACAGTACAATTTTTCTTTTCTTGTGGAGGGCCCATCATGAAAGTCTAGCTACGGGCCTGTTACTGCCAAGTTGCCTCTGGTGCATATACGTGTAACCTCAACGTAGTAAGACGTAGTGACAAGAGTGAAGTGAATAATTTTGTAATTTAATGGATTGACCCTGTTCAGGTTGTGTGACTTAATTTGTCACAAACATTTTCAGATCTTTTTGTTTTGTTGAAATTTAATTTTCACAAGCTTGCTCTCTATTCTTTTATACCACACCAGGGCTGTTAAATATCGGGAAAACACAGGGAATTTTATATGTCTGGAAAAAACCCGAGGATTTTTTAAAAATCTAGTAAAAATACTATAATATTTGTTAATTTGGGACATTTAACCGTAAGCTTGAAATAGGAGGTACTTAGATGGATGACAAAGTCAACTGAAGAATTAATTGCGAATCACCAATCAAAAGAAAGACAGTTACTTAAAATGATTAATTCAAATTGCTTGGTTACCTTCTCTCGACTGAACTGTGACTGGACTCACGAGGGCCACAAACTTGGTTTGTTAAAATCGGCTCGAATGGCTCGATTCTCGAGGGTTATGATAAGGGGGAGCTAACCAAAACACTAAAATGTTCTCAGCAATGGAGCACACATTTACCAGGTTAAATCTCCATAAGAGCTACATAATCATGTTGTGCACATGTGCATCAGCGCTTCAACTGTTACAAATATTTTTAGCGCTCACACTGTGCTGCAAAACTGCAATACAAGACCTTAGCTCTTGCGCTCGAACATGACACAGTTTCTAACATTACATTCCTATCTATGTGTCCTTTTATTTTTTACAATTTTCCATTTTCTCCCTTTTGTTTCCTCTTTTAGGAAGTTGCGTTGCGTGTTTCACACTCCTCCCTGATTAGTACCAATAGAATGAAACATAGGTCGGGGGATTGGGCGGTGACGATCGATTTTCTTCAAGAGGCGACCATTACCTCTTTGTCCAATGGCAGCAGCGTAAAGTGTGAACTGTGTTCTTCTTTTCACTAAACAGCCATATTGTGTTCTTTCCTTTTGTATGTTTCTATCCATCTTTCCTGTACCTTCTTCCAAATATAATGCAACATTACATAAGAAAAGTGATAATCACAATAGAATACTGTTTAGGGTGATAAATTATCACATAGATTTAGATAGAATAATTATTTAAAACTAAGCTAGTATATAGTTTAAAACCAAATATCGGGTCTTAATGTGCTCATACACACAAGAAAATGTATTTCCCCAACAATCTCAAATCATTTTGTTTTAACCAGAAGTTATGGCTTCACCCTACACTACACTAGTTTGCTGAAGAATGACATTTTATTACTCTTTTCTTCCATCTAAGTGGCCTGGGGAAAAAAGAGAATCCCTTCTTTGAAACCTGGAAAAAACTGGGAATTTGGTTGTAAGATATTGTGGAAACCTTGCACAGCAAAATTAGGGACAGGTTTTTGGAATCTTTGAATCATTAAAGATGTTCAAGATTCAAGGGTTTTAAAATATTTCAGATTTGGGATTCAATTTTTTCTCCCTCCAAATGTAAAATATGGATTTTTTTAGTGCTAATAGGATGCTTAATAATGGATTGGATTAACCTCGTCATAGGACAAACCTAACAGCCAATCTTCAGACCATTAATCTACCAATTAATGTGGAAAAATAGGAATCGCATGGAAAAACAATATTACCAATGTGGCATTGGAAGAGAATGCAAGCTCGTCTGAATTTTTGCAGTTTTTTTTTTTAATTTACTTCTAGTTATGGGTCAAATAAAATATTTCTCGAATATTTTAAAATGTACAATTTTAGTTAAAGTGAAAATATTTAAAAGAAATGTTTACTGTTTAGGTCTTGTTGCCACTGTCAAATAGTTTTATTTTTTGTCATGTTTTTTATTCTCTCAACGTCACAAGCTATTATAATTTCTTATGCCATTTGCTTAAGATACATTTTATATTTTCCTATCTAAGTGTCCTATCATTCCTTACTATTTTCCTTTTTCTCCGTTTTGTTTTTTATGGTTTTCTCTTTAGGAATTATAATATAATGGAACCTAGGTTTCGAGGATTGGTCAGTAACGATTGATTTTCTTCAAGAGGCATCATTGTCTAGTGGCAGCATTGTAAACTGTCAACTGTGTTCTTTTCTGGATTATAAATGCCATATTGTGCTAGTTTCTTATGTATGTTTATTTTCACCTTTCCTGTACCTTTTCCAAACATAACAATTGCTTAAAATTGTTATTTGAAGTCAATTTCTTCATAATTTTGTTCAAGATATTTTGAGATTTTTACGAATCTCTAATTTATTGAATATGCTATGACTAGAGCATCCCATCCCTATTTTATACATAAAGTAAATGTATCTACTGAGGTTATATGTTATTTATTTTCACTAAAAAGTTTTATTTTATCATAAAAAACCCATAAAGATACAGGCCTTGAATCGAGTTTTCTTCCAGCCACCTTAAACCTCTATGCTAACAATTTTTTTTTTTAAGGTTTGGGATTCGAAATCTGATAGTAAAATAAAGATTCATGTTTGAGCGAAACCATCTCTATCAACAATATTCAAATATGATAGCCATGACAACATTTTACTTGAAAATTAGACTATTCAAATTTTATTTGCACTTATAAAATAAATGTTACGGAACTCTGCATGGACTTCCTCACTTCATTGTTTAAAAATTGAGATATTTAAACAAAACTCGTAATATATGTGAAACGAAATAATATACACTAGTAAACCCGAGCAAAAAATTGCGTTATACTTACGTTAAACATTTTCGACTCCCGGATTTAAATTTTATTATTTTACTTTTAAAGAATTCAAGTCCTCACTAGTATATTTATTATTTGAACCCCCCCCTCCCCCCCCAAAAAAAAGTTCAATATTGGGCCCACAAGGGTCAATACTTTGTATTAAAATTTTGACTTCTGGTTAAAATTTTTGACATTTATAAATTTAAATCAATAAATAAGGTAAATATTGAGTCTAAAATGATAGAGATATATCATTGCTGTACAAACATTTCTCCTAAGAGGTTAAAGATAAAAGAACGTGAACTTTTTGAGAGACTGACTTATCTCCTTAATTATTGCGTTAAAACTTAAGTACTATCTCTGTACATCTAGAGCTCACAAAATTGTAATAATATATTTACCATTATCTCCGAAACTATAGGTTTTATAAAGATATATTTTAAATAAAAGTTTTTTATTTTTAATAGTACTACAACTTTGCAATGATAAGTTATTTAGTATCTTAAATAGTTGTGGAGATAAGGAAATTAACGCTTCTTTAAGGTGCCCTAAAAGTCATTTTCATAGGAAAATTAAAATAGCCACTTTATATATAATCTTGATCAACACCTAGATATGAATTTTAAGTAAAATCGTTAGAGCCGATTTTGAGAAAATGGATTTTTTTTCTCTTTCACCCTTCAGTAAACTACCCTTAATTTTAGGGTTAGATAGCCAATTCCAAAAAGCCCTCGGGGCAACCCTATGAAAACCCTATATACCAAGTTTTAGCCTGATCGGTTAACTAGTTTAGGCTCTAGTCCAAGGTACAGGCAGACAGACGGACGGAAATTCAAAAACTTTTTTTTTGAGGGATCATGAAACGTTGACACTCATCAAAATCTCGAGTTCGATTTTTTTATGATCACAATGCTTTCTCTACCAGTAAGATATCAAGAAAGTAAAAGGCAGGGAAAGAATGTTAAGCAATTTACAGTAATAATACTTCATTTGAGGCTTTTGAAATTATTTTATTAGCCGACAGATTCATTATTGGCAGAGTACAATGACAACATACTACATGATAGAAAACTAAATAAAGCTTTGATTTACTAAACTTTAGCGTGTTAGTCTTAATTTATTAATACAAAAAAAAACAACATAAAAATAAACTTTTTCTTATACAAATTGTACCATATGAAAATTGTAAATACATATATAATACATTATTTAGTTACATCTATGTAGATAATTATTATTGTGTAATAAAATAGGCCAAACATTGCGATTAATACCAAAAAAACAACTAAATAACTTAATGTATATAATATAATGCAATTCATGGGTGAAGCTGTACAGTAATGATTTAAAAATATAATTGGATTAAAAAAACACAATATTAATATTGAGATGTCAACTTTTTTTGCTGCCTCGTAATTAGTAACTGGCCACGACTAATTACCGATAGATAACAAAACACTTCAACGTCATAGATTCAACTCTCGGTGGTAGCAAGAAGATAAATATATCCAAACAATATGTCTGATCAAACCAAACTTTTAATATTATTACAAATCCAACAAGTTTAGTCTTAATAATCACATTGGTAGAACAGAGGTCAATCCTCCACAAAATGTGATTCATCAATAACATACATTATAAAATGATCATGTGAAACCATATTTCATATTTTCCTAAATAAAGTCAAGCATGCCAAAAAAAAAGTATTATTTAGACAAAAATTAAAAATTCAGTCATATTTCATCTATAAACAATATAAAAATATATAAACTTCACTAAAGTTGTTTGAATTTATAATCACCACATAACCTTCTAAAATAAACACTTATATGTTGGACAAATATTACACATGTAATTGAACAAGGCATTTTGATATTATATACAAATTAAATACATCCAACTTGCAGCTGAAAAAAAAAATAATAGTAATTTCCCACAAATCGTCGGTTTGCTGTAATACAAAACAGGCCACTTGAAAATGAGCATAGTGTGTGTGACGATACATACACTTCCAATTTACCTATTTACCTATTTACCTTAAAGCTAGAAAAGTTACTAAGATTTACTTTCATGTATTCATATGTCATGTGATGTGATCTGATCTGCAGCTGTTACATTTGAAGGACAGAGGAAGATGAAGGCCTTTTACTAAACTGACCCGGCCACAAGCTGGAAACAGGATGATGATGATGATGATGATTTTTGTTAGATTGTATCAATATAATAATATTAGCAGAAGTATCTAGCATTGCCTGGGTTAACTGCACAATACATTGCTGATGCTTTGTTTTAAACAGACAGGAAAAAAAATCTTCTGCTTTAAACCCTATTTTTAATTAATTTAAAAGAATGTAGTCAAAATTGTAAAATTACGGCTTTGAAGTGCATATGTTTTAGCACAGGGGCTACTCATTTTTAAATTTCAGACCTCCTTGTATAGTAGATATCCCGCAATGCTCATTACATACTCTTCATTTTATTAATATAGACAAAGATAATACTTATAATATAGCAAAATATTAGCATTGTTGACTGCAAAATAATATATTTGTATTTTCTAAAAAAAAAAACCTTCCTTTAAAAATTTGTCTGCATTTAAAAAGAAGTTTAAAAAAACCAGATTATATACACACTTGTATAGTAAAACTCACCCTCTTTATAATTAACAGATATATTGAAAATAAAAATAGTGTTTCAAGAAATGGAGAACACCTTAACTTATAAGGCTAACAAACTTGTTCAGGTGTGCCATTTTAAAAGGGTTTATATTTTATTAAAACATTGGCATTGGAAATACAGGAAACAGTTATGAGCAAATAGCACTTTAAAAATTGACATGAACATATTAAACTGGATAATAACATGATCCATGTAGTCTAGATTGTCAGGTTCATATCGCTTGGTTTGACCAGGACAGGGAATTGAGTCTGAATCTTGGCCGGGTGTATTGAGAGTGGTATTTCTTAATCATCCTCCACAAAAATGTGTGAACCTTTTATCTAAATGATAACTTCCTCATATCTACCCCATTGGCATATTAATGTGTGTGCGTATAGCCTTGAACAGTTACCAAGACTCATTGAAAGAAAAAATTATACAAACATTTAAAAAATATCTATTATTAAAAATTTGAATTGGAAATGTATTAGGTCGGTCTAGTAATTATCTTAGTGAAACATTAGCTAGTTTTTTTGTTTAATTCCGAGGCCCAGCTTGTTCCTGAAATTACCATATTAGCCCGGATATAGTGCGATGTTTTTCTCCTAAAAATTTATATTCGAAAACTGTACTCCCATTATACGCGCAGTCTAACATTTTTCACTGGGGTGGTGGGGGGGAAGGGGGTAAGCAGATCCCTACAAAAGTTTATTTTGTAGCTTTTGGCTGGAACTGATGGAAATGTATTGGCCAACGGGAATCATTACACACGTCTAATAATAAACTCAAGGTCAAATCTAAAAGAGGGATCGGATTTCCACTAGTCATTATTACTGAATTGGTGGCAGAATATGTGCTGTGTTACTGACATTAAAAATCATCCATGGCAGATTCGCAAGTGAGTGATTGTGTTGAAAAGAAGGCTTCCTCAGCATCTCAAGTAAACAAAGGAATGGGAAGACGCTAAGATATGAAATTGAAACTAAGAGCAATACGCGAGGAGCAACAAACAAATAACGTGCAAGCTGCCAACAAATTTTTGTGTTCCCGAGGCTAATATACGACTTTGGAGGAAAAAAATGAAGAAAAGTTTAGGAGTGCCTGTGTATCAGGAAAAGCATTGGGCCTATTAAAACTGGGTTGCATTTGTTAAGTTTTTATCTCAAGGTATATTAGAGACCTTTTATTTTTCATTTAGAACACCTTCAAAATTGGAGTTATCAGGTGTATGCCACTAGGTCAACTTCTTGGTAAACAAAAGACAAAATGGCCACTTGGATTAGGAACAAACTGTTAACAAGAACATATTAAGTTTTACATATAGTCGATATTTGGACCTCAGCCAATCCCCCATTCAATTTAAACTGCCTATTAATTGTATATCGGAAGATTTTTTGCTCCCGAAACAGACTATAAATACAACCCCTAATGTCAATCACCTTCACAAGATTGAGTTTATAAATATTTGGTCAACTATTTGATTAATCCAACACGAAACAATCTAGGTCCCTTTTCAGTCTCATAGCCATGTTTTCTGTCAAACCCCTGGTAGACTTTTGTATCAAATATTTTTTGCCAATCTTGGTCTGTTGGATGATTTTGAAAATTTCTTCTTTAATCCAAAACAACAAACAATTATTTTTTTTACATATAACTACACTATTCATAAACACACATTTAATAAATGCATTACATTGATCGTAGAATTAATATAGCATTCAGTAAGCGAATAACAAGTTTTATAGAAATTATTCACAGTTAACCAACAAATACATTTACTTAACAAAATGGCTTATCAGTAAAAAAAAATGGTCAAGTTATCAAATGCAAAGCACAATACTAGGGACTGATCAGACACAGAAATTGAAACAAGAGTTTCTTTATTTTGAATGTTTGAAAGCAACATTCACCCTTAAACTTGTTGTGTAACTTAACTCCTTTTTGGAGTCTTTAAGAAGACAATCCACACACAGACGCATGCACGCACACACACACGCACACACACACACACACACACACACACATATATATTTAGAGAGAGAAAGAGGTTTAGAAGATTCGAGTGAAAACAATCTTAGTTACTCTCCAATTTAACAAACGTTCACAGAAATATAAGCTGTGATGTTTCATTAAAGATTAGTTTATATTTATCAAAAACAACCATGGATTATCTCGGCACAAAAAGTAATATTTTAGCCATGCATTTCCAAAACTGAGTTAACTAGGGCAGACACCGTAAAGGTTGCAAGTAGGGGTGTGAAAAGCTTCAAAACTTAGATTAGCTTAGCCTTAAGAAAAAATTCCGGCTCCAACAATTACAAAGCTTCACCAATAAAGATATTGACAGTTACAATACTCAAATTTTGGTCAACTATTGCCATTTTGAGCTGTTAAAAATTAATATGCATACAAAAAATTTGAATTGAATTAAAAGTTTTGCAATAAAACATTTTACAAGTAATTTTAGGGCATAAAAACATAGTTAACAACAATATAATATTTTTTAAAGAATACAACTAACTAAAAATATTTAAACTTTGATTTGGCTTCGAGAATGTTTAATATATTTGATTTGAATTCGCTTCGAATTAAAAAAGTGACCATTTCTAACATAAGACAAGCCTTTGTCGCCATTTTTTTCAAATAGACAATATAGTTTAATTTACCTTTACTAAAGAAAACAAAAAACGGCATTACAAGTACAGCGATACATGGAAGTAGCCTTCCTACTAAAAGATACAGAGCGATTTTAAGTTAACTTATGCAAGAAAATAAAACTTTGTCTTTTGATCTGTAAAATATGTGACCTTTCCTTCACTCTTTAAAAATCTTTATGATGTTACAGTTGCCCCACAATGCAATGCAACACATCACTTCTTCCTACTTGATAACAGCCCAAAAGAAGCATTCATAGTTAGTGACATCTTAAAGTTGCTCAAATAAATGAATCCTACAGATGAGTTTTGATATAAGTATAGCATATTTACTTCTAAAACTTTTTAAAGGTTTACAATAAATGTAGTCATCCATTGTGATGGGAAAAAAAAAGTATAATGAAAATATAGTAATTTTAAAAATACATTTATTTGCTTGCATATTTTATTTTCAACTAAAACTTTGTGCCACCTTACAAAGTAATTGTACTAAGGGTGAATCCTTCAGATCCTCAATAATATTAAAGAAATTTTTATAAATGCTGCTATTTCGTGGTTAAGCCCAACATAATAAAATGGAAAAATCTAACAACTTGGCTCCAGACTGATTTATGTGAACAAAATAGTATCACCAATATGAAAAAAGTTAACTTTTCACACTTTTTCAAAGATTAAGATTCAGGAAATAGTATGTAAAATGAAGATTCTGGATTTAGATTTAAATTCAAGAAAAAGTGGATATGTCATATCTTTAAACTGTATAATTAAAATAACACGTTAAGGAAAACTTATTTTGAATTTTGAGGTTTAAATTATTCACCTTTTTTCACCTTGAATCTTATCTATGAATCCGTTAGAAAACATTACAGGCATAAGAGTTAAAGTTTCCCACATTGGTATGAATATTTTTTATTGATTTCTGATCTTGTTCAAATTGATTCTTGAGTATAAATCATAAATAAAGGTTGACATTTTTGTTATTGAGGATTAAATAGCCAAGCTATTATTTTTTGTTAATTATTGTTCTAGCCACATCTAAATATCATATTCTTTAAATTTAAAAATTACACCTGAACATGAGAATTGAACCCAAGACTTTGGATTTTTAATCCATCATCCATATGTGCATTCGTACAGTTGTCATTGCATTATTGGCAGCATTAAACCCTCCAGAGTCGAAGGTGGCTGCGTTATCTGATAGCTCATGATCTTAATTGATCATTCATATGTAGCTACAATTTCACCATGCACATCACAGACTCTGCCTTAAACTATGATGTAGAATGACGCTGGGCACGGGACGAATCCTGGAAAGCTCGGTGGTTAGAGTATTGGCAAACTAAGCCAAAGATTCGATTCACGTGGCCAAGCTGTCATTTTTCAATTTAAAGAATTTTTGCTAAAGTTAAGTGGTAAATTAATAAACTGGGACTTGGTTGTTTAAGTTTTTTCTATAATTATGTTGGGATAAATCACTAGTAAGAAGCACAATTGCTATAGAAAAAATAAATTAAAAGTATTTAAAAAATTATCTTCAACAGGTTATTCAATTTCTCTAATCTCGAATATTCTCTATGTCAGCATTTCCCAAACCATGTTCCACGAGGTGTGATTAGGTGTTCATTGGAAAAATTGAGAAATCACAAATAAAAGATAACTTATTCTTATTAAATTTAAACCTATCATAATTGACGTGTAGTTTAAGATACAGTAAATCTTGCTGTAACGTTGCTAGCACAACATCATTTGGTTACAACATTGTTAATAGTATGTGACACTTTTTTCACATAATGTTGTACGCAACTGGCTACAATGTTTTTAATGACAATGACAATGAACAATTGAACATTGAATGCAGGCAAGTGATATAATGCTAGCAATAGTGTGCTCATGTAAAAAAAAACTAACTTCATTAGATTAATCATATTTGTAGAAGTTTTGGGGGAAAAAAGTGTTTCTAAGTCAATATGGATTTGTGGTTGAAAGAAGGATCTTTAAAGTGAAAAATAAGCTTATCTGGTACTTCCCCTGTGTCTGAAGTAAATGACAAAAGTACTGTGGTAGTTCAAAGTGTCGGTGAGAAGTGCAACAAAAAACAAGGTGATAAAAGATCAAACTCAAAGTATTATTAACATTTTTTTCTCTTTCGGTTTTATGTGTGTTGGGAAATAAGATGCTCCTGATGTTCAGTGAGTTGTATGTAACAAAATACTAGCCAACATTTTTATGGTTTCCAGTAAACTTTAAGGCATTTGTAAACCAATCATCCTGAATATCAAAGCAAAGATTTACATTTTTTTTAAAAAGAAAGCGTGATTTACTTGAAAATTGTCAACTTTCCATGATTAAAATGGCTAAAACAGACAAGGAAAATGCAACAGAAACATCTTACTACGTAAGTTACTGTATTGTGCTTGCTGGAGAGGCGCACACTATAGGAGAATCTATCAAGTCTTGTGCGAAAGATATTGTATCATGCATATAGAATGAAGAGTTTGGTAACAAAATTGATGCAGTACCATTGTCAAATAATACTGTTTCACGTCGCATTCATGATCTTGCCGATTACATTGAAAAGGAACTAGTTTGCCGACTGAAAAATTGTCATGAGTATTGTTTGCAATTAGATGAGTCTACTGACGTTTCAGGACTTGCTGTGTTACTGGTATTCATACTATAAATATATAATAATGTGATTGAAGAGGACTTGTTCCTATGTGAATCTTCGCCAAGCAACACAACTGGAGAAAGAATATTTAACTGCATCAACAGTTTTATTATAAAACATAACGTTAGTTGGGAAAAATGTATCAATGTGTGCACTGATTGTGCACGGGTAATAGCACGAAATATGAAGGGAATTGTAGAACGAATCACTAATGTTGCACTACAAATCACTAAAAGCCATTGTGTTCTACATAGGCAAGAGACAATCACTTGAAACTAAAAAAATACCGACATATCTGAAGATTGGGTTTGATAATGCAATACAAATTATTAATTATGTAAAATCTCTGCCACTTCAATCGTGGTTATTTAAAATGTGTGTCCTGTTACTTACTGAAGTAAGGTGGCGATTCAGAGGCAAAGTTCTTGTGAGGCTTTTTGAACTTAGTAGTGAACTACTATTTCTTCACTTGAGATGGTGCAGGACGAAAGTTTAGTGATTTTTTGACCAATTCCTCGAGGCTAATGAGTCTTGCATACCCTGCAGATATTTTTGCACAATTAATTGAAATAAATCTGTCTCTGCAAGGGAAAAATGTGACAATTTTTAGAGCAATTGATAAAATTTCATCTTTAAAAAAGAAAGTGGAATTTTGGACATCTTCTGTAGAACAGAATAACTTTGAATGTTTTTTCTACTCTGGATGAATTTCTGACTGAAATAAATTCTACAGTTGATGAAGAAGTTTCCAGCGCCATCCTACAACACTTACATGAACTGAAGTGTTTTATATCAGAATATTTTTCTACTACTAATGATGATAATGCCTGGGTATGAAATCCATTTATAATTACAGCCAAACCAATGCGTTTTAATGCACACGATTATGAAAGACTAACTGACTTGGTTTTTGACTCTGATTTAAAACAAACATTTAAAGGTCTTCCAATGAGTATTTTTTGGGGAAGTCTAATAGAAGAGTATACGAATGTGGCTAAACGTGCAGTTCGATTGCTCCTTCTTTTTGTTACAACTTATTTTTGTGAGACTGGATTTTCATATTATATTGCAACGAAAAGCAAATATAGAAATAGACTTGATGCTGCACCTGACATGAGGATTCAACTTTCCAGCATCATTCTGAATATTAAACAAATTTGTGATGAAAATAAGCAGAATCATCCATCCCACTTAAAGTAAGTTTTATTTATGTTTTAAAGATTGATTTTTGGTTTGGTAAAATAAAATTTATTTGAGTATTAGTATCGTAGTAGTATAGTGTTTCATGAAAATTTACTAATATAAAAAGTGTTCCGTAACCCGAAAAGTTTGGGAAATGCTTTCTAGGTATTGGATGACCCAATCATTAATTTATTGTATCTTTCACTATTTTATGTTCAGTCTTCCACTGTTCCAATAAAATAACTATTTAGTAATTACAGACATGTTGGTAAGATATGATAGAAATACCAAGAGTATTCAATATATTATGTGCACAAAAATCCATCAAAACAATTGATTAATATTTGTAGATACATCGATTATGTTTATAAACTTTACACCTAAAAAACACCAAGCGATAATTTATGTACTACCTTATATTTAAAGTTCCTTAAGGAAAAAACATACATGCTTACTTCGCTAACATATTCAATAACACTTTTAGAAAGTGTTTTATTTTACATTTTTCTTTTATTATATACATGCGTGAAAAATAAGCATTCCAAATTTAATTTGAAATGTTTCATAAGAGTTATACTCTGATCAAAGCTTCCTTACGATTAAACTTTTTTTTCTATACTCTAAGATAAACGTTTAGTTAATTTTTTTCAAAAGATAAAAAGACATATTATTATACAAGTAGCAGACAATACATCACAGTTAGTCAATTTTTAATTTCATAGTTCCATTCAGATAACGAGCATAAAAACAAATAATGTGATTAGTGCCGGAGATAAACCACAAGCTTCGTTGGAGTTTTTTTTTAAACATTTCGTAAATCATTAGTACGGCTTTGAATAATTAAATGCAGACATTATATTTATAAAACCAAATCTAGTTCCGTTTTTATGTAGGTACAATTGTTATTTTATCAAGGATCTTATTTTGTAACAAAATCAAATATTCTGGATGTTTACGATTCTAATAACAAAATACTCGTGTGTTCACATTTTAAAAAAAGTTGGTTGATACTTAAGCACAAATCGAGTCATGTTACTACATTAATTTAAATTTGTTTATTTTTATAGTGTTATTTTGAAAAAAAATCAAAATATCAATACAATAGTCTTAAGAATCATACAGTGCACACCCTTTTACACAGGATGAACAATTCATGGCAATGCAACAAAACACGAGTAGAAATGACAAACCCACTTTGGTGGCCGAATGATCTAAGGGTCACTCTCGCAATAGACTGGAACTGCCAATGACAAGGTCAGGGTTCGAATCTTTGTAGCGCGTACTGAGAGTGGTTTTCCTTGAATGTTTTACCACTCTACCTCTAAAAGGATGGTAAGAAGTCTGGAACCTTAGCTCATTTGGTAGCGTGTTTTTTTATTGGGCTAACGGTCCCGGGCTTGATTCCTGGCATGGTCAAAAAAATTATCATTGGTGAAATGTAGGTTCCCCCTTAAACAGGGCTGAGTGTTGGGTATTTTCTAGATTTAAGTTAGTTTTTAGGTCATGTGCTGATATAATCAGTCTGTTTAGAGAGTAAACGTTAAATACCTTAAATAAAGGAGAGAAAAAAAATAGTAGTAAGAGGCGATGGTAATTTTTTTTTAATATAACAAAACAGGAAATACACGATAGTTAATTTCAAATTATAAAATAAGTAAATTTCAAATTATAAAATAAGTAAAGTCGTAGATTTCGTTTACCCTTATTCCTTGGGATTGCACTATGCCCTTATCTTATGAGCTGCGCCATAGTGGAACCAAGCAAGGTAAGCTTGCTAACTTTCAGAGTAAACAGAGTGTATATGTATGTTAAATTTAAGATTTTAATTTTGTAATATGTAATTTTAAAATATGCAATGAATAATTTTGCACACAAAAACAGGTAAGTATTCATATTTCTCCCCATTTATTCGCTGCAGTCCCAGTTTCCGATAGTTATTTGTTTAGCACAGCGTCTTACTACCCATTCAGTTTATACACTTATATGCTAATTATGGTAATGGATTATGGAAGTGTGACTAAGGCGAAAGGCGGAAGTAGAGAGGATATAATGAGAAGAGGACAGCAGGTTGTTCTATAGGTGTATGAGAGACCTGCTATGGAGAATAGAAGTGTCCATGAAGTGCAAGGAAGTGTTGTACAGGGTGTACTTGTATCTACTGTCACATATACAGCAGAAACATGAACAATTAATGTAAGAGAAACTAAGAAATTGGAGGCTATGGAATTAAGTTTGTGAGGAGCACGTTAGTTGTCACGAGGAGAAACAGGATAAGAAATGAAGTTACCTGGGAAAGAGTGGGAGTAGAAGGAGTACATGAGATAGTAGGAAAGCAAGACTGAGATGGTATGGGCATGTGATGAGGATGTTGTAGTACATTCGATAGTAGAGGAAGCAAGGATGATATGATATAGACATGTAATAAGGATGGAGAAGAAGAAGATGCCAAATAAAATTATCGAAATGAGTTAATGTAAGAAAAATATCCCAAGGGAGGCCAATAAAGAGATGGGAATGTGTGCAAATGAGAGAGGAAGAATGATAGAAGGATAGAGGCAGATGGAAGCATTTTATTAAACTGACCCGGTCACAGGCTGGAAACATTTGTTGTTGATGATGATTAAGGATGAAAGGGTGAATTTAGAGGAAGTGTTACCTGCATTTGCACAGAGAGAGGGAAACCATTTATGTCAAATCTGTACACCTGACCAGGATCGAACCATGACTTCCTTGTCATTGGCAGTCTAGTCTATTGTGAGAGTAGAGGGTTTTTCAATAGTTCAAGATGGGAGCTGGTTCCATTCGACTCAAGCTATTACAATATTACCGTATTTTTCAAAGCTACAAATACAACACAAAAGCATAAGTGAACTGTCATATTGAAGGATTTACTCAATTACACTAAGAAAATAATGTTTTATTTTCAATATATTCTTTAGTAAATTATATCTCGATCCTCCATTACGGGAAGAAAAGATAAAATTGTAAATACCACTTATATTTATCAACCGATTCACAACTTTTGCTAAGCTTATCTATATTTTAAAACAAAAATAGAAAAAAAAATCACAAATTTGGCATTTAAGTAATACTACTGGCATCAATTTACATGAAAAATGTTAACATGCGAGTTTTGTACGAGCTAACCTCTACAATTTGTATTAAAAAGTAAAACTTAAACTGGAGTGATCTTTTATTAACTATTAAAACACTTAAAAATTCATTAACCACATTAGTCATACGACATACATAACATGGAATGATTATTACGTATAACAACATTCATAATAACATTATTTCATAAGGGCTAATACAAAAATTAAAAATAAACAAGAACCATCAACTGTCTCCTATAAAATTCATTAAAACCAAATAATAATTAGGAAAGGGATATGCACACATGTAATTTGGTCACATGGGTGTAAATACACATCACAGGCATAGCCTGCTATTACCTCATGTTAGCTTCCAGACCTTTGTTGTAAAACAAATTTTGTTATATAATTTAAAATAGTCATATGAGCGAGGCTGTTGTCAAATACTCGAGGTATAGTCACATTTTAAAACTATCACGTTAGTAAAGTGTCAGAAAGCGAATCGTTGTAAAGCAGAGTATGCCTGTATCTATATATATGTATGTAAAATAAAATAACAAAAAAAAAAACTAAGAGAATATATTCAAATTGATTAAACTTCTTGGGCTAATAGTCAGCCATCACTATGTTTTCACAGATAATTAGCCTTAACTTAAGCCAATGTTTCTCAAACTGTGTTATGCATAATCGATGCACCACTCCTTTTATTGATTATAAAATATAGTTTTTTAATTTTAGTAAGTCTTTTAAACAAATCAACAAAGATTGTGACTATGTCATGGAATTTTATAAGGTTTTGTTAAGCTTACCACAGAAAATCTTTATAAGTAAAAAAATAATCGACCTGAAATTTCATTCATACTTTACAGAGATTGAGTGGGTATTTGTTTCATTTTCTTTTTATAAAGAGCAGGAAGGGGTACATTGGTTAGGACATGGCCCCAAATGGAGTACGGGACTGGAGAAAGTTTGTGAAACACTGGCATAGTCAAACCAATAATGGAAATTAAATTATCGAAATTGCCATAAGACAAAATATAAATATGTATATAAAGGTGTTTTTTTTACAGACAATTAGAAAATTTAATTTATCTTATGTGGAAAGTTTTGAGGAACAAATTAACATGTTCATTCTCATCCCTAAAAATAGTGGGTAATAATAATAAATAAATAATAATAATAATTCATATTACGAAACTACTTAGATTAATGAGTTATAAAATAATTGTAATGTTTTGTCAAGTTTGAGAGCCTGCGTTATCGGCAGTGAAGCGAGTGTACCCCCCTCGCGTCACTCGGGCATAGTCTTTGGTCTGACTAGAATATTGTCAGGGCTCCCCTCCGCTGGATCTATGTGGCAGGATCATTCCATCTTCCTCCCCGCTTCGCACAACTCCTCCATCCCATTCTTCCTGCGAGAATAGAGGAGGAGGTAATTATCATTGGAGGGGAAGGGGCAGCCAGAAATATTTTGCAACAAAGATTCAGAACTAATTTAATGAAGTGAATTTTAATATTTGAAAAGGAAGCTAAAACAATATACTTTATGTACTATGATGTGTTCTTCTTAAAAACTGTTGAGCAGTTACACAAAAATTAGAGAGTACCCACCAACACTTTTGATTTGTAATGAACAGAGCTGTATTGGAGATAGAAAAAGGGTGTGTAAATGGAGGGGGGCAGGGGGGAATATAAGAAATATTTTTGGGGATCAACGCCCCCTTTCAAAAGTACTATTAATGACTATGTTGGGTTTTTTTTGCACCGCGATTCACTACTCGTTTTCCATTATATGCGTGAATATTTTTTTCATTTATTTGAGATATTTAATGTGTACGTTCTGAAAAAACTGATTATATCAGCACACAACTTACAAATAAACTTGAATCTAGAATAGACTCAACCTCCAGCCCCCAACCGTTAATTTATCGCATGAATAGGGAAACCCACATTTCACCATGATACAGTTTTCAGCCATGCCGGGAATCAAACTCGGGACCCTTAGCTCAGTAGACAGTCATGTTACTGACTGAGCTAAGGTGTCCGATTCCCATATGCATTGGTTACACTAATGGAGGTGGGGATGAGGACGGTTGAATTTAGTGGACATGTACCTGCATTAGTATGGAGGAAGATTGGTGGTACTAAAGTGAAACGGCAAAAGAGCTCATAAGGGTCACGACATAAAAATACCAAGTTCTCAATATTGCTGTTTTGTTTTGATGCTATAACTTTCATTTGACTATGATTTGAGAGCAAAGAATCGAGGCTGTCGAGGAACAGGGTTTGTTTATAATGTTGCTAGTACTGTTGGTATCACTGACCTGTGTTTGTCTTCGTTCTTCCAGCTGCTGACTGCAATGTGGGGCGGGGGAAGGAAGGAGCGTAGGGACTGCACAAGCTGGATGGTGTCCACAAGAGCTACACACAACAAACAAC
Source organism: Timema podura (assembly GCA_033556935.1). Lineage (NCBI taxonomy): Eukaryota > Metazoa > Arthropoda > Insecta > Phasmatodea > Timematidae > Timema > Timema podura. Next base: position 39,058,835 of record JAVRXN010000005.1, read on the forward strand.
ATGATGCAATACTCTACAGTCATACTTGGATTAGCAATCATTTGGAGGGATGATTGGCCGGGGGCTTGAGATCAAACCCTGGAGAACTCAGCGACAAAGACCAACATAAATCATTAGTTTGATTATTAATTTTCAGATTAACAGAGCAAAAAAATTGTAATAAAATATTTCATTATTTTTATCACCGCATCTTACTAACCGTTTGGACTATAAGCATACGTACTGATTACACTAATGTGTTAGGGATTGTAAAGGTAGAATATGAGAGGAAATATACCCACATTTGTGTGGATGGAAAGTGGAAAAAAGTTTATGAAAAACCACCCTCAATATACCTGACTGAGATTCAAACTCTGATCTACCCGTTATAATTGGCTACAAACTGTGTACTGTGGTAGCAAATTAGGTTTGATATGCAGCCACAGCCCAAAGCGCCATCCATCGCTGTTCAATAAGAACACAAATAAAGTTGGTACAGATGGAAGTTGTGCGTCGTTCACATTTCTTACTTACTACTAATATTTTTAATACATCTGACAAATTCAAAGCAAAGTTAGAGTTAAGTTAATCCACACAACTAATGGTTTGAACCAAATGTTTCCAAATGTCAAAGAAGTGGTCACAGAAAAAGTACTTTAACCTTTAATTTAAGAAATTTATAGTTACCTAAGGAAAAAAATTAGTCTATACATTTCCTAATTCTGATTTACAACTGTTGGACTAGATGCAGCAATTCATTTTATGCTGCTATGGCATGTACCCAAACCCAAAGATTTTGCAAAAAAAAAAAATTTAAGTGTGTTGAGTGTATCGTGAACGTAAAAGTTTGTGAAACACTGCCTTAGACCATTCGACCACCAAACTGGGTGCCATACACACAAACAAACATTTTTGTACTAACAATTTAAATGTTATTATTAAGTACATCTATATTCGTGAACGACCCCTTCCCAATTTTCATGATTTTAAGAGCCAACCCAGAATGGAACCATAAGATTTAGTTTCATCATGTATTAACTCATATCAGCAGCTTATTTTTTTTAGACTATGTTTTATTTTTAAAGGTTATTAAACTCATTCGAGTCAATCTGATATTATGATCAAAATGGGCTGATGCCAAAACTTTAAATATGTTTACTTTTATCGCTTGTCATTTATTTTAGTAATGTGAATACTACTCATAATAACGATTGTAATAATGTATATCTTTGTATGTAGACTAGTGTTAAGATTGCTACATGGGACTTTTAGTGGCTTGCAAGGTGTAAGGCCTTGCAGTGATATATTTTGGGTGTAATAGTATTTAATTTAAGGAAAATAATACAACTTTGATGGCAGTGAAATAATAATTAATAAAAAAAAAGTAATTCGCTGATGGTTATCAAAATTTCAGAACGGTTTGACTTTAAAAATGTAATGATTTGCAGCAAATATCATATATATATATTGTATTTGTGTTTTGGACGCGAAGCCCAAAAACGATCAATGGACAATTTTTTGCTCAATCCTAGGATTGGACTTTTAAAATGACCAAAGCCCGAAGTTCTCTTCAATTTCGGTCTTTGGCTTTTCCAAATAGCCAAACCTACAATTACTTAAACGACCAAGGTTGAAACTAAAGTTGTTAGGTTAGGCTTAAAAAAAAAAATTGGTCGGGTGGTCTTAATAATTTAAAATAAAATTTGTAATCTCTGTCTCGGTTCTGTTTGAATATTAATGAGATCCACTTGCCCTCTTGAATTCATGTGCTTGCTCAAAATTGGGCGCGTCCCACCTGCTCAGTCTGGTCGAGAAACAAACTAAAATATTTTTCAAAAGGTTATTTCAACTTTGGTTGTTTAGTATCTGCACAATCCTAGGTTTGGCTATTCGGAGACGGCCAAAGCCCGAAATTTAATAGAACTTTGGGATTTGGTCATTTTAAAACATCCAATCCTAAGATTGAGAAAAAAATTTGCCCATTGGTTGTTTTCGGGCTTTGCGCCCTTTATATATATAGGAGAGAGTGAGAGTACATACTTTTTATGTGTTCATATTTGTCATTTTGTTTAAATAGTTTTCTCTGTAATTTAATGTGTACAGCTTCCAACTTTAAAATACATTATAAGGTGTATAAATCCATACATTGCTCAAAATGAAGAGGAACATCATTCATTCCCAAAAATTGTCCAAATCAACTTTATTGCTTATCCAAATCATAGGGCTTTTATCAAAGACCTGTCTAAATTCAGAAGTTTTGTGATTTTTATGCAAATTTACAGATCCATACTTTTTTTTTTAGAAGAACAACAAATTTTGTAAGAACCTCAGGAACCCAAAATCAGTTTGATAAAACTCGAAAAATTGTTGTCAAAAGAAAATTGACAGTTTCTTAAATTCTAGCTTTCCCTTTGAGAATTTTTGAAATTGGAAACTTTTAGGAACATCCTTGGTTTATAAGCTTTCATTTTTTAAAACAATTTGATGAAAATCGGTTTAGTAGGACTCTTAGAATCATGGTTGCATATAGATGTGGCAGAGATAATCACACACAATTTATTTGAAAAATGACAACCGAGACATGGGAAGTGAACCCAGAAACTTTTAGTTTTGCAGTCTGGTGCTTTACCACTGAACTACCCAGGTGTCTCTTGAACATTCACTCATTATTTAAGGCAGTGATTCTTAATGAGGCAATTAGTGGTGTATGAGACTGAATATGAGATAAACCAGGATAGCTCAAGTGGTAGTGGTGTGAGAAAGTAAAAAAAAAAAAAAAAAAAAAAAATTGCTTCAAAAATTAATTAATACCCTTTTATAATTTGTTTTGAGAGTTGCCAAGTTTACTTTTTCAATTGAAAGTAAAGTCGAATGAAATAGTTTGAAATATCTTTAAGCTTAATTATTTTTAAATATGTTTTGTGCTGTAAAAAAAATAGTTATATCATTTTAGGTATTAAATATACCATACAAAATGTTATACTGCAAAAACGATTAACATATTCTGACCTAAAATGTTATGTATTATCAAACTCAAAATGAGACAAATGGCACATTTATGTATAGTTAAGCTTCCAAAATTTTCATTAATGAGGCTTTTTTTTTTTACTTTTTCGAAAATAGGTTAAAGCTGATGAATATTTAAAACCAATCGAAGCTTTGCACACCCTTATTATTGATAGGTAATCCATATTGCGATTGGTTTGCCGCAATTCTCCACTTACCAATCCTGGATAAACGTTGTCCGCTATCTGATTAATGTACTCCAATCTTGGTCTTCCTCTTGAGTTTCTCCCTTACACACCTCCTTCTATAATTATTATCTTCGTCAAATGATCATGTTAACTCTTCTTTGCTGCTGTAAACCTTTCCAAAGTTTCCTTTCTTCATTTCCATTTCTTAGCACTTTTGTATATGATATCATCTCCATCCATGATATTTTCAACATTCTTCTGCAGCACCACGTTTCAATTGCTTCTAATTTTTTCCTCTTAGTTGCGCTAACGGTACATGTTTTACATCGGTAAAGCGCCAGGTTTCATACACATGCTTATAATAGAAACCTTTTCCTAATTTCCAAATTTATGCTAGTCGAGGTTAGTAATGTCTTCTGTTAAGAAAAGCTTTCTTTGTGTGCGTGATTCTACTTATAATATCTTTCTTGCTTCTATGGTAGTAACTATTGCCATTTTAAGCATTGTATATAAATGTGTAATGCGCCAAATGATATGGCATATTTTTAACTTGCTTAGTCGAGTTAATGCTACTATCTAAGCTCCAATGTGAATCATGCACTTTGAGTGAGAGGGGGGAGAAATACATACATTTCACAGCCTTATGTAAAGCTTCAGAAACAGCAATAAATGTACAGGTCTATATGTCAATCAATTTACTTAGTCTTTTATAAGTTGTTAAAAGGGATCAGTCTAAGAATCCAACTGTCACCCTAAATAAAATTCTTCGATAACAGAACAAATTAACACATTATAACATTACTTCTTTTTTTTCTTGGCACAGCGTCTTATTACCCATTCGGGTTATATGCCTATGTACTAATTATTAGGTTAATCGTTTTAGGGATGAGGAAGGTTATATTTATAGGAAGTGTAACAGCATTTGTGTGGAAGAAGAGTCTTAAACTTTTTGGAAAAACCACCCTCAGCACACCCGACTGAGATTTGAAACTTCGATCTCCCTGTCATCAGCAGTCTAGTGTACTACCAAAGTGACACCTTAAGCTATACGGCCACTGAAGCGGGTCTTAAAAAATTAGTATCTTTTTTTTAATCTATTGCATTAACATTCAGTAAAATCATGTTTCGTTTTATTTACCAAAATGTAAGACCATCCAGTTTTTAAGGGTTGGTTTGAGGGATATATTTTTTTTGCCACCGTATCTCAACACCTGTCCTGGCTATAGGCATATTAACTAATTACAAACTGTGTTAGGCATGAGGAAGGTTAAAATTAGAGAAAGTGTACCCACATCAATGTGGAAAAAAAGTGGAAAAATATTTAGGAAACAACAGATTCTGTACACCCTACTGGGATTCAAACCCTGATCTCCCCATCATAGGAAGTTTGGGTCTATTGGGAGAATAACACCTTTGACCATTCGACCATTGAAGTGGGTAAATATATATTAGTTTGTAACACCAAGCATCACATTTATATCATTTGTTAAGGGAAGATATATATTTAATTAAAAAGATTATTTAATAACGGTGTATAACTGATTATTTCATACTTTATGTGGATATGGGTATATTTTATGTTCTTAAGGTGATGTAGTCTTAGCAAATGTTTGGGTGATGGTATCTCAAAGGGACTTAACTTAAAGTATTTGTGTAGCATAACAATACCAAAGCAATGTATTTTTAATGTAAACTTTTAGTTTTAAAAAGAGTGACATGTAAATAATTATGTATTTTATGTTTGTTATGTAAATAACCTCACTGCACATTTTAACATTATCTTTTCTTGGAAATGTTTGATAATGTTTTTGAGATTTTTTTCCTCCCTCTTATTATTTTAATGAGAGCTGGTAATTACTAGTCACTGTCCAAAATTGACTTAATAAATGTTGTCCATGCGTGAAACTTGCTAGATGTGGTTGATTAATATAAGAATCATTCTATTCCAATAAAATAGAAATCCATGCTATTATTTATAATATACCTATCTACATTAACAAATTATGTCAGAAATGTATTCATTGATAGCATTTGCTTTCAAAGTACAGCAAAACCCCAGTATTCTAAAATTCCAGATAATTCGAAAATATTTTCTGGAAAACGGAGGAAAAAATACTAAGTCAAATGAAGTATATTTTATTATAAACTCAAAGTTAAAAGAGCATTATAAGAAAGTGATAGTAAAGACTAAATATTTACATTTTGTAGTCAACACAATGTGTTTCCATGTAACTAAAAATAGCTATAGTACTGTAAAAATACATACTTTAAATATAAAATTATAGTATAATATGTTAAGTTTTATAAAACCCATTCAACTGTAACTTAAAATGTGTGAAAAAACTCTGTCTCCAGATTAATCCGAATGTTCGCTAAAGCCGAACAAGCTTTGGTCCCAATTAGTTTGGATTACAAGGTTCTACTTTAGTAGATAATTTTAAAGTTCAACTGAATGGAAAAACGTCAGTTGACCAATGTGATTAAAAAGTTGTCCAGGCAAGAGTTGGGTAGTAGAAGAAGCAAGGGTAAGATTGTATGGTCATGTAATAAGGATGTTGGAGTAGTACATGAGATAATAGAGGAAGCTATGGTAGATGGTATGGTCATGTATAAGGATGTTGGAGTAGTGCATGAGATAATAGAGGAAGCTAAGGTTAGATGGTATGGTCATGTAATAAGGATGTTGGAGTAGTGCATGAGGTAATAGAGGAAGCTATGGTGAGATGGTATGTCATGTAATAAGGATGTTGGAGTAGTACATGAGATAATAGAGGAAGCTAGGTGAGATGGTATGGTCATGTAATAAGGATGTTGGAGTAGTGCATGAGATATAGAGGAAGCTAAGGTTAGATGGTATGGTCATGTAATAAGGATGTTGGAGTAGTGCATGAGGTAATAGAGGAAGCTATGGTGAGATGGTATGGTCATGTAATAAGGATGTTGGAGTAGTGCATGAGATATAGAGGAAGCTAGGGTGAGATGGTATGGTCATGTAATAAGGATGTTGGAGTAGTGCATGAGATAATAGAGGAAGCTAGGGTGAGATGGTATGGTCATGTAATAAGGATGTTGGAGTAGTGCATGAGATAATAGAGGAAGCTAGGGTGAGATGGTATGGTCATGTAGTAAGGATGTTGGAGTAGTGCATGAGATAATAGAGGAAGCTAGGTTAGATGGTATGGTCATGTATAAGGATGTTGGAGTAGTGCATGAGTAATAGAGGAAGCTAGGGTGAGATGGTATGGTCATGTAATAAGGATGTTGGAGTAGTGCATGAGATAATAGAGGAAGCTAGGGTGAGATGGTATGGTCATGTAATAAGGATGTTGGAGTAGTGCATGAGATAATAAAGAAGCTAGGGTGAGATGGTATGGTCATGTAATAAGATGTTGGAGTAGTGCATGAGATAATAGAGGAAGCTAGGGTGAGATGGTATGGTCATGTAATAAGGATTTGGAGTCCATGAGATGAAGTATGTAGGAAAAAAAAACCCAAGGAAGACCAAGAAAGAGATGGGATGTGCAGATAACTGTGAGTGAAGGAAAAGAATGGTGGAAGGATAGAGGAAGATGGAGGCATCTTATTAAACTGACCCAGCCATAGGCTGGAAACAGTCTTATGACCACCAGATAGCATTTATCTGCCAGATAAAATGTATTAATCCATCACATTTTTATCGGGAGGTTTAAGTACCTTATGACTTTTATCTGAAAGTTAAAATTGGCATTGCCATAGTGACACGTTGTTTTTCATGAGGTTTCACCTAATTATAATCTGTTTTTAGGTTAAAATCTTGGTTCGCGTGTTTAGTAAACACAAGCCCAGGTTCTAACTATATATACATGGTGGCTAAAGACAGGGAAAACCTGGAAAAGTCAGGGAATTTTTGAATGACAGGGAAAACAAGGAAATGTCAGGGAATTTAACTAAAAATAAGGAAAAGTCAGGGAATTTAAAAATATGTCTAAAAATCCCATTAATTTTGCAACTAAACACTAAAACAAAAGTTAATAATACCTAAATAAAATAACATTTTAATTTTTTAAATAACTGATAAAACTGTTTTTGTTTAGTAAATACAAACTTTTTTAATATGTGATCAGTAATAAATAAAACAAGTCATCATCCACCATTAAAACTAAAAAAAAAATAGTCAGGGAAAATTGAAAAATGTTGCCTGGAAAACCTGGAAAAGTCAGGGAATTTTGTAAAATATGTTTTGTAGCCACCCTGATATAAAGTTGGAACATTTAATTCCTACTTTTATATAAACTGACAAGCTATTTGTAGAGTTATATAAGAACAAATTATTTAAATGTGGGTACAATAAATGAAATTATGTAAACGTTGTACCAAACTATCGACCACATTTTGGCAGACACCGAAATTAGTACTTGCAAGGCAACTTAGCTTCTGCGCCCACGTGATGCTATCTGTTTTCTCGAACTTGTTTGGCGCCAGAATTTAACAAATGTTGAGTGATGTCGCCACTCTGCACTCGCTAGGTTGTAACAGTAGCAGCAGGGTTTATACGCATGCGCGCACCAGTAAAAGCAGTACTAATCTTGTGTTTTCTGCATAAAAATATATTTAGCCTACAGATAGCTATCGGTAGATAAATTCAGTTCATAATATGTGTAAAATATTAAAGTGGCTGGTAACCTTTATCTGATCGCTAACTTTAACCTCCCGATAGCAATATTCATCCGGTAGTCATAAGACCGGCCCTTAGAAGATTTACATGTTAAGTATTGATAAATTACTCAATTATTGGGACAACAGGCGAAGGGTTGGCTATTAAACTGGTATTTACTATCAAAGGATGGATATTACCATTAAACCCCCTCCTTTAATACCCAACAGCCCTGGGACATTAACAGCTGTTTCAGTGTCAAAAATAATGACTTAAGTGTCTATCTAATTCTTATGTTCCGAGTTCTTAATGACATGGGTGTTTATACTTAATAATTTAATTTAATAAATTGTATGCTCACTATAAATACTAACTAGTTAATGAATAAATGAGCTAAAGAAAATATAAAAATAATCTCTGTAGCATATTCTTACTTTTTTTTTAACATAGGTAATTTGGTATATAGTTTACCTAATTTTCTGCAAACTCTGATGGAAGATATCTTTAAAATGTGTTGGAATTTTGATCCAAATTTGTTTTTTTAAATGTTTTTATTTTTACCTTTGAGAATATTGGTTGCAAACTCAACCTTCGTAGTTCATAATAAGCATATCAAACAATTAGCGAATCCGCACATAATGCCAAGGGACAATTTGGCACAAAAAAAATTAAATCACTATAAATCATTGATATTTTATTTTGTATGGAAGTTATTGCAAGTATGCTGAAGTGAAAAGTGTTTATATTATATTTATTATCCCTGTAATTTAACATGTAATCAGTTATATATTTCTTATTGTAGGTTATATTTCTTTGATTGTAATAGTACAGTCCAATTTTCATATGAAGAACCTTTTAGAAAATACATTTTTTTTTTGGGCCCAAAATTAATAACATTTTACTATTGTATTAGTATTAATGTGATTGCTATATATCACATGTCTTGACGTTTGTATCTGTGAATGTAGATATAGTAACTTTTTATAGCTGTCAGAGAAGGTTATTTCTATTAGAATTGGACTATATTTATATCCAGCTCAGTGTTAGTGATAACTTAAATCTACGTATACTAGATAGGACCAATATTTTTATCCAGACAATGAATACAAAACATTCATAAAACTTTTATTTGAAAAATAAAATTAGAAATATATATATATATTTCACATAGCAAACCTTCTCAATGCAGCTAATTCCAAAAACCTGTGCCTTAAGGGTCCCAGACAAGACTGCAAGCACTATTCACTGAAAGTCATGCTCAGATTCTTATATCCTAAATCACAGCTTAATATGTTGGCACTTACTGGGGCAACAAAAATAAATGGTTGGCAGCATGTGCAAAATATTTGTATGGCTCTCATTCACGACGTTTTACGCATATTGTCATTAATAAGTAGAGGTTTTATTTAACTATGTATTCATTGTTGGATATGTTATAGTTTACAAACGTAAAAAAAATATGAAATAAAATAATATATGGATTTTCACATCTAATCATTTCTTGTTTAATGTTTTCAGACACTTTTTTTTTCCCCCTTACATTACTTACACTAATATACAGGTTGTTAAAAAATAAGGCTTTAATTCAAGCTTGTGAAATGAAAGAGTAAGAGAAATAATTAATGAGTAGCTGTGAAGAACAAGATGAGAAGGCATGACTTAGGTGGTACAGTCATGTGAAGAGAATGGAGAAGGAGAAGATACCAAAGGAGACGTTGGATATTGAAGCGAGGGGTAGGAAGGAGGCCAAGATGAACACCAAGGGACAGGTGGCTGAAGGGAGTGCAATTAAGTGTGGAGGAGAGAGGAGAAGACTAGGTCATTGTGGAGGAGAGAGGAGAAAACTAGGTCATTGTGGAGGAGAGAGGAGAAGACTAGGTCATTGGGGAAGGAGAGAGGACAAGAGATCTTAGGTATTGATGGAGGAGAGGGGGAGGAGAAGACCTAGGTCAGGTGGGTGAAGGAAGGCAAATAGGTATTGTGGAGGAGAGAGGAGAAGACTAGGTCATTGTGGAGGAGAGAGGAGAAGCTAGGTCATTGTGGAGGAGAGAGGAGAAGACTAGGTCATTGTGGAAGGAGGGGAGAAGGGAACTAGGTATTATTCAACGAGAGGGTAAACTAGGTCATTGAATGGAGAGAGAGAGAGAAATAGCTTCATTTGGTATTGATGAGAGGAAATGACTTTGTTACATATTGAGAACATCTAAAGACTAGGTCTTGTGAGTAGGGAACAACTTATCAGAGGGTACAGGAATGACAGGTCGCTGGAGGAGATCACCAGTCAAAACAAGAATCCCCCTGACCTCATTGGATTTTGATGTAGCATTAAATAGGTGGGAGATAAAAACGAGTGATTGTAGTGTGTCTTCTCTATATTAGTTTTGTCTCAGACGATTTGAATGAAGCCAAGGATTTTTCAAAGAGCACCCAACAGTCTGTTACGATGTGAAATTTGTGTTGAAATGGAAGCACAACATTTAGGCCACGTAAGCAGTTTCAGCTGTGACTGGGGCTCTTCGACAATAAGGCGCTGATTTTAACGAGTAAACAAAAATTAGTATTAAGTGTTAATAAAACATAAATACTTACTTTTCTGCAAGGACTCTGACTGTTTCCCATACGGCTTGCACATGGCCGGCCGGACACATGTTTTCATGCGGGACATATTCTTCATGACCTCGGCAAACGCACGCACAATCTTCTCTTGCCCGACTGGAACATGAGTGAAACAGTAGTCACAAGTCATGGTTTTATTAGAAGTAATTGGTTCTAGTGAAGATACAGGAGCTCTGACAATTTTCAGTAAAGGTTGACTTTAATACACCTATCTTTATTTAGGGTTGGCCTTGCAGTGTGGCAGTGCGCGCAGATTTCTTATATTGGTTTAGAGCTTTTCACATAACACGTTTTAGTTCTTGTTATTTGACTAACATGTGAATCCACATAACACCTGGAACATATCCAGTAAGGGGTTGACCTTACTACTTTTAAAGGTATTTAAGGACGAGGGAGTGGGGATTTGTTATTAAATATGTGTCAAAATCTTATCTAGAACTCCAAAACTGTGGTACGTGCTGTAGCACCAAGTTTTTTATATATATAAAACAAAATAATGCAGATTTTGACAAGATGCCATGGACTTTATAAACCTTTCTTCCCCTTTTCATGGCTTTGTTTAGCTTACCAGTATAGACTTTATAAAAATTCGGCATGTCTGTTTATACAGAAGTTAGCTGATATTTGTTTCCTCTTTTCCATACCATTACACATTAGCGTAAATGCGTAGCACCCAAATGGGTAGTAAAATGCGGTGCTATTAATAATAATTAAAAGAATCGAACTCAAGATTTTGATGGATGTTGACGTTTTATGACCCCCTGAATCTGAAAAAATATTTTTTTGTGATACCATCTGTTTGTTTCTCGGCCTAGAGCAGAAATCATTTTACTGATCAGGCTAAAACTTGGTATCCAAGGTTTTCAGAAGGTTTGAATTATCTAACTGACCCTAAAATTAAGGGTAGTTTACTTAAGAATGAACAAGAAAAAATCGATTTTCTCAATATTTACTCTAACGATTTTGATTGAATCTCATATCTAGGCACTACTTAACATGGTGTTAGACCGCAATCGAGGTATACCGACCGAGTAGCCGTTGTCAATTGGCAACTTCCATGGATAGAGTGTCAAGTGGTCAGCACAATGAACCCACTGGCCATTAATCTTAGTTTTCTAAACAGGAGTCACTACTTTCCCATGGAAATTAATCCTGATTTGTCCTCATAAGGTTGAGTTGAATCTCGGTGCAGAGCTGCTTCTTCACATACTGCTTAGCCCACTGCTTAATATTACAAATAAAATAATTCTAACTTTCCCATGAAAATTACCTTAACCCTTTTAGTGCCACACCTATTTCAGAATTTGTGCGCAAAGAGTGCCAAAGGCCTGTTAGGTTTTGTGCGCAAAGAATTCCACATCTATTTCCTCATTTTTTTAAGGGTTTGCAAGAAAATTCACTAAACCTTTATTTATAAAGCAATTATTTTGATATAATTTTAATTCATATGTACTGTTCTTTAATAATAATAAATTAATACAATTTAGTTAAAATATTTAATTTCGAAATTTTAAATTTTTTTCAAAACTAATGCTAATTAACATATTTAAAAAAAATTATGAATAAATTTCAATATCATTTTGTTGTAGTGCGTTTAGTTTTATATAAAAAAACAAAGTTTTGAATATATATGATTATAAATAGTAGTTACAGAAATTGATATCCTACATTAGATATTTTTGGGCCATTTTTGCTTAGGTACAGTAGCCCCATGGCTTCTTTGGTGCTGACTGAAAGTTCACAGCTGACTGTCAGAAGTGACAGCTGCTAAACACATGTTTTTTGCAGATCATTTGGTTCGGCGTAGGGATACATTATTTGGTCTGGTATCTTTTCAAAGCCGTCAGCTGTCAGCTGTGAGCTGTCAGTCAGCACCAAAGAAGTCATGGGGCTAATGTACCTTACAGCAAGATATATTATATTGCTTACCTCATGAATAAATATTTTATAATGAATAATTTCATATTTTTTAAAAATATTATATAAATTTATAAAGTCATTATACCTATTTACTTACATTGTTAAAGAAATTTTTTCATTCACATGACATAACATAAAAATCTAAATAGTATTTTTTTATATACTCAGAACAATTTAACCCGTACATTTCAAAACTGTTTACAAAACTGTTTACAAAACTATTTACATCAGTATGAAAGTGAGCCGCAGTTTTGTTTTATCATGCAGCTCGTACGTAAACCAGCTTTGCACTTATCACATTGAGTACGTTACTGTCTCATTGTAAATGTACTAAACTTCCAGTTTCAATAACAACTATTTACGATTGATTTTTGTTGCCAACCTTATATAAAATTATAGAGGGAAATGTTCTCTTTTCAGTGATATATGACATTACTACACTATCTATCGGATAAATGGAGAACTAGCTCAAATCTGGAGAACCAACCTCATCGGCTCTGGCACTTTTAGTGATAGTAGGCGGAGCCGATCAGATCGGCTCGTGGAATTTAAAGGATTAAGGGTACTTTACATAAGCGGAAATTAATAATGTTGAGGTAATATATATTTATGCTCGGTATTTTGCTCTAAGTTGAACTTTTTTTTGTTTTGTAATATAATAGCACTGAGAAGGTCGCAATATGGCAAACAATTTTGTGTAATAAACTCAAATTATAATTATGGGTGTGCGAAAGTAATTTGTTAAATGCAAAGTGAAGTGTGAATCATTCAAAGCAAAGTCTTAAGTCAAAATAAAGTTAATGTTACTGTAACATAACACTACTTGTAGTTTTTAAATCATCCAAAAGTGCATCTAGATAAAGAGGTAGGTTCATATTAATTAATCACTCATATAAACCTGATGATTTCCACATGTCTATCACAGACTCTGCCTTAAAATATGAGTGAAGAATGACCCTGGGCACAGGGTTAAGAGCATTGGCGTGCTAAGCCAAAAGTCTAGGGTTCAATTCCCGTGTCCAGGTGTCATTTTTAAACTTACAGATTATGACATATTATTTTATGCTGACATTTGCATTCAACTACGCTTAAGTTATATCTGTCATACTAGTCTAACTAGTCTCGTGTTTTTTATCACCACATATTACAACCTGTTCAGATTATACACGTATATAATAATCTATGTTAAAATACTGTTTAATAGCCGTTTTAAAAATAATTATATGTTGAGATATGTCATATTTAGGTATATATTTCAAATATTTTCATGGTATATTGAAGTTTTCTTTTTTTTAAATGTTTTGAAATGTTTTGAATGTGCGAAGGTTATTGTGGGTGTCAAAGTGAAAGAGATTTGACCTTCAACTTTGTCCTTTTTAAAGCCCTGCAATTCCCTAGTTATTATAATTAATCAGCTGCTTACAGAAATTTGAGATCTTAGCTCAGTCAGTAGCATGTCTGTCTACTGAGCTAAGGGCTCCAAGTTCGATTCTCGACATGGCCGAAAAATTTATCATTGGTGAAATATGAGTTTACCCTTTCACAGTGATGAATTGATGAATTAACGATCAAGGACTGGATGTTGTGCCTGTCCTAGTCTTAAGTTAGATTATAAGGCATATGAAGCTACGACAGGCCTAGACAGCCGAAAGTGGAAAATATATTACTTGAATAAAAAATTGACCAGATGCAGGCGGGAAATAATAATGGATGTTAAAAAAAAAACTTTTTCCAAAATTATGGCAGGTTAGCGCGAGACATCCATTAATAACTATGCTCAACATTTCAAAGTAGAATCACAATACACCAATGTGCAACCGCTGAGGAAGAAGAGTTTAGTTACCTTCGTTGTTGGTCACGCCTCTCTTGTCTCCTTCCCCAGTACCACTGATATTATTATTGTTATTATTATTACTACTACTGTTGGTCCATGCGCCGTTGTGTAAGGCCAGCAAGTCCTGCAAAAAAAGTCCCATCAATGTTAAAATCATTGAACAAACGGCTACCGCTCCAATTTAGATCGGAAAATGCAAACACACACCTAGCCTCAAAATAATAGGGTTACATGCCATCATATATTAACAAAATATGTGTTTGGCAAATTTTTCAAGAGTAAGAGAGAGAGAAAAAGTGTGTTTACTCAGGGATGTCCAAAGGGAGGAACAAATGGGGCAGTTTACTACTCATTACTCAAAAAGATTGTCAGAGTGAATTTAGGAGCGTGATACTGACATATACCTTGTTGGCGCTTGACAGCCCATCCAGATTTTCCAGGTTGGCTCGGAGGAAGTCTGCTAACTTGTGATCGGGTATCTGCGGTGATGGTGGGGGTTGTTGTTGTTGTTGTTGTTGCTGGGGAGGTTCGTATTGCGGGGGTGGAGGCTGGACCTGTGATACGACAGAGGCCATAGCTCCGCTCATCTTACCACCCCCTCCACCCATCTTGTGGTCATGACTGGACGGTTGTGTTGGCATGTTGCGGTGCTGCTGCTGTTGTTGTTGTTGTTGAAGCTTTTCGCTGGTCCTCTGCTTGTCATTCGCTGGGGGGTTTAGGCCCGTTAGGTCAACAGGGCCCCCTGGTGGGTGATGCAAAGGATGAGGGAGCGGCAGGGTGAACTCTGGAGTGCTGGGATAGCCGCTGCTGCCCCCGCGGAGGAGATTTGAGGCGTCGGGAGCTGGTAAGTGACAAAGCGAAATATTGAGGGGGGATGATAAAATAATATAAAAACTAAAAAAAAAATCTAAAGAGGATTAGTTATTCAGTATTTTATGTCTAGTAGTAGGATCAATAGAAAGATTAGAAAATATTATTTTAAAAAGTATGTAGGCTACTTTTAAAATACGTCAAATTAAAAAATGTAACAAAAAATTATTATTTTTATCTAAATTATATCAAATTAGTCGACTCAACAAAACATGAATTTCAACAAACATCAGCAGTTGCCTGGAGAGAGACCCCCTCAGTATACCCGACTGAGATTCGAACCATAATCTCGCCCTCATCGGGCAGTTCAGTCTGTTGAGAGAGTGTAGACTTTAGACAATTTGACTACCAAAGCGGGTCCAGGAACATAAACAAATACCGGGGTTAAGACAAGAGCATGGATACTGTCAACTCACCGGTGGACTCTGGTATGTAGGTAGGGGCCCCGCTCATGTGCTGCTGCAGAGACTTGTGGGACATCTCCAAGGACTTCTGAGACAGTTCCACCAAGGTGTTCTTGTAATAACGGCAAGCGGGGTTGGGACAGTTTTGGACCACCTCTACAATGAACTCCTTCTCCATGCCGAAACACTCTCTGCCGATCGTGTAAGACTCCATCACCTGGTACAGTTCAAGGAGAATCAGTGAACCTTTGAAGTGTCAAACAGGGTGTCCAACCAAACTATATTTTTAAATTCCCCAATTTTTCCAGGTTTTCCAGAGCCAATTTCAAACTTTTCCAGATTAGGCCTATATATTATATCACCGCATCCTACTTTACTACCTGTTTAGGCTGTACGCATATATAATTACCAATGGGGTACGAGGAGAGGGAGATCAAGGTTTGAATCTCAATCGGGTGAACTGGGGTGTTTTTCTCTAAATTGATGTCCACTCTCCCTCCACGAATATGCGGGTTCACTTCCTCTAAATTCAACCTTCCCAATTCCTAACCCATTAGCGTAATTAGTACTTAAGCATATAACTTGGATGGGTAGTAAGACACGGCGCTAAATTAATTATTCCAATGGGGTAGGGATGAGGAAGGTAGCATTTTAGAGATAATCTTCCTGCATTTGTGTGGAAGGATAATGAGAAACCATTTAGGGAAAACCACCCTTAGTAGACCCGACTGGGATTCAAACCCCAATCTCCTCTTCATCAGCAGGCCAGTCTAACATTAGAGTGACACCTTCAATCATTCAGCCACTGAGGTGGATTATGTTGTGTGTGTGTGTATTAAGTATATTACAAACATTATTTTACTAAGATCAGAACTTAATGTAATCATATTTTTAAATGTAAACACATTCTGAAATTGTGTGGCTCTATGAAGGGATTTCAGCCTAAAGCGATTACTAATATGGGTAAAGCAATCTCAGGTTTCAGTGAGATCATAATAATCCATCAAAAGATCACCATGCACTCGTTTATTCTAAAGGTGTTGTGAAACATTCTTTTTTTATTAATCAAATAGCTGAAGCTATTATTTATGCTTTTTAGTGAGGAATTATCCATCTAGATATCATATTCTGAAAATTAAAAAATGACACTTGGACACGGGAATGAACTCGGTCCTTTGGGTTAGTACGTCAATGCTCTAACCACTGAGCTATCCAGGAATTGTCTTGTGTCCAGGGTCATTCTTCACTCATATTTTAAGGCAGAGTTTATGATAGACGTGCAGAAATCGTCGGCTACAAATTTGTGCTTTTTTAGTAGGATCACGAGATATCAGTGGTTAGAGCATTGACTTACTAAGCCAAAGGTCCCAGGTTCGAGTCCCGTGTCCAGGTGTCATTTTTCAATTTTCAGAAGATGATATCTAGATGGAGAATTCCTCAAAAAAAGCATAAATAATAGCTTCGGCTATTTGATTCATAAATATGCAATCCCTACAATTATAATAATTGTACATGTGGACAGCAATAAGCCAACTACAGAGTCGAAGATGGCTGCGTTATCTGATAGCTCGTGATCATAAAAAATCACAAATTTGTAGCCGACGATTTCTGCACGTCTATCATAGACTCTGCCTTAAAATATGAGTGAAGAATGACCCTGGGCACGGACTATTCCTGGATAGCTCAGTGGTTAGAGCATTGACATACTAAGCCAAAGGTCCCAGGTTCGATTCCCGTGTCCAGGTGTCATTTTTCAATTTTCATATTCTTTTTTTTAAGTGTCTTCGTCCTATGACATAATCAAATTCTTACGCATGCACATAACCCATGACTCATCTTTGGCTAATGACGCACGCAGAGAGGTGGAAAGGCTATACGAAAATCACATGTCACTTTGAGAATTGATATTAGTATCTGCAACAGGGTCAATGGAGCTAAGAGTTCTGTGTGATATCAACTGGCAGAAAAATGTTATGTTGAATATTGTAAATAAAAGTTGTGTATTTTTTTTAAGCAAAAATTTTAGAAATTTTGTAAAATTCCCTGACATTCCCCTGTCTTCCAGGTTGCTTGACACCCTGGTTACAAAGTTTATAAGAGTGTATTATTGTTAACAAGAGACAGCTTCAAACTAACCTTGCTCAACAGATAGTCAGAGATGGATTTCAAAATCTCACACAAAACCTTGAGCATAGTATTAAAATATGTTCTTATCAGGGATGTGCGAGATCTAGAAAAATTTCAGTTCAAGATGAGTTTTAATATGTGTTCATCTTTGACTTGAAAAATTTACAAAACTCAAAGTTTTCAAGTTTAATTAATTTGGTTCAATTTTAAGCTATCATTTTCAAAACAAAGTTATCAATGGTGAATGGTCTGAGGTGTCGACTTTCGTAACAGACTGAACTGCTTGGTGATGGAAGATTGGGGTTTGAATCACGGTCGGGTGTAGAGAGTTCCCCCTCCCTCCCCCAATGGTTTCCCATTCTCCCTCCCCATAAATGTGGGGTACATTTCCTATAAATTTCCACCTTCCTTATCACCACCATATTAGTGTATTGCTGCAAATAATGTGTCCAATAGGAATATTGTTTGTTTAATTTCATTTTTAAGTCGTTCACCAATATAATCTTCATGTTAAAACCTCTCTATAAAAAGGAACTATAGTGTTTACATCTACCTAACTTCACAACTTTGCAATTTCGACAATTCAAAGTTGGCCAATTGTGTTCCAGTAACAAAGTAAGCTGTAAATATTTGTTTTACAGCTTCATACAATAGTAGATTAAATGTATTTTATCAGCTATAATGATTCAATTAGTTCGCAAAGCTCACGAGAGCTTTGTTCATAGTTGTAATAAAAACAAATACTTGCGACTTTATTTCATTTAGGGCAGTTAACAAGTAGTTTCTAAACCCACAGATTAATCAGAACACAACTTACAAACTAACTTAATATAGCAAAGTAAGGCTAATATAAAACAAACACGGCCCTAACAACTAATAATTGGATGATCAAACTCATTTAAAAAAAAATAAATTAAAATCTTGGTACAGTACCGTAGTGCCTGGAATCGAAAAGAAAATAAGCAAGTGGTCACATGCTTCGACTGACCTAGGAGAGGATGGCGAGGAGGGTGACTCGGTGCCAATTAGTATTGACCAATTTGCTTACAAAGAACCCTTTGAAATTCCTTCCACATCAGCAATTTAAATTGCAAACCTAAGTAAACAGCATAAAGAGGGTGAATTTTAAGAGAATGTCACCACTTTTTACAACAGTGTTTGTTCGAAACTCAATGGAAAGTCCCAGGAAGATGGATTGTATGTGTGTGTGGTGGGTGGGGGGGGGGGGTGCAGTGTTGGGTATTTCCACCCATTTTCTCCAAAAAGTATTTTTAATTGTGTATTTTAGTATTCCTCCAGCGTGCACATAAGCTGGAAGCTTAAAACTGAATTAAATTGGTTATTTAGAAAAGACCTATTTCCACTTTTCAACCAAAATTCTTATTTTTTTTTATATAGAATAGAGTACTACTATAGAAAGCACATATCCCATGCGGAAATGCCACTTCATGAGGCTTCAAATATTATAAAGGCTATATAGAAAAGAAAGCATCTCTGCTATAGTTTTACCCCAAAAATACATTTATTGTTTTAGATTTTTATATCAATCCATCCAAATTTCATCAAGTGGTATTGGTCATTTTTTATTCTATACCTCCATGTAAAGTATTTCAACTAGTATATTGGTCCCAACACTAGATTAAATTATTTAGTAATATATATTATTTGTTTAAATATTTAGGATACTGTTTCTGTTTTGTTTTCATATAATGAAGTATTTAATGTATGTTGGCATTTTTTTACGCCATCAAGTGTGTTTGTGTATAGTTAGCTAGGTTGACTTGGTCAATTATAGGTATTTTTGTGTCGCAAGGTTGGACAAGCTGACACTTAAATTCACATCAAAGAACTCTGTGAGACATTGGAGAACTAACTGTTCTAGTAACTTTTAAATGTGAAAATAAAAGTAGGTAAGAAGAAGTCGGAAATTTGAAAGTACTTCAAATAAGGGAAAAATCTAGTACATTAATTTATGAGACATCTATCACAATGAAAATTTATTTTTGTACATTTTAATTACTTCTCTATTTTATCACCCGTCTTGATATTTTCTATTTTTTTAGTCTCAGCCAATTATTTGTGCTATAACAAATGGTGGTAGATGCAGTGATATATAATTTTTCGTTCACCTATCTGAAATAACTTTTGTTTTCTCTTTGAATTGCTTTGGCGAATATATATTATACATTATAATATCTTATATTGGATCCATTCATGCAGGTTTTATTTTGAGAATGATTAAAAGAAAATTTTATTGAAGATGATTTAAAAAAGAATTGTATATGACACATAAAAAAAACTCATATATATTTAGAAGTTTTTTGTTGTTTGTTTTATTAAAAGTTCTTAAATTGACACATTTCATTTTGATATACATTCTTTTTACATTGTGGTGGAGTTATCCTCATTGTTGATCCACTGGAGACCTGTTAGTGAGTATTGTTCCTGTGACGACACCACCACGAGAGTCAGGATTTCAAGATATTGTTGTGTGATATTGATTATCTTTGGTGCTATTCAGTTGGTCCCAAGAGAAAGTTTTCTCGTGCCCATTCAAATTTGATTTCTCTGACCGAGTTTATTAATAATGGTACCTACCCTTATATTTAACTTTATTAGTCTGACCCCAGTAATATCATTTAATAGTATTTTCTTTTATTAAAACTGGTTGGTTGTCACGTTATCCCCGAGAATATATTACAATATTTAAGCATTCCTTTCAAAAAAGCCATATTCCTAGAGATTTGGCCTTTTCTAACAGATTTTTTATCTCTCCTGTAAAACTTGAAATTTTAGGAAATATGGCCTTTTTGAAATGACCGGTTAAGTTATGTTTAAAGCGCTTTAAGATTTCTTGGAGAGCATTTAAAAATACATTAATATCTATCTCATCCACTTTGGTGGCTGCGTTGTCTAATGCGCTACTCTTGCAGTAGGCTAGACTGCCGATGACAGGGAGATCGAGGTTTGGTCCAGGTGTATTGAGGGTGGTTTTACACTCTCCCTATATGCAAATGTGGGTACACTTCCTCTGAATAAAGCGTTACTAATCCCTAAAACCACTAGCATAATTAGTACATAAGCATATAGACCGAACGGGTAGTAAGACAATAAGATGTAGTGCTAAAAAAATATATATTTATCTCTTGTTGGGGGAAACTTCACCATAAGTCACCTCTAAAAAAACTGGGTAGTTCAATAAGCTCTTTATGTTTTTGTATTTCTAATTTAGCTTTATATGGTGTTCCATTTTTATCATGTTTCTACACTAAGGATTTAATTCTTGAAATAAGATGCTTAAGATATTTAAATATTTTTATTTTTTCTTTCTACTGGTTTGACAGTTAGATATACAATTCGTTTAATTTATTACTTAATAATGAGGGATTTTTCTTTTAATTCGTTTTATTCAATAGGTGATGAAAATTTAAAAATGTTGTTTGGCTTACCATCTTTCCTTTCAATAGTTATTATAGGGAGGTTCAAGTCCCACTTGAAAAAAAACCACTTGTGCACTAAGCAGTTTTTTTCTAAATTTACTGTTGTTTTCAGTAATGAAAAATTACAGACTCATATAATCAGCCAGAGTGTGTAATTCATAGTAAATGAATAGGAAGTGAGTCATTGCAGCATAAGGAGATCCCTCTCTTTAGCCAGAGTTGAAGATCAAGCAGTATTTGGGCAGAATACTTACCCTTTTAACTAAATAGCTAAAGCTGATTAGTTAAACAGTGTGTATGGAGTGGATTATCTTCTTTAGTCATAAAGCTGATTGGTCCAACAGTATTTGGTTAGACCTGCCTTGGTGGTGTAGTTATCTAACGCACTAGTTTCGTGTTGAGCTAGACTGTCGACTGCCGAGGACGGGGAGATCAAGGTTTGAATCTCGGTCGGGTGAATTGGGGCTGGTTTTCCCCTCTCCCTCCACGCAAATTCGGGTTCACTTCTTCTAAATATAACCTTCCAAATACCTTGACACTGTGCTAAAATAAATTTGGCTTACTGTTGGGTGTTAGTTTATAGGTAGGCTCTCTATTCTTCTTCTAAATTCAACCTTCCCAATTCCTAACCCATTAGCCTAATTAGTACTTAAGTGTACAACCCGAACAGGTAGTAAGATATGGTGCTAAATTAAAAAAGTATGTAGGCAGCTACCTACAAAGTTTTCCATCTGTTCATTCTGTGTACACCAAGGAGATATCACAGTATAAATAGGAAATGTGTTCTTACCTCATAGCTTGTGCAGTGAAGTTGTAACTGTGAAAGTTTATATAGAACAAGAAAATTATATAACAAGGAAACAATTCTGAAGTGTATGAAAATATACATACATTTCATCATCATCCTCCTCAATTGTTTCCAGCCTGTGGCCGGGTCAGTTTAGTAAAATGTCTCCAGCTTCTTCTATTCTTCCTCCTTTATTTTATACCATTCATCTACTCTCACTTAAACACTTTCTGTTATATGCTCCTCCCATATCTTTCTTGGCCTCCCTTGCTGTCTTTTACTTAAGAGTTTCCAGAAAAAAACACAATAAAACCAGAGCGTTTTTTTAAACCCCTGATTAGACTCCTTTTCCCTCTCTTTAAAACATTTTTGGATTCAATATGATCTAATTTTCATAAGAAGAGTGTTTTCTGACAGCATGAAAAGTTACTAGATCTACTTTCATGTATTCATATGTTAAGTCATGTGATCTGCAGCTGTCACTTTTGATAGATATTATCAATACCTACAAAATAACAATAAGAGTATAAAAAGAGAGTTAAATGCTATTAATGTTGATACTAGTACATTATGTTTGTATTTTATAAAAGGTCCTTTCTATGAAAATTCAACTGTACCAATTCTGGCCCTAAATAAATTGGAATTGAATGCATTACAAGAATAATTTGAACAGGCGGAAGCGTTTCGAGCAATAAGTTAAAAAAAAGGTTCGTCTACTCACGGCCCGAATGGTCCCTTCCAGTCCAAGGTGAAGCCCGTGTGGGCCGTTCATGTGTTTCAACATGACAGCATTGGCGAAGTGCTCATACGGAAGTATTATCTTCCCCGTCTCTCGGAGGATTAGACGACCTTGACCGTCCAAAGCCACGCGGGACGCCATCATCCTTAAAACACAATGCAGAGGTCGTCAATCATGCATCTTATATATCAGTGTTATTAACAAATTAATCTAAGGGATAGAATGAGAAGGGTAGCTTAAATGAAAATGTACATGCACTAGCAGTGAAGATCACATCGTGGAGACCTCTATACCCCAGTTCAAACCCAAAGATCCTCATAATGATTACAAATATTTTCTTGATAAAAATTCCCTTTGTTTTCTAGATCTTTTGACCTGGATATGTGAATAACCCTGTGTATTGAGTCGTTACATGATCTAATGTTTCAGGAAGGGTATGAGAGGATAAGAAATGTGTTTGAATCACTGTGATTAGTTCTTCAGTTCAATTTTTCTTTTATTAAAAGCTTGGCCTTGGATGTCCCTAATTCACTACCGGTAATGTTCTAAAATTTGTATTAGAAATTTCCTATATTGTGCATGTTAATTTTTACACTCAAAAACCCACAGTGTTTTCCATTTTCCAAGTGTGTGTCAATACTGCTCATCAAATGTGACTGAATTTAATATAAGTCTAACACCTTAGACTGCTCAGCCACTGTTGCATGTTTGAGTCTAGTGAATACTACACAAAATGTAAATAGCCTTGTATATGTTTATGTATATCACAGTAGTCACTCTTTTAACCTCGTATCATGAGGGTATTTTTATAATCTTAAGAAAGTGCGACAGAATTGTTTTAGAATCTCCATTAGGCCTATAGCAATATGATCTAAAGCAAGCATGACAAACTCATTTGATATGTCCTTAACCCTTTTGCTGCGTTAATCGGATATATCCGATCTCAGAATTATACCCATTGACTGCGGAAATCGACTTTACCTCACGACTTGTAAACTTTATCTACCCTTGCTGCAACAGTCGGAAATAGTCACAAGAGTGTTAGAACGCTGAATTTTTTCATACTAGCATGCACGTGCGCCTCTGACATCTGGTTTTTAATTTCGAGAACTGCCAGTTAACAGCTGTTAATCATAACAGTAGTACCGCTTGTTTACTTCCGCATTTAATTACTTGTAGCACACGTGCAATATTTATGTGGCGGAAAACTTTGTTGAGGGATTAATGGATTGCTATTTTATTTTTGTTCTTGATTTATTTCTTATTTTGAAATCAAGCCTAAGATAAATATATGATTTTATAGACTACACTACACTGAGAAAAGTACCAATGTAGCACAAAATTGTTCAAGTTGTGTTGATGTAAACTAATTTTCAAAAATTTTCTTTTTATTACATTTGGACCATATTAGGCCAATATTAGGGCTGTCAAATCCTTATTTAGCAATTAGTTTGACACTACTGTGGGTTGAAAGTAAAATAAAGAATGATTCTGATAGCAGAATAACTTTGCATCTGGGTAAAATGTGACATAAATAAAATGTGACATATACAATTTTATCGATATAAAATATATATTATTATGCGATTTATAGACAATGTGGTGCTAAATTTAATATTTAAAATGCATTACTAGTTGAAAATCACATTATGTAGTCATAATCATGATCATCATGCACATTTTCAGATTTCAAATTTTTGACCTATAATTTACATTTCTGAAGGTAAGAAGTAAAAATTAATTACGCAGCAAAAGGGTTAACTTATAAAATATAATAGAAATCATCATGTTTAAAATGTTAAACAGAAATTTGAAAACTTTTATTTTCAGCAATGGTGTGAATGCTGGGCATTAAATCTTGTTCCGAATTCACTTTCATAGTTGTTGACTTGTGTCTGTAATAGGCTATGGTTCTTTTCAACGTGAAAAATAAAAAACTGTTAACATATGTACAACTTAAATGCTGCCAAATGTTGCACATATTATTTGGCATGCAAATCTAACAGTTTTTGGGATGATCCTTGTCAAATAAAGAGTACCAAATTCGTGTACCAACTTCACAGGCCAGATTTTAACAATCACACCAAATTCCTGAATGTTGTATTCATTCGAAGCTTACAAAGAATGGGGCCGCATCGAATGTTGGTTCATTAGAAGGTCTGCAAGCTTACATGCTTGACCTAAGGTGTTTTTTTTTATTTGAATACTACAACATTTCAAAAGAGTATAATGTAGACTTACTGTAGATATGCAGCACTGGGTAACATGGACGCCTCCTTTAACTCGGTGAAACATTGTAAAAGCTCTACGGAGGGGTTCCACCCTTTGTTCTGCAGGTACAACTGTAGCAACATGTACAGTTTCTCAGTCACATAGCCCGTCCCAGGGAACCCTGGTGGACCCATCTCTGTCTGGATACCCTTCGCAACAATATTTTTCATTGTCTCCGCCAGATCCATCTGGAGGACACTCTTAGACTTTGAACGGCCCTGTCAAAGACATAATTAAATGTTAATATGCTTGAAAATACAAAAGGTTAACTCGACAAAAAATTAATGTTTCATAAAAATATAGTTATTCTTTTTTATATTAATATTTAAGAACTAAATTAAAATGTTAAAATAAGTATACTCAATTTAAATCAATAATTAAAGTAAAATACAAAACTTTCATTACCATATTTCGTCCACTCATTTTGTAGATGCCCCAAAAAAGGAAATAAAACATGAATTTGAAGTTTATTAATTCCAGAAGCTGAACCAAAAACACCTAATAATGTATAACATACGGCATGAACTGATCACTTTCTCTTAACGCAATTATGGCGTCACTTTATTTCACAAACATTATTATTTCTTTACAACCACCCCGAAAAATAGTATAATCGGAAGAGAGTATATAAATCAGATCTTGTTTTGACATTAGGCAAAAGAAAACATCTTTGCTATGCCCGTCTATCCGCGCCCACCATTTCAGGAAATGTGAACTTACCCGATGAAAACTTGTACATATGATAAACCACTGTATTAAGATGACCAGTTGCGTCTTGTAACCATGGCAACAGGTGAATTGTCTTCGGAAATGGAGCGTAAAGATGTCTTTTGAACGCCTCCTTTACCGTATAAGGAACAGCTGATTGATATATCCAATACCTCTGTTGTATTCTTCTGTCGCTTCTGTGCATTCAGTGATGCCAACTCCATCTACCGCATCGATAGCTAACTTCAAATCATTAGAAGGGTAGAAAATGAAAGGAACGAGATCTACATAATTAGTTGTAATTAAATACTATTGATTTTCTGGTGCGCAGAACAATAAACACCAATATAAGACATTACGTTTTCAAATTTGAATTTTTGAACATTATTTTTTTTAAGATTACTAATGCTAATTTCTTTGGGTAATTTATAAACATTGTAAATATGAAAATATTTACTTTATTACTAGAGCTAATGCCAAATATCTTATCAAATAATGATTCTCTTTTTATTATTATTAGTTCAGTATGAAGATTTTAAAAAACATTAGCACCCCAAATTCGGTTATTCTACTAAGGGTCACGAATTCGATTCCCGGCGTGATATAAAATGCGTCATTGTTGAAATTGGGGTTCCCTCCCGTCTTCTTATTGGTGAGCTACCGACCTAATAGCAGGGTGTTGAGTCTATTATAGAATTAGGCGTTAAATACTTCAAATAATAATAAGCATCATAAATACAATTTATAAACTTAAAAACCAATTTAAAGAAATGAAACAAGACGGGAGAGATTTGGCGATTTAGAGGACATTGCTACGTAAGAATAAGCAAGAAACGAGTGAAAAAGTAAATTGGAAAATACAATTAAATACAAAAAGAAAGAAATCAAGCATGTCAAGTTCTTGTTTTACCGCGTTGGACGCAAGAACTTTTTAACTTTTATGGCTGATGAAAAAAATATTTTTTGTTTAAAATTTGTGTGTGAAATGATTATTTTTTAGCACTGCGTCTTGCCATCCGTTGGTGTCACACACCTATGTACTATAAACTAAGTTTAGGGATTATACTCAGTTTTAGCTTCTGTGTGCGACTGACAGTCACAGCTGACGTCTGACAGTCAACAGTTAGGTATATACTAATTTTGACTGTCGAAGTGACAAATGCTAAAGACATGTTTTTGCAGATCATATGGTTCGGCGTAGGATACATATTTGGTCTGTAGCTTTCAAGCCGTCAACTGTCAGCTGTGAGCTGTCAGTCAGCACCACAGAAGCTAAAACTGAGGTATAGGTTAGTTAAATTTAGAGTAGTGTATCCGCATTGCGTGAGGAGAGTGGAAACCATTTAAGAAAACCATCGGTACACGCGACCTGGATTGAACCCCGATCTCCCCGTATTCGGTAATCAATTCTATTTTGTGAGAGTAGCGCCTTGGATCATGCGGCCATCGAAGCGGGTTTAAATTCATAAGGTGTCAACAGAAATTTTATTCCACGTCAGCAGCGCTTGTACCTATCATTTTGGCTCCAGCCAAGTCCAGTGGTAGTATTAAATGAAATATTTCCACTATCGACCCCGGTGGTTTAAGACCAATATTGTTTTTATTAGAATCTGAAAAAGGAAAGGGGTTATTGTATTAACTTGTAATTATAGTATGTTTGTATTACTTTTGTATTACCTTTATCAGCAAATCTTTCACTTGCTATTGTTTATTTCTTATAATTCTTCAAACGTTAGAGGTAAATTGAAAGATTCAAGTTCATGCTACAAATAATTCAAAAGAGCTATTAAATTTAAATATTGTTAATGTGTGAAAACAATAATACAACACGTACACAGAATTTACAAATAAACACCACTTTAATCTTTAATTTAATTTGAATTAGAGTCTTTTTCATTTTGAATGTAATGTTTGATAAATAAGCATTACCAGTTAAAATACCAAAAATACATCTTTTTTTAAAACATTATTTTCAAAAATAGACAAGTTACAGTGTTTGCCTCATAAAGTTTACAACAATGATTACATACTTTTTAAATTGAAGTATAATTTAAATTAACAACCATCTTTTTTATTTAGCATCGCATCTTACTACTTGTTCGGGTTAAACGCTCAAGTACTAATTACGCTAATGGGTTAGGGATTGGGAAGGTTGAATTTAGAGAAAGAGAACCCGCATTTGCGTGTAGAGAGAGTGGAAAACCATTTAGGAAAAACCACACCAGTTCACCCGACCGATATTCGAACCTTGATCTCCCCATACATGCAGTCTAGCTCAACACGAAACTAGCGCATTGGCTAACCATGCCACCGAGGCGGGTAATAACCATCCTTAGTTCATCATAACATTAATTTTAGACTTTGACATCTCTGGACAAAATTGAACTATATTTTTTACGACCAGCAATAATACAACAAACAACTTTCTGACACCCACATCTGTGTGCACGCGGATTAATAGTCAAGCTCATCGCGTCTGGTTAGCAAGTGATTGAAAGGTCGGATTTCAAATCCCGGCTAAATGTAGGCTTACTGACGGTGGTTTTTCATAAAATGTCTTTATATCATCTACAGATGTAGATGGACGTTTCTCAATACGTCCCCCATCCTATCATATTCGGGAATCGGGTTAGTAATAGTTCAAGGCTATAGCCAGCCAATGATTTTAGGGAGGGGGGAGGAGGTTTGGGGGGTACATCCCCCAATTGCCGGAGGCTAAAAAAATTCTAAACGATAAAAAGTTCTAGAAGCTCCCTGAAGTGTTTTTTATGGCAACATAACCCCCCCAGCTGCCAAAGGCTAGGAAAATTTTTAAATATTAAACACCTCTAGAAGCTATCTGAAGTGTCTTTGCTTGCAACATAACACCATAACTGCCGTAGGCTAGAAAAAAATTCTAAATACTAAAAACCTCTAGAAGCTCTCTGAAGTGTTTTTTATGGTAAAACAGCCGCCTAATTTATACTTGTATCTTAATTTTGATATTGTTTGAACAATAAATAAAGCCTTATGTATTTTGTTCATAAAATTTCGGGAAGGCTGGCTTGAACCCCCAAAAACCCCCACTGGCTACGGCCTTGAATATGTTTAGTAAAAATTACGGTTTGTGCTCGTATTTTTAATTTAATACTTGTCGATAAACTATCAGGCTTTAATCTGAGGGAATTCGTAAATTTGAACACTTCATAAGTGTAAAAATATGATCAAGCTGTACAGTGCATGCCCAATTTTGCAAGTCGGCGACCTTTAGTGATTGAGATGGCACAGTATAGTTAGTACATACACGACCTTAGTTTACTTGGATGACAGCTCTACCAATCTAAAAGTAATCTGTCTCAACTTAATCAGTATGTGCTACACTTAAACGTCAAAGTTTGCTTCTGTTTTGTCACGCCTTCGCGGACTGATATCTCTACTTTGTCAGTTCTTGGTATTACGAAAAAATTACCTACTTTTTGTACATGATAAAATATTTGAGGAAATTATTTCTTTAATATTTCTTAGTATCAATAAAGTTATTCTTTTAATACATAATATTATTACTCTGATCTATTTATCTTGTCGGAAGGCTATGACTTGTCAGCTGATTGTTTCGATTGTCAAACTGCGTAATATTTGTTTTCCTTCTGGTTGATTTAAAA
Organism: Timema podura; assembly: GCA_033556935.1. Classification (NCBI taxonomy): domain Eukaryota; kingdom Metazoa; phylum Arthropoda; class Insecta; order Phasmatodea; family Timematidae; genus Timema; species Timema podura. Next base: position 39,087,998 of record JAVRXN010000005.1, read on the forward strand.
AATGGCCATTTTATAACTTCACTTTAAGGTAATGTACCAGTATTGTGATTAGACAGCTTAATTGAAAGGTAATTTGTATCTTTCTATAACATGTCTTCGGAAATAGAACCACAAGGAATTTGTTTTCAATTGGAATGGAAAAAGAAGACCGGTGCCACCACAAGAGATGAAAAGGCAAGGATTGGAATTTGGGATAGTGGTGACAATACTGATATCGCGTCATTAGATTGGACAACTTTCAAATCTTATTTGGTAAGTTTACTATTATGAAACAGATGTATCATTTTATTCATCCATAGATTAATTAGTTGAATTGTTGGGCTACAATAAAGGGTCACAAGCATAATAATGTGTAGCAAAATTTTATGACACGCGCAAACGCCATATTTGTTTCAAAATTTGCTAAAATAATCATAATTCTACGCAAAATTTATAGTTCAACAAATATTTATTTATTATAGATTGATTTAGGATAGTTATTTGTATATTGTTAGGGTTAAATACACTAAAAATACTAAACATGACTAAGAATTGGAATGTTATCTTAGACAGAATTAAGACATTTACTAATTTATGAAAGACCTACTCCAAACGTCTAGTACGGTATGGTAAGATTATAAATAATAAATAAAATGTTTGGAATTTACTGTGTTCAGTGAGGACGTTTAAGAAACTTGTAAGTTATAAATAAGTTACATTGACCTTTTGTAATTAACTGTGGGGCACTGTCAACAAAGCAATGACATTCCAAGGTCACAAAGTGCAGTTGATCAGTCCAATTTTAAAGGAAAGACCTTGCTTATCTGACTTACTAGATCTATTTTCGCGGATTCATATACATATGCCAAGTCATCTCCATTTGACACTCTTGATGGTATTATGTTATCGACTTGGTCTGCAAAAAATATGGTAAATATTTTCTAAAAGGCCCATTTAAGGAAAATTGGACTGTAGCATTTTGTTCCTGGGGCCCCATTGGCCTACCTATATATACAAACTTCTCCTCTTTCAGCATCAAATGTCTTCATAATTAATAAACACGATTCAATAATTTAATCAAAATTAACACTTGTAATTAGTAAACTTTTGTATTTGTGAGCGGCAGCTCTTTGTAGCCAAAGCTAATTTCATTCTTTACAAGAGTCTATTAATATCTAGGCTACACAAATACAATATCACTTCACCACATTAACAACCTTAATAAGATTAAATACTTTTTTAGATGAACAGTCCAATTTCAATAGGAAGAGCTTTTAAGAAACTACAATAAACATTTTTTTACGGTCATTAGTGATAACATTTGGCTTACCCGCTTCGGTGGTTGCATGGTCAAACACGCTACTCTTGCAGTAGACTAGACTGCCAATGACAGGGGAGAGTGAGGTTTGAAGCTCAGTTGGGTGTATTGAGGGTGATTTTCTAAAATGGTTTTCCCCTCTCCCTCCACGTAAATGCAGGTACACTTCTTCTAAATATAACCTTCCAAATACCTTGACACTGTGCTAAAAATAAATTTGGCTTACTGTTGGGTGTTAGTTTATAGGTAGGCTCTCTATTGATAATATCTATAAAAAGTGTCAGCGGAAGATCACATGACATGCTGTATGAATACATCAGAGTAGGGGTGTGCGAAGCTTCAAAAAAATTGTAAGCCGAATCAAATCTTGGTGTACTTCATATTCGATTCGAACCCATGTTTGGATTCGGCAACTATTCGAAGGTTAGTGATTATATTACACCTATAGGCTATTTAACATAAAATAAAGTAAACTGATCTGATTGCCAAACCCTTCCTTCACCTCTGACAAGATGTGTATTAATCACAACTTGTGAATGTGAGGAATGCCAGGCCTCTACCGTGGTTTGGATTCCACGTTAAACTGTAGGTCCTCCATTTCATCTCACAATCACCCTACCATTGCACATTAGCGTAAGTGCGTATAACCCGAACGGGTAGTAAGACGCGGTGCTAATAATAATAATAAAAGTAAACTGAAATTACCTCAAGAAATAAAATATATTTTTATCGCTTTGAGTTTTAGAACAAGTTTACTTTATTTTCTTGATGGAACTGGGACAAATTCCTTATTATCACTATTACTATCGTTGTTGTCGTTCGGGTTGTACGCACTTACGCTAATGTGTAATGGTAGGGTGATTGTGAGATGAAATGGAGGACCTACAGTTTAACGTGGAATCAGAACCACGGTAGAGGCCTAGCATTCCACACATTCACAAGTTGTGATTAATACACGTCTTGTCAGAGCTGAAGGAAGGGTTTGGCAATCGGATAAATCTGTGCCGGGACCGAGGATTGAACCTGGACCCAAAGAACCGAAGTCCGACACCTTACCCCTTGACCGCCAGGTCCCCAGATATATTGGACTTTAAGTTATAAAAATGCATTTATTTATTTTAGAGGTACCAGTTATAATAAGATGTGAGTGTGAATATAAAACTTTTTAATTTACTATAATTTCGTGCACTACAGGCCAAAATATACTTTTGCTATCAACATAAAAAATATTAGTTTTATTAGTATATTTTGTTCTTTCAATAAGTTAAGAAAATGATAATTTAGGCTTACATTAATGATTAAGGAAGTATTATTAGACTTGTATGATAACTTTTTTATTGATAGTATATTACCAAACAAATAATTAATACTGAATAGGTTGACATTTTTTCACTTTCAGTTAATGTTTGCAATACATAACCTTCTGCTAGCTGTCAGATACCAACCACCTTTCCTACCATCCATGCCCTATACTCTGATGTAAGGGTGTGCAAAGCCCACTTTTTTGGTTTGAAGTGAAGTGGAGTCGAATATGAGAAATATTCTCGAAACCGAATCAAAGCTTAAATATTTTTCTATTTAATTTTGAGTAAAAATTTTATGTTGATATTGAGTATAACATCAAACTAAATATTACATTTATTTGTTCTTAACCCTAATATTTTTAGCTTAAGGTAGAAGACCCAATGGTCTAGTTTGATTTGAATCAGCTAGATGTCACCAAAGTACATAATAACTCCATTTCCTCTTCGGACAGGTTGTTGACTTGGAGTCTGTCAACGGCATCGGCATCGGCATCGACGCTAATCCTTCATCTTTTAGCCCCTGGTGACCTGGTGGTCTAGGGGTAAGGTGTCGGACTTCTGTGCTGAGGGTCCGGGGTTCAATCCTCGGTCCCGGCACAGATTTATCTGATTGCCAAACCCTTCCTTCACCTCTGACAAGATGTGTATTAATCACAACTTGTGAATGTGAGGAATGCCAGGCCTCCACCGTGGTTCGGATTCCACGTTAAACTGTAGGTCCTCCATTTCATCTCATAATCACCCTACCATTACACATTAGCGTAAGTGCGTATAACCCGAACGGTAGTAAGACGCGGTGCTAATAATAATAATAATAATAATAATAATTTTGGCTCCCTCCCAACTCCCCCCCACCCACATTTCAAGCCTTGTACCTGACCAATAAATCCCTAAATAGAATACCAGAGGGTTCATTCAGATTTGAGACACAAAATAATTTCTACCAGATTTAGTTATAATGTTCATTATATTCTTTACCCAGAGTAATTTATTAAGTTAAGTTTGTAAATCTTAGTTTGGTATTCCGTCTGCATCCTGAAATGAGAGTCCCAGATTCTGCTTTTGACAGGGCAAAGAATTTGATTGTAAACTAGAGCTTGTTTGTCTTTGAGTCTATTGGGATAAATTAACAATAATCATAATATAAATAAATTACCAATAATCATAATATAAATAAATTACAAAAAGAATTATATAAAAGTGTAGGAACCAGAGATGGAGTAAAGAGAATATAACTGTAACTCTGAATATCTTAGCAATGACTGTGTTTTATGACCTTTATCATTATGACAATTAGTTAACATTGGTAAAGCACCAATAATCCTAAATACAACCAAGGAAGTCATGGCTAGATGCTGACAAAATTCATTGGGACTATATTTCCCTTGTCCCTTCTTTATTCGGGCAACTGAGAGTGGAACATCCTAAAATGCACACTCTTAGACTGCAAGTCATTAGACCTAAGTGTAAGTATTAGAATGAACAAATAAAACCTGGAAGGTGGGTGGAATCATGCCTGATTCGGCTCCATCTTCCCTTTATTTAATTTACAAATTACCTACCAAGGTGTCTAAAAATATCTTATAAATGTCTCGACCAAACATTTTTCGTCCAATCAAAAATATTAATTTCAAAATGAAGTGTTTTTATTTTGTAAATTATTTAAGAACACAACCGCCATGATGACTTGTATGACATCATAAACTGCCCTTGTTTATGCTGGTTCACCATCTTAATTTCAGAAGAGCACACCACATTTTAGAAAATCTCGTTTGAAAAGCATTTTTAAGTGAACTACAGAACAAAAAAAAAAAAAAAAACATCCAAACGGTTATTTTCATAAGTTCGTGTTTCAATAGTGTAAAAATGGTTAATAATTTAAAACAAATGGTTTGTGTGAATGTTCTGATTACCAAAAGTAGCACCAGCACAACTTATGGTATTGCACATCATATGTTTTGGCGAAAGGAAATATGCTAACTTTTCATAACTGTCAGATAACACTTCTTTTACTGTGGGTACCTTGTAGATCTATTAGTTTTTCTAGCCATCAGATAAGGCCCTTCTTATTAAAATTGGACTGTAACTACTATACTGATCAATTTTTTTTATTCCAAGGGATCTTCTTTTAAGTTTGTGTATTTGGTTTTACAGTGTCAGAACTTGGGCACTATGGAAGACATATCAATAGCATATGTAGACTCTGATGGAGATGAGGTAGATATTAATTTATTACTTTTTTTTAATAACATCTAAATTTTATAATTTATATCATATATGTAAATGGAGAATGTTAATCAATGTAAGAGTTTGGTACCCCTACTGTAATAATTATGAATTCAAATTGTAATTAAAAAACTAAATAATAAGAATGGTTAAAACCAATGTTTTAATGTGGTAACACCAACTTTGGTGGTCGCACTCACACACATTAGACTGGACTACAAATGACTGGAAGATTGGGGTTTGAATCTCATTCGGGTGTGTCGAGGGTGGTTTTCCCTAATTGGTTTTATACTCTTCCTCCATGCAAATGTGGATACACTTCCTCTAAATTAAACCTTCTTCATCCCCAACCTATTAGCTTAATTAGAACATGAGTGTATAATTCGAATAGGTAGTAAGGCATGGTTCTAAAAAAATATAATGATATGCGTGATGATATTTTCAGCTTCCTATTGAAAGTGAGTGCGAGTTTCAAGAAGCGTTGAAGGTAAGTTTCAACAAAATTTGATCACGAGAAGTTAAAATGTATATGAACAGGCAACTTTGAATGTCATGTCATATTTTCGAGTTCCTAATCTCATAGTATAATTAAGAGATCAGTGTTATTTTATTATCTCTAAAAAGGGACAGCTTAAGATCACATGATTTGATGCAGTGGCGGCTCATGACCAAAAAAATAGGTGGTGCACAAAACAAATATTCTAAAATATGGTATTTGCATTTTTAATTTATTGTACCTATCTATATTTACATATCGTTTTACTGAGGATAATATTTTACAGCAGTATGGGGGTGTGTGAAGCTTCAAAACTTTGATTTGGCTTCGAAACAAATTTAGGATTTGACTTTAGAAAGAAAAATCCATATTATACAATTATGAAGTTTTAACAGTAGAAATATTTATTGCTAGAATACCAACTTAATAGTGAATTACTGACATTCTGAGCTGTTACGTACATGACAAATCAACATTGATTTGTAAAAATTAAAACATACTTGAACACACCTACTTTATTACAATCTTTTATATTGCTGGCACAATATAATTAGACACTTTTGAATAAAACAAGTACATAATAAATGAAAACATTATTTACAAAACCCTCAACAATTTAATCTTAAATGCCTCAAGCTACTTTAAATAAAAAATCCACTCTTCTTTCTTAAGATTTTGCTAATTTCTCAATGACTTTAGAGTTAAAGTCTGAAATGTTCATAATAAAGTTTCTCTCGACAGACAACATGACGAGCTGACAACCTTTCCTGGTGCATACTATTTCTTAAAAAAAAGTTGACATGTTTAGTGTATAAAAACATATTTCTGCTTCTGCGGTTGGCATAGGGATTGTTATAAAAATAAAAGCTTTAAGCATTCTCAAAAATTTCACTTAAATTGTTTTCATTTATAAATGAGAACAGAGTTAAAGTGCCAGTCATATTTCGAAATTCATCCCTGACATAAATGATACTTAGCTCTGTGCGTAGTTTTTTTGCATCTAAAAATGGGTATGAATTTATTGTGAATTCTAAATAGTTATCAGGAAACAACTTACAATAATCAGAAAACTTTTCTGGAAAAAACTAATCTGCAGCAACAAGATGACCAGTAAAGCTGAATCTGTCTTTTGCTGGTCAGATGACGACTTCACAAACCTTTTAGCCTCTTTATTACGAGTGTGGCTCTCATTTTGTCTCCGCTTTATTTTATTTTCATCAAGATCATCAGTTATATCATTTTAATTTCTTATTTTGGAAATTTTGTTTATGAAACAATCTATTTTGTTTTTTACAAACGCTAGATCATTTTCTCTTTTTTGTAACTGGTTATATAATATATCCACATGAGGCATTATTTTATGAAAAAAAAAATTACCCAAAATAAAAAAACATCATTCTTTATTGTTCTCTTCAGACCAGACGCCTGTTCAATTCTAGCTCTATGTTTAATGTCATCTTGTTTCTATTTTATCCATGCACTTGATAAGTTCATCTCTATTCACAAACTGTGTTTACTGTTCGAGAATGAAAGCTCCATCTTTTAGGTGCTGATCGTGGTAAGCATTTACTCACAACTTCATCTAAAATCGCTGTTCTCTGAGGGGAATTAGAAAAAAATGAACAAAATCCTCCTAAACTGGTGAAAAATATACGGACATTGCAATTAATTGAAGCTGCACTTGACATTATTAAATTTAGTTGATGTGCATGTCAGTGAACATAAGCAGCATTAGGATAGCTCTGCTTTATTTTAGCTGAACACATTGAGAGATCCACTCATAACTGAAGCACCATCATATGCCTGTGCTATTAACTTATGAGGCTCTTTCTCTACATGTTGATCTATTCCTCTTTGAGACAGTTTGACAAAGACGCTGCATCTTGAAATGGGGGGTTTGCATGGCTCCAAAATCTTTCCACTGGTTTTCCATTTACTAAATACAGGTAAATTATTACCATTTGAAAAGTAGATGAGACATCAGTTGTTTTGTCAGCTATAACGCCAAAAAACTGGCATTCTTAATTTCTTTTGAAATTTCTTCATGGCAAATATCCAGCATGCATTGAAGTATATCATTCTGAATAGAACTAGAAGTGCCTTTTAAAAACTGTAGCCTTTTCTAAATGCCCTTTCAAATCATCATCCAACTCAGCACTGAAATTGACAAGTCCATGGTTAGAAGACGAATCAGTTTCGTCATGACCTCTAAGGGCCTATTCGAAAGCGCCACAGAATCGAATACAGCTTAGGATAATATTTAAAAGCTACCTGTTGTTAGTCACTTTTTCATTGTGAAGCTTGATAGCTCTTCCGTAGCCAGAATCTAACTTGATCGTATGTTGGTCTTGCCAAGTACAGCCAAATTGAAAGAATTGTTCTTGTGTAACAATGATATTTCATGCTTTTTAATTCGCTCACTTAAATAGTTCGAATCAGTCATGCATGAATTCGTCCCAGATAAGTCGCCACCAAAGAGTAAACACGGAAAGCAAAACAATGAAGTTTTTTACATTACAACTAACTAGTCATGCATGTTTTTTTTGTAAGTTTCTACTTTGAGTTTTCTAATAAACTCTCGATTTTTAGTTTATGTTAGTTTTTCTAGAACAATATTTGGTGTCAGTCTACTAAGTTTTTTAATTTCTAATTTTTTTCTTAAGTACACAATTTTTTTAATTTTTTTTGCAAAATGTTTTGCACAAAATTTATTTCAATATTTAAAAAAAACACCTAAACTAATTATTATGAACTCATTAAACTTTTTACTAGTAAGTATTCTTTCTAATATTTTGCGCAAAATTAATTTTAATTTAAAAGAAGCACTAAAACAGTAAATTATTATGAACTAATTAACAACTATTTACTATAATTTACATTTTGTACAAATTAAAAAGAAAAATCACACTTTAAAAAAAATTATAAATGGTAGTAACGCTTTATAGTTGATCAAAAACAAATCACCAAGTTCGCTATCAAGTTGCGCACCAGGCCATATGTTAAAGGTCCACTTTAAAACTAACTTGCAAGGTCAACAACCTCTCTTCTTCTCGATGAGCATTGTCAATTGTTGCACGCCCCTAGATTTTAGTAGAAGTACGAGGACAGGCTAGCAGTCAGTAAAACAAGTGGAATAGTAAATAGAATGTAAAACAATGAATAGTAGTAGAATGATACATGCAATAGCATAGTCGATTTAAAAAATTTATTATAAAAAAAATTGATTCATTATGAAATGTTATTATTTAAATAAAATAGAATTAAATACTATTTTGTGTGAAATTATGAGCGGTGCACTTGCACCTGCCCCTTAAGGAGGAGTCGCCACCGACTTGATGTATTTAAAGTAGATCTAGTAATTTTTTTAGATTTAAGTTAAGGTTCTATGAACACATGAAAATAGCTCTAGTAACTTTTCATGATGTAAGATATAAGTTTCCTCCTATTATGATAATTTACTGCATAGCAGAGTTAGCTTATCATGTAGGCCTACTGGCTCTATGGCATTAGTAACTTGAAAGTTCATTGCCACACCTACAAAAGTACACCACCTATCGTATCTTGAGCTAGTTCTACCCAGTCCACCTCATTACACCTTATCCCGAGCTAGTTCTACTCATTACACCCTATCTCTATCCTTAGCTAGTTCTATCCATTCCACATAATTACACCCTAACTCTTTCAGGTCCATTCTAATGTTATCTTCCCATCTGCGTCTAGGTCTTCCCAATGGTCTCTTCTCATTGGGTTTGACAGTCAATACCTTGAACACTGCTCTAGATTCTCCAATCTGTGCTGCATGTCCTTCCACCGTAATCTACGAGACTTTATTATACCAACAATGTCTTGTGATTAGTAAAGGATATGTAACTCATCATTATGTAACCTCCACACCACATAGCCTCATATCTTTTTGGACCAAATATCTTCCCAAGCACTTTGTTTTTGAACACTCGAAATTTGTTTTTGTAATGTAAGTTAAGAGACCACATTTCACACCCACATTCATAAGATGACTCATCACTAGTGTATATACATAACCTGACCAGCGAGCTCTAACAAAACTGTTCTCTTTTGGTTCTGGTTTGCCGACGATTTAGGAGGTCAGGTTAAATTTAGTTTGGTTGCATTGACGTAATTTTCCCTAAGTGGTTTACTCTTGTTTTATGTCACTGCGTCTCGCTCCCCATTAGGGTTGTACATATATTAATTAAATTTATGGATGAGGAACTTTGAAACTTTAAAACTTGGAGAAAATGTTCGCATATTAGTGTGAAGGGAGAGTGTAAAATAATTAAGGAAAAAACCACCTTCAGTACACCATGAGTGAGATTCGAACCAGGATATGGATCTCAAGTTTTCACATTAAGTGAAAAGAACAAAATTAATTAGAGTTAAGCTAAATCCACTATTTTATGAATCCAAACTCCAATTTACCTTTGAATCTGAATCTTGAAAAAAAAAATTTTGAATATATAATAGAAAAATAGAAAATAGAAAAGTAACTAAATATTAACATTCTTTTAATAGATATTCATTATGACATTCATAATAAAGTGTTAAATTACTGGTCTGGAGCCTGGTTGTTGAGTTCATCCAATAATTATAATTGGTTCTGAACCACCGACAAGCACTATCAGAGCTATAAAATAAATTTCACTTGAAGAATTTAAAACAATATTTTTTAAGCATTTTTGGTTGCGTCTCGAGTCCTCGAATCTCGAATATCCCTAAGGATTCGAGGGCCCATCCCTAAAATTAATATGCATAATTTACATGATGTAATTGGCAACAAAAACAAACAACAAACACAATATCATTTGTCAGTGGGTCCAAAGCCTTAAACAACTTTTTTTAAATTCTATTTTAAATATTCTCACTCAAACTAAAATTGTACATTAAAAAAAAATCCAGGGACCCAAATTTGGATTTGTGATTTGTAAAAAAAATATGCAAGCTTCAGATTTGAGAAATATAGGACCTGCAGGTATATCTATAAATTGCTCATTAACTGCTTCTAGGTAAAGAAAAAAGAATAAAGAAAAAAAAGAAGCGCAATACTTTTTTATCTTGATGTAGCTGAATGTAATTAATGCGCTTTCAAACTGTTCATAAAAATATAGGTTGGCATTTTTTTTCTTCCTTTGAAATGTCTCAACGATGTGAACGCTATGTTGGGTGTCAAAGTTGAAGTAAAGGAGATTCGACCTTCAACATGACATTTCATAGCTTTTCACAACCCTAGTCCTAATATAAATTAAAAAAATATATATTGACAAATATTTATTTACAGTTTGCCAAGCAGCAAGCGCACAAAGGAAGGGACATAATTCTCAAGCTGGATACAAAAGAAGGGATACCTCTACCACCGACCCCTAAAACTGTCTTCAAGAAGACTGCCCTATCAAAGAATCAATCTGAATTAAAAGAATCTAGCTCCAAGCGTGAATCAAAGACTAAACACTTGAAGACAGGTGCCAAAGTTGTTGCGCCTAAGCTAAGTGCCACAGAGAAGCTTCGAGGAGCAGGTGCCCAGGGTCACCCCGTCACTCCTTCGTATCGCAACTATCTGGCACAAGGCCCTACCGGCATGCTCTCCCGTCTGTCGTGGACACGTCCTGCCCCAGCGCCTTCCAGTGAGGAGAAGAGGGGGAAGTCTCGTCGATTGCACGAGTGCGACGATATAGAGAAGTACAAGAAGGTGCTCCTCGAGATGCTGGAAGAACTCACTATACGTCAGGAGCATCTCGAGAAGAAACTAAAGGTGGAGGATGATGTGCCACCTCATTGGTTTAAGAAGTACATGCAACGGGTAAGAGGCACACATGATAACTATCTCCTCTCTTGCTCCAAACTTTTATCATTTCCAACAGCCCACATCGACAGGGTAAAGGTGTTGACATTGTCTGGTCTGCCGGTGGTGGGTTCAGTGTTAATTCCAGAGGTATTGCTCTATAACATCTTACTATAAAGTTTAAACAAAATCCACCAAACCATTTCATATGCCAGGAGCAGAGGGAATTGTAAAATCCACTTTTCTAGATTCGGACACACAAACTTAAAGATTAATCATAATCTCGAGTTCAAAAATGTTTACAATTACAATACTTTTCTCTTTTTATGATAAAGTAAAAATATGGTTTAAAAAAGTTTGAAAACAATAATTCTTGTCTATGTCAATTAGATTCACAGCAGAGTATAAAAAATAATTTATACAACTTGTAGTTCAACACCTTGACTCATTATATAGCATATCTTTCTACTGAGCGAAGGGTCCTGTGCTTGATTGCGGCATGGCCGAAAAATTTATTGTTCAGGAAATGTGCTGTTTCCCCTTTCACAGTGATAAATTAATGACGTTGGTGTTGTGTCTGTTTTAGATGTAGGTAAATCTATGTTGTGTACTGATGTAATCAGTTGATAAATACCTCAAATAATTTAATATTATTAATAATAATATAAAACTTTTGTAAAAAGAGAATAGCAATGGTCAAGAAAAACAATAATACAGACACGCATTAATTTTTATCTTGGAAGGATCTCACTTCAAGGTCATTGGACAATATTTGGACCAAAGATGAAATTTTGCCCGGGCACAGAATTATTCTTTGAATATGTAACATTGTTTTGTTCCATCATTCGAGAAGCGGCCCTGACATGTAATATTATTTAGCTATGTCATTAAAGAAGCTGACGTTGAATATGTTTGTGAGCAAGTGTCCTGGTGTTTTTACAGATGAAGAATGAGATAATTGCGGAGGTTACTCACAGTATGGTGCTGTGTAATAAGGAGCTCCTACTGGAGGGAGCCCAAGGGCCACACAGCGTCAAATGCACCTGTGAAATAGGCAGCAAGGCCCCCTTGGGTACACCCAGCAAGGCCAAGAAGAAGAAGGCGTCTGATGACGACTCTTCTGATGGTGTTCAAGGAACAGAGACAAGGTAGCGCAACTGGGATTTGTCATTGGGCTTTATTTTAGCAAGTAAGTCCCCAATTAACAGAAATCCTCCTTGGCTCGCTTATCCTACCGAGATTTTAAAAACCAATAGTCTCTTGAGTCCATTCCAGTAAACACCAAACTCGTGGGCTTTTAAAGGTTCTGCCAATATTTAACCTAGCCTATTTCAATGGCCCCATGGTCTAAGGTGCTACTCTTGCAATAGACTAGACTTTCAATGACAAGCTCTTGGCTCAAACCTGGCAGGGTGTACTAAGGGTTTTGATTGTTCCTAAATGGTTTTCTATTCTTTCTACACACAAATGCAAATACATCTCCTTTAAATTCAACCTTACTCTCCCCAAACCTATTAAGAGTAGTTTAGTACATGAGCGTGTAACCTGGATGAGTAGTAAGACGCGGTGTTAATTTTTTTTAACCTAACCGCAACATCTGATTGGCAATATCGTGGCTACCTAGGCAGTTCCCTTAAGTTCTCGTCGTTCAGTTAAATATCATAATATTACTATATCCAGTACTTGCATTTGAATGTACAATTAAACAGGGACTTGAAGCTGCTAAAGAAGATCGAGAAGCTCCACAAGCGTGAGAAAAAACTGGACTCAAAGCTGGAGAAACTGGAGACAAAGACGAAGCGGCGGATGGAGAAGAAGTCATCGTCGGTCCAGTGCGTAAAGGTGTCATCACTCCCCGCGGCCACTGGCTCTGAGAGGAAGGTGGCCAGGAAGAGGTCCAGTGACGGACCTGTTATCACTTATCTGATGGACGCCATACTGCTGAATGAAGGGTCCCAGTTACCTGATACGATTGTGAAGGTCGGCGACACGTTTACCAAGGTCTGGGACATCATGAATAATGGCACCCTGCCCTGGACGGACAAGGTGGGTTATATGTCGACTAGGGTGAGATTTTATGTGGCAAGTCCTTGATTCCTTGGATACCTCAAATTCTTTGTTATTCAAGAGTTTTGAAAAAACTTAAAAAAACCCATCTCTAATACAAAATATATAAAAACCTTGACCCCAAATCACAATTTTAATCAATTGGTAATGATAAAATCCTTATATAAACATGTGTAATAATAAGAAAAGTACCAAACTCACACATGAAATAGACAAAATTGTATATAATTTTACTACAATTAATTTGTATATCTTTTGTATGACTAAATAATTTTATAATAAAGTAAATTGATAAAACTAAAGAAAAAGGAAAAATAAACTGCTAAGAGTAAATTTGATGAAGAAAGCCCACCTAGGGAAAGAGGAAAAATGTAGGAAGAATCCAATGCACAAAGGTGACATCTTCTTCCTTTCTTCTGTCTTCTATAGTAGAAATAGTAACACACACATTTTAACACAAATAGAATAATATTTCGGCACTGTTGCCCTTCATCAAACACAAAGAAGAGAGAGAGAGTACAAATAACACAAACACTGCATTACTCCATTTTGAATTTAAAGAAGAACTGTTAGAAACACATTGTGCCAACTGTTTTTGGGAGTAAATATAAATTCCTTGGCTATGGTTAGTATTTATAAATACCTATTTAAAATATGATGATAATAATAAATAATGATGATAATAATAAAAAATGATGATAATAATACAAAATGATATTAATAATAATAATAATTTGAAAAATCTAGTAGAAAGAAAGAAACTATCTTCTGTTGAGGCCTGGTGGAAGTCTTGATTTGGTAATCCATTGGTGGGCCAATTCCCACTGTCAAAGTTGAGAACTGTTGCACTGTTTGGGAAATGCTCTTAAAATTTTGGTGGTGTAGCAGGTTTGAAAGTCCTGGTTGTGGGTACCAGCATGAATAGGTACAGGCTTGTCCGGATCTTTGTGGTTTGTGTCAAAACGATGATTGTTCATTCGCTGTCTGAGAGAACCTGTAGTAAGGCATCACATGATTTGCACTGTAGTTGATATATCAAGTTATTAGTTTTGCAATTGTAATAACCAGGGATTTTGTATTCCAATTTGGTTACTTTGCTGTTGAAGGATATAGCTGGTAGGTGGATTCCACATGTGCTGCAACGGGTGCTACCGCAGGGGTATGAACTTTTGGTAGTTGGTTTTTCTTCTCGGATTCTCTTGGGGTCAGGAAGTTTGGGATGGACTAGAATATTGTGGAGATTGGGTGGCCGTTTGAAAGTGACTCTTGGGGGTGAACTAAGAAGGTTTTGGGTCTGGGGTGAAACTTGTTAGGAATTTGTAACCACTTTTAAGGATGGTGTTGATACGTTGTAGACCAGGACGGTATTGTGTTGTGAGAGGGATGTCCTCAAATCTTTGTTTGGAGGGTCATAATCATCCCTGGAGAGTGCTCTGGAGGTTTGGTTGTCTATTAAAGGCTTGGGGTCTGCTTTGGAAAGCTATGGAGAGTTGTTTACAATATTTAGTTAAATCATCGGGTTCTGAACATATTCGTTTGGCTCGGGTGGCAAGACTGAATGGTAGGGACCTTTTTGTGTATGAAGGATGGCTGCTATGGTAGTGGAGGTATTGTTAGTGATTGGTGGGTTTTATAAGTACATTCCTTCACTCCTTCCCAACAGTAAGGAAATAATTTAAATATTTAAGGCTTTCTCTAACTCCGGCCTTGGGCGTAGCTATGCAAACTATTTTGCAGTCATGTGTGGAGGTATAGCATATCGCGCAGGCTGAGCCAATAAGTTTCTACCTTTCAATCTGACAGAGTGTACATCAAACCAAAAATAACTAGTACTGTTTTCTTTCCACCTCAAACAAAAAATGTTTGTTAGAAAAATATTTTTTAATGCTTTGTATTTGGGGTATTTTGCTGTAATAACTTAACTAGTCTGTTCATGATAAGTTTTTACCTGGATGACAGTTCAAAAATCATATGTTTAGGTTTTAGGTTGCCATCACTTGTAAGAGATCAATGTTTTGTTATAAATGTTAAGCTTGTTAATTACATGTTATAGTTTGTATTTAAAATAACGTAAACTCAAGTTTTCTTACACTGTTTTGTAACTTTTAATAATTTTTTTTTACCCAATCCAAAACAATATTTTAAACATAATTAAAAGTAATGTAAAGTGTAAATTTTGTTTTTGTTTTCATTGTAAAATACTTATTGTGTTTGTTCCCTCTTATATGTTTCAATGTACCTTCTTCCAAATATAATTCACATTATTATAACACACCTGTATTATTCTCAAGAACCTTCTGATAGGGGAAGACTACTATTGAGGTCCACCTACCTATTTAATCTAATACTCTTAAACTTTTTACTTTTGGCCATGACAAATTTTATGTATATAAAAATTTTTGTGAGCTATATTTTTGCTGTAATGACCCTTATTGCCACTTCTCTTTTAGACGGAACTACGCTTGACCTGGGGTACACTGGGTCTAGAACCTGAGATTACAACTGTGAGTTGCCCCATACTTGAGCCTGGGGAGAAGGGGCAGATATCCGTCAACTTCCGAGCCCCAGGTGATACTTGAACACACTTATATTCACGAGAGTGAGAACTACACCTTTATAAAGCTGTTTTCTTTTTGCATCACATTTTACCACCGATTTCAGGTTATATGTGTGAGTACTCAAATTTCGATTTTCGAGCTGAGCTTGTCCTTTAAGCTCGAGATCGAGATCGAAAGTTTTGTAGGCTCGTCATTTTCGAGCTTTTTAAAACGCATTAGTAAGCATAGGCTATTTAATCGAGATAATATTGGCATTTCCACTTATAAATCATTCGGTTATTTAACAAATTGTTAAAAATTAATTTCACTTTTCTCATTAATAACGTAATAGAGCTTTAAAACCACTTTCGATCTGTAAATTTATTCAATATTGTCGTCCATTTTGAATGATACTTCATTGAAGCTGTTTACTGGTATTGCCATGACAAAGCAATAAAAATAGCTAAGTAGATTTATTTTTAAATTTAAGGTATGAGCATCAACTTTTCTAAGCATAAAAAATATAATTGAAGTAAATTTTTGAATAAAATAATGTCTAATGAGAGCCCATACAATGCACATGTGCAGCTGCACATAGAAGAATGGAAATGGAACAGAAGACATGATCATGCACGATTACACTAAGGAATTATAAACAAAATACGAAACACTGGTTATGATTCTTACGTTTTCTTATAGGATAAATTAAGTTACTGAAGCATATTTTGGGGAAATATTAGCTTGTTAAAACTTCGTTTTTATTAACTTTTTATCAAGACAGTGTAGAAACACTCTACAATCATGTAAAGTGATAGTGAAGGAAGCCAACCTGAAAGGATAGTTAGGTTAGGCCTAGATATAAACAAAACAGTTCTCTTTTTCTTCTTATACTTTTACACTTCCCACTTTTTCAAACTTCCACAGTTGCATATTGTTTTGAATTTTCGGAAATACATATTTTTCATGTGAAGAGACATTAATGAATAGTAATATTTCTAAAAATTCAAAACAATGTGCTACTGTGGAAGTTTTGAAGAAGTGGGAAGTGTAAAAGTGTTTGAAGAAATGAAGAGAGAAGTGTGTTTTTATATCTAACTGTCATTTAAGGTTGACTTCCTTCACTATCACTTACCTTATATTATTGTGCAGTGTTTCAACAGTCTTATTGTACATTTCCAAGCCATCATGCAGTTATTCATTTCATTACTTTTTTAAAAATAATCGTTAGTGTAATTTTAATGTCCTTAAAGACACAAGTGTTGAAACCATTTTAATTATTTTTTCTATTAGGCCCTATATTTTTTTAGTGTTCTTTTTTTTAAATTGTATATTTTTAAAGTGTTATTTCTAATTTAAAAACCGATATTTTCCGTTGATTAACTTTTTTCTAAAGTATTTATATTTATATAAATGAGTGTCATTCATATTTTAAGAACATGTGTTTTAGTTTATTTTTTAAATCTGAAATTTAAAGATGTGATACCTATTTACATTTAAAATAAATATATAACTCACTCTTAACATTTTAAAATTATGAATATATTTGAACTCGGGAGCTTTTAGAACTACCCGACTCGAATGAAAAAAACCCAAGTTTGCAGACCTCTAGTATGAATGAATCATGCAGAGTGTTAGGGATTAGGAAAGTTGAATATCATAAAAAGTATAACTGCATTTGTGTGGAGAGTGAACAGAGTGGAAAACCATTTGATAAAAACCATCCTCAGTACACCTGACTGGAATTTTAACCCTGATCCTTCCGTCAGAGAAATTCCGGTACATTGAAAAAAATGACACCTTAGACCAGGGCTGCCGATTTTTTTTAGACCTAAACTGCCCTTGCACAAGAAAAAATACATCGCGCGACCACATAAATTTTTCTATACAAATATTCTGAACATTCAACAAGGAAAGTTAAATTGATTAACTATTCAAAGAGAAAATACATTTCACATTCACTTATTTGTGTAAAAAGTTCCATATAAACTATAAAATTTAAATCAGTGTTATAATGTATTTATTAGTGCCTCAGGTGGGCTTGCTTTTGATCACAAAGGGCTTCAATATTTGGATTTATGGTTATCACCTCTAAGCACATGTCATCTACAATATTAAGCCTGTTTTTAAATTTAGTCTTCATAGCAGTATACATTCCGACACCTTAGATTAGTCGATTAGCATGTCTGTCTACTGAGCTAAGAGTCCTGGGTTCGATTCATAGCAAGCTAGTAGTAGAAAACACATGACTTGAATAAAAAACTACTCAGGCCACAGGCTGGAAACAGAAATGGATGTAAAAAAAAATACAATCAAAAAGTTAGCTCACATAGATATTTTTTTGCGAAACTAATCAAATATTTGAAATCTTGATTCCTTATTTCAGGGTATTCCATGGACTGGCAGAGGCATGCCTTGTTACATATTGCTAATGCTATTTATAGTGTAAAAAACAAATAGAGTATTCTATAATTTCCTCATGGATCTTGAGATAATAATTATGGCTTAGCTTATTTTGAAAAAAGCTGCCTTAGGCGATGTTGCCACCTATGTGGGTTTTATGATTTAATTAAAACTTATACCATCCTCTGCCATAGTGTTCTTAGTAATTAAAAATATGGTACATTTACCATATTGGTTCAAATATAGTGCACTGTTTTACCCCTAAAAATGTCCTTCTGAAAACATTACTTCATATTATATACGCAGCCTAGTATTTTTCATTGAAAACATTGCTCAGATTCCTACAGAGACCTATTTTATAGTAGACTGTAACCTTAATTGGTGGCCGGCAGGAATAAGTGCACATGCATGTGTGTCTAAACTCGAGGTCAAAAAAGAAGCTCGAGTAACCAGCATGAGCTTGGAAATGTATACATCTAGTAATTAACTCATTGTCAAAACAAAGAGGGAGAATTTCCACCCTTCAGTGTAAGTGAACTACTAACTCAGTAGGTCAGTGCTAGTTGGTGGAAGGATCTGTGCTATGTTTCTGTTATTAAAAATTTTTAAGAGTGCTTTTACATAAATACAATAATTCATAGGGCCCAATAAAACTATGTCAAATATTTTTAGTTTTTACCTCATGATACACGAGAAACATTTTATTTTTCATGTAAAATACCTTCAAAATATTAGGGTTCTATTATGTGTAAGACGATTCTATACTTGAGCCAATATGGCGTTTGCAATATTTCCATCTTTGTGCTTTTTTTTTATGCGTTGTAAGGGGGACTTGGTGGTCTAGGGGTAAGGTGTCGGACTTCTGTGTTGAGGGTCTGGGGTTCAATCCTCGGTCCCGGCACAGATTTATCTGATTGCCAAACCCTTCCTTCACCTCTGACAAGATGTGTATTAATCACAACTTGTGAATGTGTGGAATGCCAGGCCTCCACCGTGGTTCGGATCCCACGTTAAACTGTAGGTCCTCCATTTCATCTCACAATCACCCTACCATTGCACATTAGCGTAAGTGCGTATAACCCGAACGGGTAGTAAGACACGGTGCTAATAATAATAATTTATGCGTTGTATATGTATCATGAAAAGTATTGACTTAATTATTATTTTTTAACTAAACCTGCTATCTTAAGTGGTAAACACAAGTGCTATATGGCTTGCATACATTTTTATTGATTGTTGTTGGGTTGCAGAGTTTCCAGGAGCATTTGAGACGTACTGGCACTTTCACCACATGGGTGTGAGGTTTGGCCACTGGATCCGTTGTGCTGTTGTGGTAGAAGGTCGGACGCTCAAGAACCCCCCCAAAGAGGAAAATAACAATCATATCTACCAAGAGGGTATGTTTACACTTGCCTAGCGTTGGAATCCTCTTGGAAACCTAAGATTCACCTACTTCAGTGGCCGAACGATCCAAGGCCTTTTGATGACGGGGAGATTGGGGTTTGAATCTCTTGTCAGGTCTATTGAGTAAAAGTATTTCCTACTCTCCTTCCATACAAATGTGGGTAGATTGATTACCTCTACAATGCTTCCTTCCTTATCCCTACTCCATTAGAGTAATTTTAATTTGAACAGGTATCATTTTTGGAAGAAGGTACAGGAAAGGTGGATAGAAACATGTAAAAGGGGATGAACACAACATGGCTTTTACAATTAAAAGAAGAACACAGTTCACACTTTACTTTGCTACCATTGGACAAAGAGGTAAATGACTGCCTCTTGAAGGAAATTGATCTTCACCGCCCAATCCGCCGACCTTGGTTTCATTCTATTGGAACTCATCAGGAGGGAGTGTGAAACAGGCAACACAACTTCTTAAAAGGGGAAACAAAAAAAAACACAAAATGGAGAAAATGGAAAATTGTAAAGAATGATAGGACACATAGATAAACATGTAAAAGGTATAACATAAAGGACAAACACAGGAAAATCTGAACAGGTAGTAAGACACAGTGATGAAAAAAAAGTTCTTTATTTTTTTATATTTGTTAGAGTTATGGCTAGTTTTGCCTTAACTTACACTTGACAAAAAAAAATCTATTTTTTTTTTGCAGCTGAGTATATTGATTCCGACAAGTCACGGTTGGAACACGCCGTAGACTTGACAATAAAGCCCAAGCCTCGTGATGTGGAATTGGTGATTCCCACTATTACTGACGATTCTGATGGGGATGGTGACAGTTTCTGTGAGCACCTGAGTATCTTGAGTATACACGGCGAGGGCACCGTCCCGGAACTGTGTTCCGACTCGGATTTTGAGGAGGATAAGGACGACAACTTTGTGGTGGTGCCAATGCCCCCCTGCTTCAAGTTTGATGTTCCAATCGACTCCATAGGTGAGTTTGGTTATTTGCTTTCTAAATTGATTGGAACAGGGGCTTATAAATATGATATAAATGGTAAATGTATTAGGAATTGAGCTGTCTGTACAGAAGTTGGAATATATAGGATAGAGGAAGCAAGGGGGATATGGTATGGTCATATAATCAGGGTGGAAAAGGAGAGAATGATGGAAATGTAGTATTTGAGCAAAAAAAAAATGCAAGAGAGACCAAGAAAGAGATAAGAGCAGATAACAGAAAGTATGCAAACGAGAGGATAAGAATGGGAGCGATTAAAGGACGAAGAATGGTGGAAAGATAGAGCGATTAAAGGACGAAGAATGGTGGAAAGATAGAGCGATTAAAGGACGAAGAATGGTGGAAAGATAGAGCAAGATTGCAACATTTTAGTAAACTTACCCGGCCACAGCCTGGAAATAGTTGATGATGATGATGACTTAAAAATTGTCCTTATGAATATTGTTTTTTAATGTACAAACGAGCTAAGAACGGCAGTAATTGGACATGATTGAGTAGTTTAGTTGTAAATATTTTCATTGGCGAATTTTCTTGATTGTTGAAAGCCTGATTTTTTCTTTTTCCTGATTCCAAGATTGTTTGGTAAAATGAGGATCTTGTTTATAGATTACACTCATCTAGTTTGTTTTGCTGGTGACGAGAAGATCAAGGTTTAAATCCATGCATAGTGTATTGAGGGTGGTCTTCCCTAAATTATTTCCCCCTCTATTTTCATGTTTAATTTGGTAAAGCTATGATCAAAATTTACTTAATTAACAGTACAGTAGAGTCTCGTAAACTCGACCTAATGTGGACAGAGATGGTGTAGAGTTATTGAAATGTCGAGTTTTACGAATGAACTTGCTTAGGATGCATGTTTATTATGTCATGTTTACTAAACAAGGATGAATATCAGTACAGTATTGAATATTAAGGGTAGAGTTGTACTGTACTGTAGTATTGTATAGTACAGTAACAGTTATATACATACATTATAGTATATTACGTGTTAATATAATGGTGTTTATACATATGTGTAATATATATAAATGCAGTACAGTATTGAAGATACAATATTGTATTGATTCGAATAACACGTTACTGAATCGAAAAACTAACAAACACAGCATTTGTAAAAACACCACAGCACGAGTGTTCCACTCGAGTTACACAAACAAACTGAATGGATATTTGCTGAATGACCTTAGATTGTGATGACTGGTGCCGACAACTATGTGCACGTGCGTGCGCCGAGTTACACGGAATGTGGAGCTATCGAATGTGTCGAGTTTCCGAGACACTACCGTGTCAGAAAATAAATTAGGGTGTCTTATTTAAAATTAGTAAAATGTTGGTTTCATTACATACTCAATATAATTATTTTCACTATATCATCATCATCATCGACTGTTTCAAGCCTGTAGCTGGGTCTATTTAGTAAAATTCTCTCATAACCCTTTGTCCTTCCTGCACTCTTTTCCACTCTGTTCCTCCCATCTCTTCTTTGATGTCCCTTGCGGTCTCTTCCCTGCATACCGTATCTACCCGAATCCAAGACAACCCCCAGTTTTTCAGTGGGTCTGGATAGACTTTTTGTAAGTGGTATTTATTTTATGATGAATGAAAAAAATAATAATTATGGTGGACTTATTTTGTAATGTTAACAAATGTTTTTTTATTTATGAAACAAAACACATATGTTGACTTAAAATCTAATTAGGGTTGCAAAATTGCTAAGGAATTTATTTTTTTGTCATAAATATTGCCTACACATAAGAAGGTTAACTTTGAAAAAGTTTCATAAAAACAATGAGAAGTTAATTTTTATCATGACAAATTATAATCTTTAGTGAAAATCCGAGTCTCATACAATCATACCCTACTCCCCCTAAATATGAACATTGGACTAGACTATTAACACGCTAGCTTCTAAAATGTGACACTTTCACAATGATAAACAGAAAATAAAATAAAGTGGAGAGATATAGGAAGAAATAAAAGGACAAATATACTACAAACTGTTGCTTTTATAAAGAAAAGATAAACATATTTCACATGTTAAAAAAATATAACTGATAAACACATCTGCTATGAATTACCGTAAAAGTCAGCCACCATGACAGCCAAGCGTAAAAAATTTGTGATAATCAAACAAGCATCTTTATTCTTATTTCAAAACTGATGATCTATAAACATCTAATCAAAGATAATAATTAACTTGATATTATTCAAAAGTTAGATATTTTGTGAAGTTTCACGAATTAAAACTCAAGTTCAGCATGGCCAAAATTGTCTAGTAAACTCTACGTATTATTGATTGTCTGTTTAAAATCAATTCAAGTTTTCTCATCACGTATGACTTGACAAGCGCAAGCTATCTACACAAAGTTTTAAGACTTAAATACGTAACAATTTTATAATTCATCATCTATTTTGATTATTGTGAAGGGCTGAATTTTTAATTAGTGAAGTAAATGGAAAGTAATAAAAAACAACACAACAAAATAAAATTAAACTCGATTATGCCCATCACTTGCCTCAACCCATTCAAGAAGTTAACCGTGTTAATTATTGAAGAGTGGTATCAAGTCTTTTAGCATATAGTATCGATTATTGCTATACCAGTCAATACTATGATTATCGAGTATCATATCGAGCCGCGACTGGGTAGTAATTTTTAACGATAATATATAAAATAGTCTAAAAATCTGTGAAAATAACTAAATAATATGTGATCTGTGTTATACCTTTATAATCCTTGAAAATGGATAAAATATCTAAAAACGTCAGCCCTGCACTATTGTATTAATATTAAATAAATATGT
Source organism: Timema podura (assembly GCA_033556935.1). Taxonomy (NCBI): domain Eukaryota; kingdom Metazoa; phylum Arthropoda; class Insecta; order Phasmatodea; family Timematidae; genus Timema; species Timema podura. The sequence goes on from JAVRXN010000005.1 coordinate 39,111,343, forward strand.
AAAATTTACCTTTTGATGTAAGCCTAACCATTCCTTAGGCTGCTATTTTAAGATGCCCCCTAGATTTTGAAGCTACAAATTTGGGGAAAAAACTCGTCTTAGATTCGGATAAATACGGTACTTGATATTAATTAATCTTCTTGGAATCCTCTCTTATTCCATACTCGTTATGTGTCTATACCATCTCATCCTATTTCCTCTATCATCTCATTTACCCACTGTACCCCAACTCTAGACTTAACATCTTCATTCCTAGTCCTATCTCTTCTATTGACAGCTAGCATGCTTCTCAAAATTTCATTCCCATGTTTGCTATACATTTTTTTTAATTTGTTTTAAATCATAGATTTTCAATCTCTTTCAAAAAGTTCAAAAAGAGGTTTTTTCATCGATCAAGAGCTAAATTTATAATCATTGTGTTATTTAAAAAAATAGTGTTGATCATGAATTTAAAAGTTTTAATTTTATCCCTCAATTCTTTTCAAACTTCCCTCAAACTCTCACTGCATACCGGTTGAAAAACACTGTTTTAAATGCTTGTCATTTGGAAATAATTTTGGAAATCTTATACTTTATAGATTTGAAGGAGCAAGCTTATGTGTTTGTGAAAAAAGAGACTGAAGACCAGAAAGAGTCCCAAGAACAAGAATCATCCAACCAGACCTCAGATTGTAAGGAGGAAGAAGTGTTTGAGGATGCGAAGAGTATGGAGCCTGAAAGCGTCAAGAAGGACAACAAAGCCTGCTTTGTCTGCAGGAGCAAAAATGTGTTTGCAGTCGACTCTGAAGGGCAGTGCATAGTTCTGAAGGGCTCTTGGCCCCCTGAACAACCTGAAGAATCGGGCATCGGCTCCCATACACACAAACCCAAGCAGATATTTCATGTTGGGACGGACGGCACCGTGTTCCAGACCAAGGTCTCAAACACTTTAGAGGCCGGGGCAGATGGCTTTGCCTTCCGCACTCACCGAACGGCTGTTTCATCCTCTCAATCTTCAGTTCCGACCACTTTCACTACTCAGACGTCCCTCTCATCCACAACCTCTACTCTCAACCAGTCATATAATTCATATTCGTTTGGTGACGCGAGTCATTCATCTGCTACATTTTCAGTGGGTAGCCATAACCACGTTTCTGATCCAAACCAATCTACAACCTACCCATCTGCGGCCCAAAACCCATCATGGTCCGCTCACATTTTTCCCAACCAAAGCCAGCCGGTCACACATGCGGCCGGCGGGCAGAGCCAATCATACAAGTTTGTATCTAGTGGTGACAGCCAGTCATCACCGGCGTATACTTTTGACAACCAAAGCCAACCTGTTTATTATTCATACTTTGGCCAAAATCAGTCGTCAACTGATTCTTTAGACCAAGGCCAATCATCTGCCATGTATGCGCCTATCGGTCAGTCGCCGTCTCCTTACGCGCCAATCGGCCAAAGCGAACCATTGCAATACTACACGCATGAATATCATACTCAACCACCACTAGTTTACTATGATCCTCCCATGTGTACCAACCAGGATACGATGTACATCGCTAATAGGATGCCTTGCGTCACAAGCTATGTCTGGGGGAACCATCCTCAACCAACGCCGCTACATGCGCCAGAGGCTCAAAATGCTTCACCGTATGTATTTGGGGCTCAAGACCATCAGGACGAAGCTCAAGAGAATCTTTCTGATGTCCCAGTAAAGCTTCAACAGTCCGCCGCACCGGTCTATCAAAAAAGATCGGCTATGTTTGCCCAGGGAGCTCAGACCCAAAGACCTGGTTCATTGAACTCTGCGTTGAAGAAGATAATTATAAAACCATCACCTAATGTTTACCCCCCTACCGCTGGTACACAACGATCGAATAATAAGGATAAAAGCTCCACTTTGTCAGCTGCAAACCTGCCAGAGCCTCAACCGGCCTCTAGCCAGGAGGCTCCCATCCCTCCTCCCCCTTCTGCGGAGGTCATTCCCCCGCCGCATGGCCAACTTTTCTACGCCGTTCCAAACTACTACATGCCTCCTCAGACTAGCCAGGTTCCAGGCGCGGAGACCCCACAGTTCTCCCACACCTTCGTCAGGCAGAACAGCAGTGCAGGCATAGCACCGCAGGTTCATATCCTACCTGAGACGCTTATGAATGGGGCCATCAACGCTGCTTCAAGCGCCATTAATACGGCCAAGAGTGTTATCAACAACCTGCGGGCGCGTCCCCCTACCTGGGTAAGTGTCTGATGTCTTCATGTACACTTATATCTTTCCTCTTGTTGGACACAAATGTTGACTTTCAGTATGTAAAATTACTCTAGGCGACATATGACTGTTCTCTTTCATAGACTAGAAACAGACAATTTAGATGGAGAAATATTATGTTCTTATTGTATCTTCTTTGCTACGCCATTTCATATTATAAGTTAGTTTACTTAAATTTAACCCTTTTAGTGCCAAGAGTCAATCTGACTGTCTCTGACTTCTAAAAAAAAAATGCCATGAGATAATCTAGTCAGCAAATCGTTTTTCCAGATTTGCGCTAGTTCTGGCGGTACTCTGTAGATAGGACAGGAGTGTATTATGCCACTATAGTGAGAACATTACTCTCTTTTATAGAAGATTATATGCAGCTAAAAATGATAGAACTATCTTCATAGATATGTTATTTAAAATAACAATTTGGTAATTTCTTGTACAACCTTACAAAAATGATGAAATAGCCATGGCATTCTTAGCACACAACACTTGAAACCGACTGGGTACTCTTCATGCACGAATCCGGTATAGACATGGTTCTAAAATGGGTAGTGAAAGTGAACTCTATTAGTAGGTCTAATTTAGCTTGGGCTTGGTCCTTTTTAATGCCACACCCACAAATCAGCTACCCCCCCCTTTTTAAAAAAAAACATATTCCTGATATGTCCAGTGCTTGTAAAAATTAATCACACAAATTAAACCACTGTCGACATTCCTCCTTCTGCCCTCCCACACACACTTTCTTCATTTCTGTGAATTTCAAACACATCTAAACTCTTTCTATTAAGATGGTATGGTAGGGAATTAAAGTTAATACCAGTAGTTTTGCAGTTTTTATAGCAATTTTTTTTCAGCATAATAAATCAAATATTTATCCATTAGAAAAACAAGAGTTTTAATTTGCTTGACATAGTAATCTCAAACCCGCTTCGGTGGTTGCATATTCTTAGGCTCTACTCTCGCAATAGACTAGACTCCCGAAGACGGGAAGATCGGGTCTGGATCTCAGTCAGGTGAAATGAGGGTGGTTATCCACTCTCCCTTCACACAAATATGGGTACACTTTCCTTAAATTCAACCTTCCTAATCCTTAATACATTAGAGTAATTAGTACATAGGCGTGTAACCACAATGGTTTGTAAGATGCGGTGCTAAAAAAATGTAATCTCAACTAGGATTGTGCGAGAATAACGTTTTGACTTGGGAAATATCAATACTCCGTGGAAATGGGACAGGAAACAGGAAAAAAAAAATTAAAAAATAATTTTCCACTTTAGGACTATACAGGGTTCGGCAGAAATATCTCCCCATTAGAAAAGTGAATAAAACAGACATAATAAAAATTATAAAAAATCTAATTATATAATCTAAGCGCTCAATGTTTGCCATTTATTTTCACATACTTGTTATTAATTTTTGAAAATCATATCTCTCATATGCCAACCTTCATTATCTATACAGGTTTGAAACCTTGCCCTCAAGTTCCACATCACTCGCCTTGTCGTTTCTGGTGGTATCGCAGCGATTTCTTGTCGGATAGCAGCTTTCAACTCACTGATGGTTCTTGGCTTCTTTTTAAAGACTTCCTTCAGATATCTTCAGAGAAAAAAATAAAATGCAGCAAGATCGAGTGATCATGTAGGCCATGGGATGTCGCCCCATTGTGGATTAGACGCCCGGGAAACATTTCTCTTAGGACATTCATGGATTTGTCTTGCAGTGTGAGCAGTGGCGCCATCTTGTTGAAACCACAAATATTTGGCCTGATCTCCGAGTTTGTTAAGTTTTGGCTGCAAGAAGTCGCGTAACATGTTGACATAATGATCAGAAGTCACTGTAATTTATTGCTTTCTTTCCTAAAAAAATGTATGGCCCCATTATTCCAAGTTCAGAAACCAAACCCTAACACGCACAGAATCCAGGGGACGCTCGTGTAACTGTGGGTAATTATTTTTTGCCTAGAATCGGAAATTCTGCTTACTAACATAACCCAATAAATGAAAATGGGCTTCATCACTTGACAGCACAATATAATTCACTGGAACATTTTCAAGAATAGACTGGCAAGATGGCAAGAAGCGACATGGTTAATCCATTCACGTTCATTTAGCTGCTGTACGGATGAAAATATAAGTCTGCATGTAAAATTCTTCATAAACTCCGATCAGGAATTCCTAATGCAGCAGCATGTTTAAGAGCTCAGTGTCATGGAGATTGTGTAAATGCCTGTCTCACTGATTGAATGTGTTCGGGTATTCACACTCTTTGTGGTCTACCAGGTGGTTCCTTCTTCAAAACTGAACCTGTACATCTAAAATTTGACACCCATAACAATATTGTCTACTTATCAGTACCTTAGCATGTCAACCTAGCCTAAATTTTTTCGAAATAATCGCTCTTTGGTGATGACAGAATCAGCATTTTAAAAATAATTCTCAATAACGAACACGTGATGTCACCACTCCATGCTAAGATGGTAACTAAAATGGCAGATTATTCTCTACAAAATGCCTCGTACTGCTAGCGCGTCACCAGCAGCGGCGGGGAATCGTGGATATATTTCTGCTGAACCATGTATTTATCTTTCAGATTTAAAATTTTATTCTAAACTTGGCCTTTATATTGGTTCCAATAAAATATTATCATTTGATAATACAATTGGAAGCTTAGGGGGTATTAAATTTTTTCCGAAAATCTCAAATAAATTTTTCCTTTCCGAGTTTCGTGAACATCCAATTCCGTAAACTTTTTCCCAAAGTTTGGGATCTCATATAGGTTTAATCTCAACACTTCTTGAATATCTGTCAACGGTGTTCTAGAATTTAATAACTTTTCCTTTTTATTTAAATGGCTGGAAAAAAATTCGTTTTTTTTAAAAGCTGAAAAAACACTGACCTTTTCTCACATCCACTACATTCCTACCTTATAATTATACGTTTGACTATTTTTTTTCTATTGACCATCAGTAAAAACTTACCTTTAAAATACAGACATGAACATAATTTTAGATTTGTGACGTTACATTTCTTGTGATTCAGGGTTCAGGGAAGTCCACTACATCAGTCCGGGTAGCTCACTCGCGGAGAATGTGCAAAAGTTGGAGGAGATGGGTTTCAAGAACGAGACCCTCAACACCTTGTTGCTGTCTCGCTACGACAATGACCTCCGGAAAGTTGTCGCAGAGCTTTGCGCCACCCAGTGGTAAGAACTCGTCCGATGAAGTCTTACCTGTTTCGGTGGTCGAATAATCTTTAAGGTCTCACTCTCACGATAGGATGCACTGCCAATAAAGGGTAGTCACTTTGAATCTAAAGCTGGATTTACCAAAATAGTTGTGTTTTTTTTCCTATAAAGTCTCCCACCATCATCCCTGCAATTACAGCTAAACACTGATTTTATAGAAAACCAACTTGCAATCACCAACATTAATTGAAAGTTAGTAAAATTTGGCATTCTAGGATTGTATCTTATTTGATTTATTAATCACCATCATTATGAACATTTTACAGCCGTTGGCGGGGTGTGTTTGGAACATAAGCCCCTCCACTACCGGTTTGCTAGGCCTGTCGTAGCTTCACATGCCTTATAATTTAACTTAAAGACTAGGACTGGCACAGCATCCAGTCCCCGGCTGTTAATTTATCACTATGAAAGGGTAAACCCACATTTCACCAACGATACATTTTCGGCCATGCCGGGAATCGAACCCGGGAGCCTTAGCTCAGTAGACAGTCTGAGCTAAGGTATCGGATCCCCACCGCCGCTCCTCCTCCACAGTGACCTAGTCTAATTCCTCCTCCACATTCCTCTGCACTTCCTTCAGCCGCCTGTCTCTTGGAGTTCCTCTTGGCCTCCAGCATCCCACTTCATTATCCAACTTCGTATTTAGTATCTTCTTCTCCATTCTCCTCAAATGACTGTACTTGGTCGAGCCTTTTCCATCCTGTCCTGTACTGGCTTCTCCTCAATTATTCCTCTCATCATATACATTCTTGTCACTCCTGTAGTACTTCTTAGATTTAATAATAATAAAGTTTATCTAAAAAGTTATCAAAACTTCCATTAGTACAGTAGAGTCTCGGAAACTTGACACTCAATAACTCAACATTCCGTATAACTCGACACATGCCTCTCTGTTTGTGTAACTCGAGTGGAACAGTCATGCTGTGGTGTTTTTACAAATGCTGTGTTTGCTAGTTTTCTGATTCAGTAACATGTTATTCGAATCAATATTATATGTACAGTACTGTATTTCTGTATATTGAGTGTATATATGTACACCATTATATGAACACGTAATATATTGTACTGTAATTATATTACTGTTAATGTAACATACGATTCTATAGTACAGTACAACTGTACCTATAATATTCAATACTGTACTGAAATTCATCCTTGTTTAGTAAACATGACATTTCAATAACTAGACACCATCTCGGTCCACATTAGGACTCTACTGTACTTCCTAATAGATTAATGTACATTTTATCTTAACATTGTTAAGTAAACTGACTAAAAAGAATGTAAATACAAAATATTGTATTTTTTTCCCATCATTGTGGTAACTTGAGTTTCCAATTTTTGAATAACATGCTTCCTATGAAAATCAGAATGTACGTTTACTCAAAATTCTAACTTATTCCTTTAAATTCTACCTTATTCATTCCTAATCTATAAATGTAATTATGCAGCTGCCCTGAACAGAAAGTCTTGAGAATGCTCTCACTCTGGAAACTTTTTCTTTCAGTCTTATTACAGACAGAGTAATCTCAGCTCACTAATGTGGCTTCGCCTTTGTCGCGGGTTTTTAAACAACGTGGTTTTTCATATTACCTCTAAGGAAATGCCGGTGCTTTTTCTCTCACTACTCCATTCAATTCAACCTCGGTGGTCTTGGGAGTAAAGTGCTCGCCTCGGAACCTAATGTTCATGGGTTCAAACCCAGCTGGGGTCGGCTGATTTCTCTTGATTGATAAAAATCCATAGCATCACTTCCTTCAGAGGGTAAATAAAGTCATTGGTGTCATGTCGATTGGGGCAGGTAAAAGAACACTGAAAGGTATGCAAAATTACTTTTCCTGGCAAAATTAGTAGGCCCTTTCGCTCTTGCTCATAAATTAAACATTAGAAAGGCCTACACACTTGACCAGAAAACTGTAGGCCTCAAAGTTCTCAAATAAAACACAACAAAACACATAATTATGTAATTTTTGGGGTAGCCTACATTAGTCCTCTTCTTCAGCAGAATGGATTAAAAAACATAATGCCTTTTGTTCCTAGAAATTCTTGTGTGTTGTTGTAATTAGTCAGTTCAGGAAGTATACATTAAATACATCAAATAAATAACACTGCCATTCAAATCCTAAATAAATTATGTCTTTATTATATTTGGAAGAAGGTATACGAAAGGTGGATAGAAACATATAAAAGTTATGAACACAATATGGCTTTTACAATGAAGAGAAGAACACAATTCACACTTTACATTGCTGCCATTGGACAAAGAGGTAATGGTTGCCTCTTAAAGAAAATCGTTCATCACCGCCCAATCCCCTGACCTTGGTTTCATTCTATCGGAACTCATCAAGGAGGAGGGTGAAACGTGCAGCGCAACTTCCTAAAAGAAAATATAATACAATTACCTCTTAAAGCCAAAAGAGGTTTTCCTTATAGAGATATACATTACACATTAAAACACTTTAATAACTCCTGTAGCAGTGACCTGATGGTCTAGGGGTAAGGTGTCAGACTTCTGTGCTGAGGGTCCGGGGCTCAATCCTCGGTCCTGGCACAGATTTATCTGATAGCCAAACCCTTCCTTCACCTTTGACAAGATGCGTATTAATCACAACTTGTGAATGTGGGGAATACCAGGCCTCCACCGTGGTTCGGATTCCACGTTAAACTGTAGGTCCTCCATTTCATCTCACAATTACCCTACCATTACACATTAGCGTAAGTGCGTATAACCTGAACGGGTAGTAAGACGCGGTGCTAATAATAATAATAACTCCTGTAAAATTTGTCAGTTTGAAAGCAATGATGTAAGCATGTTCCCATATACGAACAAATAGCCACCAGAAGAATGCAGTGATTAACCACGCTAGGCATTAGACACCTTCACAAGCTCACCTGCAAGGGCTCGGAGCTGGAGAGAGGGTCTATTTTTGGCACTTTACCATATTGTTTGTGTTCTTTTCAGTTGTTAATATCTAGTTCTTTAAAATCATTATCTACTAATTTTTATATATAAAACTAATTTAATGTTGACAAATATATGTTATTTTTATAAAAATAATACAAAAGAATATTGCAATTTAAAAGATAGATCATTTTTCATTTTATTTAGTAGTAAAATCATAAAACACTAAAAGGTGTGACAATCATTCAATAAATAATGTGAACTTAATAGTGCTAACTTGTAAATGTTCATTGACTCTTTTTCTAATATCCTGAAAATTTTATATATATATATCTCTAAAAAAAAAGCAATGTCTCTTCAGGTTATATGCATATGTATTGATTACGCTAATTTGTTAGGAATGAGTAAGGTTGAATACAGAGGAATTTACCCACACTTGAGTGGAGGAAGCATGGAAAACAATTTTGGGAAAACCACCCTCAGTATATCCGACCAGAATTCAAACCTAGATCCTTTCGTGATTGGCAGTCCAATCTATTGCGAGTGTGAGGCTTTAAACCATATGACAACTGAAGTGGGTTGTTTCCATATAAATTTATGTTAGAGAAAGAAGGGTATACAATGTAATTTTAAAATACTAAAACCTTTAAAAACCTATGAGAACCTCTATAAACCTAAAATATTTATAGATCTTCGCTCCGGTTTTTAAGTGATTTATTTTTTAAGAGTTCCTGCTCATTTAAAATATCTTTGTTTCAGTTTTAAGCTCTTGTTCAATGCCCTTGTTAAATATATAGATGAACTTGACTTAATTAATATATTATTATTCCTTGATAATAGAAAATCATATTGGACCAAAAATTAATTTTAGTTTTTTTTTTTCTTTTGTGTGCGTGTCGTGTGTAGTAGTGATGAGTAAAGAATGGCGTGTGAGAAGATATCTTGGAAACACAATAAGGTTTGTATTTTGCTAACATTTGCATGTTGCATGGCTTTTTTGATGATGGTGATTGGGGGAAATTTTGTTATTTTTGTAATACTTTGTTTTAAACTATTTTTGCTTATCTTATCACCTAGAAAGATTGTATAGTTTTGTAAAGTTCACACTTTACATTATTATGTAACATGTGAACTCTACTTGGCTACCTCTGGACAAAGAGGGAAATTTGAGACGGTATGTTCGAATCCTGTGGTACTCGGGACATAGAGAGATTTGAAAATTATTAAGTCTCAAAAAACTATCTCATATACAATCAAAGACTTTGTTTTAGATTAACAATTTTAAGCAATTTGTGAAAGGATTCATGTAAAGTAAAAGTAAAAATTATTAATAGATACGGTACCTACTTTAATTTTGTTTTTAACAAGATTCACTTTTAAATTAGTTTACTTCTTATTGTATATATTTTTGATATCTCTAGCCTTTTCTTGTTACTTGAAGTTTGAGGAAGGGTTATTTTAAGTAAGTAAATAGACTCTCCTCATTATGTAATAATTAGTTAAATGTTGATTTAACAAATCAAATAAATCAGGCATAATGTTACCTTGATTAAAATACCTAGCCTGTTAATAAAACTACCTCAAGTTAAGATTTTCAAAAGTATTTAAACATTATCAAAAAAAAAGGAAAGTTTAACCAATTAAGTGAAAATTGAGTAAAGAAAGCCCACCTTGGGAAAGAGGGATGAATGTGGGAAGAATCCAATGCACTCATGTGACATCTTCTTCCTTTCTTCGGTCTTCTATAATAGAAAGTCCCTCACACATTTAAACACAAACATAGTTTTTATATTTTGGCATAATTTCCTTGATCAAAAAAATAGAAAGGAACAGAAGAAAAACAATTTTAATAAAGAAAAACAAAAGGATAAAATTGTATAAAATAAAATTAGAGATGTCATAATATCTTTTTTCTCAATTCTGATTTATGATTCCAATTCTTAAATTCAACCTCAATTATGATTCTTAAACATTTCATTTTTCATTATTTTTCCAAGCATTTTTGCATAGAAAATCTAATGTGTCTGATACCCTACTCCCCCCTAAATGCGAAACTTGGACTCGACAATTACAACATATGATCGTTTGAAACTTTAGTCCCACATTCTTATAGATATTAACTAAACACACTTAAAGTCTTCAAGACTAAAAATTCAAATAAACTCAAAATTAATTCAATAAATTGCAGATTTTATAACTGAAAGAAGAACACATTTCACACGTTATAAAAATTTCAAGCCGTCCACCATAGCTGATCCTACGCACATTAGCTCACTAGAAATTACTGATGAAGTGTTGGCAACAATATATCGGTAATCTATTGAATTAAAATAAATACAACTTTTTTTTGCTCCATTTTTATTAACTACGTCGATTTTTGTTCTATTTTTATTAAACTTTTTTTTATTCAAAGAGCTAAATAAAACATCAAAAATAGAAAAGCGACCAAGAATATAATTACAGGAGGGCGGCTATTTTAATTTTATAGGAATATTGTAGCTTTCGATATACACATTGTGATATATCAATTAATGATAGATATATTGATATATTATGGAAAATTTCCATTCCAGTCTATGTATTATATATTAATTGTTTAGAATCGATTAATATGTTGTTACAGTCTCACTCAACTCTTACTTAGAACAAAGTTTGTACCTCTTGATACTGTCATAATGTCAGGTCGTATTATATTCGAGACCATTTATTTTTCATGTAAAACACCTCAAAATGTTAGGGTCATATTATATTCAGGATCATACTGTATTCAGGCCATTACGGTATATTTACAATTTTCCAGTATTTAAGTGAAACGGCAACTGAATTAATATGGGAGATAATTGATTATTACTATTTAGAATGTTGCCGTTTTGTTTAGTGGCCAGTTTAATTGAGAACTAAGAATCGAGTAGCGAGAATCATAATATTAAGATCGATTCTCGATTCTTTGGATACCATTAAGAATCGAGGTATCGAGGAATCAAGTTTGACGGCCCTAACTTTCACCAAGATAATTTATTTTAGAAGGCTTCTTTCTCTCATTTATGCCAAAATGGCAGTAGAGTTTTTGATTTAGTCTGGTGTCATTTTGTATCAGTATTGCTCTGGACAAATTTTTTAGTAAAGTGATTGTACATGAAAGGCTTCGAGGTGCACATGTTTGTGCACAAGTGCTACTTATTTTTAAAATTTCAGACCTCTTGTGTGATAGATATTCACAAGTTCATGACAGACAAACTCTTCATTTATTAATATAGATAATTATTCTCGATTTTGTTAAATTTTTCAAGGTATCGTAAAACATTTTTACTCATTTCATTATTATCTCCACACACATCATCATCATCATTTCTAGCCTGTGGTCGGGTCAGCTTAATAAAATATATATCTACCTCTTTTCTTTCACAAGAAATTTACTCCCTTACTCTTGTCCATTCTTCTCCTCTTACTTGCACACTTATTGTTATCTGCTACTCCCATTTCTGTCTTGGTCTCCCTTGCAATCTTTTCCCCAGGGCTGTGGATTCGGGAGTTTGAGTTGTAAGCAATTTTGGTTCAAGTCTGAGTTGCTAAAAATGAACTGACTCTGGCTTCACAATAAAAACTTATAGTATTATAGCAATATATGATAAATATATCATTTTAATGTAAATTTTTGTGTGACCAATGATTAATTCTAATTAACATATTTATATAAATATAAATTCACAATTTCAAAGAACCCTCCCATGAAGTAATCTGTATTATTTGGCATACCGACTCCACAGCCTTGGTTTTTTTCTACAAACTTCATCAGCATCATTTTTCCTAAGACTATTTCCTTTTCCATCCTCATTCATTGGCCATTTTTTAAAAAATAGAATACAGAAAAACCTCCCCAACGATGCATGTCTATTCAAGCTCTATTACCTCCCTAACTTCGGTGCTATCTAGGGAATGAGACGGGTTCTTAAATGAGTAATTGGAACATCCCTGATTATTTGATATCAAAGTGCCTCAAAAAACATACACTTAACATATTTGTGCAATTTTTTCATGTAATGCATGGTAGTTTGTGTAGCTTTGTCACTTCATGGGCCGTTACATTTTACTGTCTACTTACATGTAACAAGCTTACCTTGCATGCTTCCACCATGGTGTAGCTTATAAGAAATGTTATCAGTTATGGTAAGATTGCTACCTATCAGATTAAATAAAGTGCATACAGACATACACCACTGTTACAACAGGCTAGGTTTCAGACCATATTCATAAAACAAGTTTTTTTTTACTTGTCGATTTATAATTAAAATAAACAGTTGGAAACAGTTCAAGATTTACTTACTCACATAGCCTAACACAGAGATGCAGAGTATGGTGTTTGTAAACAGAGTCCAGTAGAAAACCAGCTGCGTTATGTTGCTAAACTATCTTTTGAGTGAAGCAGATGGGGTATAATCACAATTTAAAACCATTATATGAGCGAGGCAGCTTGTCGAATACCAGGGGTATGGTCAAAATTTAAAAACCTTTATATCAGTGAAACATTTGTTGGATACTAGGTGGATAGTCATAATTTAAAACCATAATATGAACTAGGAGATTATAGTCATATAAAGATACACCAGAAGGCGAATTATTGCAAATTGGGCATGCCGGTCCAACACATTTGTAAAGCGTAAGTTGTAAAATAAAATGTCGAATGATGAAATCAATTAGATTTTCTTTTAGCATTCAGTATTGAAACTATAAAAGCAACACCTAGTATGTGAATATGCTTTGGATCCTTTTTTTTTTAAATTTCGGCTTGAATTGAATCTTTTTGGTATTTGTATATTCCAGGGCCTCCGACCAACGGCGGAAGAGGAAGAGTGATGTGACCGTGGATACCTGGTGTTACTAAAGCAGCAAGTTACGAGTGTTAACTCTCACTCTACCGCGACATCAGTATTAACAAGTGATTACATTATTTAATCGATAATTAGCCGATTAATTTATTGAGGATGAAATATTGGAAAAATATGTTTTGAAAATTTACGAATTTGCTATTAAAGGTTTTGCCACTCACCTGGGTTCCCATTTTTAACTTAAAGTTTAAATTAAGTCATCATCTTTCTTTAAGAAATCATCCACTAATTAAAAATACATTACTTAATCAATGAACACAAAATTATATGAAGGAAAGACACAGAAAATGATGAATAATTGAAATCTTGTGAATTTAAACCTGGAGTAAGGTTTAATCAAATACGGTCAATTTTCTCCCTTTTTACCATTGTTTTCATAAAATATTGTACATATTTGTCCTTGTATTAGAAAAAAACAAATTGTGTAAATTACTTGTTTTGATATCTTTAAAAAAATCTACACATTGTTAAAAAAAAATCTGGGCTATGTTTGTACTTTTTTGTGCACCAAGATTTAGTACCCGTTTTGGATATTCATATAATCTGAATGGGGTTGGGATAATACATGTATAATTTTTAAAATATGTAACTGCATTTGCATGGGGTATAGTGAAAATCATCTAGGATAATCCAACCTCACTACACCTGTAAAGATTGAAACTGTTACCTCCTGGTCAGTGGCGGTCCGATCTATTGATAGATTGGCACCTTTGACCATTTGGCTGCTGTCGTAGATATTTTCATAAGATGTTTTAAAGTTAGTTGTTGAATAGAAGATAAACACGGGCATTGTAAGATATGTGTCAGGGGATTTGACTTTGTTGTGTTTCCCCCCTCCTCCCATCCTTGATCAGTTGCGATAGTCTTAGGGGTGTTGATTTTGCCACGAGGTAATCTTTACGAGTGAAGGCTGTTATATTTTCTTAACCCTTATAGTGCTGGCGGAGAGGAAACTCACTTTAAGATCAGCCGCACCCTTGTCTAGCATTTACGAGAAGATCTCTCTTAAAAAATCAAACTAATTTTTTTACTGTAATTAAAATTTTAGAAATGAATGGCTTATAACCTCAAAAAGTAATTCCAGTTAATAACTTATTTTTGACTATGTAAAAAAAAAAGATCTCTTTGTGCTAGATTTAAAAAATTAATACAAAATGGAGTTTAGTTTTGAGAAGTATTTTTTTACTTCTACTTTTTGTCAAAACTAAACTGTCTCTAAATATCAAAACATAAAAAAACTGGTCAGTTTTTGCCTTGTGAACATACTGTTGCTGTTTTAAGTTGGATATAGCTATTATAATGGTTCTGAAACTTGAAAAATGACACCTGGACACGGAAATCGAACTCTGGACCTTTGGCTTAGTATGCCAACGCTCTAACCACTGAGATATCCAGAAATCGTCCTGTGCCCAGGGTCATTCTTAATTTATATTTATATTAAGGCAGTCTCTCTGATGGATGTGCGGAAATAGTAGGCTACAAATGTGTGATTTTTTTTAAATCACGAGCTATCAGATAACGCAGCCACCCTCGACACGGTGGTTGGCTTAATGCTGCCATTTGTACAATTATTATAATTGTAAGGTATTGCATATTTAAGAATCAAAAAACATAAATAATAGCTTCAGCTATTTGATTCCTATTATAATGGTGTTATAATCAGGGCTGTGAAATTAGTACACCAAACCTTTGACTCAGACTCTTTAAGAAATGGCTAGTGTATATTATTATTGTTAATTAGTGATAACATATTTACTGCAAACAAATACTCCAATACAGATTACTTCATGCAAAACTTTTTTGACATAGTGAATTTATACTTGGATAAATTTTTCAATTAATATGGCTAGGTGTGTGCTAAGTCCATGTTTTCAATTCAAAGCAAAGTCGAATCAAATTATATGAGATTCCTAAAGCCGAATCAAAATTTGAATATTAAAAAAAATATTTAATGATTGATACACACATTATTCTTTGCATAACTATGTAAATTTAGGAATTAAATATCATTTACAATATGATATATTTCAAACAATAAATTTTGTCTTAAAACGATAAATTATCATTATCTCAAATTGTAATTTAATTAATTTAGATTTTGTTTATGTGAACACTAATTTATGATAATCTAACAACCTAGCTCAGTTGGCAGCATTGTTTTCTACTGAGCAGAGGGTCCTGAGCTAGATTCGCCGCATGGCTGAAAAATGTATCATTGGTGAAATGTGGATTTACTCTTTCACAGTGCTAAATTACGGGCCGGGGACTGGATGTTGTGCCTTACCTGGTCTTAGCTAGATTTTAAGGCAGAGGAAGCTACGACAAGCCTAGACAGCCGGTAGTGGAATAGTAAATGGCTCGAATAAAAAAACTGACTTAGGCCACAGGCTGGAAATGGTAAAAAAAGAAGAAAAAAGTAAAACTAATTTATGAGAAATAGCTGCACAAAATGACAAAAAATAAACACACATGTGTGTTTTAATTTATACTTTTTTTGACGTAATTGTCAAATCCAGAATTTTACTTTCGAATCCAAGTCGAAGCAAACATATATTTGAAGCAATCTTGACATTTTCAAAGTTTCGCACACTCTTAAAAATTATAAATAGTAGTCCTAAAAATTAAAATGTATAAAATAAACTGATAGATTTATCATATATTATAATGTTTTTATTTTGACATCTGTAGGCAGTACAATTTTACTGATTTCAACTATGATTCAACCCAAACTGCTTCCGACTCAAGTCTCCACAGCCCTGCTTATAATAATTATAATGATGATAATACACCTTATCATTCTCTGTGTTTATTTAACTTAAAACAGCCATTGTTGGTGATGTGGAAGGTGCTCTCTGAGTAATCAGTGAGTGATGCATGCACTCCCATTGATATACAAATTGTTAATAGTTAATTAAATTTAGTGTGTACTTTTCCTCTTTCTCTCATGTAGAGATTATTTTCAGCATGAGGATTTTTTTAAATGTAGAAAGTTATACTGACTATACCTATAATCATACTTTTTTGTTTGTTTTTATAGTCAAAATAATGAAAATGTCTATAAATTTTTTTCGTTGATATGTATTTAATATAAGAAGTACATAAAAATTCTAGCGTCCTCTCACATCAATATCTGCAACTTATATTGTTATTCCAAACATTTTTGTCTGGTAGTATGTTGATACAAATGTATCCAATGTAAAAATCTTTGCTGAACAATAAGTTTATAAAAGTTGTTGCAGATTTTTTAAAGCTACGCTGCATGATGACCCCAAAGATTGTCGATGTTTGTTCAATGGTTCATTTTAGGTGTATATTAATAAGCATAATGTGTCGATTGAGTAGGCTACAAAAGTGACACGTGTTTCCTAGTCATTCGCTCTCCTGACCCATTCTATTTGGATTTATTGATGATTGTGTGGTCGTAACAAAGGAGGGAAGACTCATGTATTTAGAAGATAAGTTTCACTTATGTAGAAGGGAAGATTCATGTATGTAGAATGAAAGATTCATGTATGTAGAAGGGAAGATTCATGTATGTAGAGAGAAGATTCACATGTAGAAGAGAAGATTCACATGTAGAAGAGAAGATTCACGTGTAGAAGAGAAGATTCACGTGTAGAAGAGAAGATTCACGTGTAGAAGAGAAGATTCACGTGTAGAAGAGAAGATTCACGTGTAGAAGAGAAGATTCACGTGTAGAAGAGAAGATTCACGTGTAGAAGAGAAGATTCACGTGTAGAAGAGAAGATTCACGTGTAGAAGAGAAGATTCATGTGTAAATGAGAAGATTCACGTGTAAAAGAGAAGATTCACGGGTAAAAGAGAAGATTCACGGGTAAAAGAGAAGATTCACGCATAAAAGAGAAGATTCACGGGTAAAAGAGAAGATTCACGGGTAAAAGAGAAGATTCACGGGTAAAAGAGAAGATTCACGTATGTAGAAGAGAAGACTTGAGCATGTGTGCTCTTGATGGAAAATTGTTTTGAAGAAATACCTAAATATTTTAAGCATTGGCAGATAAATATTTAAACAAGTTTTTATGAACCCAAAGAAAAAAAATGTGCCAAATGGCTCTATTTAAAAAGGCATTGAAAAGAGGCTAGAAGGCCTACCTACACATCTGCCAGAAAAAATGTAGACTTTAAAAGTTTACCGTTTAAACTCAACAAAACCCATCGTAACATTTTTTGACACACTTCAGGATTTCCATTCTCTTCCGCCGAATAAGAGGTCTGTTGCCTCCTAAAATTACATTCGTCTGTTTGGTGGTGGTTTAAATCTATACATTTTAGGCTAACATTTTTCTGTTTGATCTGTAGGCCTTACCCCTATATTCTTCTTTCATTGTTTATTAAAGAAAATTTGCAAACATTTGTGTTTACCATTTAGATCAAAATAATGTGTACAAGAAATATTTAAATTTTGTTGTTGTCTTGGGTGTGGTGACTTCTTATGGAGAATTCCCAGGTGTTGTTTTTGTTGTAAGGTTGGATATCAGTTTCTAAAAAATGGGAGTTGGATGGAAACCATGTGATTCTTTTGAAGTCTATTATAATATTTGTCAAAAATTTATTTTCTTTGTGTGTCCATAAATATAGGGATAAAGTGTTGTTTGGTCTTTTACTATAGTATTTCATGAGAAACATAGAGAGACATTGTCCCTTATGATGATATTGTTTCATCGAGAACTCTGGACTGGGTTGCTGTGTTGTCATAACAATTTAATGTGAAATTTGTATGTTGTACTAAAACAAAATTTAAACTAGAAATAAAGAGTAAGCATATAATTTCTTTTTACACGCATAGATTGTTTGGTGGTATAACACACTGGTTTATGTATATCTTCTCACAGAACCACACTATTTCCATTTCATTTTAAAGGCTATAGTTGTGTTAATGATTATTAAAAGAGTCAGGGTTCTACAAATCTATTCAACTTAAGTATTGAGCCTGACGATCATTAATAATATATGCACCAAATATTTTAGTTATCCTTATAGGTACAGTTTAAAAAGATATACCATTTTGAAAATCACATTTATAATATCGCTTCTAATAATAGTAATACTGTAAACTTTTGTTCTGATATGTACTTTTAGCGTCAAGTAATCTTGCAATATCAGCATCATTTTAACATGAAAAGGTTTGTATTTTCTGAACAGCTAAAAGTAGATCTATAATTTATTTTTGTGAACACTTGACAAAACTAGAGTTAAAGTGTTGATTAATTTGAATAAAAGTACTGTTCATAAAAAAAATCTTTCTGGATCAGTGATTTACTTAAGATATTGTTTTTGAGTTGTGACCTTTATAGAAACCTCATTTCATTGTATATTAGGGCCCCACTTTAGAGCGGTTTTCAATTATATACATGTTCGCTATGTAAGGCACATGTCCTGCTCATGCAGCATTTTTCCTCATGCCTAGCCAGCTGTTAGTGGAAAATATCCGACTTGAATAAAAAACTCACCCAGGCCAAAGGCTGGAAACAGTAATGGAAAGGAACAGTATAATAAACGTAAATGTTTATTATTTTTTTCAAGGTGTCTTATTACCCATTCGGGTTACACATTTGTAATAATTACGCTAATGTGTTAGGGATGAGGAAGGTTGAATTTAGAGGAAGTATACCTGTATTTGCTTAGAGGGGGAGTGAAAAACCATTTGAGAAATCACCCTCTGTATGTACACCCGGCCTCTATTCTAACCTCGATCTCCCCATTACTGACAGTCCAGCTTATTGCTGGAATTAAACCCACTTGATTAGCAAAGTAGGTGAACCTTTTGTTAAGAGAGTTCTATCCCTACAGTATAAAACATTTTGGTGTGCAATAAGGCTGCTCCAAGATCTTGTTAAGTAGAATCTTTATCATGTTTTTATATATAATACTGAGAATTTTGTTTACTGGGAAAAATAACTTCATATTACGTCGAATTTAACCTTTGATTTTTCTATTTTGTAACAAGGCTAATTAATTATATGTTGGAAAATGTTACATAGTGAGTTACTAAGAGGTACATGCTTGTTATCTTTTTATGGTAGTTATCAACCAACAACAATTTTGAAAGTGGCATTAGATGGAGTTTGCAGCGACTCAAACGGTTTTTAAATAAATTGTACTTTTATGTTAAATGTCCCTAATAATTATTAGAATTAACCCTGTATTCAGAATAATACTAACAGAAGAAAGAAAATAATGTAGACATATTTGATAAGATTTTGTTTAACCCACACATTAATTAAATATTTATATTGTTCATTATTAACCAAATCTTTTAAAATAAAATATAAAAAATCTATAAATAAATTTGGGTTAAAATGGTATTAGACCTTTCCCTTTTAGTACAATATTTAAGTGTGGTATGGTGTCTTAAGGATTGTCAACAGCTTTTCAAAAGAAAACTTGCGAAGTCCTTTGAGTTTTGAATGGAATGATTGCACATCTAGAATATAACAGTTGTGTGTCATTGAAACCGTTTAAATCTGAAGCAAAGTTTGAAATCTGTAAAGCTGAAGTCAAAGAGTGTTTTTGTTGTAGTCACATACCTAGACTACTATTTATTTTTAAAGAATTCACCAACTCATTCCCTGGTGCGTGTGTAGTATAGTTATCAATGTAAGCCTGGTGGCCATTTTTATACTTGTATGCTCTTACTTGACAAATATTTTCGCTAGTTTATTTTTCTCATTTATTACTTTATTCATGGTCATATTATAGCATTGAACTGGTAGCTCCATCTATTAGCTTCAATATGAAGTATTCAGACTGGCTAAAAGTACAGTGGTTCATTGATAGATTGCCAATAATATATTGCAATTATTATTATTATTATTATTATTATTATTATTATTATTATTATTATTATTATTATTATTATCATCATCATCATCATCACCACCACCGCATCTTACTACCCATTCGGGTTATACACACTTACGCTAATGTGGAATGGTAGGATGACCGTGAGATAAAATGGAGAACCTACAGTTTAACGTGGAATCTGAACCAAGGTGGAGGCCTGGCATTCCACACATTCAAAAGTTGTGTGATTAATACACCTCTTGTCAGAGGTGAAGGAAGGGTTTGGCAATCAGATAAATCTGTGCCGGGACCGAGGATTGAACCCCGGACCCTCAGCACAGAGGTCTGACACCTTATCCCTAGACTGCCAGGTCACCTATATTGCAATTAAAAGTTTATTCAAGCTTATGCCAGGTAAAGGGCTAAGTACATCTAGTTAGTGAGAAAGGTTTTTAGAAAAAAACAAAGCTCACTATATTCTTTATAAATAAATAAAATGCAGTCTGTCACCACTGAAGGTGGGGACTGGCTGTTATAGGATGTCTACATCCTCTGCAGTTGGCTGTTCATATGAATATCAAGAAATATTCAAATTGTTGTGGGATCTATGAAAAGTGGTTTGGATAATTCTTAAATTTCAATTGAGTGGACAGACATGATATTCGTGAGGAAGAAAGGTTTTTTTAATGAAGTTTGAGGAGGTAATTGAAGTTTTTTTCTTTAAAATGTTTAAAAAAGTTGAGGATTATTGTGGGAAGTATTGAAGTTGAAGCGAAGGTTATTTCAACTTCTTTTTTGACAATTTGAAGCTTTGCGCACTCTTAGAGAATAAATATTAATTAACCCACATAATAAAACAAATTAAAATAGAATTGTATCTATAAAATATACTTTTATTAGAGCTAATCAATAAACTTAAATTTGTAGATTTGTATTTTTTTTTACTTATTACCCAGTATTGATAAACTTCATTCTTTATTAATACAATATGCAGAACTTGTAGCACACACTTGATGATGGAATTTATGTATCTTATATAAGAGAAAAAATAATTACTAATTAAACATATTTTTATTTGCTGCTAATTTTTAATCCCCGTCTTTTTTTTAAAAGACAAATTCAGTCTTCAATTTTTTTTTTAACTCAAAAATGACTACTTAGCCTGAAAGTAATACCATTTACTCAAGCTGCTAAATTATATTTAATTTTGTTTCTCTTGCCTGGTATTAAGACATATTATAACGAACAAACTTGTACAAGCATTAAATGCTTTAAAGAAATGTTTGTTTATTCCTAGGATTGCATAAAGCCAAAATTCTCAATTTTGGTTTGAATCCCAATATTTACCTACCAACTCGAATTGAATTGAATATTGGGTTTAAATTTTAATTGAGTTCAAAAAATCAGGTCAGTAAGCCATGTCCATATAGTGATAAGATTTTAAATATAACTGCAAGTTTATATTGTCAAGACGACCGTCTGTGTGGTCAGAGTTCCTGGCTACAGATCTAGAGGTCCCGGGTTCGATCCCCGGCACTTGCAGATTTTTCTGTGAAGCAGTGAGTCTGGCAACAGGGTCAACTTTGCCTCTTGAGGACACACCAGGCGCTACTTGAATGGAAAAGTGGTTGCTCAGGTCTAGGAAACTGAGATTAACAGCCGGAAGGTTGGTTGTGCTGACCATGTGACACCCTGGGATCTATTTGAAGTTGTGTTTTCAAAGTTTTTCACATTTCTCTCTATTTCAATACATCGTATCTACTAGCCATGGGTGGCCTGGTGGTCTAGGGGTAAGGTGTCAGACTTCTGTGCTGAGGGTCCGGGGTTCAATCCTCGTCCCGGCACAGATTTATCTGATTGCCATACCCTTCACTTTACCTCTGACAAGTGTGTAATTAAATCACAAACTTGTGAATGTGAGGAATGCCAGGCTCCACCGTGTGTTCGGATTCCACGTTAAACTGTAGGTCCTCCATTTCATCTCACAATCACCTACCATTGCACATTAGCGGAAGTGCGTAAACCCGAACGGGTATAAGGAACCGGTGCTAATTAATAATAATAATAATTAATAATATTAATAATAATACTAGCCATGCAGGCTATTCAAATATTTATACTTTAGGGTAGGAATAAGGAAGAAAGTTTCATAGGAAATACAAATCAATTTCTGTGGGGGGGAGGGGGGGACGAGAGAAGTGAAATACAAATTAGTAAAAAAAAAAACACCCCTAGTATATTTTGTTCATCCTGAAAGGCTACATCCAGGGGTGTAGTAAATTTAGCAGTGTCTGAATACAAGGCTGTAGCCACCCCAAAGATGAAGGGGGAATTTAGGGGGCTGCAGGTGAAAAATAAATAAATACAAACACAAATGCTTATAGAAGCTATTTGGAGCATTTTTTTAAATAGCTACTAAGGCAGAAACTTAGAGCACTTACCCTAAGATTCCAAAAATTTGTAAGAGCACGGTAAATTTCAATACAATTTATTGATTCATAATATGAAAAAAAGTTTTAGCATAATATTGATATAAAATCAATCAGTTAACTAAGAATTGCATAGGATAAGACTTTACTATTTTATATATATACATGAAAATCAGTGCCGAAACGGCGTTCCAGCTCCACTACACCCCTGGTTACATCCATCTGGGATTCAAACCTTGACTCCACATTGCAGCAAACTAAACAAGGCTGACTGTGATGCAGGTAAACAAACAAACAACCAAATATTGGCTTGTCACGACTAAAATTCTAAAGGTCTACATCTGATTTTAAACATGGAGCACTTTGGTCCATTAATTTGTCAGTGTTGAAAGAGGCTTCATTGCAAATACAGTAGATTATCGATAATCTGGCATTCCGTTTAATCCGACAAATCCTCATGACGTGCAATTTACATTGTGCCGTATGCGTATGCATATTATTTTCCCACCACCGTCATTTATTTGTTAGTGAGTCACACATTGCTGTGCTGTGCATGCACCCATAATTTGTTTCTGCTCCCATTGCTGCTTTGTCTGCCATTTCGCATACATTTACAGTACTATAAAAAGAATTTAATCTAATTACAGTACCCCCTACAGTAATTTTAAATCCAATGTTTTGTTTATATAAATAAAAGGTCAGTAATTTATTGCATTACAGTACTGTATTTATTAGTACATTGTAAGGTATGGGGAAAATCATTAATTTGTCAAGGCCTATGTTTTCATAAAACTATTTTCTTGCAACTTTCTAATTTACAGGTTTTATGTTGGTAATTATGTTTTTTTCTGCCTCTTTCCTGCCCTCCTCCTTCACCTGTTTATGTATTATTTGACCACCTGTCGGTTCCATTTAGGTTGAATTATTGAGACTAATTGAAATACAAAAAAAAAAAAAAATAATATATTAAGACTACCCAAATAATCTGATTAAAATGGGTGGCAACTAAGGTAAAATAATAATTAAATATAAAATGTTGGCACCATTGAGAACAGACAAGTCATGCCATCAATACAAACTATCCAAACAAACAGTCCTTGTTGCCATAGCAACAAACTTTTGTTTACTCATGCTATTTTCTGTACCTATGCTTTAAAAACAATCTACTGAGTTCTAGATAGCTATACATTTTTTAAATACCTATTTATTTTAAAATAATATTTCACAAAGTCATACCATCTTTGTAAAGACACAAGAGTTGTATAAAAATTTTGGAACACCAAACCTACTGTTGGAATATTTCATCAGTGAAAATGTCTTGGTATCATTGAGGTTATGTAGGTCTTAGTTTCTGATGAGTGTGCATGAACACAACACAACACTAGTGTGTGTGATCTGAAGAAAACACACACATAAAAAAAACTTAATGTTGCCTCGACAGCCACCAAAAAGAAGCTCATCAAGATCGAGTTCTATAAACTCATCGATAAACAGTGAATTGGAGCAGCTGTTGCCTGCAGAGTTTCTCATCCAACGCATTGTGAAGAAGCCACCGTCGCACTATGTTAGGCAAGCGTTAGTTATGAGTGGTCAGTCATATCAGTACAAGCACATAAATTACTATCAAAACTGAAATACACAGTGGTAGGATGTTGGTGTGCTAAATAATATTATTATTTATATCATATCAACAAACAAAACTCATTAGACAGAAAAACTGAATGCGCCAAAGACAAAATAGAACTGAAGCTAACGAAAACCCTAAAAAACATTTGTGGAACGTTGTTAAGATAGCGATTTATAGTTCATTTACCATTAAAATTACGAGTCATTTTTAAAAGTATACCGATATAGTGCATTCAAATAGACTTAAGTTTAGAGGAATATGTATATAACGACACATTTATTAGTTTTAGTGGAAGCTAGCTGTCTTTGATAGCTTGTAATCTGTGCAAACACATAGCTGAAATTACAAACTAATTAATAGAGGTAGACAGGTAATCATGAAATGAGACGAGAGTGGCAAACTTACGCACAATTGTCAATAAGCTTTGCTCTGCATAAAACTTTGGGAGCTGACACTGAATTTTAGTTTGTTATAACTTACAGAAACACTTGTACAAACTACTTTAAGGTTAACAACGTCTTCAAATTATTATTTTTTTAAATCAAACATATGCAATTTATTTGTGATAAAATATTTTGCCTTAGGCTTATTAGGTCAGGCTATACCTACTTTGAACGGTTTTTTTTAACTTATCAGATAGCACATAGGCTAAATGTATTTTTTTTAAAACTAGAATATTATTTATTATAGACCACCTGGAACGATTCCATTTCACATCCCTCATCGGAAACTGCTCAAGAAATATGAATTGAAGAAGGAGGAGGAGGTTAAACCACTGGTATTGTAACACTGTTCATTTTAGCAACTTAATTTCTTTTCTCCACCATGTCTTATTACTCGTTTTGGGTTATATCTACAGTAACCCTGCAAATGAGATAGGGAGGAGGAAGTGAATTTCACAGGGAGGAGAGTGTGAAACCATTTAAGAAAAATCACCCTCAATAAACCTGATTGGGACAAAAAACTCCAATCTTCCTGTCACGGCAATCCAGTCTAACACAAAAGTGACGCGTTGTACCATGCTACCACTGATGCGTGTAACCATCTACTGTGTATACACCTAGATACAGATCTATTTACACATGAAGGAACTTTTTGTCATCAACACTGATTACATTTTACCATGCCATTTTTGTTATTTTATAAGCATTGATAATATCTATTAAAAGTGGAAGCTGCATATAACATGACTTGTCACATGAATACGTGAAAGTATATCCGATAACTTCAGATAAGGAAGGCCCTTCCTATAAAATTGGTCTGTAACTAGGGTCACTCTTATTGACGGTCCTAGGTGAGTTTTTCCAACGTCCAGGACACAAGGAGGGGTGTGCCTACCTGAAGCCCTTGGACCTCCCTGAGAAAAGGGCGCGGATATCACAGGAACTAGAACTCAAGGAGGATGTCTCCAGCTCAGGGCCTATGAAGAGAGGTGACCCTTTATATCCCACTCAGGGGCATTTTTTTTTTAATTTCTAAGGATATTGTTATAGTGATGAAATACCAATTTTTGCTCTTGTGTGTATAGTATATAAGTTAAATTTTTGTTCAGAAAAGTTTCCGAAATTTCTTGGTATTTATAGGGTAAAACAAAGATTTTAATATGAGAAAAGATTTGTTGGACTTGTCTTTAATCTTATTTTTTTATCATCTTGTCTTACTACTGTTTGGGTTGTACAGATATATGATAGTTTGCTCTAATGGAGTAAAGATGAGAAGCATATTAGAGGTAATTTACCCGCAATTTGCGCGGAAGTAGAGGCAGAAACCATTTAGAAAAACCCCCTCAATAGACCCAAATAGGATTCGAACCCCGATCTTCCCGTCATCAACAGGCCAGTCTAATATGAGAGTGACTGCCCTAGACCGTTTGACCATTTAAGTGGGTTTTAGTCTTAAATCAGTGATAGCCAGTATGATGCTAGAACAGATGCAATTTGCTATTTACTTATAGTGTTTCACTACCTCTTTGTGCTGTACGAAACACTATGCTATTGCTAATGTTATAAAAACTAGGCAGTTATAATTATATGAAACAAACCCACATGTTATAGAGCGAGAGTGGTAAACCGTTTAGGAAAAAATAAAATAGCTTCAGTACACATAAAAGGTGTCTCATCTAATTTGATCTACCCTATTGGAAGGGTAAAGTCTCGCACCATTTGATCACCAAAGCGGATTGCAACTTATGTAATACCAACCACCTATCCCCCTCTTTCCCAACCCCCTCAAGCATCATTGGAGAAAGCGTCCAAGACGAGCGTGCGATTCTTGCCGAAAGTCGCCATGGACGAGAAGGAATCTAAGACAAGTGTGCATTTCTTGTCGAACTTCTCCATGGGCAAGAAAGTGTCCAAGACGAGCGTGGATTTCTCACCAAATGTCCCCATGGACGAGAAGGAGTCCAAGCCGGCACGGCGCAAGGCTCTACACGACGTGGTTGATCAGAAGGAGGTGATCCACCGCATGAGGACGGAGAGAGGTATCGGCTTCCTCTACATGGTCTACTCGGTCCCGCGGTATTCTGAGCTCTATACGCCCTACACGCTCTCGTAAGTGGATGTGGGATCTGCTTCCTAATTACTGTCGTTGGGGAATAAAGCTTTAGATCAGGTCTCACCAGTATATTCCGCCCTTAGACGCATGGTTTCAAATACTGATTAACTGATCCTAACAAATCCGACACTATAGCTTAGTATGTAATAACGTGTCTGTATATTTAGCTAAGGGTCCCGGTTTCGATTCCTGTTATGGTCGAAAACTTATCGTTGGTAAAAGGTGGGTTAACAGCTGGGGGGCTGGGTGTTGTGACTGTTCTAGATCTAAGCTAGCTAATAAGTATTGTGCTGATATAATCATCGATTAGAAAGTGTACATTAAATACCTCAAAAATACTACACACTAAGAATCCACTTAGTTGACAACTGGTAATTCTTGCAGCAATTTTCACTTGAGATTGCATAAAAAAACTACTCTGTCATTAAAATCGAATATTTGTGTCTTCTAAACTTACAAATAAAAAGACAGGAACATATGGGTAGCATGTGTTATAAAAAGACAGATCTTATTGTTGTACATGTTACAGGGTCGTCCCCTACGAGAAGATTGACAAGAGCAACTTCTTGACCATCAGTGCTCACGGAGTGACTCAGTACTACCCTGGGGATATGATATTCACTCCTCTGGATGTGTGGGAGGAAGAATATGACAAGTATTGCAAACTGATCAAGGTGAAATCTCACTCACATTTGTCGGAAACTTTTGACTCTCTTGTGCTCCTAACACATGATCATAATGGCCACACACACAGTGAAAACCTGGAAAATTCGGGGAATTTTTTTCATGTCAGGAAAGAACAGTAAAATATCGAGGAGTTTAATCAAAAATAAAGAAAAGATGGGAAATTTAAATACTTGACTAATTCCGCACCTAAACATTTAAACAGAAAAATGAGAGATTTTGTTTCTGATGCTAACAAAATGCATTGCCTAGATATAACATGTTTTAAAACAAGATGACTCTACAGTGTTTGTTTTATAACACATTTACATCAGAGACACAAATAATACTTGGAAAAATAAATTAAAATAATATAGATATTTAGTAACATCTGTGATCTAGTGGCCTAGTGGTCAGAGGACCTGGGATCGATTCCCGGCACTTCCATGTTTTTCTGTGAAAAGTGGGCCTGGTATGGGGTAAACTCAGCCTCGTAAGGACAATAGATGAGATACTTAAATAAAGAAGTAGTGGCTCTGGTTTAGAAACCTGAGATTAACGGTCGAAGGGCTCGTTGTGCTGACCACATGACACTCTCTATCTGAAAATGTTGGCCCATATCCTCGACAACACGCGGTTGCAATTTGGTCAGTATAGCTTGCTTTCCCATGCTTATACACCATGGGTTCATTCAGGAAAACTTTTTTAAATGTAGTTTGTAAACCTGGAAAAGTCAGGGAAATTTATGTAAAAGTTTTTGTAGCCACCAAGATGATAATTTTTTTTCATGTATAGTGTTTTTATACTCGCCCCCCTCTCCCTCCACTCCAGAAGCATCACTCTCACAATATACTAGACTGCTGATGACGGGAAGATCGAGGTTCGAGTCCCGGCAGGGTGTACTGAGAGTGGTATTTTACAAATGGTTTTTCGCTCTCCATCTGCGCAAATGTGGGTACACTTTTATAAATTCAACCTTCTTCATTCTAACATATTAATGGAATTGATACATATGACCCGCCTCGGTGGTGTAGTTGGTAACTATATGTTTCGTGTAGAGCCAGACTGGCCGAGATGGGGAGATCGAGGTTTGAATCTCGGTCGGGTGAACTGGGGGTAGTTTTTCCTAAATGGTTTTTCACTTCCCTCCACGAAAATCAGGTTCACCTCCTCTAAATTCAACCTTCCCAATTCTAATCCATTAGCGTAATTAGTATGTAAGCATATAACCCGAAGGTAGTAAGACGCAGTGCTAAATAAATAAATAAAAAGATACATATGTGTACATCCCAAACGGAGTAGTGAGGGCAGTGCAAAAAAAGTCTGTTCGGCCTTCACTTTGTATATTTATTATTTACCCTAATATGGTGGGATGAGAAAGGTTGAATTTAGAAAAATTGTATTTGTATTGGAGAAGTAGGGACATAAACCCATTTATAATAAGATCACCTTTCTGTCACCGGCAAACCAGATTTGAAGAGACAGATACCTTTGTCTTGGTGGCAACTATGTGGGTTTCATCACGCAATAAAATAACTCTTTGACCTCAACCAGATTTAAACCAAAGTGTCTGTTGGTCATCTTCTTACTTAACTCACACCTGATTGTAGCCATATTAAGTAAACAATTAGTGTTTTTTTTGACAGCATAATAGAAATTTATTATTTTTAGAACGAACGTAAGGGTGTTGAAATGTGGAATGGTGAAGACTGAGGACCTCCCGAAATCTGATGGGTCCCCTTGAGGGTTCATATATAAACATAAAAAGTTTTATGAGCCAAAGGTGTAGTAGAAATTTTAAGCGAACCCCACCCCGAGAAAAATTATCTTTCAACTCTCTGAACTATTATTCAACCTTTGTATTATATTAAGATTATAATCTCCTTTATTTGTGTCTCCCATGATCAAGTCTTCTCAAATATGAAAAGATAAAATAAATAATTATAATATCAAAACAGTTTCTGCTACATGCCCTCACAGCTGATGCCCGCTGTAACTTTAGTGGGTTTTATATGCCACAATTTTTGGGGTATATTAATTTGTATCATTGGCTTATTTAGTTTTGATTTCATGAGTAGTCATGCTTAATTGTGAATCGTTTGTGCATTTTAATTTTCTTTAATGTTATGTTTTTATTTGCTGGCTAGAGAGAAAAAGGAGTAAGGGAGAAAATGGAGTATGGTAAACGCTAAATTCAAACACTCTTATTACATATCCTGTTCATTAATATTTTCAGATCAAGTCCTTTGTGGTGTTCCGCATGTGGAAAGGCTTCTACGTGTGGCGGAGGAAGTCAACTGGAAGAAGTATGTGCTGGCCCGTGACGCGGTCACCAACACCCTCTTCCTCCTGAACCCCACGCTCCGCAAGGCTCTGTTGGACATACAGGCCATGTGCTACAAGCTAAGTGACGCTACCTTCAGTGACATGAGCAGGAGAGAGAACCTCGCCCTATTCGAGTTCATAGAGATACAGGTGTGTTTATCAGCTTAAGGAGATGCAGGTGTATTTGTACACTACAGTAGATACAGGTGTATTCATCGGCTACAGGAGATACATGTGTATTCATCAGCTACAGGAGATACAGGTGTATTCATCGGCTACAGGAGATACATGTGTATTCATCAGCTACAGGAAATACAGGTGTATTCATTGGCTACAGGAGATACAGGTGTATTCATTGGCTACAGGAGATATATGTGTATTCATTGGCTACAGGAGATACAGGTGTATTCATTGGCTACAGGAGATACAGGTGTATTCATCGGCTACAGGAGATACATGTGTATTCATCAGCTACAGGAGATACAGGTGTATTCATCGGCTACAGGAGATACATGTGTATTTATCGGCTACAGGAGATACAGGCGTATTCATTGGCTACAGGAGATACAGATGTATTCATCGGCTACAGGAGATACATGTGTATTCATTGGCTACAGGAGATACAGATGTATTAATCGGCTACAGGAGATACATGTGTATTCATTGGCTACAGGAGATAC
Organism: Timema podura; assembly: GCA_033556935.1. NCBI lineage: Eukaryota > Metazoa > Arthropoda > Insecta > Phasmatodea > Timematidae > Timema > Timema podura. The sequence continues at coordinate 39,141,700 of JAVRXN010000005.1, forward strand.
AGATGTATTCATCGGCTACAGGAGATAGATGTGTATTCATTGGCTACAGGAGATACATGTGCATTTATTGGCTACAGGAGATACAGGTGTATTCATTGGCTACAGGAGATACAGATGTATTCATCGGCTACAGGAGATGCATGTGTATTCATTGGCTACAGGAAATACATGTGTATTCATCGGCTACATTGGATACAGATGCGTTTGTCAGCCCTAGGAAATACGACTTGGTAATGTTCAAAGACACCCAGACAGGAATTTGGACCCCAATCACCTGGCCATACGTGCCGTGGTTATCCAGGATATTGTCCATGTCAGTGTGTTATTCATTTTAAATTAAAACCCTCTTCAGTAGTTTGACTGGTCTAAGGCATTACTCTCTCAATGTACTGGACTATCGATGACGGGTATAAATGAGTTTTGAATCTCGATCGACTGTACTGATGGTGGTTTTCCACTCTCTCTCTCTCTCTGTGCATGTACACTTCCTGTAAATTCAACCTTCCAAGTACATATGTGGGCCATTCCACGAGAGAAGAGACATGACCACTTTATTTTAGTTTTCTAGTAAAAATTTTGAAACAAGTCTCATTTTACTCAGAAAACACTATATTTTTATATAAAAGCCAACAATTTGACTTATAAATTAAATGGACTAGTATAGGTGTACCCAAATTTGCCACACATTGTTGAAGATAAAAACCGCTTACCAAAGTGTGAAAAAAGAAATTGAACAATTCAGTCCAGGTAACAGTATGGCTTATAAAAATATATTGATATTGTCTACTAAGGTCTTATATTCAATATAAATTTAATAAAAAACCTAAAAAATAAACAATATCAATGTTTAGAATTTTTTCAAGCATGTCTAATAGTTTTGTAACACCCGTCACAAAAAAATATAAAAGTTTCTATAACATTTATAATTTTTTCTTCTAATGAGTAAATTTGTGAGAACAAAGCTAAAAAGCTCTCCCAATTACTGTGCAATTTTTTGAAAAATATATCTCCTCAATCTTGTGGCAAAAACTATGTGACGGGTGTTACATGTGCGTGACGGGTGTTACAAATTAGAGTGACGGGTGTTACAATGAAGCTAGGCAGGGTAATGTGTTTGTTGTGATAAATAGTCTTCTCATTAAATTATGTTCTCTTTATTGTTTGGTAGTTTAAATATTACCTTACCATAGCTTAGATTGATAAAATTGTAGGCCTATAACTTCAAAAGTTAATATATTCATTGTTAATAAAAGATTATGTATGTCTCATCTTCAATTATTCCTTTTACTGTGTAACTTTGCACTGTTTCCAAATAAGCAAATGAAAGATCAATGTTTAACTTTAAAGTAGGCCTTTATTATAAATGATATTGCTAGCATGGTAAATATTAAATTAGGTTGGCTATGCTGATAAGACCTAGCCATTGTTGTTTTTTGATTATACATATAACATAGGTCTATATCTGATTCTTGATAAGTTCACTCTTAGCCTATTTGCTTGTGTGTTGTATAAAGTAGGTTACCTACATCAAAATTACCTACTAAAAATAAGAAAGGTTGGTGTTAACATTAAGTATCATAATGAGTTATTTTAGTCTTTAAATATACTAGTTTGATTAAAAATTATCTCAAATTTATGTTCTTGTAGCATAAATAATTTTAAGGTTAGCCCTATGTTAAAACCAAAATATATAAGGTAATTAATGCTATTTGTTATATTGTTAAAGGATGGCTAAAACAGCTGCAGAAAGAAAACTAATTTAACTAATATAACTAATTTTAAGGTTAGGCCTATGTTAAAACCAACATATAAGTATATATGGTAATTAATGTTATTTATTATATTGTTAAAGGATGGCTAAAACAATTGCAGAAAGACAAGTAATATGTCGACAAAGAAAAAAATTGAATGCTGATACATACAAAGAACATTTGGCTAAAGAAAGAGAAAGAGACAAGCTTAGAAGAACCAGAAAGCTTACAAACAAAGAGCTTGCTTATCGCAGAGAAAAAACCAGGTTAAGGGTTCAAAAGTGCAGAGCAAAGAAAGTAACTGCTACCAATGAGATAAAATTGTCACTGGCTTTTAAAAAACCACAGTCATTGGGTAAGGCTGTGAATAGAGCAGTCCGCAGTTTGCCAAAAAGCCCAAGAAAAAGAAAAGAGGTAATAAAAAGACTAGCATTCATTGAAAAGCTTCCTATTAATCAAGTAAAGCAAACACTTTTAACCAAAAAAAGACTCTCAGATGATTGTATTTTAACTGTAAAAGCATTTTACGAAAGAGATGACATTTCAAGGCAAGCTCCAGGGAAGAAAGATGCAATTACAGTGAGAAATATTTCTGGAAAAGAAAAAGTTCAGAAACGGCATATGACAATGTCTTTATTGGAAGCCTATAGACTTTTCAAACTTGAACATCCAAGTTTTGAAATTGGCAAATCTAAATTTGCAGAGCTTAGGCCAATTTATGTTTTAAAATCATCAGATATGCCAAAAAATGTTTGTCTTTGCCGTTACCATGAAAATATCAACCTTTTACTGCAAAGTATTAAATCCAAACTGCCTTAGCAACGTACGGCTACTTTAAGTGAGTTTGTAAAATTGAGTGTGTGCAATGAAGAATCTTCCAAATGCATGTTTGGTCACTGTAATGATTGCAAGGATGTAGTTTTCTTCAAAGAAAACTTTATTGATAGACTTACTGAAGATGACAAAAATTCAGAAATATCATGGTTTCAGTGGAATACAAGTTCCGAAGGAAGAATTCATAAAATTGTTCAAGAAGGAATAGTGCAAGATATTTTGGATGAAATCTTGGCTCAAGCCCCAAAATTTTTTGCTCATGTTTTTGTAAAACGCCAGCAGAGTAAATATTTTCAGATTTAAAAAAATAGTGTTTTAGAACAGTCACACAATGCTCTGTTGCAAGTAGATTTCTCTGAAAATTTTACAGTTTGCTATCAAGACGAAATACAATCAGCACATTGGAATCAGCAACAGATCACAGTGTTTACAGCTGTGGTTTGGTCTACATCAGGCCCTTCATCCTATGCGATTGTTAGCGACTCTCTTTCCCACGATAGATATGCTGTGTACACATTTATGAAAGTTTTGATTGGTGGAATTGCTGATCAAGGTTTTGACCATATTTGAATATATTGATATATTCAGTGATGGTTCAGCTGCTCAATTTAAGAACAGATATATGTTTTCAGCATTACATTACCTTCAAACACAGTGGAATCTTACACTTAAATGGCATTTCTTCGCTACCTCACATGGGAAAGGAGCTGTAGATGGGGTTGGAGGAACTGTGAAGCGTGGAGTTAGTTCTATGGTCGGAGTACGTAGGGAAATTGTCACGGAACATGAATCTTTTGCCAGAGTTGCAAAAAAAGTTTGTCCAAACATTAACATTATTACTATTACAACAAATGATATAAAGCAGACAACTGTGAAAGACAAACTTAATGAGCTTTGGAGCAACATTAATCCGATTCCTGGTACACAGAGTTTTTACTGCATTGTCCCTTATGGTCAATATCGGGTATGTGCAACAACATTTTCAGACAGCAAAGAAAAACAAATCTACAGTTTAAATGATGATATTCCAGGACCTGAACTGCCTTGTCCTCATACCTCTATTTCTCCAGGGGATTTCTTGCTGGTAAAATTTGCCACAAAATCAAGACACCTGCATTACGTTGGGCAAGTAATGGAGAAAGAGGACTCCTTACTAAATATGAAATTTTTGAGGAAGCAGTCAAATGATTTATTATTTGTGTATCCACCTAAAGAAGATGTTGCCTGGATTGAAATTGAAGACGTTATTCAGCAATTGGAAGCTACTGTTGATAATAGGGGAAGAGTTAAAGTAGAGACAATTCTAAAATATAGTGCTGAATAGAGTTTCTCTATTAGGCAATTCTATTTACTTTGAAGGAGATAATGTAGTCTTACATATTATTATTTAGTGATTTTATATTTAAACACTTATTTAAAATTCAAACCACGGAACTCATGTAAACAGTATTCAAATATCTGAAAATGTTATACAATATGCTCTAGAAAGTAGTACTGTTTAGTATTTTAAAAATTTAATAAAAAAATTTACTCAAAATAGCTACCTAATAAATGTATATTAATGTTGAACTGACAAAATACCATAATGTTTCATGTATAAATAAGAAAATTCTTGTTTAGATACTAAAACTTTAATTTTATTTCAGACTCGTAACACCCGTCACAATGATTTGTAACACCCGTCACAAAGTTTTTTTTTAATATCAAATAATAGTTCTCAAATACTTGTTAATAATTTTGAGTTAAAACACTCATTATAGTATATACTTTAGAACTATATACTTGCAACTGAGAATAGTGCCCTAATTTCACAGAGTTTTTAGTTATAAGAGTTGACTTCTGAGTTGATGTCTTTTCATTGTAACACCCGTCACACACAAAAATCTATTTTTGTATAAAAAATGGTTGTATCTATTCTAAATTTTTTAATGTATTCTAAGAGATAGTAGCAAGTTGTGTATTCACAAAATTTAAAAGTTTTGTAACATGTTATAAAAACATACAATTAAATTAAAACTATTCAAAATCTTGTCAGAATGTAAAACCCGTCACATTGGAATTGCCCATGTATGAAATACAGACAGATATTAAGACGCAGTACTAAATAAAAACTACATATTCCTCAAGAATACCACTGGAACTAAGTAATTGTTTACTCACTCAATATTTTCCCTAGCGTGATGAGTGCTTACCAAAACACTAATAAACAAGATTAAATCTCTGTATCCACATCGGTGGTCATATGGTCTAATGCCTCACTCTTTTGTTGGACTATATTGCCAGTGACACGGAGCATGGGGTTTGAATCCCGGTCGAGTGTACAGGAGGTGTTTGGTTTTATTTGTGGTTTTCCACTCTTCCCTCGCGATAATGTGGGTGCATTACCTCTAAAATTTTACCCTATTACATTAGTAAAAATTAATATAAGTGTATAACCTAAACAGGTATTAAGAATGTGTGGAAAAAAAATTAAATTAAAAAATTAATTATAAAGTGAATTATATTGTTGACTGCAAATCGATAGAAATCAATTTAATATAAGGGGGGGTAGTTTGAATATAGAGATGAGCCATTTGAAACTTTATGGATATTCAAAATTTTAGGATTTGAAAGAATTTCAGAATCGAGATTTTTTTCATAAAAAATTATGTACGGGTATCTATTTTCTAATTTTGAATTTGATATACAATCTTTAGACCCTTTATGATGCTTATTTGTGGTTTAGTCTATCATAATTATAGCACAAATGTAACATCCAGACCCCAGACCATTAATTTAACATTTAACTGAATGTGAATTCATCTAATAACAAAAAAAATTAACATTTAGCTAAAATTTATGTTTTCTACAGCAACTTAGGAATTGCTTTTTTATTAATGTAAACAAAATCATAATTGAAGAGGAAAAGATCATCTGAATATTGCTTGTCATGTTTCACAAGATTCGAACCCGGGACTCATAGGTAAAATGAAGATTCAGATTCTAGATTCAACCAAGCTCTATTTGAACTATATTTAAATAATTATTTTTTCATGCAGTGCCTTTTATTACTGTCTTTCTAGTCTGACTGCAAGCTCACACAAATGTGATAATGATAAGACAGGAAGATTTGAGAGAAAATGTACTTTCATTTTAATTGAAGGAGAGAGGGAAACCATACAGAAAAAATATCCTAACACAATGGGCTGAGATTCGAACCTTGACTTCTTTGTGACCGACAGACCAAATAAGAATGATGCCTTTGTCCCCATGCCGACTGCCGGGGGTACTTATTTCAGTATTGTATACTTATACTTCTTGTTGTTGTTATGTAGATGACGAAGATGGAGGAGGTTAAAGAAAGGCTCAAGTTTTTCCATGACCTCGTGAAGGACATCGTGAACAACGCGTGCCACGAGGCGTTGCTTTCGAAGGGGTTCACGACTGATGACAGCAACATCCACACCATGCCCTCCTTAAGGAAGACGAGGGATGGAAAGATGAGGATGTCCTACACGGAGCAAGCCAACAAGAGGAGATATTGCATCCGGCTCACCAGGTCGGGTCGGCCGGGAGAAATTATTAGTGACAGTTGTTTACAGTAACTCATTTAGATACTTGGATTATTTTTTTTAGCATCGCGTCTTACTATCTGTTTTGGTTACACCCCTATGTATCGTTAATGTAATCAGTACATAAGTGTATAGCCCGAATGGGTATTAAGACGCTATGATAAATTAAATATAATGTATCATGTTTGTTTCTATTAAAATTTTCTAATTAATCATATTCTCTAAACTATTATATCTAAATATGACATATTTCAACATGTTTTAGAAAAGCTACTAAACTATATTTTAACACTAACTAATGATTAAATCGCATATATAACATAAGCACATATACATGCAGATATGTCAGCATAAAATAGTATAGTGTGCTTTGTCTTTTTCTCTAAGATTTTCTCTAAAACATTATTAAACCTAGTTGGTGGATATTTGGGTTAATTTTTGTTTGAATGTCTGTCTATTATTCAGCTTCATCCATTTGGTGGACTTCATCATGTTGAACATGCTTCACATATTAATGCGAAACTCGTTGATAGAATTCACTAGTGTGTTGGAGTCGCATTTCCGCTGTCTTCCCGGGGACTCCACCCTCATGACCATAGAGATCAACATCACCCTTGAGGAGCCCAGACCTGACAACGCTCCTCAGGTAACACCTCCCAGGGCCAAGACCACTAGGGTGTCTCGGGGTCTAAATCACAAAACAGCGGGACCTAATAGGAGTAGATTGAGATCAGCTATTTGGAAGTCCAAGGTGCTGAGAAAATGTGTGAACTTTTTTAAAGCACCCAGTCTTACTACCAAATCAGGCTACATGCTTACATACTAATTACGCTAATGCTTTAAGGATGAATAAAGTTGAATTTAGAGGAAGTGTACCTCCATTTGCATACAGGGAGAGTGAAAACCAGTTAGGAAATGCCACCCTTACTACACTCAATCAGGATTTGAACCTTGATCTCTCCATCATTGGCAATCCTGGTTTATTACGAGAGTGACGCCTTTAGACTATGCGGTTACTGTAGTGGGTATGTGAACTTATTAGTTTCATACAACCTCACAAATATGGCAAGGCCACAGACATATAATATTCACAGACACTCATCCTCCAGGATAAAATGGTTGTGCTCCTTTTGGCAGATTGAGTCTTTCACCACTAGGATTGCTGCAGTTAGTCCTATCATCACCCAGCAGTGACACTGGCGAAGCCCAGTGTTGAAGGAATCAAGCTGGCAAAAGGAGCACAGCAAAACCCCATAAAGTTGAGATTCTCTTTCTATTACTTGTCTCTGGCCAAGGATCAAATCCAACTGGATGCATACTATTGAGTCTCTAAAAGTTTTAAATATCTAGGTAAAAATATACATACATCTATTGTTAGTAAATAAGATTTTTTAATTCAAGCCAAGGGTTATTAGTACTCCCAAACCGCAACCAGTTGTGTTTGGGCTTGGAACGTTTTTAATGATTTTTTTCAATGCGCCTCTCTGGAGTGATCTTGCCTTATTGCGTTGTTCCAGCTCCCCTTGTTCCTGGTGGATGTGCTTATCCGTGGGGACGCCCTCTGCTTGGACCCGTGTCAGGAGGTGTTCATGAATGCCATCGTTCAGCTGATGGACCTGTGGGAAGAGACGGTGATGAATGTCACCACTTTCCTCCCGGACCCTTTCTTCAACCCTTTCTGCGAGTGCGTATCCCTCACGTTAGATCTAGTCGCTCAGGGGGGGAACACTAGCGCTAGATAATTGCATTAACTATTATCATCAACTTTCCATTCTTAAAAATGTTTTTTAATGTCTTATGTTAGGCAGAGAACTCTCAACAAAAGGAACATAAGTTAAGTAAAATATTTTTGCAGTTGTAGCCAAAAATATTTTATATTTTTAAAATTGTGGTCACGGGAATCATGAGTTAGTAGTTATTCCCTTCAAATGTTTAACAAAGGTGTTGCTTTTTTCTCAACATGTTTCTGTAACCGTGTATATTATTTCATTTGTGTTCATTGATGGAATGTTTCAACAACACAGTCTATTAATTTGTTTCACATTTCTTATGAGTTTTAAGTAAATATTTCTGTTTTTAGATGAGAGAGAGAGAGAGATAGAAATAAAGTCTGTGTGGTGTACCATACTGTGTTTTTTGTTATCATTTGTGCATAAAACTCATTTGACATATTCCTGATTTGTAAAAAATACCCCCCCCCCCCTCCAAAGTTGTCCATGTTGTAGTTGCGTGTTGAAACTAAACTCCTGAGTATTGTGTTGTCGGGTAAAGGCCTCTGATCAACGAGAGGGTGGAGGAACGTTTATGTGGTCTGGGACCTGACATCCTCTCAGTACTCAAGGAGGATATCACCCTAATTGACCTCCAAGCTAAGGTTGGTCACCTGCTGACGGCCAACTTTGCGTTTGCCACGAAGTACATCGAGAGATTCGAGTTCATCCGCGACTTCTACAACGAGAACGAGGCAAGGATTCACGATGACATCAAGAATGAGCTCGGTAGTGATGCTGCTATATTTGTTATTTTTGACCAGTGTTTATGGAAATTAATAAACCTAAAGAAAAAGGGAAAATAAACTCATAAGAGTAAATTTGATTAATCTATTTTTCCTTTTTCCTTAGTTTTATCATTTTACATTATTATAAAATTATTTAATCATTGGGCCACTTCATTTTTAAACAGACCAGTGTTTATAAAATTTTCCCCACTAACGAGACCACTTAATAAGCTTTCAACGCGTATGTGGACCACCCAATTAAATTAATGTATTTGTGTATCAAGCATTAAAAGACATAAAGGATTCTCATCTAATGGACTGGAATTACCGTGGTCCACCTCCACAAGGGGTACTATCATATCTACTGTTATTTACTGGTAACCACCTAATACTGAATTAATGGCGGAATACCTGGCGCCCACAGTGGGAAACAGTTGCCCTGTCCCAAGGCTCCCTTAACCCCCACCACAGCTGTACCCCCTGGTTGTTAGATCCACCAAACCCTGTCTGTCGATGATCCAGACCTTACTGTGGGAGCCGCCTCTCCTTCGCCCCACCACATTCTATCTCCAGGGCCAGAAGGAGTTGACCCTTCCACACATAACGACCAGCGCTACAGAGGAAGTAAAAAACTCAGCCTTAGGGGCTGCCAAGGTTTCCCAAAGTTTTAATGCCCTTAAGTTTCCCAGTGGGGAACTCGTGAAGGTGTTCTGATTAGTCCTAAGCCAGGTATGCACTACCGACTGCTTTGTATGTTACGGTTGGGAGCCTTCACCTTCCCCTGTCCTCACATAGATAACCTCACGGGGGTTCAGCCGCTTTCCTCGCTGATCATGCCTAACGAACTTTGCCCAGGGGCCTCCACCATGGAAGCACCCAAGCAGTAAAAGACAGTGTTTTTTAGACTGTTTCTTATGCCCATCTATTACATAATACTACTTGTATTACAAAGAATTGTTGTCTTACTGGAGTTTGCCTGTCAATCTTGTACTCTTTAGCCCTTTCATATACAGTTTATTTTTCCCTTGTGGCCCAGTCCAGTGGTGTTAAACACACAGCCCGTGGGCTGGATATGGCCCACGGGAGCGTTTAAACTGGCCCTGCCAGGGTTTTAATCGAAGTATTTGGGTGATAAATATCCCACAATCAAAATGAGTTCAGCTCAAATACTATCAATGCTAGGAAGTACATACATTTGGGAACAGTTTTTCTCCCTTTTAAAATTGATTAAATCAAAGTTAAGAAGTCAGCTTACAGATTAAAATTTACCAAGCACATTGAGGATTGTTTCAATTCAAAATATTTCTCCAGACTCTTATTATTTGGTAAGTGGGAAGCGATGTCAGATTTCCAACAAACAGCAGATGTGATAAATTACCATCCGGATGTTTTGTTTTAAATGAAAAATATTTGAATTTTGAACTAAGAGTATTATTACTGTCTTTGTCATAACTATTTATTTTTTTATCTGAGCAATTATTTTTGATATTGTAAATTGACGACTAAAAATTTTTTTTTTTAATTTGCCTTTTGCGTCCGCATTAAAAGAAAATATGTTTGTAGAAATCAGTTTGCTTTAAGAATGAAAAGGGGTCGAGGGGGAAAAAAAAAGCTGTATAAACATTTAAAATGTATAATATAATATATAAAATATAATAGAATAGAAATACTATGTGCTGCTGGCAATGCCTCCTTAATGATATAATGCGACCCTCACACCTGTTTGAGTTTGACACACCTGGCCCATTTGATGGACCACCTAGAAGATTGCCGTGGATCACAGTTTGAGAACCACTGTTTTGGATTTTTAAAGTAGGATGGAAGGTGACTCGTGCTACCGGTGCAGTTTTTATAGCAAAAATACTTCTGGGAAAAATAAATAAAACATATTGCTTCAGTAGTGCATTAAGTAAAACTATATACACGTATTATGTACACGTAATGAGTATAAAAAAGAATCCCAAGGAGGAAGATGGAGATGAAGTACAGTAGGTAGGAAAAAGACTGAAAGAGAGAGCAAGAAAGAGATGGGAGAAGCAGATATCAGGAAGTGTGTAAGTGAGAGGAGAAGAATTGAAGCAATTAAAGGTGCACGAATCTCAAAAATATAGCTCAAATACAATTATGAAGAACTTGACTTTATATAATAATTTTAAACAATTGGTAAATTGAATTATATAGACTTTTGTAACTGGGAGAATAACAAAATCATAATAAAGGAAAATGGTTATTTACATAATAGACATGACAAACCAAACACTATTCGCCAGTGGTACCAAGCCTTAAACAATTTGTACTTTTAATCATTTTCATTTTGACAAAAATGGTACATTTTTTAAAGATTCAAGTATTCAAGATTTGAAAGAAAATTTAATATTCGGTTTGAGAAATATGGGATTCAAATCATCCATAGTAGAAAATCAAACCAAACGAATCTACAGAAACCATATTTTATTTATTTTAACTAAAAATGTTTTTTTTATCAATAAAAAAACCCCGCAAAAATCAGACTTTAGCACATGTGCCCTTCCATAAAAATACAAAGGAGTAAGTATTCGCATTGCGAATCTTAACACTTCATTAGTACTTATAAAAGTAACTTTACTCACTCCACATCTTAATATCTATCTTGTCTAGTCACATCTTTATTCATCTGGTCTATTCACATCTTTATCCATCTTGTCTATCCACATCTTTATCCATCTTGTCTATTCAAATCTTGCTATCCATCTTGACTATCTGTATACTTACACTAGTGTAGTCAAGATGAGGGAGTCGAATATAGAGGAAATACCTATCACATTTGCTTGGAAATGGAGTGGGAAACCACTTAGGAAACGAATCCTGGTCAAGAATACTGAGGGTGGTTTTTCATAAATTGTTTCCCCACTCATGTTCCACACAAATATTTTTACACTTCCTCTAAAACTATACCGTCTTCGTTCTTACTCCATTAGCATAATTATTGAATTCATACTATCCAACCTGTTACTAAGATATAGTGAGAAAAAAGATATATATAAATAAACATTTTTTTTTACCCCCGACAGATCTGGAAACATTTCGTATCCTCCTGGCGGCTTTCCATCGCCAGGTAAAGACACTGAACAAGATTGTGGCTGTCCAGCCATTGGGAATTCTCTATCTCAGGTGTGAAAGGTTCAAGGAGAACACACTTCCTTCCCCTAAAGATCTTCTGGTCGTTATTGAAAATACACTGCCTCGGTGAGTGATCATTATGGTATCATAAAAGACACAGACGTCAAATGCAGAATAATATCATGACAAATATGAGCACGTAAAGCTAATTTATATACATGCTGGACCTTATTATAGAACTTTCAATAGTGTAAAGACATTCAGACTTTATAATAAACGGACATGTTACAACGACTATGGTGACGGCGATGTTCTTTTTCTTATTTTTCATTTGTTTTTCTAATAAATGCATAATCTCAAAATGAAAAAATATATTTGTGTTTCAATGTGTTTGTTACTTTTTCTATTATCGTTTCCTATTTCCCCTTGATGGGCTTTCTTCACTCAGTTATCCCTATTTAGTTTATTTTTCCTTATTTTTATCAATTCTCAAATACAGTAGAGGCCTGATTATCTGACTTAAACGGGACCGACAGGTGGTCATATAACTCGAATAGTAAGGAAACTAGGGGAGAATCTGTAATGAAACAAATCAGAATTAAATGGAAGTGCAGAATAAATATGAAATAAGGTTTATGGTTTGAATGAGAAGGGATAGCCAGAACACTTATCTTGGTGATACTTTAGTAGAAATTGTTTAGATAGAACACTAAAAAACACACAAACACTTTTTTAAGGCCAAGTTTTCACTGTCACAGACAGCTTCATCAGGTCAAGAGTAGACTGATGCTCTTGGTTGAACTGCAAAGTTGACTGTCCACAGCTGACTGAGTGAGCTGGCTAAGACAGTGAAAGCTTGTCCTTAAAAATATGTTTGTGGTTTTTTAATGTTCTATCTAAACAATTTCTACTTTAAATATCACCAAGGTATGTGTGCTGGCTATTCCTCCTAATTTAAACCATGATTTAGCCTAGTGCTTTATTCGAAATAAGACTTAGTAATTACTCCATAGTATAAATTACACAATAAATTATAAAACTCTCATTTTATTCATGTATACAGAACATAAGATTTTAAATTGATAAAATACAACTTTTATCATACACTGTGGTAAGAAAAATACAAAAGTCACTGTTTAAAAATTGGTGTTTGAAGTTTGTTTCCAAGCTTTGCTTTTCTTTCTTGCAGCGAGGTCACGCCGATAGCAGGTTTCACTGTATTTCACTGCATAATCATCACACATTTTATGCCTAATTTTTGTGGGTAGAAATGGGGTGTGACCATTACGTGAAACTTTAAAATAAAATGGTATTGCTTAGTAAATTATTTACTACTAAACTGTCTTTGGTACAAGTTTAGGTTGCACAGCATACTCGTAAATATACAGTTTAATTGAAAAATCCAAATCGACACTGCAGCTCTGTTACCATGCAGTTCAGCAAACATAATCACTTTCAGCCTAAAAACCACATAATAGTTTTTATATCCACCCATAGTCGGAAAAAAAAAAGTGTGTCACACGTTTTAATATATTGCTTGCAGACAATCACTAGTTTAGCTTGCGCGGGAAGATGTGGGTCTTACCGTATTACCATATCATATGACTTAAGCTTGTTAGCTTCACCTTCCCACCCACTCCCCTTGCTAAAAACCACGCAATTTGGTTTTCATAAATACACTTAGACAATGCTCATGCGCTGAGAATTCTAAGCTCGCATTGTGCAAGACGACAACTGCACATCCAAGGTCTCTAGTTATAGTTGTTAACTTGTGTGTGGAAATGAGGGAGAGGGAGGAAGGAGGAAGTAGCTTGCCTTTGTCTATCTTTTAAATTGACCTGATAAACAGGACTATGCCATGCGACAATAATGTGATGAAATTTTATGAACCAATTTATGGACCAAAAAAAACAAAACAGGGTGTGATGACTATGCAGTGAAACATGGTATATATGTTGGATGGAATGGGTTGCCGGATAATCGACATCCAGATAATTGGGACTCTTCTGTATTATGAAATCATTTAGCACTCGGGCCTCCTTGTTATTAAACACTATATCCAGACTTGGTGTTTTTAAATCATTACTTAATGACAGTGTTAATTAACTCTATTATCAATCCTAAAAATGGTTTGTTGTATGTATATTTCAGTATTGGTCGAGCCAAGATTGATGCGTTGGCCATGGAAGCACAGGACATGCAAACTTTTCTCGAAATTGAACCAAGGACTACAGAGAATTATGTGGAGTATCTCATGTTTCTGGAGAACGCAACCACAAAGGTTTCATTTGATTGATATAATTGATATAAATTCTTTTAGTGGTGAACCACAGGCACCAGGTGCTCAAAATGGGCCCAATACAAGGGGGCAAAACCCTTTCCCCTGCCCTCTCCCAACCGGCTGTCTGTACACTACTTATGTTTGTACGTCTTTTTTAAACGTCTCTTATGTCACCTTCACAAAACAAAACAAAACAAAACAAAAGAAATTTGTACCAATTAATACATTTGAACAAGGAAAATAAAAGCACATGATGAAAAACTAAAATTTGACTTGAACTTGAATTCTTTTCAGGTTGTAAGCACATATTTACTATCTATGCTAACCTTTCAAACACCGAAGCAGGTGATTGTATAAAAAATGTACATTAATAAATGTGTATGTGGTTGATTTCATTTCACTAAAGCTAATTGATTTGTGTCGCAGGTTGATCAGATGGAACTTGCTATGGACTACACCAAAGAACTGTATGATATCATAGAGGAGTTCAAGGTGCCTTGTGGGGCGGAGGACATCTCCAATTATTCTGTAAGTCTCCTTAGTGTTATCAAAATTCTTTTTAATATTTAAACATTAACTTGTCTTTGTGATTATTTATTTTAACGACCAGTAGACTTCTCAATTGAGTGGATTTACCATTTAACAATTTGAAATAAGAAAAAAAAAATCAACATTAGTGCTATTAATAATTTAGAATAAAATTTAAAAGTAGCCTGCCTCGGTGGCGTAGTTAGTTAATACGCTAGTTATGTATTGAGCTATACTGCCGAGGACTCGAAGATCGAGGTTTCAATCTCAGTCGAGTGAACTGGGGTTGGTTTTCCCTAAATTGTTTTCCACTCTCTCTCCACGCAAATGTAGGTCCACGTCCTCTAAATTCAACCTTCCCATTTTCCAACACAATAAAATATTAGTAGTTAAGTGTATAACCCAAACGGTAGTAAGACGCGGTGCTAAATAATAATGATAATTAAAAGTATTAAGAGGGTGAGCCAAATGAACTACAATGCTGCCAAGTTAATATATTCATACATTAAGTTAGGTGTTAAAGTAATGGTCTGAGGTTTGTTTGTTAAGTTTGCCCTATAGTTATGTTGGGAGCTGAACAACCAATAAGTAGTATTAGAGCTCTAAAACAAATTCCGATCTAAATTTATAGAAAAGGAACATATTTTCATTTATATCAAATTTTGAATCTTCGTAACTCGAATATACTTAGGGTTTTGAGGGTTTAAGCATTTGAGGATTTGAGGTTTGAGAATTCGAGGATTCTATCTCTAATAAAAAGTGAAAAGAGTTCTTTGAAGTAGAGCAGTTTGTTTATTAAATGCTGGAAATTATCTCTTCAGGGGTTCAGTGTGACCTTGTCCTCGTTACGGACCTACGTGGAGATGAAAGTATCGGACAAGCTGAAGATCATCAGTAAGTTCAATGATCAGATAAACAAGGACATCAGTTCTCTGATACAGGAGGTCGGAAGCATCAAGGATGAGGCAACGGTATGTTTACCCTGTGGGGCTCAATGTCCAAGGATGTATGATTTCCTAGCCTAGGACCCTTGGCTATATTCCCCCTAAGAGGTGTCTGAAATAATGTACCACTCTTGATTGAGTTTGTCACCTGAAAAATGTGTGGTATGGTCCAATAGGAAGAGAAAGTTGCTGAATCTACATTCATGTATTCATATGTCAAGTATGTGATCTGCAGCTATCACTTTTGATAGATATTTTACTTTACCTATAAAATAATAATAAAATAATAATATAGTACAATATTATCGATGTTGACCAAAAAATAATTTTGTATTTTCTAAAAGGATCTCCCTAAGAAAATAAATAAATTGAATTTGTTAAATAGCAGCTATTATTTCTGAGATCTTAATTTGACTTTAATTCTTTAAATCTGTTTAGCAACCCTGGTTAATCGACATCGAGTCAAACTTAGAGGAAGCCAAGAAGATGCTGGACACGTACGTGACGCAGTTGGAGGACTGTCAGAAAAGGGCCGCAGAGTACAGGGCTCACCAAAGAGCATTCAAGGTCGATGGCAACCATTTTATTTTTTCATACATATATAATCACACCATCCCCTTACGGGTAGGCAAGAAACTGTGCATAAAGCTAAAAAAAAAAAACTTAATCCATTCTCACTAACTTTTTCCACACTCCCCTCTCCCTGCATACTTCCTTCACTTCAACAAAATCCATACACTGAGTCATGCGTGCTATTTCATTCTTAACACTCTTAATGTTTCTCTTTTTCACACATTCGTCGACAACATTTAACCATGTCTTACATTCCTTTTGATCCACACACTCTTCTATAATACATAAGCTTCGTCACACTATCTACACTCATCCTCTCAACATGACCAAACCAACATAAGACGCTTCTTTCACATTGACCTATTGGATTATCTTTCAAACCACACTCCTTCAGCATCCATTCATTACTGACTTTGTCGATACGAGTTTTTCCACATTTCTTATATATCTCATTCACCTTGCTCTTGTGTTTCTCCTGACAAACCCACGCTTAACATCCGTAAAATAATGTTGGTGTTAATACACTTGCATACATCCAACTACTCTTCGAGATGCATTCACCTGTCTGTCTGTTTCACCATCTATCCTTCTATTTTTACAAAACACTCTGTCCAGATACACAAAATCATTCTCTTGTTCTAACAGTTTTTTTTCATCTTCAATTTAAACATTCAGAAGTTGTATTTATGGTAATATTTTCGGGCACTTAACATAGCTGAAGGTTATTAGGAACTGTGACTTCGTTTTAGGAACTTATACTCACACTCTACCTTTACTGCTTTTTTTGTCAAGTGCATATTTATTATTTAATTTTAAATGCTCCAGGATTTGAACTAAAGCCTCTCAGATGTAATTAGTCACTTTATAAAGCACACTATAATGATCCTAACACCAGCACTGATGGGAACATGGGCAAAGGCATCATTCTCATAGGTATGCTCAGGCGTATTATTTTAAATAGTTTCTTACCCTCCCTCCAAGCAAATGTAAACTTACTTTACAACCATTAATGTTTTCAGCCTATGGCCTGGGACAGTGGTTTATTAAAATCATAAATTTTCCATTACTGACTTGCTAGGCATGCCATTAGCTTCAAATGCCATGCAATTTAACTTTATACTAGGACAGTCACAACATCCAGTCCCCAGCCGTTAATTTACCAATGTGGAAAGTAACCCACATTTCACCAATGATAAATTTATCGACTATGCTGGAATTCGAACCTTGAACCCTTAGCTCAGTAGGCACACATGTTATTACCAACTGAGCCAAGGTGTTGAATAAGCAAATGTGAATGCACTTCCTAGATTATACTTTCTTCATAACCTCTTTTGTTTAAGTAGATGGGTATTCAGAACGAGGGTGAAAACGTTTATCCAATAATGTAGAAATTACTCTGAGCGGTGGGTACAAAAATATTGACATAAGATGGAAATATAAATTTTATAACTAGGTATTTGGCAGAAATCAAGGATTTGTATGTGTGTGTATGTATTTTTGTGTGTTTTTTCAGGAATATGTTTGCTGTATACTTTTTTATTTATTTGAGGTTTTTTAACATTCACTTTCTGAACTGACTGGTTATATCAACACCTTACTTTTAGAATAAATTAAATCTAGAGCAGACACAACATTCAAACCCACAGTTATTAATTCATCACTATGAAAGGGGAAACCCCAATTTCACTAACGATAATTTTTGGGCAATCTGGGATATTAAACCCTGGACTCATTGCTCAGTAGGCAGTTACGCTACCGACTGAGATGAGGTGTTGGACTGAATACTAATATATATATATATACTTTTATTTTAGTTTAGTCTTACTACCAGTTCAGGTTTTACGCTTATGTAAGGTGGGTCATGTTGGTATCCCCCAACCTTTTTTGGATGCTATTAAATTATTTACTAAGGAAATTTCTGTTCCTATATTATCAAATTATCTCCTATTTTTAATTTATTCTTATCTTTATTAGTTTGATTAGTAATTCCTCAGTTGATTAATTTTTCTTTTAATTTAGGATTACTTTTGATTTTATGTTGTTTTAGAATAAGTGTCAATAAAATTATAGTGGCAGGTTGGTCTTCCACATCTAATGATTCATTATAAAGGGGTTTAGATGCTGTCGCTCAAACTATTTCTTATGAGGAAAGGGATTAAGCTAGTGTGAGGCCTGTTGCATAGTCTTATAAAGGGGCCCCAAATTTATAAAAATGCATATAAATATTAAATATAAGTAATTTACATCAACAGTAAAGTGATTCAATACTTTCATTTGTTATTTAGCCAGTTAAATATCAGTACAGTACATTATTCAGAGGCAGTTCTAGCCTGGCATAGTTTTGACAAAAATAATAAATATTTTCGCATAATGAATAAATTAGTGAAAAAAGTATTTTCCATTTTTACCAGACAAATTTTCAATTTACTTGTTTAATTTTTTAGTTTTTTCATTGAGGTCCCTCAAAAACGTGGAGCCCTGTTAAGCGTGGGGCCCATAGCATATGCTACTTTTACTACTGTGTTAATCCGGCACTGACTAAGAGCAGGATCTTAAGTTTTTATATGTATTTGTATAACCCCCACTTTGAGGAGTCCGACCATTCCAAAGGGGTCCAGAACCCCTTCTCCTCCACCAACACCAATACCTGCCTTTCTACGCCCATGTATAGAGCTCAAAACAATCCTGGCCATGGCAGGGGCTAGGAGGGCCTTTGACCTCAGTTGGGTTTTTTTAGCACCGTGTGTTTCTACCGATTCAGGTTGTATCTAAATGCATTAGTCACGCTAATGTGCTAGGGATGAGGCCGGTTGAATTTATAGGAAGTTTACCCTCATTTGCATGGAGGAAGAATGAAAAAAACTGTTAAGAAAAAACCATTTTCAATACACCCAACAGGGATTCGAATGCCGATCCCCCCATTATAGTCTATAGTCTAGTGTGAGAGTGACACCTTCACGCCTTTGCACCACTAAAGTAGGTACTGACTTCAGTTGGAGGTAACGAGGTTTGACATGCTGGACGAAGTGATGTCGGACGTTAAACTTCGCCAGCTCCTTTGGGAGAGCGTGGGCGAATGGGACAAGATAGTGGAGCAGTGGACAGCCGTCGAGTTCAGCACTCTGGTGCCCGAGGACATGGGCGCCATCACTGCCAAGCAGGTCAAGAACATCCACCAGTTCGAGAAGGGCCTGCCGCCCAACCTCATCGTACCGCGCTTCAAGGAGAACGTTGAGGCCATGAGAGACAAGGTTGGAACACCCGCGTTCACTGTTTATTGCCTAGTTTTAGTTTTCTCATCAGCAGGTGGGTTTGTTACCTCTATAATTGATAATGATCGTAATCCTCATGAAGCTATGAAATTAAATCTAGAGGTGCACAAAGTCCACTTTTTCAATTAGAAGTGAACTCGAATCGAATATATGAAATATTCTCAACACCAAATTGGAGTTTAAATATTTTTTTTAGTTGTTTTATGCTTGATAAAATATTATATTGTTGCTATTTATATACATTTATGCACTTAAATTACTTAGAAAATGTTTTATAGCACAATTGCTTGTAATATTTTGTTTTTTCTGATAAATCATGTTATTATAACAACTTATTAGGCGGATAGCCAACACATTTACCTTAGTGAAATAGAAGTAGAAATGTATTAGATAAAAACACTAATAAATAAATACAAAAACACATTTTTAAAGATTAACTATCACTGCCACAAACATCTTCTTCAAGTTTTACAGCCAAGAACAAGAATTTATTCTCTAAACCTGAAGAAGTTGCCTGTGCCAGTGAAAATTTGTCTTTAAATCTTTAAATATATATATTTTTTAGTGTTTTATCCAAACAATCTCTATTCCAGTATCCATCAGGTAGGTGAGCTGTCTATCACCCCCCCCCCACCCCCCCCCCTTCCTCTTGCTACTTAATATTACACGCTGGCTGACCCTTGCCCCCTCTGCAGTTGCCGGTCATCACCAACCTCCGCAACCCAGCCTTGAAGCAGCGACACTGGATCAAGGTCGAGAACACTCTCAACCACAAGTTTATACCTGATGAGGTGATAACCTTGAAACTACTCGAGGATGTGGGTGTTTTCCTGTTCCCGCAGAGCTCCAGGAGATCTCAGGACAGGCCAGCTCGAGGCGGGGCTGGAGACTTTACTCAAGAAGGTCAGAGGGGGGAACCTGGGTGTGTTTTTATTAGGGATTATACCTTCAAACCCTTGAATCTATCGGATCCTAAGGATATACAAGATTTGGTAAACAAGAAAATATCAAATTTGGGATTCATTTTCAAATTTTGATTTTAATTTTTTTTTATAGAGCTCTAACCCAATTTATTAATGGTATCACCTAATATAGTTAATTGAAGTCCAATATCTTAGTTTAATTGGTAGCCTATCTGTATACTGAGCTAAGGGTCCCAGGTTCGATTCCTGCTGAAAAATGTATCAATGGTGAAACATGGTTTTCCCTTTCACAGTGATAAATTAACTGCCTGAGTGCTGAGTTTTGTGTCTGTTTTAGATTTAAGTTAGTTTATAAGTCATGTGCTGATATTATCAGTTGATTCAGAAGTGCACAATAATACCTCAATAAAAAATAAATTAAAAAAATAATATGTCAAAATTATCAACCAGACCACAGACCATTAATTTAACTAAACTAACTAAATATATGAATGTTATAATTTATGCATTATATCAAAAACTGTCAATATTTAGTTTATATTTCCATTTTATACTATTTATTTTATTTTCTCCTGTGTTCCTAGGTTTTTAGTACATTTGTATTCAAACTCACTTTGATATTTGAGATTCTTAAGTAAAATGTAAGGTTTGAATTTGTAGAATAGGGATTTGACCACTTATTTGTTTATCCTGGAAAGGATACTTATCATGGTGGATTACATTATTTTATAAGTTGCACCATAGTGAGTAATGCAAGGTAAGCTTGCTACCCTACAGGGGAACAAAGTGTAAGATATAAATACATGCCCATCCAAGAATCAGAGTAGAATGTAGTCTTGAGAATCAACACGCCAGGATGACAAATTTCATTCGTCTATATTGAAGCCGAATTTTCCTCACAAAAATACCACAATACAATAGAAGTCAAATTTAGTGTAATTTTATTTTACTATATCAACCTTTTGGTGACACACCTGTAATAGGTTCGTGTGCAAAGACTCCATGACCATTTAATCATTTTTACAAGGTTGTACAAGGAATATATCAAAGTGTTACTTATGAAGCGATTTTTCGGATTGGTCTTATCGTATTTATCTGTGTATCTTGTTCTATAACAGAGGGATTGTTCTCGATTCTAGTGAAAGCCAAAGGCAAAGCCAGAACTAGAATACATTTGGAAAGCCTATCAGATCGCTGCATGGTATTAAAAGGGTTAAAACAAATAACATGGCCAACATAAAGACACTGACAGTGATTTAGTTAAATAGAGACCATGGGAAGGGGTCATGGGATCAAGACCTTGCGGTGATTGTTTGTACAGGTAGAGGAGGCGTGGAAGACCCTGGAGTTTGTGGTGCTCCCCCACCGGGACATGAAGGACGTGTATATCCTGGGAGGGGTGGAGGAGATACACAGACGGTGGATGAGAGCAACATCAACATGAACACCATCGCCAGTTCCAGGCACGTGGGCCCCATCAAGCCCAGGGTGGACGAGTGGATAAAGCAGTTGGACCTCTTCAGCACCACTCTGGTGGGTTGTGCCCTCTTCTAATCCCCTCCTCTCTTCTCATAATACCCCCACCTGCACACCGGTGGTCGCATGAAATAAGGTGTTACTCATGTAACCGGTTATAAAGAGGTTGAGGTTTGAATCTCGGCCGTATGCCCTCTGTGGGCTATTTTATCATCCCCTTTCCACGCTAAAGGGGTGTGTGTCCTTTTAAACTATTATTCCGTGTCTGTGTGCTAACCTCTGTCTGTTTGTCCTGCTGGCAGGACGTGTGGTTGAGCTGCCAACAGAGCTGGCTCTACCTGGAGTCCATTTTCTCGGCCCCTGACATTCAGCGTCAGCTTCCAACTGAGGCTAAGATGTTCCTCATAGTGGACAAGTCCTTCAAGGAGTCATGCGTGGACAGCAAGGTAATTGTTACTGTGTGACCTTTTGGAATATTCCTTAGACAGCCAAGGTAATTGTTGCCTGTGTGACTTTGAGACATTCTCTAGACAGCCAAGTATTGTTACTGTGTGATTATTGAAATATTCCTCGAGACAAGTGTTTATCAAACTTTCCCCAATAACAGACCACGTGATAAGTATTTGATGTACACGGGGACCACCCACCTTGATATACTACCTACCTGCCACTTATGAAGCAGGAAATTTTCTTCTAAAAGTGTTTATCAAGCAGTATCTTTATATAACTTTGTTTCACACAAACATTTTACAGTCCTAGCTTATAGGAAGAGCCTTATCTGACAACTAGAAACAATACTAAATCTACCGTCAAGTCACATGATGTCCTTTTTTATATATATCAAAATTAATAAAATGGAGAGTTTTCTGTCATAAATGACCATTGGGCAATATCTACTATCCACAGAGGTCTGAAATTATTAGAAAATAGTAGCCCCTGTGGACAAACATGTGCTCTTCAAAGCCGGAATTTTAAAATTGAAAGCTACCGTCCATGTACAATCACTAAAATAAAAACATTTCTCCGAGGCAACACCAGATACTTTAATTAGTTTATTAATAAAATAACACTAATAATGTAGTAGTAATTGTATGAATGTCAGCTCTTCCCTCTGAAAATTGGGCTGTAAAGGTGAAACAAAGTATAGTTTACTTAGCAGAGTTAACATTTCAATATTGTACTCCTTTGATTTTTTAGCTGAGAACAACTTGTATCTATGAAAAGTTTTGACTTCGAGAGGATGCTGATGAATTTATATGTTTTATGAGCCCTGTAACCAAAAACAAATCTGTCTGTCCTCTGGGTGTTGTTTTTATTTTGATTTAAACCCTCAAAAAAGAATATTTTAATGTCGATTGTCAGGTAATTTTTGAAAATAGATAAAACATTTTGTTTGAAATGGATATCTGACAAGTCTTTACATGATTGTATGGTAAAAATAATTTGAGGTTTTGAGTACTACTGATTATTTAATTTCGAAAACTTAGTCTCAAACTATTATAGACTCTTTGAGAAAGATACATTATTGTGTAATACCATTAATTTTCCTGTATCCGGACCACTTGTACACTGTCACGGACCACCAGGCTATTGTGAACCGGAGCTGATCACCGATACTGGAAAGAAGTTAAAATCAGACCTTGTATTGATGGTAACATGATTTGTGTTGTGGATGTCACCGTTATATACGAAGAAGGGACATCACTTGATGATGCGTGTGAAGAAAAGATTGAAAAGTATGAGGTTCTGGGTGGACTACTGAGAGAACTGTATCCAGACCACAGATATATGGGTGTGGTGCCATTAGTCTTTGACAGCAGGGGAGCCAGGACCAGGAGAGCATTGGGGTCCATTGGAATAGCAGACCAGAGTACACTTTTAACGATAGCGCTGAACATCTTGCAATCCTTATAGAGAAATTTAATTATTTCATGATGAGTGATAGAATTGGACTGTCACGGTGACAAGGCCCCCTAATTTTGTGATGTATTTAGAGTTTAGTAATGTAATTATTTACAGTTGAGAACCATGGCTTAGAAAAATGGGAATAGGTTTGAATGTCTGGGAATATTAAAAATAGTTTAAGAGTATAAGACAAAAATCAGTGGTTTTGAGACTTCGGGCAAAAAAAGTTTTGTTGCTTTACTTTTCAGGGATTGGTGTTTTTAATGTTTGTTTTGTTTTTACTTTTTTGTTGTTGCTGACTTCCTGTAAATAACAAATTCAATAGCTTCAAATTTCAGGATGTAGCATTGTGCATTTCACAATCCCTCCTGATAAGTTTCGAATGAATGAAATCTAGGTCGAGGGATTTGGCTGTAACGATTGATTTTCTTCAAGAGGCAGCCATTACCGCTTTGTCCAGTGGCAGCAATGTATGAAGTGTAAACTGTGTTCTTCTTTACATTGTAAAAGTCATATTTTGTTTGTTCCCTTTTATGTGTTTTCATCCTTCTTTCCTGTAACTTCTTCTATATGTTATAAAATGTACATCAAAAAGCTAAAAGAGGTTTTACTTAAAAATAAATAATAGTCTTATTTAGAAAGTGAACGTATTTCCCAGCGTGTATGGCTCAAATATCCCCTCTTATCTTGCAGATGCCCTTAGCTATGCAGGTGTGTACTGCTCCTGGTGTTCTAGAGACGTTCAACAACAACCTTGACCTGCTGGACCAGATCATGAAGTGCCTGGAGGCCTACTTGGAGTCAAAGAGGTCATTTTTCCAAGGTTCTACTTCCTGTCTAATGACGAGCTGTTGGAGATTCTCGCTCAGGTTAGACTCGCTCGAGCAGACAGATACTTCTGGGGGTTTAGTCGAGGAAAGAATAGGTTGCATGCGTCATGGGGAAATTTATTCACTTGTATATGCCCAATCAAATATTAAGTAAAAAAATACTTTTTTGAAATATAATATCTAATTAGTCTTTATTGATCTAAGAAACTGAATTTCTTTTTAATATTTATTTACTTATTAATTAAATATATAATTAGTCTATAAATAATTTGAATCTCTAATTAGTACTTATTTATTGAAATATGCATCTATAATAAAGTCTTCATTTATCTATTAATCTTAATATTTAAAAATTGTATTCATTGTAAATCATAACTAAAATTAGTCTTTATTTACCTATACATCTGAATCTATTATCTTAGTGTTTTAATCAAAATATTGAAATCTTTAATTATGTTTATAATCGAAATATGAATCTTAATTAATCTTTATTCATCTACTTATCCAGATTCTTTAAGTCATCTTTATTTATTCATGAATATGAGTCGTAATTCGTCTTTATTTATCTATGAATCCGGAATATCTACTTAATCTTTGTATAACTTAAACTTATTTAACCAAGAATATCTACCTAATCTTTATTTATTCAAGAGGGCTGAATATTTAATCCAAATATTAAATTACATTCTAGGAGATATAAATTTTTCAACCAACTTAATATTGACATGACTTACAAACTAACTCAACTCTAGAACAAACACAACACTCAGTTTCTCGGCCATTAATTTATTACCATTTTAGAAAACATTCTAAACAAGGTGAAAGTAAGGAGTGGATTTGATTTATAATATAAACTTAGTTTTATTAAATCTTAGGGAGTTATTGATAATTTGTAGTTGGTTAATAAACATCAATAAGTATAAGTATAGATACTTATCTATATTTTGAATAGTTTCGCCAAATATTTATTCTATAAAGTCGTTGTATATTAATACTCAACCAATTAATATTAATCTTTTCTCAGATTTTAACTTTTTACCTAATAATTTTTATAATTTTAAATATGAACTCACATGAACTTAACATTGTATTTTTAACCTCTTTTGTTATATTAAGGTTGAAACATTTTTAACGTGTTTAATGTATTTTAGACTTGTCATCACCGGTATACTGCTAAATTGATGATGAATTATTTTTATTGAATGTGTTATGTTCACTATTTTGACATTATGTTAGTACTATAAATTTAACATAATTATACTTATTGATTTGTTTTATATTAACCAACTTAACAAAATTTATCAATCAAACTTTCTCTATAGATTTTTAAGTACTATATCTAAGTCTTATATTATAAATCATTAATTTATTACTTTGAAAGGGAAAGTACCAATTTCAATGTGTGTGTTTTTTTTACCATAATGAGGATTGAACCTGAGACACTTAGCACAATAGGCGGTCACAACACCAGTGAACTTAGAGAACTTAGCCGAGACATTAAACATGACCTGTGTGCCTGTCTGAGCAGACGAGGAACCCACATGCAGTACAGCCTCATCTCAGGAAGTGTTTCGACGCGATCGCTAGGCTCGAGTTTGGCTCCCACTTCCTAGTGGAGGAGGAGACTTTTGATGAGGAAACTCAGGGGGAGGAGGAACAGGAAGAGGAAGAGGATATCAAGAAGAAAGAGGAAGAGGACCAGAAAGATGAGGAGAAGGAAATGCCGTTGATGCTGCTCACTTTGGACATCATCGCAATGGTGTCCCCCGAGGGGGAGAGTGTCAATCTTGGAAAGGTAAGGGGAGGGAGCGAGTCCTCGTACCCTTCTGGGTAGTTTATATTATAACAGGATATCCAAGTAACCTATATAATGCTGTTAGATTATGAACACCCAAAATGAGGTTTTTGGTAAGGCAACTCGGAATGATCACTTTTATTGGCTTAAAAACTTTTGGCCAAGACGTGCGAACTTAAATTTCAGTGACATTTGCCTCATATCCTACTTAAGTTTACATGAAAAGGGGAAGACGCACATGCCCCCACTTTTGGAAAGAGGGTTTAAACATTTAAAAAAACACCTTTTAAACAGTGGTCATTATCATAATAAACCCATATATGTATTTTTTTCCCATTTATTTGAGGTATTTAATGTGCACTTTCTGAACCGACCAATTATATAAGCACACAAATTATAGACTAACTGAAATCTAGAACAGACACAACACACAGCCCTTGGCCGTTAATTCAGCACTGTGAAAGGGGAAACCCTTATTTTACCAATGATAATTTTTTTGCAATGCCAGGAATTGAACCCAGTATCCTTATCCTTGTATACCCTGTTTTTGGTTGGAAGAACAGTAGAGAAAATCAAAACATATTTCTTTGCGGCCAACATTGATAACATTTTCTTAAATTATTTGTTTATTTTATAGGTATTGATAATATCTATCAAAAGTAACATTTCAGATGGCATGACTTTATGTATGAATATATTAACATTGTTTTAGTAACATTAGTAACTAACTTCTATTGTTCTTCATACCAAAATCATACACAGACAGACACTTTACCAACTTAGTTAAGGTGTCGGACCATATAATTATGTACTTGACATGTCTATATTACAACAATAGATTTATTGAATTAGATAGTAATAACACAACTTCTGGGCACAATAAAATACCTCATTCGCATTTTGTCATGTTTATTAACACTTCCTTCTACATTATATTTCCATAAAAACGTTTTAGAAAAATAACAAACGCTAATTAAATTCCTGCATTTTGATCGAACTCTCTAAAGGCATCACAAAGACTAGACTGGCAATGAAGGTAGATTGGTGTTCAAACCCTGGTAAATTTACCAAGGGTGGTTATCCAACCTCCTTGTCATTGGCAGGCCAGTCTATTGCAAGATTGACGCCTTGGTCCAATCGTCCACCAAGCTGGTGATATAGATATAGTCATAAACAATTATTCTGGACCATTTGAGAATGACAAATCCTTGTTGTGATCATAGGGCCTGAGGGCGCGTGGTAAATGTGGAAGACTGGCTGGGTAAAGTGGAGGATTCAATGTTTGGGTCCTTGCGCCGAAGGATGCACATGGCTATGAAGGACCATAGGAGGAGGTCTCGTAAGAAATGGATCCTCTCACATCCTTCACAGGTATCAATTCCAAAATTGTAAAAAAAAAAAAAGTTTTGTAATTGGTTATCCCAAACCCCATATCAAACCTATCACTGAATAATAAAGTTGTTCCTTAAATATAGTGTTGTTTTATACCACCAGATTGTGCTGACAGTGTCACAGATCATGTGGTGCAGTAAGGTCCACGCCATCTTCAACCTCCCAACGGATCAGGAAAAGCTCGATGAGATGGTTGAGTTTGAAAACAAGAACTTTGATGTAGGTTACTTCCCTCAATATTTCTACCAAAATAGTCCACTTACTTATAGAAATCTTCTAGTATTAGATTCAAACATTTATTTAGCAATTTTTGCTTTTAAACAATGTATTTACAACAGTATCCCTCATTATACCGAACTAATTGGAAGTGAAATCTTGTTTGGATTAGCGATGATTCATATTAAGCGGGAGACAGTTTTTTTAACAAATTTTAAGTTAGAGTTGGAATGAGTTTTATAAAATTGACATTCATTTAACCGATGCATAACATTTAATGTAACTGTAATAATTATGTTTAGTTACATCGAAACACATTGTGTTGATACTACATGTAAATGTCAAAATTTATTATCACTGTTATAACTTATAAGCTTGGTAAGAGTTAGACCCACTATTTAAATTTTCAACGGCACAAAAAAAAAAAACTTTACCACCAGTTCCAACATAAATGCTACAGTAAATTTTTATTTTCCTACAATAAGCCATCCAGGATCATCCATTCATATCGATTATATTAATTGGCCTGCACAAAGAGCTAATATCAACCAGTCACCAGACATGTTTATCTATGATTGATTCTTGTGGAACTACCACTTCAGTTTAGTTTATATTTTTACTTTTCCAAAACAGGATACATGCATTTTCATGAACAATTGAACACACAAAAATACCGACAATACAGTAAAATGTAGAGCATTGGATGAACACAGACAGAAAAAATTGAATGAA
This sequence comes from Timema podura, assembly GCA_033556935.1. Classification (NCBI taxonomy): domain Eukaryota; kingdom Metazoa; phylum Arthropoda; class Insecta; order Phasmatodea; family Timematidae; genus Timema; species Timema podura. The sequence goes on from JAVRXN010000005.1 coordinate 39,170,299, forward strand.
TATTATACGAAAAACCTAGCTGCACTTGAGAATAATAATTAATACAATTGAAACTTTATAAAACTTTACTACTATTGCCTACTCACGTTCTGTAGGCCCTACTGTCAGGATGGGTTGCAGCGAGGATAGGGGAAGCCATGAAATGTATGTATGGTTCATAATTTATAGCCGGCTTTGGTTTTTACGGTTTATTATAGCACTATTAACTACTACACAATGTGCTGTTATAATAAGTTTACAGAAAGAGATATAAAGACTTTACTTAGGAGCTCGCGACAGAATTGGTTAGGTAATAAATGCTTAACTGATGGCCTGACTGACACACTCGGTGGTCCTACACGGATACGAACCCTGTACCTTAGGCACGATGGTTGACCTCCAAGCACAAGTACCCGATGACCCGGTGTTCTATCCGCTGCAGCCTCACAAACGGCAAAGTGACCCCTTAGTACAGATTTTTTTTGTCAGCCCTGAATAGCTCTAAAACAGAAACATATATACAATGAATTGGCTGATTGCCAACAACAATGCTGACACACTGTTTTGAATAGTCAATGTTATTCCTACTGTTTACAAACTTATCAAAACAAATGTAACTATACTAGTTCCATCGTTTGATCTTTTAAATTAATATGTTGATTTTAAACAAACATCCCAATTAAGGACAGTCAATTTATATCTGCCTTGCAGGATGGGCAGCCATTACTTAAGCCCAGAGGATTTCCTCGATGACTGATGGAGGTTGTTGGAGGAGGGATGAATCTGACAGTTCACACAGTTTTTCACTTCCCATCCTGGATTATGTCTGTCGTAAATACAACCGAAACATAGGAAGCCATTATTTCCTCATCCCAGATCAAGACAGAAAATATTAACTTATATTTATTTAATATTGTGGCTCCTCTCCCCTTCCCACCCACCCTCATGTTAATGACTTACTACAGATAGACATGAGCTATGACCCAGTGGGGTAACTAGGGTAAGGCAACTGGGGCACGTGCCCTAAGTGGCTTTTTTCTTAGCACCGCGTCTTACTACCTGTACAGGTTATAAGCATATGAACTAATTATGCTAATGTGTTGGACTTAGAGGATGTGTACTCGCATCTATCTGGAGGAAGAGTAAAAACCACCCTTAGTACACCCGACTGAAATTTAAAGCCTATCTCCCTGTCATTGGTAGTCTAGTCTCTTGCGAGAGTGACACCTTAGGCCATGTGAGCACCAAAGCGGGCTGCCTCCGAATTCATTAGCAATTTTAGCAACAATATAATTATATTTTAACAATAAAATTTTATTTTGTTTTTATTTGTTTGTAACTGGTACTATAATGAGTAAAAAGTTTTAATACCAATATAAGAATTGAACCAAAATTTAAAGAACACTTTTGAAGGAGAACCATTTTTTTTTCAACGGTCAATACAAAATATATGAATAATTAGAGCTGGGAACATTTTCCCTCAAATCCAAATCTTTATTTTGCTAATGAATCCCGACATTCCTGGTAGGACCTGAACAAGTTGGCAGCCATGGTGCGTGGTGACCTTGAAAAGCTGCAGCGCATGGTGCTGTGTTCCCTCATCACCGTCGATGTCCATGCCAGAGACATTGTCACTGAACTTGTCCGGGAGAAAGTCACCAGCGAGTCAGTAACCCTTCCTTACCATGCTCATTTCACCTGGTGGTCGCGGTCTCATAACCGTCAGGCTCGCAATAAACTGCTCCGTCAGGGGCTGGGGGTGGTTTCTCTATGTGCAAATTATCATTATAGTTTTCCCATTCTCTCTCCACTCTAATGTTACATTTTCTTTTAAAAAGCCTTGCATATTATTTTCTCTAATAATCTACTGTTAATAATTTTAGGATTTTTTTTGTTGTCACCTCGTATTATTACCCATTTTGATTGTATACAAATGTACTAATTATACTAATGTGTTAGGTTGAATCTAGAGGAAATGTACCCACGTTTTAATGGATATAATGGACAATCATTGAGGAAAAATAACCCTCAGTACACCCAGCATAGATTTGAACCCCGATCTGCCTGTTATTGGCAAACAAGTATATTGAAAGAGCGATGCCTTAGAGCAGGGGTCGGCAATCTTTTTGGGCCTCGATCGATTTTTACATCTATCAAAAGTCCCACGATCACCCTTCTTTTCTCCACTCTAATTTTAATTCTTTTTTTTTTCTACACATCTTGTATTTATTCCTTGAATTCAATATTTCCTCCAATACTTAAGTCCCTGCCTTTATATAAAATACATAAAATAAATAAAATGTACATTCCGTTTATCCTGAAAGGTAGCAGTCTTACCTTGATGGATTAAATTATGGCCCTATCTTATGGGCTGTACCATAGTTGAATAATGCAAGGTAAGATTCCCTTTTTGTGATGATGTAGGTTTCTTATGCGGTCAACTGAAAATTGTTGCTGGATCAGCCTATTGCCGACTCATGCCTTAGACTTAGAGCATTAGACCACCAAAGCGGGTCAACTCATTCTGTTGTCGTAGTGAAAAAAGCATGCTTGTTTGGTTTTAAAATAACCTATGTGCAAAGCCGTAGTCAGGGGGGGGGGGTTCGGGGTTCAAACCCCCCCCCCTGAAATTTTATGAACAAAATATATGGCTTTATTTATGGTTCAAACTATATCAAAATTAAGGTACAAGTACAAATTAGTGGGCTGTGTTACCATAAAAAGCACTTCAGACAGCTTCCAGAGGTGTTTATTATTTAGAATTGTTCCTATTTTCGGCGGTTAGGGGGTTATGTTGCCATTAAAAAAAACCTTCAGATAACTTCTAGAGATGTTTAGTATTTAGAAATTTTCCCAGCCCTCGGCAGTTAGGGTGTTATGGTGCCATATAAGACATTTCAGAGAGCTTCTGGAGTTGTTTAATATTTATAATTTTTCCTTAACTTCAACAGCTATGCTACTATAAAAAAAAATTTTAGAGAGCATCTAGAGGTGTTTAAATATATAGATTTCTCCTAGCCTCCAGCAGTTAGGGATCATGTTACGGTAAAAAAAACCCATTTTAAAGAGCTTCTAGAGTTGTTTAAATATATAGAATTTTCCTATAGCCTCCGGCATTTAGGGGGTTATGGTACCATAAAAATCACTTGAACAGATAGCGTCTAGATCTGTTTAATAATTAGAATTTGTCCTAGCCTCTGATAGGGGGCAGTGTTACCATAAAAAACACTTCAGATAGCTTCTAGAACTGTTTTTTATTTAGAATTTTTTTTAGCCTCTGTCAATTGGGGGATGGGCCCACCAAACCCCCCCTGAAATTATTGGCTGGCTACGGCCGTGCCTATGTGTAAAATGTTGTAGAGGGTGGTGGGTCAAGTATATGTTTAGCGGGTCCCAGTTTGATCCCAGTAGAAGGCATATAAATAAATTATGTGTACGGAGTGTGCAAATTAAATTAGGATTTTAAAGGTTAAAGGCTACCAAAGCGGAATCAAAGATCATAATATATATATTTTAATTGTATTATCTAGAAACAAATATTATATGATGAATATTTATATAATTTCAGACACTAAATAATACATATAAGTATTTTATTGCAAAAATGTACCATAGATTTTCACTAGGGATGTGCGAAGTCCACTTTTGCAATTCAAAGCGAAGTAGAATTGAATAATATGAAATATTTCCGAAACTGAATAGAAGTTTGAATATTAATAAAAAGTTTAGTTTTGGATAAAAATATTATACCTTGCATGGTCATGTAAATGTATATATTGTTGCTTGATTTGTCAGGATAGCTTGCAGGAGGGGTTAGGTCGCCGGTAAGGTAATTGTGTAGGTTCGAAATAATATGGAGTCTTATGAATTTTGGTTTAATAGACGTTATTAAAAGATAATACAAAGTGTGGTGTTAAATGAAAGATAAAGAAATATAGAGACTGGACACTTGCATTCTTGGAAGAACTGGCTCAACTTGTGGAAAAGTAACTTGATGAAATTGACTGCGCATGACCCCTACAATACTCTTTATCAGGGCCCTAGGCTCGACGAATGCCTCTAAGTACAAGTGCTACTGATGACCTGAAGATGTAGTCTGCTATGGTCCGGCGTCGGGCAGCGTAACTGCCTGCAATATCGATGGAATTGTGACAGCCCCGATGTAAAAAAAAAAAAAAGGCTTTTATATCCTGCTATGGCCCCTTTCCTGGCCAACTAGATTGTTATGAATGGTCAGCATTCCCTTTCAACCTTCCTAGTTAATTACGTCATGTATGATAAGCCAGCATTTTTTAGCACGCGCATTCACTCAAGCATGACAGTATTAAATATAATTTACAAAATGTTATATTTCAAAAATAATTAATATATTTTGTCTTTAAATGATAAATTAAGCTATTATCACAAAGTGTAATTTAATTATTTTGGATTTATTTCATGGGATTACTAATATGTGATAGAAATAACAGCAGAAAATTAAAATAATAAACTAAAATGTGTGTTTTAAATTAATATTTTTTTTTTGGGGCAAAGCTTCATAATTGTCAAATTTGGAATTTCACTTTAGAATCTAAGTCAAAGTGTAAAAATATGCAGAGCCAAGTTGATGTTTTCAAAGCTTCGCATGTCCTTTATTTCCACCAAAATTGTTGGATTAAATTTTGCAAAGTATAATTCAATTACTTGAAATATTTGCATTTATATGATAATTGAAAATGAGAATAATTGAACATTTTTGTGTTTTTTTTTTTGTCTATATATTTTATTGGATACTGTGCGGACAGGGATAATTTTGAGTGGCTGCGTCAGCTGCGCTATTACTGGGACGAGGAGCACAATACGTGCGTTGCACGCATGTCCAGCGCCACTTACATCTACGGCTATGAGTACCTGGGGGCGTCAGGTAAACTGGTCATCACGCCCCTCACCGACAAGTGCTACCTGTGCCTCATGGGAGCCCTGCAACTGGATCTTGGTAACAATCTAGGGAACTACAGTCCACTTTTCATGGGAAGGCCCTTTTTAGAAAATACAAACATATTTTTTTGCAGTCAACATTGATAACATTTTATAATTTAATTAATGTTATTTTATATTTATTGATAATATCTCTCAAAATTAACAGCTGCTGATTACATGATTTTACGTATGAATACAATTGATTTTATTATCCTGGGTCAACATAACTAAGTTGTGAACTACCCAAGACATTAAAAAAATTATGTAATTTTTTATAACATTTCAAAATATTATTTAATAACATTTCAAAATATTATTTAAATAACATTTCAACTATTCACGCTACCATACGATATAGCTTCCCGGCAACTGTACATAATAATAAAGTTGTGAACATATTCTCGAACAAAAGTGGCAACCATAACGACTCATCGTGATTTGAAAGCACTTATCCAGTGTTTACTTTTGAGTCTGAGCGGGCAGGCGCATTGCGTTTGTGTTACCAATTTGAGTTTTCGTATCTCATAATAGGTAAATGATATTTTTTACCACTTTTTTATGATTTTTTTTACAAAAATTTTCCATTTCTGGGCCAAATTTTCCATACTATCTCGGATAATTGAAAGTCGTTTGTATATTAGAATTGTTTAAGAGACTTCATAAATGTAAAAGTTACTATTTATCTAAATCAGATTATAAGTGGGCTGTTCTATTTTAAGTAAGCCTGACATTTATTTACTGTGTTTCTAAAATTTATTTACGTACCTTTAGTCACACTGACATACATAATAGCTCTGTGTTTGTAAAATTGCACATAAAATCCTGAAACAAACTTTAAACTTCAATACAAGTTGAAACCCACTTCGGTGGTCAAATGAGCAATGGCATTACTTATGCAATAGAATGGACTACCGTAAATAAGGTTGGTGGTTCGAATCCTGGTCACTTGTATGGAGGGTAGTTTTCCTTGAATGGGTTTTCACTCTTTTACAACAAAAATGTGGGTACACTTCCTTTAAATTCAACCTTACTCATCCCTAACACATTAAAGTAATTAGTACACATGTTTGTATCCCGAACGGATATGGAAATGCGTTGAAAATAAAATAAAAAAACACCAGGTTAAAAAGTGATAACCATTAGAGAAAGACCTTATGGATTTACTTGCAGGGGGTGCCCCGGCTGGCCCCGCAGGGACAGGCAAGACTGAGACCACCAAGGACCTGGCCAAAGCCCTGGCCATCCAGTGCGTTGTATTCAATTGCTCGGAGGGGCTCGACTACAAGATGATGGGTCGGTTCTTCTCTGGACTAGCCCAGTCGGGGGCCTGGTGCTGCTTTGACGAGTTCAATCGCATCGACATAGAGGTGCTGTCCGTCATTGCTCAGCAGCTCATCACCATCAGGAACGCCAAGGCTGCCAAAATGCAAAGGTATGTTTCATTGGCTAATATGTACATTCAGTTTACCCTGAAAGGAATCAGTCTCACCTTGACTCATTACACTATGGCGCGATCATACAAGCCGCCCCATGGTGTAATCAATCAGGGTAAGGCTACTTTTTGGGGTAAATGAAGTGTACAATAAAACTATATCCTGGGTCAGTTTAATAGTCAGACTTAGCACGCCTCAAATGCGGCGCTATAATAAATACAAGATGACACCTACCTTGAACAGAATGGAATGGGCTATTTTTGCATACTAAACTGGCCCACTGCGTCCTGGTCTAGGTAGGTGTTAACTAAATGTATTTCTATCAAGCAGCAGATGGCATCATACTTTGCCCTTTTTTGGTCTGTCCTGTATTTATTATAGTACTTGAAGCATGCTAAGTCTAACTATGAAACTGGCCCTAAGTTTTTAAGGCTTTTGTGGCCTGTGTCCGAATTTTAAAAAAATATTTATTTTTTTTTGCTTACACTGCACGGAAGAAATACTAACTCTTGACATTTCAGTTGTAGTAACAACAGCCATCATCAAGTTGTTTCATCACCGATCCCAGATGATGGCTGAAATGCCGAAAGCTGAAATGCTGAAAGCTGAAATGCTGAAAGCTGAAATGTCGAAAGCAAATTTTTTTTCTTTCAGTACAGCTTAGAATCGAAAAAATTATTTTTCAAACAACTTGACCGTTTAAAAGCAGTAAAAAAGCATTTTTGTACAAACAGTTTGTCGTTACTTCACTTGCAGGTGCAGGGGGTGAAAGGAATTGGGCTGGGGTAAGAGGTGATGGAGGGAGGGGTTAAATGGGTGCTGAACTGCGTTATAGAGCACTTTCACTTTGGACGACAATTTTAGAGAACTCAAAATTACCACGTGAATAATCGTGCCTTCCATTCAATTTAAAATTGCTGGCAAGCTAGCTAGCTGTCACAAGGAGGAATAGGATTTGGAATGACGTTGTAAGGGCAAGAGTTGCAGTACATGAGATAGTAGAGGAAGCAAGGCTGTGATAGAATGGTAATGTAATGAGGATGGAAAAGGAAAGAATACCAAGGAGAATGATGGAGATGAAGTATGGCGGTAAAAGACTGCAAGGGAGACCAAGAAAGAAATAGTAGAATCAGTTAACACTAAGTATGAGAGTGAGAGGTGAAGAATGACCGAGCGTCAAGGAGGAAGAATGGGGAAGGGATTTTTGTAAATTGACCTGGGCACAGGCGAGAAACAATTCATGATGATGATGATGATGATGATGATAATAATATCAACAACAAAATTGCCTTTTTTTTAGAAAAAAAGTTATTGCTAACTTGGCAAACCCAGCACAGCTAGTTTAAAATAATTTTTTTTTAAAAACAAGTTAAATTATCTTGATAAAGCCATCAGCTAAAGGAATTGTTGTGCTAATCACGTACTTTCTTGCAGGTTCATGTTTGAAGGGCGAGAGATCAAGTTAGTTCAGACATGCGCCGCCTTCATAACGATGAACCCCGGCTACGCTGGCCGCACCGAGCTACCAGACAACCTCAAGGCCCTATTCAGACCCATCTCCATGATGGTCCCAGACTACGGTAACTAAACTTGATTCTTTATTTATTTTAACTCAACAAGGAAAACCTCTTTTCACTTTTTAAGATACATTTTGTTATGTATGGAAGTAGGTACAGTAAAAAGGTGTGATTCACTTTGGTGACCCCATGGTCTAATTTGTCACACACCTGTTAGACTTAAATGCCAGTGATAGGGAGATCGAGGTTCAAATCCCGGTCTGGTGTACTGATAGGGTTTTTTCCTAAATAATTTTCCATTTTCCTTCCACGCAAGTGCAGGTAGATTTCCTCTAATTTCCCTCTTAATTCAACCTTCTTTATCTCTAACTTACTAGCATAATTAGTTATTATTATTAGCACCGCGTCTTACTACCCGTTCGGGTTATACACACTTAAGCTAATGTGTAATGGTAGGGTGATTGTGAGATGAAATGGAGGACCTACAGTTTAACGTGGAATCCGAACCACGGTGGAGGCCTGGCATTCCCCACATTCACAAGATGTCTTGTCAGAGGTGAAGGAAGGGTTTGGTAATCAGATAAATCTGTGCCGGGACTGAGGATTGAACCTCGAACCCCAGCACAGAAGTCCAACACCTTACCCCTAGACCACCAGGTCACCGGCATAATTAGTAAAAATGCATGTATCTTGAACAAGTAGTAAAACAGAGTGCTAAAAAAAAAATATAGAAACAAATAAAAGGAAAGGACCAAACACAACATGGCTTTTACAATTATTAAAGGAAGAACACAGTTCACACTTTACACTGCTTCCACTGGACAAAGAGGTAATAATTGACTCTTGAAGCTGTTCAAAGCTCCAATTAGAACTAGTTTTTTTTTAATTAAATTAAATAAAGTATAAAACTGACATCCTGGACGTGTTAATAAAACTGTGCATGTAAATACAGCGGCTAGTGAAAATTGGTCCAGGATACAAGATGAACTCAGTGGTTGAGTGTTAGCTCGCAAACCCAAAGTTCTCGAATTTGATTCCCGTAGGTTGTGATACACATAAATTAAATATTTTGTAATAGTTTAGTTGTAAATATAATTATATAACCTGTAAGAACACATCACAGCATGTTTGTTGGTATTGAAATTGTGCGTTGCTCTCCAGCGCTGATTGCCGAGGTGATCCTGTACTCTGAAGGGTTCGAGTCATCGAAGGTGCTGGCTAACAAGATGGTTCAGATGTACAAACTTTGCAGCGAGCAGCTCTCACAACAAGACCACTATGACTTTGGCATGAGGTCTGGTGTTCACTGCTCACTTGCATGTTTATTACTGTGTACTACAGAGTCATCAAATCCACTACCGATATTATTATTTTTTAATCTGATCTTTGGCCTCAGACAAGACACGAGTAATGGGTGTTGATAACATAGACATGTTAAGTGTCTGAAAATCACAAAAAAAATTGTGTTAATATAATCATTACCATCATCATCATCATCATCTCATCATCACGATCACGATCACTACCACTATCATCATCACCACCACCACACCACCACCACCAAATGCTGTCAGGCTGTGGTTAGATCGGTTAAGTAAAATACCTTCATCTTCCTCTTTCTTTCCAACTTTCTTCCTCCTCTCACTTGCACAATTGCTTCTATCTGCTCTGCTCTTCCCATCTCTTGACCTCCCTTGCAGTCTTTTCCCTATATATTTCATTTCCCATCATTCTCTTTGGGATCATTTCCTTTTTCTTCCTCATTACATGACCATACCATCTCATCCTCGCTTCCTCTACTATCTCATGTACCTCCTGTAGCCCAACTAATAACTATTGTCTGGACTACTTCATTTGTAATGATGTTTCTCCTGCTGACTTAATTTCTATGACCTCCTCTTTCCTTCTCTCTCCTAGATCCAATTTCCAGGTTTCTACTACATATGTAACTATGCAGCATTCATGCAACTAATGTATATAAAGCTATTTAAATATAATTTAAAAGTGACACCTGTACATGAACATCAAACTCTGGGATTCCTGGCATAGCACACCAATGATATATAGCTAAGCTATCCAAGAATGATCCCGTGGTCAGGGACGTTGTTCACTTTTAGATACGATGGACATAGCCAGCTCGCAAGGCTGACTCTGTCCCTGCAGACCAAAGTTCAAATCCTGTCCACTCGATCAAAGTGATGTAAGCTTCCTGTAGTCGTGATTTTCTATCCTATTTGAGAGGTTTGTTACATATCCTGGTGCATGTGTACCCTCGCAGGGCAGTGAAGAGCGTGCTCGTCATGGCGGGCTCCCTCAAGAGAGAGAACCCAGACAAGAGTGAGGAGGTGGTACTTATCCGAGCTCTCAGGGACAGTAACCTACCTAAGTTCTTGGTGGATGATGCAGGGCTGTTCAAGGTACACTCGCACTTAAAACACGTGAAAAATGTAAACACTAGGTTTAAGTTTGAAAATTTTTGATTTTAAAACACTTATGTCATAGCTCATATAAATTACAAAGATGTAAATTAGCTTTGGTTATGGATACAGCCATCATTTAATGGATTTTTCAACTTTTTTAATGTAGTTGAAAAATTATGCCTGGACGCGGAAATTGAACTCTGGATCTTTGGTTAAAAGTTCTAGGTCTTATTGTAAAAGTATTTTCAAACAATGTTACATTTATTTGAATATAATGGTTTGATTTGAATTTGTTTGGAATTCAAATGCGAATCTAATTGAAAGCTAACACGCTTCACTGGTTGAATGGCTTAATACTGGCAATAGACTGGACTGCCAATGACAAGGATATCTAGGTTTGAAGCCCACTCAGGAGCTCTAAGGGCAGTTTTTTCCTAAACGGTTTCAAACTATCCTTATATGTAAATGTGGTTACACTTCTTATGAAATCCATCCTTCACATCTCTAAAACATTAATGTACATATACATACATACCTAATCACGCCATTCCCTTACAAAGTAGGCAATAAACTGTGCATAAAGCTAAAAAGAAAACACTTCTACTTAATCCATTCTCTTTTACTTTCTCCACATTTCCCTACCCTTGCTGAGTCATACATGCTCTCTTATTCTTTAAACTCTTAAATGTTTCTCTTTTCACAAATTCATAGACAACATTTAACCATGTCTTACATAGGCTACCCCTTCTTTTTGATCCACACACTCTACCATCACATTCAGGGAGAGGCATAAAGTATTTACACATTTAATAACACTATATATTTACTACTTTAACTACTAAATGCTTTAAATTAAACTTAAAAATAACAAAAAAAGATTGACCATTTTCTACATACCCTTATTCATAGTTTAAAAACAATGTTCTTAAGATGGCCACCATCATATACAATACATTGTTGTATGTACTCCTCAAAACTAGACATGAAACTTTGAGAAATGTCTCTTGTTGCTTCAACTTAACCACAATTTTCTTTTTAAGTTCTTGAATTGTTCTTAGACAAGTTGCGTGAACACAACTCTCTAACATGCCCCTCAAGGAAAAGTTTCTGCCGGCCACCTGGGTTGTGATGGAGTTGGGCGGCTGGCCGGAGGATAGTCGGGCCTTGAAGTAGGTCGATGTTCAGGCTGTGTGGGTTTTTGCCCCATTTTTCTGGAACCACATATTGATATCCATTCCCTTGCTTTACAATTCAGGGGTCAGAGAGGTTGAACATTAATGGAGGTGCTTTGAAAAATGTTTCCTGGGCACCTTGCTTCAAGATATGGAGACATCGCCTGGCAATCACGTTCACCAGATATAACATCCTGGACTTTTTCCTATGAGGCATATTAAAGAGTCATGTTTACGCAACTTGCTCTAGAACAGTTCAAACTTAAATAATTGTGGTGAAAGCTAAAGCAATTCAACAAGAGACACTGAGCAAAGTCATATAAAAATTTGAGAAGCTCATACAATAGTGTACGGCATATAATGGTGGCCATATTAAGGAGATTGTTTTTTAAGCAATGATTAAGGGTCTGTAGAAAATTGTCAAAATTTTGTTGTTATTTTAAGCTTCATTTGAAGCATTTAGTAGTTAAAATAGTAAAGATATAGTGTTATTAAATGTTTCAACACTTTCTGCCCCACCCTGTATTTGCTTCTCACTCTATCCACACTCATCCTCGCAACATGCCCAAACCAACCTATGATGCTTCTTTCAGACCTATTTGATTCCCTTTTAAACCACGCTCCTTCAGCACCCATTCATTTCTGAACTCTATCCATACATTAACGTAATTAGTAAATATGCATATAACCCGAACGGATAGTAATATGAAAGTTCCTGAACAAAATACCATCATCACACCTTCAACCATGTTTTAACAGTTTCATTTACTTGCTTGTGTGACAGTTATTCATTTTCTTTAAACTATATTTCCATTTTGTCAAACACATATTTCACTCCCCCTCCTCTTTCTCTCTCTTGTGCTACCTGCAAAAGGGAAAGAGGGGCTCAGGGGGACAGTATCTCGTTGATCCATTACCTCCCGTTTCAGCGCCAACGAGGATAAAACCATACTCAGACACCAAATTATTTTGTCACACACCACCTGATTTAAAATAGGTACGTCTATCAAACTACTTGCCCCAGGAAATGTGGTAGCTCCTGATGATAAACGTGTTTCAGGGCATCTTGAACGACTTGTTCCCTGGAGTGACGATCCCGGAGCAGGACTACGGTGTCCTGCTGGAAGCCATTATCGCTGTCATGGTGCAGGAAAAGCTGCAACCAGAGGAGTGTATGATCACCAAGGTCATCCAGCTTCACGAGACCATGATTGTGAGACACGGGGTGATGCTGGTGGGGCCCACGGGGGGGGCAAGACCACGGTTCTCAACGTAAGTGGGGTAAAGCACAGGGCACCTAGGTGGATAATTGTGAAAGAGGGACATCTTGTTATATATCCTTAAAAACAAATATACCGTATTGGCCCAAATATAGTTCGGCATTTTTCTCCTAAAAATGTACTTACAAAAACTGTAATCGTATTATATGTGCAGCCCGTCTATCCTTTATTTTTCATGTAGAACACCTTCAAAATTTTAAGGTAGTATTATGTGCGAGGCCGTAATATATTTGGGCCAATACGGTTAATATATTTTGTCTTTATCAGAAAAGGGAGAAAAATGAAATTGGTAAAGAATGTTAGGACACATGTAAAAGGAAGGGTTGTTGATATTTTTCACCAATAGATGAATGACCCTGAGCACGGCATGGTTCCTGGATAGTTCAGTGATAGAGCATCAGCGTGCTAAGCCAAATATCCTGGTTCTGTTCCCGTGTACAGGTGTCATTTTCTAATTTACTTGCTGTATTTAATGATCCCAACACACAGATATATCCCTACCAAAGTTGATTTCATGTTTATTGTTATTACATATAGTATTTAGCTCACTTTCTATCTTGGATGAGTTGACACAAGGGATCATCATTACATTAATCAGGAGGGCCACGTTGCAAGCAATCCTGTTCTGCCTACATTGGTGGCCGCATGGCTAAGGTGTCACTCTTGTGTTGGACTAGACTTCCGATGACAGGGAGATTGAGTTCAAAAACCGTCGGGTGTACTGGGGGAGGTTTTTTCCAAAATTGTTTTCCACTCTCCCTCCATGCAAATGAGTGTACACTTCCTTTAAATTCAACCTCGCTTATCACTAACTCATTAATATAATTAGTACATACGTGTATAACCTGAAAAGGTGGTAGGACTCTATGCTTTAAAAAAATCTCAATTTATGTTCAATTATTGCCATTCTAAGCTGTTATATGCATTACAAATTAATATTCAGGTGAATAAATCTCAACTAATTGAACTGTAAGCTGTGATGATGTCTTGATTTATCAGAATAAAACAAAATATTACAAACTATTACGTGATGAAACGTTTTCTATATAATTTTAGTGCATAAAGCAATATAAATAACTACATTATGATAATTTTTCAAGCATAAAACCATTTACAAAAATATTCAAACCTTTATTAAGCTTCGGGAATATTTAATATATTCTATTCGAGTTTCCTTAAAATTTAAAAGGAGAACTTCTCACACCCCTATGAAATTCACAAGTTTATATTATATTCAAGTCAGATAATGTATCTATGCAACTTCTTAAAATGTTAAATTATTCGATTGTTAACTCTTAGGTGAGAACTTTGAATTATATTCCAATAAATTCGAATCTTGGATTTATTTGTATTTGAAATTTCGAATTTGATATGAATCTTTAAAAAAAAACCAAGATTTAATCTGTATGTATATCCTGATGCTCGGTCTTATCTCCTTGTGTTAGTGACACGGGCAACGGTATACTGGCCGGCAAGGTGGTCTATATAGTAGGGATACTGGTTTGTAGGAACATTGCAAGTGTGCTCGGGGTATGACTTAGCAGCGGTTGTACTGGTGGTATACCGGCTAAAATGTGCCAACACCAACGTAACGTAAGTAGCGAATACTGTCATGTGTGTGGGTACAATCAAGGCTAGTAACCTGGTCTACTCTAAACTAATTACTAAAAGAAACTTTATAAGATTAGCCTCGGCTGACCATAATTATGATGGGCGGATGGGGTTAAAACTAAACGGACCATCTGTTGACAAGCCAGTGAGAAAATGGACTATTGAACGTGGCACCTGAGAGAAGTGTGTGTTAAAGAGAATGAATGGTTAGAGGAAATGATTGGGAGGAAAGTCGATATTCTGTGTGTAGGTGAAATCAAGCTCAAAGGGAAAGCTGTTTTGATGATGAGTGAAGGTAGCCTGGCACTGTGGTCAGGTGTGGATGAATGGGTAAGGGGAAGTTAGGGAGTAGGTTTAATCCCAATCCACAAGTTAAGCTGTTTGTGAGAAGGTATGAGTTGGTGTCATGTAGACTTCTGATTATTTTGAACAATCGTATGGCGAAAAGGTAGATAAAGTATCAGAAAATATGGAAAATGTCATGATGAGTGAAAGAATTAACGGGTCTGAGCTGTTAAAATTTATGAAGGTATTAAAGAAGGGCAAAGCTGCGGACGTGGATGAGATCACAAGTTAAATGCCTAAGTGTGGGGGCACGGTGCTACTTGCCGGATTGTGTGAGTTGTTCAATGTGTGTGCTGAGATTTCAAATGTTCTTAATGACTGTAAGACTGCTCTCATTGCTCCTTTGTACAAAGGCAAAGGCAGTAACAGTGAATGTAAGAATTATAGGGCAATTAGTTTGTTGAGTATTCCAGTCAACATTTTTAGGAGAGTTTTAATTGAGAGGGTGCGTGAAAAAACTGCAGACAAGGTTTGAAGTGTGCAATGTGGTTTCATACCAAGTAGAGGTTGCATGGACCAGATATTTTGAATGGCAACAAGTGATTGAGAAATATATGGTGGTAGAGGTGAGGATCGCCATGGCCAAGAAAGTTTTTAACGAGAAGAGATTACTGCTGACCAGCAAGTTGAGTTTGGAACTGAGGAATAAACTGATTAAATGCTACATTTGAAGCTTCGCGCCACATGGAGCAGAAACTTGAACATTTAGTAAGATGGAAAAGGGATAACTTTGAAATTTGATGTTCGATAAGTCTTGAGACGATCTGGTGGACAAACAGGTTGACAAATGAAGAAAATCTAAGATGATTGGGTGAGAAGAGAACCATTTTGATTGTGATTCTTTGGTACAAAGCAAACTGGATCAGGCACCTTCTTAGGAGGAAAGGTCTTTTGCACAACATCATAGAAGGAAATATTGATGGAAAGAGGAGTTATGAAGGAGAAGGATTAAAATGTTAGGTGACTTGAAGGAAAGAAGAAAATTATAGGAGCTTAAGAAAGAGGCATAGGACAGGACACGTTGGTGGCTTAAGCTCACTTGAAATAGTAATATACCTGTTGTCGTCGTCGACAACGACAATTAATAATACAAATAATAAAGCTTATTTTGCATTCATTGATCTGAGAAAGCATACGATCAGGCGAAAAGGATTTTGTTAGGGAATGTTCTGAGAAAGTATGGTGTGGATGCATTGTTAGTAGATGCAAGTATGGCAGTGTGTGATGGAAGTAAAGCGCGGATTAGGGTGGATGGAGCTTTGAGTGAATGGTTTGACATTGAACAGGGTGTTAAACAAGGTTGTCTTATGTTTCCATGGTTGTTTGATGTTTTCATTGATAAGTTTATGAGGGATGCTTGTGAGGACACGATTTGTGTACAAATGGACAAAGTGAATGTGAGTGTGCTGTTACATGCAAATGATGCCATATTAATATTTGAGAATGAAAGTGACTTGTAGAGTGCATTAATTACTGTTTTAATTTGGTGACGGGTAAAATGGATCTTCATATAAATGTCTCCAAAACTAAGGTGATAGTTTTTGATAAGGACAAATCAGCAAATGATTGTCAGCTTTGTATGAATGGAAAACTGCTAGAACAATGGAAAGATTTTGTGTATCTGTGCAGAATGTTTTGTAAAAATGGAAGGATAGATGTGAAATCAACATACGAATAAATGCATCTTGGAGATTAATTAGATGTATATGAATTTTTGCAAAGAATGAAGTAGTATCGAAAGAGGCCAAGATGGCAGTATATAAAAGTGTGTTAATGCCAACATAGTTGGATGGATGTGAATCGTGGGTTTGTCAGGAGAAACATAAGAGCAAGGTGAATGCGGTTGAAATGAGATATCTAAGAAATAGCTGTGGAAAAAACTCATATGAACAGAGACAGTATTAAATGAGTGATGAAGGAGTGTGGTTGGAAAGACATTCCAATAGATCATTGTGAAAGAAGCGTCTTACGTTGGTTTGGGCCTGTTGAAAGGATGTGTGTGGATCATGTGACAAAGAAAATATATGAAGGTAGAGTGTGTGGATCAAAAGAAAAGATTAGGCCATATAAGATGTGGCTAAATGTCGTAGAAGACTGTGTGAAAAAGAGAAACATTAAGCGCATTAAGATGTATGGATTTTGTTGAAGTGAAAGGAGTATGCAAGGATAGAGAAGTGTGGAGAAAGTTAGTGAGGGTGGCTTAAGTAAGGATTTGTTTTTTGAGCTATATGCACAGTTTCTTGCCCACCATAAGGGAGCACCTTGACTAGGAACGTGTGTGTGTGTATGTTTGGAACAAGGTACAGGAAAGATGAATAGAAACTACTAGATTACTAAAAAAATAAGATTTGAAACTCTGAATCAAATACGTACACCTAAGTACTTATTACTCTAATGGTTCTAGGGATTAGGATGCTTATATTGATATGAAGTATACCCGCATTTGTGTGGAGAGAAAATATAAAACCATTTTGGAAAAAACCACCCTCAGCACACCCGACCGAGATTCAAACTTCCAGCTCCCCTTCATCGGCAGTCTAGTCTACTGGAAGAGTAGCGCGTTAGACCACACACCACTGAAGCGGGTTCTAACATGATTAAGATTGGGATTTTAAATCACGGAGCTAGGCAGGCACAGGTTTAAATTTAACCCTGACTCACTAAAAAATAAAAAAAAAAAGTAGAATGTATGTAGACCTTAATTTGTTGTAATATTATTTTTAAGGTGTTGAAAAGTGCTCTAGAGAAGCTCCATGCCGATAAAGTGAAGGGTCCTTACTACAGGCCAGTACACACTTACATAATGAACCCTAAATCAGTGACCCTGGGAGAGCTGTATGGGGAAGTGAACCTCTTCACCCTGGAATGGAAGGATGGACTACTGGGGATAATGGTGCGTCTGGCCGTTCAGGTATGTTTGGCATGTCTCGTGATCAACTAGATCCTCGTTACTAGTAATAGATTTTTGATTATTTTCTAGATTCTAAACCTCATAATTTTTTATAAATAATTTTCAAATTGTTTATTTAAGGTTGGTACAGTCTTTCTTTTATATTTGACGTGAGTCTACCGAGGAAGGAAATAGCGTATGATTTGGATATTTCCTATTTAATATTTTAAATTTCAAGTTTTTGTAATATACTGATTAACATTATTTAATTCATTATTCTTGCCAAAGTTTCTGGGATCCTGTGGACCACTTGATATGCTGCCACCAGTGGTCCGAGGAACACACTTTGAGAAACACTGCCCTGGCCAGCAACCACCTAAGCAGGAAACATAATAATTAAACTTAAATAAAAAAAAACCTTAGCAAATTGTTGGATAGTGAAAATGTTAACACCGAATTCTCCCCCTGCGGACTGTGCAGTGCACGACGGACGACCACCAGTGGGTGATTTGCGATGGACCTGTGGACGCGGTGTGGATCGAGAACATGAACACCGTGCTGGATGACAACAAGACGCTGTGCCTGGCCAACTCGGAGCGCATCAAGCTGACACCTTACATCCACATGGTGTTGAGGTTCAGGACCTGTCTCAGGCGTCACCGGCCACCGTCAGCCGCTGCGGGATGGTCTACATTTGAGAAATAGTAGGAAGAGAATCCACAAGGGATTATGGGCACAGTCCCAAGATTAGGGTTCACATTAATAACTCTGAGGAGATCAAAGGATAGTAGGCACAGTCCCAAGAGAGATAGGGTGGTATCATTGGATACTCTGAGGAGATTGTGATAGGGCAGAGTCCCAGGATAGCCTACATTAACTCTGAGGAGATCAAGGTAGGGCACAGTCCCAGGATAGTATACATTGACTCTGAGGAGATTGTGATAGGGCAGAGTCCCAGGATAGTCTACATTAAACTCTGAGGAGATTGTAATAGGCAGAGTCCCAGATAGCCTACATTAACTCTGAGGAGATCAAGGTAGGGCACAGTCCCAGGATAGTATACATTGACTTGAGGAGATTGTAATAGGCGAGCAGTAGTCACCTGGGAGTCAGTGGACATCCAGTTAACATATCTGAGGAGTTGATTCAATAGGTAGTATATTGATAGTATTTATAGTCCTGGGAAACTATCAGCCGCATGCATTCAAGCCATCATAACTGTAGAGTGGACATATAAATATTTTTGTTACTACAGTTTTAGGGGCAATGGGTTCAATCCCTTCCGGGCACATTGAAAATCTGAGGGATAGGGTGTTCTTTCCGTCATCATTTTTTTAAAATAAAATTGTAAATAACAAAATAACAACAATATAACTATCGATAGCGACAAGAATCGACATTCACTTCAGTGGTTGAATGTTCCAAGACAATACATTTCAATGGAATGGACTGTCAATCACTGGAAAACCAGGGTTCAAATCTCAGTCGGGTGTAATTGAGGCTCTTTTTTTCCTAATATGGCTTTCCACACTTTCTTCACGCAAGTGTGAGTATATTTCCCCTAAATTCAATCTTTCTCATTCTTAGCTCAGTATTATAATAATATGTGGACATACCCAAACAAGTAATTCGATGCAGTTAAAAAAAATCATTATTTGGTACAGTTTTTGTGGACATCACAATGTTTATTTTGTATAACATTAGTGAAACAAGTGCTGTTAGCAAAAACTAAAAACTACATTTTCTGCTTTTTGTACAACACTTGAGGACTAAAATCCACCCCTACTAGGGTTTGAACTCATATTTTCACGATGCTGTACTCTCTCTCTACAGTGGCTGCCCTACGTGCAGTCGTGGATGGCGCGGTTTAGAAGTGACTTTCCAGAGGAGCTAAAGAAGTATATCCTTGTTCTGTTTGAGGATTACGTAGAAGCCGGCTTTCATTTTATTCGCAGGAACTGTGACTTTGCCATTAACCAGGTAATATTATTGTTGTTAATAGCAGCTATCTTTTTATCACTAAATAATATTGTATCTCTTTAGCAATGTTAATCTACCTTGTATAGCATTACAGTAAGTCAAATAGGATTTACCTTTTTAATTCAATTACGTTTAATATACATTTCATAATACAAAACAAAAACCATAAACTCTTAAATAATGGTCAGTTTGTTGATTTTAATGAACATTAAAGATCTCAAAACTATACATATATTTACTCAGTAGCATACATAATCCTATGCCCTTTTTTTCTTGAAATTGTCAGGAAAAAATTGTACAATATTACACTATTACAATTTTCTTCTTAATATTCCCATAGCCAATACAATTTCCCTGTCCATAAAATATATTAATTTTCCTTACCTAAATATCATTGGTAAAGAAGAATTAAAAATATAGGCCTATGTGTTTTAACTGTTGCTAATATAGTGACCAAAGTCAAATATTTAAAGTTTAAGAACAAGAGTTTTGGCTGTAATTTATCTAGTAAAGTTTGAGTTAATTTGCTATAATTTTTAACGAAAAAAAAAATTATTTTATTTCCCGACTTTTTATACTGACATATAACTTTTTAACAAAATCCAGTAATTTGATTTACCACTATTTAAGGTCTCAAGCTATCACTCACTATACCACAACCAATGGTGATTCAGGGGTTAGATTAATGCTGCCACTAGTACAATGATAATGCCAGTGATAAAGCATTGCTCACTAAGCCAAAAGTCCCAGTTTTATTCCCATTCCAGGTGTCTTTTTACAATTTGCGACTATTGCATAGATTTGTGATGATGGTTTCTAAGTGTTTGAACAATTTTTTTTAGCGCCACGTTTTACTACCTGTTCAGGCTTTATGCGTGTGTACTAATTATATTATGTGTTAGGAAGCAAAAAGGCTGAATTTTAAGAGGAATTTTACAACATTTTAGTGTAAAGAGAATGGGCAAACCATTTCAGGAAAAACCCCCTTAGTAAACCCGACCATGATTTGAACCCCAATCTCACTGTCACTGATAGTCCATTCTCTATTACGAGAGTGATGCTTTAGACCATCGGCCACCAAAGTGGGTTTAAGAAATCTTGATTTTGTTGTTAGCATGTCTGATCTACAGAACTGAGGATCCTTGGTTTGATTCCTAACATGGCTGAAATATTTATCATTGTTGAAATGCTGGTTTCTCCTGTCACAGTAATGAATTGAGGGCTGGAGGACTGGGTGTTGTGTCCGTTCCTGGACTTGATTAGTTTTTAAGTTTTATGCTGATATAAACAGTAGTTTTTGAAAGTACATTTAAATACTGTATCTCAAATAAAAATAAAATATTAAATTGTGTTACGCCGTGCAATGTAAACTTGTGGCACCTGCAGGTGGACGTGAGCAAGGCGGCCATGTTATGCAGTCTCCTGGAGAGTCTGATACTCCTCGCCACCGAGAACAACATGGACTGGAAGGGAGACACGGGGCGCATCAAGACGTTCCTCTGCCAGGCCTTTGTCTTCTCCTACATCTGGTCCCTGGGGGGTAACATCACGGACACCTCGAGGGAGATGTTTGAGGTGTTTGTCCGGGGACAGTTCGAGGAGCACCACGATGCTAGGTCAGATTGGCATGGAGGTTTGACAAAGGGTGGTATGCAAGTGTGAGGGCTTAGTGTGGTTTGAGTGCTAACGTAGTGTTAGCATAGTGTTAGGGTGGTATTCAAGTGTGAGGCTTAGTGTTGTTGAGTGCTAGCATAGTGTTAGGTGGTATCAAGTGTGAGGTTTAGTGTGTTTTGCTAGCATAGTGTTAGGGTGGTATTCAAGTGTGAGGTTTAGTGTTGTTGGTGCTAGATGTGTGGGTGGTATTCAAGTGTGAGGTTTAGTGTTGTTTGAGTGCTAGCATAGTGTTAGGGTGGTATTCAAGTGTGAGGTTTAGTGTTGTTTGAGTGCTAGCATAGTGTTAGGGTGGTATTCATAGTGTGATGGGTGTGTATGTGTTAGTGTTGTTGAGTGCTAGCATAGTGTTAGGGTGGTATTCAAGTGTGAGGTTTAGTGTTGTTTGAGTGCTAGCATAGTGTTAGGGTGGTATTCAAGTGTGAGGTTTAGTGTTGTTTGAGTGCTAGCATAATGTTAGGGTGGTATTCAAGTGTGAGGTTAGTGTTGTTGAGTGCTAGCATAGTGTTAGGGTGGTATTCAAGTGTGAGGTTTAGTGTTGTTTGAGTGCTAGCATAGTGTTAGGGTGGTATTCAAGTGTGAGGTTTAGTGTTGTTGAGTGCTAGCATAGTGTTAGGGTGGTATTCAAGTGTGAGGTTTGTGTTGTTTGAGTGCTAGCATAGTGTTAGGGTGGTATTCAAGTGTGAGGTTAGTGTTGTTGAGTGCTAGCATAGTGTTAGGGTGGTATTCAAGTGTGAGGTTTAGTGTTGTTGGAGTGCTAGCATAGTGTTAGGGTGGTATTCAAGTGTGAGGTTTAGTGTTGTTGAGTGCTAGCATAGTGTTAGGGTGGTATTCAAGTGTGAGGTTTAGTGTTGTTTGAGTGCTAGCATAGTGTTAGGGTGGTATTCAAGTGTGAGGTTTAGTGTTGTTTGAGTTTGAGTGCTAGCATAGTGTTAGGGTGGTATTCAAGTGTGAGGCTTAGTGTTGTTTGAGTGCTAGCATAGTGTTAGGGTGGTATTCAAGTGTGAGGTTTAGTGTTGTTTGAGTGCTAGCATAGTGTTAGGGTGGTATTCAAGTGTGAGGTTTAGTGTTGTTTGAGTGCTAGCATAGTGTTAGGGTGGTATTCAAGTGTGAGGTTTAGTGTTGTTTGAGTGCTAGCATAGTGTTAGGGTGGTATTCAAGTGTGAGGTTTAGTGTTGTTTGAGTGCTAGCATAGTGTTAGGGTGGTATTCAAGTGTGAGGTTTAGTGTTGTTTGAGTGCTAGCATAGTGTTAGGGTGGTATTCAAGTGTGAGGTTTAGTGTTGTTTGAGTGCTAGCATAGTGTTAGGGTGGTATTCAAGTGTGAGGTTTAGTGTTGTTGAGTGCTAGCATAGTGTTAGGGTGGTATTCAAGTGTGAGGTTTAGTGTTGTTGGAGTGCTAGCATAGTGTTAGGGTGGTATTCAAGTGTGAGGTTTAGTGTTGTTTGAGTGCTAGCATAGTGTTAGGGTGGTATTCAAGTGTGAGGTTTAGTGTTGTTGAGTGCTAGCATAGTGTTAGGGTGGTATTCAAGTGTGAGGTTTAGTGTTGTTTGAGTGCTAGCATAGTGTTAGGGTGGTATTCAAGTGTGAGGTTTAGTGTTGTTGAGTGCTAGCATAGTGTTAGGGTGGTATTCAAGTGTGAGGTTTAGTGTTGTTTGAGTGCTAGCATAGTGTTAGGGTGGTATTCAAGTGTGAGGTTTAGTGTTGTTTGAGTGCTAGCATAGTGTTAGGGTGGTATTCAAGTGTGAGGTTTAGTGTTGTTGAGTGCTAGCATAGTGTTAGGGTGGTATTCAAGTGTGAGGTTTAGTGTTGTTTGAGTGCTAGCATAGTGTTAGGGTGGTATTCAAGTGTGAGGTTTAGTGTTGTTTGAGTGCTAGCATAGTGTTAGGGTGGTATTCAAGTGTGAGGTTTAGTGTTGTTTGAGTGCTAGCATAGTGTTAGGGTGGTATTCAAGTGTGAGGTTTAGTGTTGTTGAGTGCTAGCATAGTGTTAGGTGGTATTCAAGTGTGAGGTTTAGTGTTGTTTGAGTGCTAGCATAGTGTTAGGGTGTATTCAAGTGTGGTTAGTGTTGTTGAGTCTAGCATAGTGTTAGGGTGGTATTCAGTGAGGTTATGTGGGCTGCAAGAGTGTCTAGTTTGTGCTAGCAGTTAGGGTGGTATTCAGGTGATTTAGTGTTGTTTGAGTGCTAGCATAGTGTAGGGTGTATTCAATGGATTTAGTGTTTTGGTGCTAGCATAGTGTTAGGGGTATTCAATGGAGAGTGTGTTATCTCAGTGTTGGTGTACATTATTTATGTTTTGTGCTAGCATAGTGTTAGGTGTATCATGTGAGTTAGGTTGTTGATGCTAGCATAGGTTAGGTGGTATCAAGTGGTTAGTGTGTTTGGCTGCATAGTGTTAGGGTGGTATTCAGTGGAGGTTTAGTGTTTTGAGCACATAGTGTTAGGTGGTATCAAGTGGCAGTTGTGGTACTATGTTTAGGTATTCATGCTAGTTAAGAAGTGCATATTTCAAGAAAGGATTCAGAGCAAGAAGAGCTAAGGCAGATCAGGATGGCGAAACTTTTCCGACCAGTGTGTCACTTAAGGACTAGCTGAAATTTGAATCAGGCTAGTGTCTCTCGTTATTTGTGTTTTCAAACAAGTATTTAAAATCAAAACTTGTTGGATATTATGAAATGTAATCAATAACTTAATTAAAATTGTAAATATTTTAACAATGTTTACATTTTAAAGAAGTAAAATTTATTAAAT
The DNA here is from genome assembly GCA_033556935.1 of Timema podura. Classification (NCBI taxonomy): domain Eukaryota; kingdom Metazoa; phylum Arthropoda; class Insecta; order Phasmatodea; family Timematidae; genus Timema; species Timema podura. The sequence continues at coordinate 39,194,306 of JAVRXN010000005.1, forward strand.
TGTCAAATTGAGTGTCTTAGGAAATATAATTTCAATAACTTATAAAAACATCGAAAATAAAACAGCTTGAGGGAAAAAAAAGACACATTGACATATAGTATGTTAAAAATAAAAAACACATAATCTATTCCCTAATAGTTTGAAACATGTTGTTGTATTTTGTAAGCAAAGATATTTATGTTCAGTCTATCACTTTTGTCTTCTACAGCACACAAGAGACACTTAGCCGGAATGTAGGGAAAGCATGTTAAGGCAGTATTTTCTCAGTTTTATAGATAAACTTTTTTTTTGTCCAAAATAAATAAAGTATTTCTTCAGTAGAAACAGACTTTAATTTTCTTCTCATGGTGATATTAACAGTTGTTGAATATCCGTCATGAGCTAGTGGTATTAGATGAGAAAATTTTTAAATGAAAAAGAAAAATGTTCAGGAAATGTTGATATCACTATGTAAGTAAATTAAACTCACTGTTTCTATTGGAGAATTATTTGATTTTTTAACAACAAAAAATTTGTATATAAAAACTGCAAAAATACTGCCTTTAACTAGTGTTTCCTACATTTCCACTTTAAGTACGACCCTAGATGATTTCTAGCCATTGACTTCGCAAAGCTCATTGTGACATGACATTGAATGACAATGAAAATATATTATTGACCTCAAAAGAATATACTATGTTGGGAAAAGGTTTATTTAATGGCTTTTTTTCATGCTGGTTTGTCACCTAAATCGTGTTAGCGTGCCACCTAGTGGTATGCATGTCATAGATTTGCCATCCCTGATCTAGGCACTAAAGTTACACTAACACTAATACACTCTCACTCAAAACAACATTCATTCTTGTTCTTGCAAATCACCCATCAAACCAAAAATTACTCAAGCTATGGATTAGAGATTACAAGGACCATTCAAAAAATATATACCAGCATTTAGCAGAGGGTAAAAGTGGTACACATCCCACCTCTCCCAATAATCTGCTCAAATAGAACACTCTCAGTATTGTAAAAGAAACAGTGAATTATGGTTTTATTTAGAAAATTCGAAAATCAAAGTTTAGAGAAATGAATAAATGGTCTCGGTAACTTATATGATTTATTTATAAAACAATGCCCTGATCACTGCGAGATACATTTTTTCCAACAGGCTCCCATCGACAGGCGAGCTGTGGAATTTGTACCTGAACATAGCGAACAAACGTCTGGATGTTTGGGACAAGATCATACCAACGTTTGCATACAACGTCAATGTGCCATTCTTTGAGATGCTGGTCCCTACCACCGATACCGTGAGGTTTGGCTACATCCTGAAAGGCTCATGTCGGTCAACAAGCCTGTCCTTCTCACTGGCCTCACAGGTATATTCACCAGGCCTGTCATCTTGACTGCCTCACAGGTATATTCATCAATTAGAAAATGACAGCTGGACGTGGGAATCTAACCCGGGACCTTTGGCTTAGAACGCCATGCGCTACCATTGAGATATCCAGGATTGTCCCTGTGAGACAGGGTGCAACCACCCTTAAAAAATGTGAACGCTCCCCCCATGTGCTGCAGGGGTGCCAACACCCTTAAAAAAGTAAAACACTTCCCCCCATCTGATGCAGGGGTTCCAACCACCCTTAAAAAATATGAACGCTCCCCATCTGATGCAGGGGCGCCAACCACCCTTATAAATGTTAACCCTCCCCCTTCTGATGCAGGGGTGCCAACCACCTTTAAACATATGAACACTCCACCCTCTGATACAGGGGTGGGCAAGTCGGTGATAGCGAAGGAGGTGCTGATGAGGTTGGCACGAGGCGGAAGCTACATCCCGGTGGCCCTCAACTTCTCGGCGCAGACCACCAGCTCGCGCACACAAGAGATTCTCGAGATGAAGCTGGAGAAGAAGAAGAGGACTCTCCTAGGGGCTCCTGCTGGGAAGAAGATAATCCTTTTTGTGGACGACGTGAATATGCCCAAACTGGACACATACGGCTCGCAGCCACCCATAGAGCTGCTCAGGTAGGTTTCTCACGGGGCACCCCTTGGATTGAGGCAGTAGAATAGTTGGGGGTACAATAATGGTAATATTGTCACTCTACTTCAGCGACTCCGCTAATGCAGCAGTTTTCAATTATATTCATGCTCACTATTTTCGATACTTGTCTCTCTCTCCCGGCGGTTTTCAGCATGACACGGGCAGTGAATGTCTTTGGCTGCCATTTTATGTTGGTAATTCAATCTTGTGACAGTAGTGATAGGCACTATTGAATAATTTTAACTATCAATTATCGAATGATGAAAACTATTAAATGATCATTCAAAAGTTTTCATTATAATGTTTTCATTTGATTGCTTCCAAAAGTTTTAATTCGGCTGAAGGATGTATTATGTATGCACTTTATATATGATAGTGTGAACATATTATTAGGATTTTTAAATACATTTGAAAGTTAAAAAAGGCTATGTTCCGCTTTACAGAACTTAACATGTTCCTCCAATCCCTTAAACATGCCCTCAATCCCCTTAACATACCCTCCAGTCCCTCAACATACCCTCCTGTTCCCTTAACATATCGCTCCAATACATCTCATCATACCCTCATCTCCCTCAACTTACCATCCAATACCCCTCAGCATATCCTCTAGTCCCCTCAACATACCTTCAGGTTCCATCAGCATACCCTACATTCCCCTCAACATACTTTAAGGTCCCCCAGCATAGCCTCCATTCCCTCAACTCATCCTCCAATACCCCTCAATTTACCTTCCAATCCCCTCAACTTATTCTTATATACCCCTCAACTTACCCCTCAAATACCCCTCCAATATCCCTCAACATACCCTCCAATACCCCTATACATACCACACCAATACCCCTCAACATACCCTCCAATACCCTCAACATACCCTCCAATACCCCTATACATACCATACCAATACCCTCAACATACCCTCCAATACCCCTCAACATACCCTGCAATACCCTCATGCAGCGCCACTAACTTTTCAGGCAGTACCTCGACTTCCACGGTCTCTATGACAGGGAGAAGTTGTTTTGGAAGGACATTCAGGACGTTATTATTACAGCGGCCTGTGCCCCGCCTGGTGGGGGTAGAAACCCCCTCACCCCTCGCTTTGTGCGACACTTTGCCATGCTGCTCATATCATCCCCCACCGAGATTACGCTCAAGGTCATATTCAAGGTTATTATTAAAAAGGACTTTTTTTTTACCAACACGTATCACAACCTATTCAGGTGTTACCCATATATACTAATTACGCTAGTGGGTTAGGGATGAGGAAGGTCGAATTGGAGGAAGTATACCCGCATTTGTATGAAGGGTGGGTGGAAAACCATTTTCGGAGAAACCATCCTCAGTACACCCGATCCTGATTCAAACCCCAATCTCCCTGCCATTGACAGTCTAATATAACATGAGAGTGATGCCTTAGACCATGCAGCCACGAAAGCAGGCTTCAATAGACTATTAAATCTCAGGTTCAAATTTTTGAAGCCAAGTTGAAATTTTTGAAGCTTATTTGTAGTATCCTTAATTATTCTCTGTGTCAAAGTAGTTACAGTCCAATAACAGATATTCTTTCTTCCCCCCACTCCTTCCTACCATGATAGTCAATAATGCGAGGTTTCCTGGAAGACTTTTCACCGGCCGTGCAGGATATCGGCGACTCTATAGTGAACGCATCTGTGGAGATCTACGACCGCATCGCCAAGGACCTGCTTCCCACGCCGGCCAAATCGCACTATGTGTTCAACTTACGTGACCTCTCCAAGTGCATACAGGGTGTGCTCCAGGCGGACTCTGGTACCATGAGGGAGGCCCAGGAGATGGAAAGGTTGGTACACATGGCCAAAAACATACATAAGATATCAGTTGGGAAAGGTTGGTACACATGGCCAAAAACATACAGAAGATATCAGTTGGGTAATTTTTACTCACCATATATGTCAATTTTTTTTTTCTTGGCACCACATCTCATTACCTGTTTGAATTATACACTTATGAATTAAATACACTAATGTGTTAGGGATGAGGAAGGTTGAATTTTGAGGACGTATACTCTCATTTTCATGAAGGGAGAGTGAAAAATCAATTAGGAAAACCAACCTCACTGCACCCGACTGAGATTCGAACCCCAATCTCTCCATCATCGGCAATCCAATATTTTGCAATAATGTCTGATCACTGAAGCAGGTCTTGTCTATTTTCTTAAGTGTCGCATCTTTGTGGTGTTCATTAGAATAGGATGTGGAGGGTGAGATTTGAAGGAAATTTACCATCATTTATCTGAAAAGAGTATTGGAAACCAAATAAATTTAAAAACACAAACCTTAATAGTTGTAACCAGGAATTGAACCTCAGCTTCTCAAATCAGAGTCAACTTGGTAACAAACATTTAAAATCTGAAGTAGTTAACATATACTAATTCAAAACTTAAAAAACATAAAAAAAAAGCTGTATTCAAAATAAATAATTTGGCCCACGATGCAAATCGTGCTTTTCTGCTGTTACATTTTAGAAGGGGATGAATAAACACAAACACTTGATATTCAAATTTTTATTATATTATAATAACTTAATCCTAGGATGAACAACAACCAATCCCCAAATCATTAGCTTATCACGAAACAAAATAGTAAAACAAAACAACTTTCACGGTGAATAATTTTCGGCCCTTGCCAAGAATCAAACCTACAGCTCTTACTTCATAGCCCGCTTTGGTGGTCCCACGGTGTAAGGCATCACTCTCGCAATAGACTGGTTTGTATATGCTGGGGTTATCGGGGTTCAAATACTGGTTAAGTGTGCTTAGGATGTTTTTTTTCTAAATAGTTTTTCAAATCTTCCTCTGCACAAATTTGGGTATGTTTCCTCTAAACTCATCCTGCCTTATCCTTAATCCACTATGCAGATAGCCTTATACGGGTAGTAAGATGCAATACAAACAAAATACAATCTTAGATGATGGGCCCCCAACTGGGCCCATGTGTTCCAGTGACTGTCAACCCCCTCCCCCTCTCCCTGTAGATTGTTCTACCACGAGTGCCTGCGGGTGTTCCATGACCGTCTTGTGAACGTGGAGGACAAGAGCTATTTCTACCACCTGATGAAGGAGGTGTGCACGAGAGCGTTCGGCCGCCCCGTCCTCTCCTTCCCTCCTGAGCCCAAGGTCATAACCTCACCCCCCGTGCTCCTCTTCGGGGACTTCATGAACACGGGTGCTGCGAGGCAGGACCGCATCTATGAGGAGATCAGAGACACGGAGAAACTGAGACACATCATGCAGGTTGGTGCTCTGCCCCACAAGGTTGACCAAACACCGCTTTTTTTTTTATATCCGTAAGTTGGATGCTATAATTAATATACTTTTAACTGAGCAACAGCTTAATTTTTTGATTTGTTCATTTTCCATTTAATTTCGAGGTTATGTTTATTTTTTATTTCTAAATACTGACTTTTTTTATGTGTAGCAATGTTCAAAAACAAGCAACAATTTAAATGTCAGAATGTGGGCTTTTTATTTTTGCATCTTTAACTTTTGAAAAAGGGTGACCTGGCAGTCTAGGGGTAAGGTGTCGGACTTCTGTGTTGGAGGTCCGGGGTTCAATCCTCGGTCATGGCACGAATTTACCTGATTGCCAAACACTTCCTTCACTTTTGACAAGACATGTATTAATCACAACTTGTGAATGTGTGGAATGCCAGGCCTCCTCCGTGGTTCGGATTCCACGTTAAACTGTAGGTCCTCCATTTCATCTCACAATCACCCTACCATTACACATTAGCATAAGTGCATACAACCTGAACGGGTGGTAAGACGTGGTGCTAATAATAATAACTTTTGAAAAATATATTTTCATATAGGATATATTTTTATATATTCACGGAAGAAGGTACAGGAAAGGTTGATAGCAACATATGAAAAATAACAAACACAATATGGCTTTTACAATGAAAATAAAGAACACAGGTCACATTTTACTTTGCCGCCGTTATTCATCCTACACAGGCCTGAATTTAAAGTTCTAGGCACTCTGGACATAGTCAATTTTGACTGCCCCCTTCCTCCACCTCCTATTGGAAGGGAAGCCTACAAAATAAATTTTAGTAATACTTTATACTAAGGATGGTTTTTGTAATTATTATAATTTTTTGTATTCAAACAACTACTCAAATTCAAATATTAATTTAACTTGAAAAGTAATACTACATTAATAACATTGTCAACACATATTGATATTCCCTTACAAAACTGGTTAGTCTTATTATACAGTATATAAAATAATAAATCAAAAAATAAGTCAAAAGAGTGTTGAAAAGGTCATGAAATCATTCTTAAGTAACAGAAATAAAAGTTATTAGGATAGACTCCAGCCAGGTATGTACATTTAGAGCAAGGGCTTTTTCTTGACTTTTTCCAGAGCAAATGTTTAGCTATAATCACTGAAAAGTCAATTTTCAAAGTAATAGCCAAACTCGATAACAAAGAAAATTGGCACCCCCTTGTACACTCCTTTGGCGCGCTGGACCCAATGGGCCATTTATAAATCCAGTACTGATCCTACGATTGTTAACAGTTGAAACACAATTTAAAAAATATATATATTATCATAATTTACATGAAAATAAATTAAAAAATAAATTATTAATTGTCAAATATTTGTAAGATTTAACAAGTACATGTAATTTATTTTTTCTCTCTAAACTTGTATAAAAAGATAAATATAATGAAAGTACAAAAAAAGTGTGACAACCACTTTCTCTACCCCCTACCTATAACTAATTTGTTAGAATGCCTGGAATTCAAAGGACTAAGGCTAACACCTGCTTCGGTGGTTGTAGGGTCCAAGGCATCACTTTTGTCTTAGACTAGACTGCTGATGAGAGGGAGATCAGGGTTTGAATCTCGGCCAGGCTCGGGAGGGTGGTTTTTCTAAAATGGCTTTCCACTTTCCACACAAATGTGGGTACACCTCTTCTAAATTCAACCTTCCTCTTCCTTAACTGATTGGCATAATCAGTACATAAGTGTATAACCAGAACGGGAGAGTAAGACGCAGTGAAAAAAAAAAAGAAAAAGAAAGTGGGTAGCCATCATGGGTGACTACACACATGTAAACTCGATCAGTTTGTTTTCACTGATATGTATGTACACCAAAATTTTGCGGGGCATTATTTTATGAACTTTTACTAAGAATATTAAAATGTCTTGAAAACACATTTAAAGTACATTTCAGCATTTTTGGATTCCCAATACATTTGCGAAACAAAACAAAATTAAATATTTTCATGAAATTGACTTCTTAACATTTTAAATGCCAATTATGATCAAGTTAATTGATTTAAATGCTATTTAACGATAATAATTCGGTAACAAAACCAAAGTTTCTTGAGGCCTTGTAAGTTGATTGTCCTCCACCAAAGAACATTCATAAAATATGTGTTTGAACCAGCTGTTAGAGCAATCCTTTTTGACCAAATACAGAAGAAGAAAAAGAAACAATGCCCGAGAAAGCTATGTGATAATTTTCTTAACCTACTTTGATTTGTTAGGTATTTATAAAAAAAACTATCCATAATGTATCTGTTTTTTTGCACAATACCACTTAAAATAAAAGTTGATTTGTTACCATTTTATTGACCACAAATCAGGATCTTGTAATGTCGGCCATTGTGGAGGGTCGAGTCCTGAAGTGCTTTCTAAATGATTCTTTCTACGGTCCTCGGTATAACTTCAGTTTACCTCTAAGCCATATGCTACCATCAAAAAAAGTCTCCTTGTTGGTTAGTTCCACAACATCTTGAACTTCACGTTCCCATTTAGTTGATCAACCAATCACAACAAGGGTCAAATGGCTCTCAATAAGGGTTGGAACTACATCACAGCAGCTCCCACAGCTTGGTAGCCTCGCTCAGCACCAAACCGTGACCGCATGGATCATTGACGAGTAGGTCACCAATTAGCCAGGCTGCAGAAACACTACATTACTCTCAAGCTTCTGATTTGCAATGACCATAACCATTGAGAGTGCACCAAACTTCAAAATGTCTAAGTTGAAGGTCAAATCTCCTTTACTTTGAATTTGGCACCCACAACAATCCTCGCATCTATGAAACATTTTGAAGTAGTATAAAACTTCGATATAGACCCCCCTATTATGAACAGATTTTAAATATCTCACTAAATATGACATATTTTGAAATGTAATAATTTTTATAACAGCTATTAAACAGTTTTTTTTAACACCAACTAGTGATTAAATGACATCTATAACGTAAGCAGAAATAAACTCAGATATGCCAACATAAAATAATTAAATGTGCTTTGTTTATCCTTTTCTCTCCACCTTTTTATTTACCAAGGTTAACCTGATGGATAATTTAAAATTAAAAGTAGGCTTATGTGTCAACAACATAAACCTTCACTTCGACTTCACTTCTCATTTAAAAAGGGACCTTCACACACCCTTAACAACCAGTTAGTTAAAATACAAGTATATATACAACTCTTGCAGTGGGTCGGTATCGAACTTTGTCCTTTGCTCTGTTCCGAGGTGTAACTGGTCGGTTGTGACACGTTGGGGGTCCCTGTCTACAGGACTACTGGAGGACTACAACATGATGACGTCAAAAGAGATGAAGCTGATCTTCTTCATGGATGCGATGGAGCACACAACCCGTCTGGCTCGTATCCTGCGCTCGGAGAGGAGCAACGGACTGCTGGTGGGGGTGGGTGGGATGGGAAAACAGAGCCTCACGCGTCTCGGGGCCCACCTCTGTGGGTACAAGTAAGTTTGTAAACCGGGAGGGGTACCAGCGGTGGGGGAAAGATGTTTTACTCCTACTTATAACCAATATTTTGAACCAAAATTATGTTGCTTATTAACATTTAATAATTTGACCGTTCAAGCAAAATTGATTTTAATTTTTACTTGTTATTAAGTAATAATACTTACTACCTGTTTGGGTTACACACTTTTTGATGAAGTAACTTTAATATGTGATTTCTGTTAAGGAAGGGGTGGTTCAGCTCTTTGGTATCTCGGTTTACTGGCTCTACTTTAAGAACCGAGACTCATTTCATTTACTAATTAACATAAAACCAAGTTATAATTTTCATTATACCTCATAAGGAAAACCTCTTTTCGCTTTATGAGGTAATTGTATTATAATTTGGAAGAAGGTAAGGAAAGGTGGATAAAGACATATAAAAGGGACGAACACAACATGGCTTTTACAATGTAAGAAAGAACACAGTTCATACTTTACATTGATACCATTGGACAAAGTGGTAATGGTTGCCTCTTAAGAAAATAGATTGTTACTGCCCAATTCCCAGACCTAGGTTTCATTCTATCTAACTTTTCAGGAGGGAGTGTGAAACCATAATCTACTTTCCTAAAAGAGGAAACCAAAAAACACAAAAGGGAGAAAAAGAAGTTCAAAGTATTTTAGTAAGTTGCATTGTCGTTTCACACGACCCCCTGATGAGTTCTGATAGAATGAAACCTAGGTCAGGGGATTGAGTGGTAGCAATTGATTTTCTTAAAGAGGCAGCCATTTACCTCTTTGTCCAATGGCTGCAGCGTAAAGTGTGAACTGTGTTCTTCTTTTCAATGAACAGCCATATTGTGTTCTTTCCTTTTATGTTTCTATCCATCTTTCCTGTACCTTCTTTCAAAATAATATAATTATTACCATATCAAATTCTTTGCACTTTTTATGTCTACTGATTCATTGGATGACATGTTTAGTAACGCCCATAACACAGAAAAAAATAAAATAATGGATATCATATGGATTTAGATTAGTTTGTGGAATCAGGTGAGATTTGAAACCAAGAACCAAAATAATGAATCTGGAATCGGTATCATTTGGGAACGACCCGTCACTAGTACCTCTAAAATAATTTAAATAATATGTTTAAAACATGCGTCAGTGGACGCATGGTATATCCACGTTACTCTTGTGTTAAGAGTTGATTGCCGTTCACTCGAGAGATCAGGGTTTCAAATCCTGTTGGGTGTACTGAAGTTTTTTAAAAATTAATTATCCCTCTTTCTTCATGCAAATACGCATACATTTAATGTAAATCTTTACCATTTTAATCCTTATTCCATTAGCATAAATAATTAATTAGTTATTCAGGGGGGTATTAAAATGAGGTAGAATACAATTTAATTTAAGAGAAATGTTGCAGCATCTGTAGTAACTCTAGGGACATAGTTTTTCCTTGCACTGAAGCTTTGTAGCCCGAGTTTTCTTTTTCTGTTCAGATGTTTCCAGATCGAGCTCACCCGAGCTTATGACCACTCAGCCTTCCACGAGGATCTGAGGAAGCTGTACTTTAACGCCGGCGCTAAGAATGAGGACACGACCTTCCTCTTCACCGACACTCAGATTGTCCAGGAAGAGTTCCTGGAGGACATCAACAATATACTGAACTCGGGTGAATCACCTCTCTTGAATCTTTTGGGGAACGAAAAAGGTTTTCTAGGGAAAGTTGTACTTCATTAAAACTTTTTTTTTTCTTCAAAAATTCTGATTAATTTGGATAGCTAGAATAATTATACTGTGGCAAACTAGGGCTATAACGATAAATTAATTTGAAAAATTACCCTCTTTGGTGGCCACATGGTCTAAGATGTTACTCTCACACTAGACTAGATTGCCACTGACAGGGATATTGGGGTTTAAATCCCGGTCTAGTGTAATGATGCAGATTTTCTAAATGGTTTTATACTCTCCCTCCACGCAAACACTTCCTTTAAATTTAACCTTGAGTTGTTAAGGTCCTGGGTTTATTCCCTACTTAGCCCAAATATAGTCCAAATGGGTCTTTTCTTGTTTTTCCCAATGATACACTGGTAGCTATGCACCTGGTTTTTTTGGTACTGATTCTAGAATTAAGTAAGTATGTAAGTCATTGCTTAGATAACCGGCTGTCTCAGAAAATACACCCTAATTAAAACCCAATTTTTTTTTTGGTCTATTGCAGGGGAGGTGCCCAACTTGTTTGAATCTGACGAGTACGAGAAAGTGATCAACTCTTTGAGGCCGTCGGCCAAAGAGGTTGGCATCGCTGAGTCTAACAGGGACGCAATATTTGATTACTTCATAAGCCGTGTCAGAAGCAAGCTTCATCTCGTTATCTGCATGAGCCCTGTAGGAGATGCTTTCAGGTAAATTCAATAATATCGAGCTTTTTACTTTTAGATCTATTATTGATGTATTTATCCTACAAATAACTATTGGTTAACTATTCTCTATACTTGTATAATTTTTAAATCTTGAGATATTATTTATGCTTGATTCTATATTTATATTTCATTCTCTGTACAACTCTTGAAGAAAGATTTTCCTGAATAGTGACTGTTTTTAAAATAGACATGCTATTAAGACCAAGTGGTGATTCATAGCCAGTAATTAACTCGATCGGTTAAAACAGGTTTGCCTATTAAAAAAACCTTGCGTGATTATCTTTAAACGGCCGAGTTTAACATACATATGTAAATCTTTTAGAATATTAACCAGTTCCCCTATAGCCACATCTGTGTTCCCTTAGTCTGAAGTGGTGTTTTCCACACTTTTTCAGTTGTTGAGACCTTTTGGGGCCATGGCTAAACCAATGTAATCCTTCTAGCACTTCGGAAACAATCGGAAATAAATATATACTATCTTATAATGTATAAACAATCTTTGAAAATCTTTATACATTTTAATAAAGTTCTGAGCTTAACAAAGCCATAACAGGGGAGGAATAAAAGCTTATAAAATTCAATTACAGATCTATTAAAAAGATAAATTAAAAACAAATAGGGGTGTGTGAAACTTCGGAACTTTGACTTAGTTTTGAAAAAAAAAAAGTTGGATTATAATCTGAATCTGGAATTAAATATCCAATTTATCTTTGAATCATGAATCTCAAATCCGAATCTTGGAATAATTATGAACAAAAGAGAAGATATAAATATAATCTAATAATAAAAATACAAATATTAATCAAATGTTAACATTATTTCTTATAATCCATTCATTTTAACATTCATACATTCAGTTATGTGTTAAATTACTGGTTTGGGGCCTGGTTGTTAAGCTCGTCCTATAATTATAATTGGTTCTGAACCACCAAATAGCAGTATTTTAAGTATTTAAATCTCAATCCCCGAATTTTGAATATCTTTGATGATTCTAGGTATTCTAGAATTCGAGGGCTCCATCCCTAAAATTATTAGTTTGACTTTACTTCAAAACAAAAAATATTCCAACTTCGACTAAAATATTCAATTTATGTTTAATCAACACCATTTTTGGATGTTATATACATAACAAATTAATGTTTATATGAAATAATCAGAAGTAGTAGAATTGTAAGTTATAGTAACTTGATTTGTCAGATTAAAATAAAATATTACAAACAATTGTGCAGTTTATAAAGCTATATAAATAATTACAATGTTATATATTTTCAAAATATAAAACATCCAGGAACAAATATTTTAACTTTGATTTGGAAAGTGTTTCATATAGGTATAAGATTTGAGTTTGCTTCGAATTTAAAAAGTAGCTTCCTCACCCCTAAAAACTACCTAAAATTGAGTAAAAAACAAACCTGTCACTAAATGACTCCCTCTTACACCCCTCGATGGCGCTGAGTAAAGCAATAATTGCAGGAGGAGGTGTCGCATGTTCCCATCTCTCGTCAACTGCTGCACTATTGACTGGTTCGTCGAGTGGCCGCAGGAGGCTCTGCTGTCCGTCGCAGAGAACTCTTTGAAGGTGGTGGGAGGCAGCGAAGTCATCGAGAAGCTCGCCCGCATATGTGTCACCATACACGAGGTCAGTCCCTCCATACACTCATCAGCGGGGGTGGGGGGTGGGACGGCAAAAGGGGCGATGGGTTTTTCATAGGATAAATGCTAAGCTATTACTCTCTCTTGAGGGGTGATCTATAGTCTCGTGCTACAAATCATGACTGTGGCTTTTATTTATAGATTTATCAAAGGGAAATTATAGTCAAATTTTCCTAGAAAGAATCTTATTTGAGAGCTAGGTTTCACTTATTACTAATTTAAGTCATGTGAGCTGTAGTTGTCACTTTTGATAAACATTATCATTTATCAATACCTATAAAATAACACTGATTTTTTTTTAGTGCCAGATGCTACACACATTTGGATAGTACACATGTCAACTAACTTTGCCAATGTGTTAGGGAGAAGGAAGGTTGAATTTAGATGAGTATGTGCCCACATATGCGGGGAGGGAGAGCGGAAAAAGCATTTAGGAAAAACCACCTTCAGTACACCCAACCAAGATTCAAACACCCAATCTCTCCATTACCGGCAATCCAGTCTGACACAAAAGTGACACATCTAGCCAAACAACCAACGATATGGGGAAACAGTAATTGACTGTACATGTGACTGTATCGCTTCATACCAAAGTTGTCACTATGGGTTGTCCCTCAGAGTGTGAGCAAGATGACGGTGCGTTTCTACGAGGAGATGCGTCGTCACTACTACACCACCCCTAGCAGTTACCTGGAACTCCTCAAGCTCTATCTGGAGAAGCTCAATCTGCGCAAAGAAAAGGTCACTAAAAAGAAAGACCGTATCTCCAACGGACTACAGGTAACATTTACAAGAGGGTTTCAGAAACGCTCACCAGCTGTAGTAATCAAGCAACTGTGTACTGTAGCGTTTATCAACCTGCAGTTCACGCACCCACAGTGATAACAACTTCCCACTGAGTTTTATTTTACATAACATTTCTTTTATAATAATCCATTAAAAAGAAAAGAAAATTAACACAGATTTTGACCTTGTGTTGTGGACTTTATTGACCTTTCTTGCACTCTTTCACTGCTTTGTTTAACTAACCACTAAGGCAGTTTTAAAATTTTGAACATCTGTTTATTAATAATGTACAAGATGGCAGGTAATTTTTTTAGTGAAAAACTGGAAGGGGTATGTTGGTTTAGCCATGGCCCCAAAAGAAGTATGCGACTAATGCAAGCTTAGGAAACACTGATATATTACACTCTATTTAACCTGAGAGATATCAGATTTACCTTGACGGATTACACTACTACCCTATCTATATCATAGTGGAATAAGACAAGGTAAGCTTGCTACCTTATAGGGTAAATGTAGGGTACCTATAAACAATGATGGAATGAAACTGATGTGCTGTGTTCTTTATTTGGGGTGTTTTATTTAACTTTTCCGAACACATCACAATAACAGCACATAACTTGCAAACTAACCTAAGCCCTACGGGAACACAGACGTATGCATCAGACACTCAACCTTGCGGGAAAATTTCTGCGCTCCTTGAGTCATGTCGAGTTGGAAATTTGGTAGTATTAGTTGCAGTTCTCAGTGATAACAGCACTTCCAAGTGAAACAACTCACTTTAAAATTGTTTGTTATAAAGGGGTGGGGGTCCAAACACAATAGTTCAATTACTCAACTCACGCCGGAACACCCTTTCAATAAGAAACCGTTTCAGACAAATAACTAGTCACCGATATTTGAAGATTGTTTACAACTAAACAATTTGCAAACATTCGCTTGAACAAATTTTTACTTTCTCTCTATCTTACAGGTAGAGAAAGTATTGTGATCGTCAAAAAAATCAAACTCGAGATTTTGATGAATTTTGACGTTTCATGACTTCCTGAATCCGAAAAAGTGGTTTTTGAATTTCCGTCTGTCTGTCTGTCTGTCTGTCTGTCTGTCTGTCTGTACCTCCAACTAGAGCCTAAACTATTTTACCGATTGAGCTGAAACTTGATATCTAGGGTTTTCATAGGGTTGCCCCGAGGGGTTTTTGGAATTGGATATCTACCCCTAAAATTAAGGGTAGTTTACTGAAGGGCAAAAAGAGAAAAAGTCGATTTTCTCAAAATCGGCTCTAACGATTTTGATTAAATTTCATTTATGAACATTAATAAATATTCCAAACAAAATGGCTACTCTCAATATTTCGGCAAAATCGTTTTAAGGGCTCCGGTCTGATGCATAAATTAACATTATTTATAATAGCTCCGAAACTATTTGAGATATGAAATTACTTAGCATTACAAATATGTATATATATTTATAATACAAATATTTTATTCGAAAC
Organism: Timema podura; assembly: GCA_033556935.1. NCBI lineage: Eukaryota > Metazoa > Arthropoda > Insecta > Phasmatodea > Timematidae > Timema > Timema podura. Next base: position 39,209,442 of record JAVRXN010000005.1, read on the forward strand.
ATATTTTTATAAAATCAATAACTTTCAATATATACGCAATTATATATATATTTTTAACTTTTTGGGCATTAAAGCTTAAGTATTGCGACCGTAAGAAAAACTAACCTGAAATGTTGATGGATGTCGACGTCTCATGACCCCCCGAACCCTTAAAAATAGTCTTTGCAATGCCGTCTGTCTGTGTGTCTATTAAAACTTAAAATTAAGGGTAGTTTACTGAAGGGCAAAAAGAGAAAAAGTCGATTTTCTCAAAATCGGCTCTAACGATTTTGATTAAATTTCATTTATGAACATAAATAAATATTCCAAACAAAATGGCTACTCTCAATATTTCGGCAAAATCGTTTTAAGGGCTCCGGTCTGATGCGTAAGTTAACATTTTTTATAATAGCTCCGAAACTATTTGAGATATGAAATTACTTAGCATTACAAATATGTATATATATTTATAATACAAATATTTTATTCGAAACATATTTTTATAAAATCAATAACTTTCAATATATACGCAATTATATATATATTTTTAACTTTTTGGGCATTAAAGCTTAAGTATTGCGATCGTAAGAAAAACTAACCTGAAATGTTGATGGATTTCGACGTCTCATGACCCCCCGAACCCTTAAAAATAGTCTTTGCAATGCCGTCTGTCTGTGTGTCTATTAAAACTTAAAATTAAGGGTAGTTTACTGAAGGGCAAAAAGAGAAAAAGTCGATTTTCTCAAAATCGGCTCCAACGATTTTGATTAAATTTCATTTATAAACATTAATAAATATTCGAAACAAAATGGCTACCCTCAATATTTCGGCAAAATGGCTTTAAGGGCTCCGGTCTGATGCGTAAATTAACATTTTTTTAAATAGCTCCGAAACTATTTGAGATATGAAATTACTTAGCATTACAAATATGTATATATATATATATAATACAGATATTTTATTCGAAACATATTTTTATAAAATCAATAACTTTCAATATATACGCAATTATATGAATTTTTTTTAACTTTTTGGACATTAAAGTTTAAGTATTGCGACCGTAAAAAAAAAAAACTAACCTGAAATGTTGATGGATGTCGACGTCTCATGACCCCCCGAACCCTAAAAAATAGTCTTTGCAATGCCGTCTCTCTGTGTGTCTATAAAAACTTAAAATTAAGGGTAGTTTACTGAAGGACGAAAAGAGAAAAATTTTGTTTTCTCAAAATCTGCTTAAACGATTTTGATTAAAATTCGTATCTAGGCGTTGATTAAGATTATAAATAAACTGGCTATTTTCATTTTCCTATGAAAATGATTTTTAGGGTACATTACAGAAGCGTTAATTTCCGTATCTCCACAACTATTGGAGAAACTAAACAACTTATCATTGCAAAATTGTAGGACTATTAGAAATAAAAAACTTTTATTTGACATATATTTTTATAAAAGAAACAGTTTCTGATATATTTGCAAATATATTAATACAATTTTGTGAGCTTTAGTTGTAAACATATACTACTTAAGTCTTAACGCAATAATACTCCAATGCCATAGAGTAATTAAATATAAGTAAGTATCTAAAAAAAGTATGTTATTTTTCCTTAAATCTCTTAGGAGAAATGTTTGCATAGCAATGATCTATCTCCATTTTAGACTCAATAGTCAATATTTACATTTTTTATTAGTCAAAATGTATAAATGAATAATTAAATATCAATGCGATGACTTGAAGATCTGCAACACCTTTTAAAATGTTAAAATTTTAACCAGAAATCGAAATTTTAATACGAAGTGTTGACCCTTGTGGAAGACATTAAACTGTTTGAAATGTTCTTAGGTTGACAAAGATGCGCCTCTTTTCTCATTGATTCTATATCATTGTATATTATTTTATGCGTGTTCTTATGTGGAGTGGTGATGATACAATGTACATTATTCCGTTCAGAAATCTTACGAGTTTATAGAAAGAGAGAGAAAGTCTGTGCGGTGTGCCGTACCATTTATTTTTATTGTATTCTATGTTTTCTTTGTAATTTGCAGTCTGAGTAGGCTCATTTGGGAGGTTGGTTAGTGGGAAGGGGGGTGGAGCCGCTACCTGAGCCTGGCTTTGTGAAAGCAGTTTTATTGACACTAGAAGGCAATTTTTGTTGTTATCTTTAGTAAATCCATCTTTAAAGTGAACTATTTTTAAACATTACTGCTTGAGAGCGATGTTGAATATGGTCACTTGGGACTGCATGTAGCAATCCCTGTGTTAAGGACTCAAGCTCTCCCACGGAGCGCAGCCATTTTAACCTGGAGGCTGTGGGTCTGGAGTATACCTTGTCTGTATCATAGGACAACACCACATAATAATAAACGGCTAACCCTATCATCACAAATTTTAATATTTGGGATTAATCTATAAAAATACCACAATACTTTAAGTACCAGCATCTGGTAATAAACCGTTGCCCCCATTTGACCTTGAACCATCTAATTTAACAACTAATTTTTAAGAATGTGTAAATCAAAAATTTACCAGAAATATTGTTTAGTTTGTATTTATGTCTTGCATTTTATTTTAGAAAAGAGGGTGTAGGATGTTTACAAGTAATGGATTTTTTTAATGATTTACCAGAAGCTATACCCCTTTAAATTTACATGAGTAGATAGCTAAGAAGTTTCGCTGTTTTATTAATCTAGTATCTTATTTATTATTTTAATTGTCTTGAAAACTGCAGTAAAACAGCGATCTTCTGAATTGATTTGTGGCAAAGGTGGTTTGGTTAGTTTAACTAAAGGTAAAATACCGCTTATATCTACAAATATAACATTATTATAATGTGTTATTATAACAGAACTAATAAAAAATTAAAATACTTTCAAATCAAATGAAACATGAAAAATGAATAAATGTAATTATAGATAGGATACTAATTGTATTACATTTGGAAGAGGGTACAGGAAAGGTGGATAGAAACATATAAAAGGAGTGAACACAATATGGCTTTTACAATGAAAAGATTAAGACAGTTGACAACTTACAATGCTACCATTGGACAAAGAGATAATGTCTGCCTCTTGAAGAAAATTGATTGTTACTGCCCAATTCTTGGACCTTGGTTTCATTCGATCGAAATTCATCATGAGGGAGTGTGAAACGCGTAATGCTACTTCCTAAAAGAGGAAACCAAAAAACACAAAAGGGAGAAAATGGAAGTTAGTAAAGAATGATATGACACTTAGATAATAACACGTAAAAGGAATAGCATAAAGGACAAACACATGAATTTGATATTGGATGCGGTTATATAATATATATCTTTAAGTGTCCTATCATTCTTTACTAATCTCTTTCCGTTTTCAACCTTTTGTGTTGTTTTTTTTGTTTCTTCTTTTAGGAAGTTGCGTTGTGCGTTCCATACTGCCCCCTGATTAGTACCAATAGAATGAAACCTAGGTCAGGGGATTGGGCAGTAACAATAAACTTTCTTAAAGAGGCAGCCATACCCTCTTTGGCCAATGGCAGCAATGTAAAGTGTGAAATATGTTCTTATTTTCATTGTAAAGCCATATTGTGTTTGTCTCTTTTATATGTTTCTATCCACCTTTCCTCTACCTTTTTCCAAATATAATACAATTACCTCATAAAGAAAAAGAAGGTTTTCCTTATGGAAATAGGATACTAAGGTAGTATTGAACATGAAACAACCACATGGACTGACTCAGTGCTAGTAAGGGAACTTACATCTTGGTTGTGGTTATTCGGTTAGTTGACAATTCTGATAATCAGGGTTTGGATGTTTGGCACTCTTCTACAACTATTTATAATTTTGTATAGCTATCAAATAGTATGATCGAAATATTCAAAACAACTTAAATCTTTGTTAATGGTTTATGAGCATCTTGTGACAAACAACATCAACTTCCTGTCGTGTGTATTTCTTTGAGCAATATTAGAGCAAACAAATTGAAATTCAAAATTTTATGTATCGAATCTGACACTTTATCTAATATTTTAATCTCAAATACAGTAAAACCTTGGATTGCGAGCATAATTCGTTTCGTAAACGTGTTCGTAATACAAAGCACTCGTATATCAAAGCGAATTTCCCCCATAAGAAATAATGGAGAATCAGATGATTCGTCCCACAACCCAAAAATATTTAATCTAAAAATGATTAATACCTTTTTTATTTTTATTTAAATGTAACTGTACTGTAATCAAATTTATTTATTAAATTTAATGGTGGCTGGTGTGAGGTAGACGAGAGAGAGGAGAGGAGGAGGTGGGTTATAGTTAGGTCGACTCTCACTGTCACTAACGGAATCACTGCTATATGTTGGCTCATTCAAATATTTTTCTACTTGTGCGACTTTAACAAAGAACCTATCCAATGACACTGCTCGTTTTGCAAGATATCGCTCGTTTATCAAGTTAAAATTTATTGAAAATTTTTGCTCGTCTTACAAAACACTCGCAGACCAAGTTACTCACAATCCAAGGTTTTACTGTATCCATATTGATATGAAGGATCAAGGATTTGAGGATATAAGGGCTCAAGGGATTTGAAAGCGAGAACTCCATTACACATGTGATTGTGCAAATGTCTATGAATGCAGAAACTGTACGAGACCTACGCGGTGGTGGACACAATGAAGGAGAGTATGACGGCTCTTGAGCCTCAGCTTCAGAAACAGTCGGCAGACACCGCGCGGCTTATGAAGCACCTGGTGAAGGAACAGGCGCAGGCAGACAAAGTGCGGCAGGTGGTGGTCGCTGACGAAGCCGTAGTCAAGGTGATAATTTGGACACATTATTCGCTAGGCAGTGATTTATAAAGCAATACAAACTTTTCTATTTTTTTGTTATTTTAAAACTCGGGGCTATTAATGGATAACCTGTATAGTTAATCGTCTGCAAATATGGCTCTGATCAAAGGAACTGAAATATGATCATCAGCTTGTGCAATTAGAGGACAATTTATGTTTATTTACACTTTTGTATGTTATCTTCTTTCCAGCCCTCTAATGTTGGTGCATTTCCTTAAATATCACTCCATATCCTGTTTGTTTGGATGAGATTGTTTAATTTACTGATAGTCAACTATTGAAAGTATTAAAGCATGATAAGATTAAACTGTGCTCTTTCAAACCAAAGTCAGTCACACTAATCATAAGCCCGAACTTATTGTTTGTAATGGAAGCTTTTGTTCTGAGAAGGGAGTAATAATTTTGTCGTCAAATACTTCTTAAATATATCTCCCAACACTTAACTTTTTTTTTTAATGAATGGGTCACCACCCCCTCACGTATCTTAACTGTGTGGGCCTAACGATCTGTCAAGATGTCTTTGGGTGAGGATAGGGGGGCATGATATGAATACTTGTGTGGATTCATGATTGACGTTAGACTTGACTTTTAAAAGGCTTATTAATACTACTACAACTACTATAAATGTGAGATATTAAAAGTGAAGTTAGAATGAAAGACCTTAAAGAATATAAGGAAGCATGTGACAAAACAAGGTGTTGTGAGGTTTACCCAATGGCCTGTCTGACTGCTAGGCGGTTTCTGCACGGTCATTGGTGAAATGTGGGCTTCCCCTTTCACAGTGGTGAAGTGACGGCTGGGGGCTGGATGTTGTGTCTGTTCTAGATTTAAATTATTTTATAAGTCGTGTTGGTTCAGAAAGTGCATATTAAATATCTTGAAAAAATTAATATAATTAAAAAAATATTGAAAACCAAATGCCTTAGATCGTGTGGCCATAGGTATGATTGGAGTTAAGCTAAAATAAATAACTGATGGGTAACTGCTGTGGGGAAGAGTGTAAAATCTGCCTTGGTTCTGATGGTCAGGAGTTAACCCCGCGGTCTAGCTCCAGAATCAGAGCCAGGCACACTATTCGTACCTGCCAGGTATGAGGGGAAGTGAGTGAGTTGTGAGAATAATTTTTACAAGTATTGTTTTTCTTAGTCAAGCAATTGACATTAGATGATAGGACCGCACTTTCAGGGATCTCTTGATCCTCTTCACGCTGCCTACTTTCACCCCCTACAGGAAGTATAGTTCTTTTAACCTCACCAGGACTCAAACCAATGTCCATACAAAGCAGGTGAATATCATCTCCTTAGATATTCCTCCCTTGATGTATTCACGATGACTGCTCCTTGTGACAGGTGAAAGCAGAGGAGACCCAGTTCATTGCTGACGACGCCCAACGCGACCTGGATGCGGCGCTCCCCGCCATGGAGGCTGCCACCAAGGCGCTCGAGGCGCTCAACAAAAACGACATCAACGAGCTGAAGGTGTTTAACAAGCCGCCGCCACTCGTCAAGTTTGTCATGGAGTCTGTTTGTCTCCTGCTCGGGACCAAGTATGATCTGTTCATCCCAACATTCATTTTACTGTACACAACCCGCTTTGGTGGCCGCATTGTCTAAAGGCGCCACTCCCGCAATAGACTGGGACCACCAATGACGGGAAGAGTGGGGTTCGAATCCAGGTCGAGTATACTAAGGTTATTTTTCCCTAAATAGTTTCTCACTCTTTTTCCACACAAATGTGGTTAGATTTCCTATAATTTCTGCCTTCCTCATCTCTACCTTTTTAGTGTAATGATAAATAAAATGCCGTGTCTGGGCTACATCAATCTTTAGCTCAACTTGCAGAAAGATTAGTCAGTACTAATATACTTCTCCAAATATACTAATCGTACATCCTTTCCATGTCCCGATGAGATGAGGGGACGGTGAAAGGGAATATGATGGGGTGGAGCCAATTAATATTTTAAACTAACTTAAGCCTAGTTAACTAAACTCTGGCGACCATGGGAATTATTCTCCTTTTGAGAAAAATGGCCCCATACTATCCAGGAATCAAAACCGAGACTTTTAGTTCAGCAGTCAGGTGCTCTGACCCCTATACCACAAGACGGGTTTCCTAAGTGTAAATACGTGGATAGCTTGATTGGGTGAAAAGGCAAATGCACATTATGTTTTTTTACTCTTCATTGCCTGTTTATTGGAGTTTTATAAATAATCATAAGACTTAAAATGCCTACTATGTTTAAAAAACATATTTAAATAGTTTCAAGAAGAATTTAATATTCTAAAAGTTTCCTTGTCATATCTTGTTGGGACACTTTTCTGTCAGCTACCAAGGACAGGCTTGTACCTGTCTTTATAGCTATCATGAGCTATGCACATCTTTATTTTTTTGTACACATGTATAATTTGTTTACCAGCCGGTCTCTAAATTGTTTGGAATTAGAGTGTACCTGTGTCATCATTCCCCTCAGGACAGACTGGCCGACAGCCAAGACAGTCTTGGGTGACACCAACTTCCTGAAGAAGCTCCAGGATTATGAGAAGGACAAGATCTCAGAGGCGATGCTCAAGAAGCTCAAGGAATACGTGGACCACCCTGACTTCATCCCGGACAAAGTCGCAACCCAGTCCAAAGTCTGCAAGTCTATCTGCATGTGGGTGAGGGCCATCGACTGCTACGCCAAGGTGTTCCGCGTGGTGCAGCCCAAGAGAAAGAGGTACCGACATCGCCACCCACTCACATTTTCCTTGAACCTGTGTCTCTTTATGTCTCGGGATTTATGCCGCGGGGTTAAATTCTTACAGAAAGTGTGCCTTGCTCCAACCTGGGGGTTAGGCTGCAGAGCTAAATTCTGGCATCCAGTAGGCACGAATAGTGGGCCTCGCTCCGGCCTGGGGGCTGGGCTGCAGAGCTAAATTCTTATCACAAGAATCGCGGTTGATTTTTCCCTCTTCCTCATGATAACTACCCGCCAATATTTTTTTTAACTTACTGAAATTGCATCTGTACCTGTGGCTATGAGGCTCTATATTCTTACTCGACTGGACTATCAATGATGAAAATATGATTTTTTTTATCACTGGGCTTATATGCTTATGTAGGCTACTAATTATGCTAATATGTTAAGGATAGAAAAGGTTTAATTTAGAGGAATTGAATCCGCATTTATGAGGGAGAGAGTGGAAAACTATTTAGGGAAAACCACCCTTAGTACACCTGACAGGGATCTAACCATAATCTCTCCATCATCAGTCGTCTAGTCTGTTATGAAAGTAGTGCTTTAAACCATACGGCCACTGAGTGGTGATTATGATCTGAATTGGCCTATGCACGCGGGAGATTTCAACATGTGATTATTATTTTATACTCCAATCCCCTCTACATGTGAATGCTGGTGCATTTCCTCTAAAACCACCTTCATCACCTCTTTTCTATAAATATATCCGTCAATATCCTTGGCGTTAAACATGATAACTAATCTGTGCTCCTTGGTAGAGCTTGAGTCCTTCGACACGGCTATCCCTAGGTGCCATCAAGGGGCATTTTAAAAAAGCTCACTTTAAACATTGTTTCACTAGAGAGAAGACACAAATATACTTTGGCCGACTTCCACAAAGTGAGGTTTGGGTAGTGGCCCAACCCCCTATTCACATAGTCTTACCTCACAAAAAGTTTTCTCAAACAACTAATTACAATTACAATGGTCGCCTTATGATGAATATGTTAAAAGTGAGTCGTTTAACAATTGCACATTTAAAGTGCCTTTATCACTCAGCATTGATACTTATATGATAGATTCAACCTGGCTCAAGGAGCACAGCGAAACTTCCATTTCCATAAGGCTGAGGATCTGGTACATTCTTGTCTGTGGTCAAGGGTCATATTCATACATGACAATCATTTGGATATACCCCTGCCCGCATTGAAAAAAACAAGGACAGGATTGGATTAAACAACCAAGCTATTACATTTGTTAAGTAGGGTTTTAACTGCATCTAAATATCATATTCTTCTATATAACTTAACTATATCATAGCTTGGCTATTTAATCCATCAAATGATATGGGCATTCTTACAATTATTGTCATTGCATACTATTGGCAGCATTAAACCCTTCCGAGCTGAAGGTGGCTGCACTATCTGATAGCTCATGACCTTAATTGAACTCTCAAATATAGCTGACGATTCCACATATCCATCACAGACTCTGCCTTAAGGTATGAGTGAAGAATGACTCTGGAAACAGGTTGACTCCCGGATAGCTCAGTGGCTAGAGCATTGGTGTACTAAGCATGAAGTCCTGAGCTCACTTCCCATCTTCAAATGTCGTTCTTCAATTTAAAGTACAGGGTTGTTACGCACCTGGAAAAGTCAGGGAAATCAACGACACAAGGACAAATTCGGGGAGAACTTGGATATTTTTTTGTTATAATTTTCGAAATGAGAAGTGTAAGATCATAATCAGTGTAGACCATTAGTTTTATCTACGATTCATGTCTCCTGGTGACACAAATAGAAGTTATCTTAAGGCCAGATTATCCTATAGTTATCAGATTATTATTAACTCACTTTAGTGGTCAAATAGTTATGGTGTAACTCTCGCGATAGACTGGGACTGCTTATAACGGAGAGATTTTGGTTTGAATCCCAGCCGGTTACACTGAAGGTGGTTTTTTTCTAAATGGCTTTCCAGCCTCCTTTCACGAAAATGGGGATACATTTCCTCAAAATTCAACCTTTCTCATCCTTAGCACATTAGCATAGATATGCTTATAGCCCGAACGGGTGATTAAAAAATTAGCTTAAACTTTAATATACTGGGAAAATGCATTTATTTTTGGTCTGTAATACCTGGAATAGTGAGGGAACCTCAAAACCTATGGAGTGTACCAACCCTTAGGTAGAATTTGGGGAAATGTAATAAAGTCAATCCTGAGGGATTTATTAAGGGGGGCAGTGACCACAAAAGTCTTTCTTCTTAACGTTTCAGGCTGGAGCAGGCTGAGAGAGAGCTGACAGAAGTGATGGCTGTCCTGAGGGAGAAGCAGCAGAAGTTGGCAGAGGTGGAGAAACAGATCGCGGAGCTTGAGGCGTCGTACGACCGCAGCGTGGCGGCCAAGAAAGAGCTGGAAGACAACCTGGAGCTGACGGCCAACAGGCTTGTGCGAGCGGGCAGGCTCACCTCCGCCTTGGAGGACGAGCAGGTGCTCTGGGAGAAGTCAGTAAAGGTACTGATGACATGGCCAGAACGATAATTAAATATACACATTATATTTTTATCAGTAGAGTTCTTGAAGTGGGCTGGAAGAGAATATGAGTTAATTTCAGCATTTTTTATCATTTTTATTAATTAACTTTATTGATCAAAATAAATTAAATACAAGTGGATCGTTGCAGTAATTGCTGTAGATTAACACGCTGAAATGTATTCAAAAATTTTATTGGGAACAGTTCTATAGAATGAGGCATCACTCGACTTTCTAGTTAAAGGTTTACTCATCAAAGGCTATCATCTTTCCATAGATTTCAACTTTTAAGCGAAATATGCATTATGCCCCTTTTACACCACAGTGAAAACTTTAAAACACCTCCTCTCACCCAGCTCATTATGTCTATCTCAACTCTAGCAATTTTTTGGGGGTGGAACAATTTTTTTTTAAATATTCTAGCAATTTATATAAATACTAAAAGAAATGTAATATACCTTTATACAATAATACACAAATAAGGGCTTCCATGTAAAAAAAAAAAGAATGATTGTACAGATGAGCCACTGCGCAAACACCAGGAAAACTGGAAATTAGCTAGGAAAACCAAGTTTTCGTTGGAATCTACTATTTTGTCCAACATCCTAGACCCCTAACTTATAAAACGATTGTCCATTTTCAAAACAGGTTTGGTTGTTTTCTCGGAATTTCAATTATCATAAAAGGGCTGGTCAAATTATATATTATAAGATTGCTTCAGTAGATACTTTTAATTTAGTTATCTTAACATAGTAGGAATAGGGAGGCCATCAACCTAAAAAGAGGATGAAAATCTTGACTTAAAAATTATATGCAGAAAATCACTTTCAATCGCACCTTGCAGGAATTTGTACGCCGACTTTTCCATCAATGGTGACTCTATTCACTGCATGTCTGATGCCTTAGTCTGTGTAGCCATCTTGGCAGGTTCCCAAAGCTATAACCTGTATAACTTGTCAACAGGAACTGAGCCAGGACATGGTGACGATGATGGGCGATGTTTTGGTGGCTGCAGCGAGTGTCGCATATCTGGGTGCCTTCACGAGCAACTACAGGGACGATTTGATCAGCTTATGGCTGTCTCAGTGCCGGGAACTGGCCTTACCAACGTCACACAAATACAGGTGGGTCATAAATAACAATATAAATTAATATTAAAGATGTCATGATTATTTCTCATCACTTTGCCATAATAGTAATAATAATAATAATAACGACAACGACGACCTTGTCATTAAAATTATGCCTGACATAATTTTTCCATGGGGAAAGAGAGCACTCTATTTCTAACAAATTTTAACAATTTGGTTAACCTGAATATGTTTAAATATTTATCTTTCATTATATAAAGTTGGAAGGAGTAGATTTGATTAAAGTAAAGGGTAGAAAGTATCTTGGAAGTGGAATTGTGGTGAAAGGGGAGGGGGCAGCAAGGGCGGATTTTCTTTTCTCGTCGAATTATAATCCATGATACTTAAAATTTTCCATTTCCTGTAGAAATTCTTCTTCATTGGTGTCATTCTTGGGCATTTCTGCCAGTTCCTTTGCCTTAATCTTGAGATATCTGATTTTAATTTTCTGCATCTCTATGGCATGTAGAAAGCTAAGCTTTCCATTTATTATTTCCAATATGGAGATCCTAAACAAATCCTCCTGTGAGACCAATGAAAATATATTTTTTGCAGTCTTCATCAAACATCCTAACTTTCTTTCTTCTCCTTGTTTATTGAAATCAGTATCTAGGTGATTATTCTGGGCTATGACTTTGGCCTCAGTGATATCATCGGATGTGGCACTGTTTCTTGTGGATTGCAAAAGTGTACAAGGCCATGAAATATACTTATTCTCAACGTATCTTTCTTGGAGTATTTGTCACATAACCATGATGACATAAAAGACGACAACCGGTGTGTCACTTTATCTCTTTCCTTGGCCTTCTTCTTGTATTTTGCCCCAAATAGTTTTTTGATATCTTTCTTTCCACTAGTTTTTCATTTGATGTAAAATAAATCCTTAACTAACCAACTAATAATAAAACTAAGAGGCAGTATACTCGACCATGTAAATAACAAAACAATAACACTACCAACTCAAGGGATTGGTCTTGGTCACTGTCACAAACAACTCAAGATTGTGGCTCACAAAAGAATCATAAGAATAAACTGTCAGCGCCAGTCACTGTGCATGTCTGCTGACTAACCAAGGCTCTTCATCACCGCATCGCCACCACCTTCATCCACCCTTCCACCCACTCTCTTAGTGTACCCCCTCTACCCCGCCCCTTTCCTATTCAGAGACTGGGGAATACACCCTGCTTGCACCCCTTAGCTGCGCCACTGGTTAGTAGAGAAAGCAAGGGTGAGATGGTATGGGCATGTAATGAGGATGTTGGAGTACATGAGATAGTAGAGGAAGCAAGACTGAGATGGTATGGGCATGTAATGAGGATGTTGGAGTACATGAGATAGTAGAGGAAGCAAGACTGAGATGGTATGGGCATGTAATGAGGATGTTGGAGTACATGAGATAGTAGAGGAAGCAAGACTGAGATGGTATGGACATGTAATGAGGATGTTGGAGTACATGAGATAGTAGAGGAAGCAAGACTGAGATGGTATGGGCATGTAATGAGGATGTTGGAGTACATGAGATAGTAGAGGAAGCAAGACTGAGATGGTATGGGCATGTAATGAGGATGTTGGAGTACATGAGATAGTAGAGGAAGCAAGACTGAGATGGTATGGGCATGTAATGAGGATGTTGGAGTACATGAGATAGTAGAGGAAGCAAGGATGAGATGGATCCATCTTTAGCTACTACTACTACTACTACTACTACTACTACTACTACTACTACTACTACTACTACTACTACTATACTACTACTACTACTACTACTACTGCTACTGTACGCTACCGCTACCGCTACGTACCGCTACCGCTACCGCACCGCCTACCACCACACCACCCACCACCACCACCACCACCACACCACACCACTACCACTACCACACTACCACTACCACTACCACCCACCACCACCACCACACCACCACCACCCACCCCACTACCACTACCACTACCACTACCACTACCACTACCACTACCACTACCACTACCTACCACACCACCACCACCACCCACTACCACCACCACCACCACCACTACCACCACCACTACCACCACCACCACCACCACCACTAACACTACCACCACTAACACTACCACCACTACCACCACCACTACCACCCCACCACCACCACCACCACTACCACCACTACCACCACCACCACCACCACCACTACCACCACTACACCACCACTACCACCACTACCACCACCACTACCACCACCACTACCACCACCACTACCACCACCACTACCACTACCACCACCACCACCACCACCACTACCACCACTACCACCACTACCACCACCACCACCACCACTACCACTACCACCACCACCACCACTACCACCACTACCACCACCCACCACCACCACCACCACACCACCACCACCACCACTACCACTACCACCACCACCACCACCCACCACCACCACCACCACCACTACCAATACTCATACTACTACTACACGAAGAAGATGCTATAATAGCATCGGAATATTGAAGTGTGGTTAATTATGTGATAATGTTTTGACTTTTATTTGTTCTCATTTATTTACCTACCGTTATATCATTTTATTTATTACAAATTGTTTTTGATCAATGCACTCTTTTCATACAATAAATAGATAAGAGCGAATAACAGGAAGTGTGCAAGTGGGAGCAGATGAATTGACAAGATTAAGAGAAGAAAAATAGTGAAAGGACTAAGGGAGAGGAAGGTATTTTACTAAACTTACTCGGACAATGGCTGATGATAAAGAGGACTTTTAAAATGTCTTTATTTTAATGACTTGTGGCTCTCTCCTCAGTCTCATCAACGTTCTGGCAGACCAGTTTGAGATCCGCGAGTGGAACACGTATGGCCTTCCACGGGACAACGTATCGACAGAAAATGGCATTTTGGTGATGCATGCTGGGAGGTGGCCGCTCATGATCGATCCACAGGAACAGGTTTGTTACTGGACAGTAAGCAAAGCATCTGTTCCTTTTTCACATATTCTGTCACCTGAACCGGTGGTTGTGTAGTCTTATGCTTCACTCTCATGTTAAACTAGATTGCGGGTGAAGAGGAGATCGGGGTTCGAATCTTGTTTTGGAGTAACACAGGGGTTTTTTCCTCAAATGGTTTCCCCACCCTCACCCCACACAAATGCAGGTACTATACTTCTAAAATTATTCCATTCTTATCCCAATTACAATAGCATAATGAGTGTATGTGTATTGCCCAAATTAGTTTTAAACTCATTAAAAAATTTTTATCAATTATTTGCAAATTGTTACCAAAGGAAAATAATATAGGAGACAAATGAATCATTGAAAGTAAAAACATAAAATCTATATAAAAAAAATATTAAGACAACTTACCAATTAAAAACCACACAAAATTCAAAATAAAATCATAGTAAATTTTTTCTTTGTTTATTTTTATTAATTACGGTTGCAGCCACATCTAAATATCATATTCTTTATTTGGAAAATTACACCTAGACACGGGAATCGAACCAAATACCTTTAAAATATGTCCAGATGTCATTTTTAAATAAAAAATATAATATTAATGAAGATTTGTGCCCACTTTTTCTAGAATTGGTATCTTCATTTTAACTATGAATCTCGAATCTTGGGTCTTAGAAAATATGGTACCAGTAAGCATATGTTTTTAAATTCCCCACATTAATTGCTAAATTAAATTATCTAGTATCGTTGTTAGGTTCGTTCTTTAATTATTATGTTGGTCTAAACCGGTATTAAATCTCATATAACCTTACATAATTTGAGGATTCTAAGATTGGAGGGGGCTCACTCCTAATAATAACAATAATAATTAATGTAGGAACAAATATAATTTTATATTTAAAAATGTTTGTGTTCAGCCTGGCCACATAGGCGAGAATATGTATTTCCTGTTCCCGGCAGGCAAACCGCTGGATCCGTCAGATGGAGGCAAAGGATGCGCTGAACATTGTGAAGCTGACAGACGGAAACTTGATGAGGATCCTGGAGAGGTCCATTAGACTGGGACTGCCCGTCCTCCTGGAGGAAGTGGGAGAGTTCCTGGACCCGACCCTGAGACCAGTACTCCTCAAACAGACCTTCACCCAGGTCTGACGAGATAACAGGGGCGGTCTTTCACTGACAGTGTGATATTACAAGGGTTTTTTTTACTAACAGTCTAACATTACGTTCACTCAGTTTTAATGGGCTTAGAAAATATATATTTACTGAAAAATAAAATTTAACTGTCGAGAAGAGTTTAGAATTTAAACTCATGATGAGATATTGAGAATTTTAAGTCTTAGCAAGGAACTACTTTATTTTAAGTAAAGTGCATCATTCAAAGAATACAATTATTTAGACTTGCATGATAGTGAAAAAATTATATTTATGAAATTAGTAATGAAAGAATTACAAATTCTTTGATAGAAAAAATTATATATGCTAATAATATATATCTATTTATCGAACAGTAAAATTACAGGATATTTGGATCTATAATGGAATTATGGTATAAAAGTACTTTTGGAAAATACAAACTTTTTATTGATATTAATGTTGATAACATTTTACTTTATTATTGTTAGCTAACGCGTTAGTTTCATGTTGACCTTGACTGCCAAGGAGAGGGAGATCAAGGTTTGAGTCTCGGTCAGGTGAACTTGTTTTTTTTCTCCTAAATTGTTTTCCACTCTCCATCCACGCAAATGTGGTTTCACTTCCTCTAAATTAAACCTTCCTAATTCCTAACCATTAGCGTAATTAGTAGTTAAGCGTATAACCTGAACAGGTAGTAAGACGTGGTGCTAAGTAAAAAAACTTATTATTAGTGTTATTTTATGAATATTTTTAATATCTATCAGAAGTGACAGCTGCAGTTAACATGGCTGTATAATATATAAAACATGACTGTTTAAATATATAAAAATTGTTTTAGTAAGTTTATAAACTGTTAAAGAAGTTTCTTCCTATCTAAATCGGACTGTAGCTATCCTATCATATAGGGGATAGGTCCTTCATAAAATGATAATTTTATTTATATAACGATACTGTGAATATTACATAGTAAAACTCTTAAACTAATTCCTATTAAAAATATATCTTAATTATTCTACCATTGAATGGTCTTATTTCATACAAAGCTTATCTGCATATTTATATATATCCTACACAACTTGCATTATGTTTCTTGGTTCATGTTACGGTGTGTCTAGGGAGGCAGGCTGTTGATCCGACTTGGCGATTCCGACGTGGACTATGATGACAAATTCAGACTGTACCTGACGACAAAGCTGAGTAACCCACACTATCTGCCTGAGATCTGCATACAGGTGACCATTGTCAACTTCACTGTGACTCCATCTGGCCTGGAGGACCAACTTCTCAGGTAAGCCGCGGCACTTTACACGTCTGTGAATATTCGACGCTCTGATCTTTCGTTTGAAATTAGATAAGCTCTTTAAGAGGGAAGGACCACCTCTGTGGTCTAGTGGTCAGAGTTCCTGGCTACAGATCCAGAGGTCCGGAGCCTAATCACTGGTACTTCCAAGATTTTTCCGTGAAGCAGTGAGTCTGGAATGAGATCAACTCATCCTCGTGAGGACAAATAGGAGCTACTTGAATAAATAGGTAGCAGCCCCGTTCTAGAAAACTCAGATTAACAGCTGGTGGGTTAATTATGTTGACCACATTACATCCTCTATATGCAAATGGTCACACTATCTTCACCAACATGCGGCGTCTGCTTTGTTGATATAGCTTGCTTGAGTGCTGATGCCATGGAGTCTTTGGTTGTTTTTTTTTTTGGATGAAAGGAAGAAATGTGCAATGCAATAGATTTGAACCTGGCACATTAAGCTTAGTAGGCAGTTATGCTAATGACTGAGCTAAGTACATATATTTATTTATTAATGTTGGTTTGACTAGTATATTAAACTCTTCAAGAATAAATATTAATATGATGGATTTTATGTTAATCCTATTTTTTATGTTTGAACATAACTCGGTAATATTATGTGCAGTGACGTGGTACGTCTGGAACGCCCGACCTGGAGAAACAACGCAGCGAACTAATAATGAGAATCAACAATGACAAGAACCAACTAGAGAACATTGAGGACAAGATACTGAGGATGCTGTTTGCCTCGGAGGGCAACATTCTTGACAACGAGGAGCTCATAGACACGCTCAACGAAAGCAAGGTCTGTTCTCTCTCGTCACTTCCAAAAAAAAAGTTATTTTGTCCCTTACCTTAGCTTTGGGTGTGATTGTGTGTGTTTGTGTGACGGGAATCTTCATTATGAAAATCAATTAACAATACATTTTGAAAATGTAAAGAAAATTAAAGCTAGGCCAAGGGAAATAGAACACTCCTTCATTATCTATCAGATAGTGCCAGAGCTAGCGCATTATGGAAAGCTGATCATATTGGTTTGTGGCACTTAATTTTGTTGGTAGTATTTATGAAGCACTCGGTGGCCTCTTTCACTGTATATATTTGGTTGTTGTAACATGTCAAGTTTTACATTATTAAACAAAGGATGAAAATATAAGATTATATGAATTTAATAACATAATAATAATAATAATAATAATAATAATAATAATAATAATAATAATAATAATAATAATAATAATAATAATAATAATAATAATAATAATAATAATAATAATAATAATAATAATAATAATAATAATAATAATAATAATAATAATAATAATAATAATAATAATAATAATAATAATAACAATAATAACAATAACAACAATAACAACAATAACAATAACAACAACATATTAATTATATAGTAATTATATTATTATTAATTATATATTATATTATTAATAATAATATATTATATAGTAATTATATTATTATTATTATTATTATTATTATTATTATTATTATTTATTATCATCACTATTATCATTATTATTAATTATTTATTGTTATTGTTATTATTTATTAATATTAGACTGTTATTATTACTATCTCTATCATCATCATCATCATCATCATCATCATCACTGTGTCTTACTACCCGTTAGGGTTATACGCACTTACGCTAATGTGCAATGGTAGGGTGATTGTGAGATGAAAATGGAAGATCTACAGTTTAACGTGGAATCCGAACCACGGTGGAGGCCTGGCACTTCACACATTCACAAGTTGTGATTAATAAACATCTTATCAGAGGTGAAGGAAGGGTTTGGTAATCAGATAAATCTGTGCCGAGACCGTGTATTGAACCCCAGGCCCTCAGCACAGAAGTCTGACACCTTACCCCTAGACCGCCAGGTCACCTGATAATAATATTAGTTTAACTACACACACGAAGGAGGGCGAGGGTTATTAGGTGATGGATAGACATTGTACCCAGATCAAGCTTAAGTTTGAATATTGGTTAAGGAGCCTTGGGGGTAGTTCTCCTTGTGTGATTGGTTTTCTCATTTCTTCTCTGTACTAGTGTAGGTGCATTTTACCTAATCTACTTTACTACCCCTATTGTTTATAATAATTGAAATTGCTATTGAAAAAAATTCTTACCTTGGTGAAAATGGAGGTCAGGTTTAATGCACAACCATTTTGAAATTGTTATGTTGACTCCTGGAATTTGGGTCAGTAAATTGGGCCAGACAATATATATATATATATATATATATATATATATATATATATATATATATATATATATATATATATATGTATATATATTCATTAAATTTACATGTATAGATATTTAGAGTTTTCATTTTCTTGATCTTGCCTCCATATGCGCCTCTTTTGTTATGCTACTTTCTTTTAACCTGCAAAACAAACATCCAACTTTATTTATTTATCTGAGTACCTATTGCTCTTTAGTGAAAGTTTGTTGGCTTTTATTGATTAAAATATTTAATCCATGGGAACATGATGAGAAAATCAAATTTTAAATAAATACACCATCATTTTCCAGGTGGTGGATAAAATATTAATTTATTCAATTAATTAATTTAATTGCAGCCAACTTAGATTTGAACCCTGGCTTTTTAAGTAAGAAAGTAGCATTCTAGCACACACCTAACTCTACCTCACTTAAAATTATTGTCCTTAGGATAAATAAATGGGTTCAATGTTTCAATATTATCAATATGTGTGATTTTTTTTTCAAAATTTCAAAAAAATCCGTTTTTGAGAAATTTAAGGTCAAAATGTTTATGCCATTATCTTGAAATTAAAAAGTGTCCGAAACTAGTGTGTTAAGTATCATATGAAAGCCTGTAAAGTAATTTATTAAGCGTTATTTTCCTCAACCTATTTTTATCTCATTTATAGCTTGAGTAATAATTTATTTTGTAATTGCATGTCAACGTAAAATTGCTTTAAAAAAAATAAAATGAAGAGAGCCGTAACTTAAAAATTATTGCTGGTAAAAATTTAAAAATTTTGATTTTCTACTATCTCTGGGGGTACATTAGGTAAGCCACAGTTTGAAAAAGATCCAAGAAAGTAAAGTTTAAAAGTGTTAAAATATTGGATAACTTGGCACAGAATGACCCCATGTGTTACTTCAATCAGTGACGTCTTCCCACTAAATATCACAGTAATACAAACTGGAACCATATGATACTTTAGGCATGCTTAGTTAGATTGGTATCACTGCTTTAGTTTGTGCACAGTAATGTTTTTCGTTATAAATATATTTCACAGCTATCCTATAGAAACTTTAGTTATATTCCCCGTAGTGGGTTTTGTTTGTGGGGTCAAATTGAGTAGGGTCAAGTTTTACAATACTAGAAAGAAAGAAAATGCTAATCCTGTTTCTTCTTATTAAGAATGAAGTTATCCAAGTAAGAGTTGGGGTGCAAGGAGTACATGAGATAGAAGAGGAAGCAAAACTGAGATGGTATGAGCATGTAATGAGGATGGAAAAGAAGAGAATACCAAAGATAATGATGAAGATGAAGGGAGACTAAGAAAGAGATCGGATGAGCAGGTAACAGCAAGTGTGCAATCAAGAAGAAAAGAATGAAAGCAATTTAAGGAGGATGGAGGCATTTGACAAAATTGACTCGGCCACAGGCTGGAAACAGTTGTTAATGATGATGATGATGGGAAAGAAAAAACACATTATAGGCAACCCCTAAAAAAAATATGTCCTGTGACTTGATCATTTCTAGAGAATTAATCACCTCAAACACTGCAAGGACATCCTTTCCACTTGTTCACAGGAAACTGCGGCGATAATTGAGGACCGTCTCATCGAAGCCGAGGCGACCGAGGAGAATATATCCATAGCCCGAGAGAAGTACCGCGTGGTGGCCACCCGGGGCTCTGTGCTGTACTTTGTGGTGGCGGAGCTTGGCAACATCGACCCCATGTACCAGTATTCGCTCAAGTACTTCAGTCAGGTCAGACATGAACTCGGCTGGCCAGCAAGATTTGATCTTGGCATTTTTGCGCTACTGAGCTGTATAAGATATGTCCCGATCTTTGTGCCAATTCTAATTTAAATTTAGATATTAATGATATAAATGGTCTCATGCATGCTGTACAATGACTGAATAGGTACACCTAAATCACATTGAATCACTATTTTTGGTTAGAAGCATATGTCACCACTTTCATTATAACACATGTTCACAACTTTGCCAGTTTTTATTTTATGTCAAATGCAAAATTATATTTATGTTTCCCCCTCACATTAAGTTTTACTGGCCTGTACATAGCCGGACAATTATATTGTAGCATGTAGGATGAGCCTTTGGTTGAAATTTGATCAAATAATTAAAAATTCCGCCGAGGACGGGAAGATCGAGGTTCGAATCTCGGTCGGGTGAACTGGGGGTGGTTTTTCCTAAATGGTTTTCCACTCTCCCTCCACGCAAATGCGGGTTCACTTCCTCTAAATTCAACCCTCCCAATTCCTAATCCATTAGAGTAACTAGTACTTAAGCGTATAACCCGAACGGGTAGTAAGACGCGGTGCTAAAAAAAAAAATTAAAAATTACCGCCCTGCCTAATCCACAACCCAGTTAATCCGATCCCAGATAATCTAAAATCTACTGTATTTAAGAAAGATCTTTGACGAATAATCAAAGTTACATCATATTAATTTTATCAAATAACTTTTATAAAATAAATTTGACAGAGTAGTTCCACTCTTACTGTATGGAATATCTACATTTAATCACGCTGATGGTGTAGTGATAATTAAGATAGAAATTAGAGGAAACGTACCCACATTCTCTGAAACTGCCCTCAGTTCAACCAACTGGAATATAAACCCTTACCTCGTCATTGCTAGTAAATCAGAGCAGACGAACTTGATGCCTCTATTCTATTTGATTAATGTACATATCAATACAAGAAAACTGTCGGTGCATCGCTTATTTAAAACAAGAAGATCTGTAAACAATCTCATTGGTCAGTGCCATAATTGTTCCTACAGGTGTTTAACATGGTGATAGAGACAACAGAGAAATCCCCCGACCTTGAAGTGAGGCTTTCCACACTTATACAGGAGATAACCTTGTCCATGTACACCAACGTGTCCCGGGGACTATTTGAGAGGCACAAGCTGGTGTTCAGCTTCATGGTGTGTGCCAACATCCTGAAACACAGCGGGGACATCAAGGAGGCTCAGTGGAACTTCCTGCTCAGGGGACCCATAACCACCAAGCAGGTACCTCAATCATGACAGTTGGTAGCACTGTGCGCACTTGCTGAATTCACTGTTGGCTCTTTATTTGTCTAAGAATGTTCAAGAGAGATGTAAATTTTCTTAATTTAAAAAAAAAATTCAGAAACCATTTATACTCAATTTTTTAACAAATACTTACGGAAATATTTTCAATGTCTACTGCAAAAAAAATCTTTTGCCCTTCCTACCAAAATCCTACTGTACCAAAGTGATTATAGAAATATATACAGGATGTTTCAAATGTTTTCATTGGTTCTCTAATGTTTTCAGACATATCCTAATGTTTAAATAAAAGTGTATTTGCGTTTTTATTCATTCATATTGTTCTTTGAGTTTTAAAACACAGATTGTATCTATGAATCACTAAATGTTATCTTGAGTAATTTACAATGCTCAGAATGCTGTACAAATTAATGTACACACACACCCTACATTATTTTGGAGCATATAAGAAACAAACTAAGAAATACAATGACCCAACAGTCAAATCGATTCGCCATTGCAGTCAATAACAGCCCAATCGACTCGGTATTGCAGTCAATAACACCGGCAGGTGAACGTCGTCTCGTTCCTTAGAACAGGAATATAAAAAACCTTTGTATATTTTATTCTAAAAATTTGGTAAAATATTACACCTGGACATGGGAATTGAAACCAAGACTTTTGACTTAGTACGCCAATGCTCTTACAACTGAGCTATCCAGGAATCGTCCCATGTCCAGGGTTATTCTTCACTCATATTTTAAGGCAGAGTCTTTGTATATTTTGGTCAATTCTTATGAGCTCATTATGTATCTCATTTTTTAAAGTAAACTTTAGTTCTTGGTTAAGAGAATCACAAAGGTTTAACTAAGCTCTGTTAAATTTTGTTTAATGAATGCAAATACTGTTAAATATTTACCTCTTAACCCCCTTCCTTCTTCCGCAAGTCATATCATGGTCTTGATGTTAACTTACTCCAGGGAGAAGTAACCAAATATTTATTGACGTGTGGCTTTTCCAGAGCTTACTGAAGAAGCCGGATGTGCCGGCCCTGTCGGATGCAACCTGGCTCGCAGTTTGCTACCTCAACAACAACTTCAAGAGCTTCCAGGGACTGGCAGGGGACGCTGTCGACAAGATACTTGTCAGCATTGGGGATTTTGAACAGGTTTGTCAGCCAAAAGCTCTTAACAAACCAACATTGTTGAGTTGTTTTTGCTTTATCATATAGGAGACGTAATGTCATATTGTGAAACTTTTATGCTCCGAGATTATGATGAATCTTGACCATCTCTGCAACCTCAAACTCAAATTAATGGTTCTTATAATTCTGTCTGTCTATTCCTCTCTAGGTCTATATATAACTTACCTGGTTCTAGAGCTCAAACAAGTGGATTTTTAGAGCAAAATTGATTTAAGGGTTTAAGGGTATATACTGATGATTTTTGAAAATGTTTTTGAAAATATGAAAATTAATAAATGAGACAGTGCATAAAATTTTGTCTTACCAGCTATTTTATGTAGGTTCCAAAAGACTGTTGTTAAAGATTACCCTTCTATGAACTGTTGATGTGTTGTTTCAGCTGATAGACTTGTCACCTTCTACCAGCAAGCAAAGTTCAATTAATTGGAACAAAGATTTAAGTGACTTTGAGAAGCTGATGCTGCTTAAAGCCCTCAAGGAAGAAAAGGCAAGACTCTTTATTTATAATACACTTTAAAAAAAAATATGATTGGTAACCTGCTTCAGTGGCCGAATGGTCTAAGACATCACTCTTGTTTTAGACTGGCCTGCCGATGATGAGATTGGGGTTCGAATTTCGGTCGGACTATTGGGAATAGTTTTTCCTAAACGGTAAACTCCTTCCACGCAAATGCAGACAGATCACCTCTAAAATGCTTCCGTCTTCATCTCTACTATATTAGAGTAATTTGTAACCTGAACAGATAGTAAGAAACATGATAAAAAAAAATGCTTAGCAAAAATTGCAACTTTATACTAATATTTATTATTATAATTCGTGTCTTTGATTTATATTGGCAATCCAAAGAAATAAATATTTTTCTTTTGTAGAAAACTAGCGTAGTCTTTTCTTTCTGAATGAACTCTCAAAATTAAGATTTTAAATTTTATTATAATTATATAATGCATTTTTTTGTTCTGTTTGATTTGAGTATAGTATTTATCAAACTAGAAATATATTTATATCCGACACCTTAGCTCAGCCGATAGCGTGTCTCTCTCTATTGAGCTATGGGTACCGGTTTGATTCTCGGTATGGCTGAAAAAACTTTCATTAGTGAAATGTGGGGTACCCTTTCACATTGATGAATTAACGACCGGGGCTGTATGTTGTGCCTTTCCTAGTCTTAAGCTAGATTATAAGGCATATGAAGCTACGACAGGCCTAGCAAATCGGTTGGGAGAGAATATATGGCTTGAGTAAAACTTGACCTAGGCCAAAAGCTTGAAACAGTAATGGCGGTAAAAAAAATTATATTTTTTTGTTTTTATGAAAGAAGGTACAGGAAAGATGGAAATAAACATATAAAAGGGAACAAACACAATATGGTCTTTTACAATGAAAAAAGAACATAGTTCACACTTTACATTGCTGAAATCTCTACAAAATTTCACCGTCCAATGAATGGACTAGCTTATATGTTGCATCCACAGCAACTAACGAGGCTTATTTGTCTGCTCCACAGCTAATGTTTGCAATCTCCCAGTATGTGAGGATAAAACTTGGACAAGCGTTTATAGAGAGTCCGCCAATATCTCTGCATAGCTTGTGAGTATTGAGTCGATACACGAACGGCAGAGTTGATGTGACTGGTGCATGGTTAATGTTTTTTTTGTGACAGTTGAATGGTTTACCTGCTTTGATGGCTGCGTGGTCTAATGTGCTACTCTCGCACTAGACTAGACTGCCGATGATGGGGGGGATTGAGGTTTGAATCTCGGTCGGCTGTACTAAGGGTGGTTCTTCCAAAATGGTTTTCCACTCCCCTCCACGTAAATGTGGGAACACTTCCTTTAAATATAAATGTCCTAGTCCTTAAAACCATTAGCGTAATTAGTACAGAAGCATATTACCCAAACAGATAGTAAGATGTGATGCAAAAAAAACTTGAACAATTTCAGGGGTTGGTATGTTGGTAATAGCTACTGTTTTATTTTGTGACAGTTGAATAATGCCAACGGTTGGTATGACCTGTTCAAGCTACTGTTTTATTTTATGACAGAGGTTGGTATGACTGGTTCATCAAGCACAAATTTAAGGGGGGACACAGAGGACACCTACACCCCTTCCCCCTTAGGTAGAATATTTGATTTTTTTTAGACTAATGGAAGTGAGCGCAGGGATAGGGGAGGTGTAGGGGCGGGCAGTGGGCACTGGGCAAGGCAAATTGGCAAGAAGGACGCGTGTCAAGGAAAAATATGCCTACCAACTCATGCAAATGTTTCTCCATTCAATATATCTGTGCCCTCCCCCCCCCTTTACAATTTCTAAGTTCGTGCTTGTGTTTTATGGTTACTTTTTCATTTTGTGATGGTTGAATAGTTTCAGGGGTTGATGATAAGTACTGTTTTATTTTGTGACAGTTGAATAGTGGTGGAAACATGTAACATAAATAACTCGTCAATAAAAGTAAATGTGAAGAAATTCGATGAAATGTTGCAGGTATCAAGACATGTCGATCATGACACCGCTGGTATTTGTTCTGAGCACCGGATCTGACCCTTTTGGGGGCTTCCAGAGGTTTGCCTTGGAGATGGGGTTCAAGGAGCGCGTCCAGTCCATTTCCCTGGTCAGGGGCAGGGCCCCGTGGCTGAAAGATGATCAAGCTTGGAGCCAACCGAGGAGACTGGGTCTTCTTGCAGGTGCGGGCATTATGGGGGGTCATTACACAACATTCGCTGGGAGCGCAACCTAATTCAGGAGATCAAAGAATTCCATGGTGGTCTCATGGTTTAAGCAGTCATTCTCAGAATATAGACAGGATTGCCAATGATATGGTGATGGGGGTTCGAATCCTGGTTGGTTGTATGGAGGGTGGTTTTACTCATTTGTTTTCCACCCTCCCGCTATTTAAATCTGACACATTCTCTATAAATCTATCCTATATATTATATATATATAGGATAGATTTATAGAGAATGTGTCAGGATTAAATAGCGGGAGGGTGGAAAACAATGAGTAAAATATATTATTATTATATTATATATTATATATAATATATATATATTATATATATTATATATATATATATCCTATATATATTTATATTATATATATATATATAGGATAGATTTATAGAGAATGTGTCAGGATTTAAATGCGGGAGGGTGGAAAACAAATGAGTAAAACCACCTCCATACAACCAACCAGGATTCGAACCCCATCACCATATCATGGCAATCTGTCTATATTCTGAGAATGACTGCTTAAACCATGAGACCACCATGGGAATTCTTTGATCTCCTGAATTAGGTTGCGCTCCCAGCGAATGTTGTGTAATGACCCCCATATTATATATATATATATATAAAGGCAACATGTCTTATTTCCTGTTGGTTTATATGCTTATTTACGATTTGCTAATGGCTATAGGATGAAGAAGGTTAAATTTAAAGGAAGTGTACCCACATTTGCAAGAAGAAAGGATGGAACCATTATAGAAAAACCACCCTCAGAACACCTGACCGAGATTAAGACCTCAATCTTCCCGCTATCAGCAGTCTAGTCTACTGCGATAGTGATGCCTTGGACCATGCAGCCACTGAAACAGGTAAATTTTACCCTCCTTGCAGCTAACACCTAGCACCTAAGTATGGTAAGTACATATGTATACAACCCGAACAGCTAATGGGGTGTGGTGACAAGAAAATTTATCACAAAATATTGCTTAAGACGTCAGTCTCATAATAAATTATAGCACCGCGCCTTACTACCCATTTGGGTTATACGCTTAGTCTCATAATATAATGGATCACAGGTAAAAGGGGGAGGGGGGGGAAGAGGAGGTGTTGAAACTTGTCCAGTTGTACTGGGATTAGTTTTCAGAAACTGATTCAATAAAGAGGTTGATTTATTATATTCAAATGTTTTTCAGAGTAAAGGAAATTGAGATTAAGTGTGATTCAGTTTGCATTAAAACCTGCTTTAGGGTAGGCTTACATAACCAAGGTTGCCATACACATGGATAACAAAAAAAAAAGGGATTTTTATTTTGTTTCTGGAAAAAACCTTGAAAAACACATGAAATTTGACAATGTCTAGTGAAAAAAAAAACTGGAATATTTGTTAATTTGGGACATTTAACTGAAAACTTAAAATAGAAGGTCTTTGGATGGACGATAAAGTGAACTGAAGAACTAAGCATGCTGATTCAAACGTGTATTATTACTCCTTAAACAAGGATTGTGTAGATCATCCTGTTTTAAATATGAGTTACATGACTTCATACTTTGTCAGTTTGATGAAAAATAAAATTGTATTGCTCTTTTTCTTAAATACAAGCTGTCTGTAAAAATGGTAATTCCTTCTGGAAAAAAACAGAGAATGAGGGCAACTCTGATAACACGCCTGGGACACACATCCTTACATCCTTAAATCCTTTACTTGGGATACAAACACGCACCCAGTGGGGACCCTTGGCAGTGGTAAACTAGATATCCCAGTGGGGTTTAAAATTAAGTTTTAAGGTTCTATAAAAGTAAATAGGAATTATTGATAAAAATTAGATACATTTAAAAAATATCATCATCTCCATGAACTGCTTCCAGCTTGTGGTTGGGTCAATTTGGTAAAATGCCTCCATCTCCATTTGTCCTCCCTTACGCTCGTGTCCATTCTTCTCCTCTGTTTCACACACTTTCTGTTATCTGCTCCTTCCATATATTTCTGGTTTCCTTTGCAGTCTTTTTCCTACATACTTCATCTCCATATACCCGCCTCGGTGGTGTAGTTAGCTAACGTGCTAGTTGTGTTGAGCTCGACTGCCGACAACAGGGATATCGAGGTTCAAATCTCGGTCGGGTGAACTGGGGTGGTTTTTCCTAAATGGTTTTCCACTCTACCTTCACGCAAATGTGGGCTCACTTCCTCTAAATTCAACCTTCCCAATTCCTAATTCATTAGTGTAATTTAGTACCTGAATGGGTAGTAAGACGTGGTGGTAAATAATAATAATAATAATAAACTCATCTCCATAATTTTCTTTGGGATTCTTTCCGATTTCATTCTCATCAGATGAAATGAGATTTATGACGTTAAGAACCTGAACCTTTTAAAGCCCCTTTAAAATATATTTATCACACAGACAAACAAAGTAGGATCTTATTCCTCTTGATCATAGCATAATCACAAACTTTCTAGATAAGTAAAATATTATGATCATGCCAGTGTTTTTTGTTGCTGTGTCGGTAGAACTGTCACTTGGCGGTGTCGTGGATGCTGCCGATGGAGCGACTGATCCAGACCATGGCAGAGACCCCAGACAAGATTCACTCGGACTTTCGGCTGTTCCTCAGCTCAATGCCGTCCAGGTCATTCCCTGTGTCTGTGCTACAGAACTCGGTCAAGGTCACCAACGAGCCCCCTCTGGGGCTCCGGGCTAACATCCGGCGAGCCTTTACTGAGCTCGAAGAGGACTTCTTCGAGGATCACCGTAAGCATACAAACTATTCCTTCACTCATCTGAAACTTGTGAGTATACAAACTATCCCTTTACTCACCTGAAACTTGTGAGTATACAAATCATCCTTTTACTAAACGGAACTTGTGAACATACAAACCATCCTTTTACTAAACCGGAACTTGTGAACATACAAACTATCCCTTTACTCAACTGAAACTGTGAGCATACAAACTATCCCTTTACTCAACCAAAACTTGTGAGTATACAAACTATCCCTTCACTCACCTGAAACTTGTGGGAATAAAACATCCCTTTACTAAACTTAAACTTGTGAGTTTACAAACTATCCCTTCACTCGCCTGAAACTCGTGCACTTGTTTAAAGCAATGTTTTTTTTTATAAAAATGCTATTAGTGATTGATTTATCACTTATAAAAGAAACCGTGCCATCACTCGTTTGTAAAGATGTTGATAAATCACTACGAGCATGAGGTTAAACAAGCCTTAGTTCATCAAGTCATGGCTGAATACTGGATTCGATTCCACTCTAGGTGAAACTACTAATCTATTTTCACGTAACCCGCTTTGATTGTTGAATAGACTGGATCTGCCGATGAGGGGGATATTAGGTTGAGGATCTGATTGGATCAACTGAGGGTGGGGTTTTACTAATAGTTTTACACTCTCTCCCCACACAAATATGGGTACACTTCCTCTAAATTAAACCTTAATTTTTCCCGACACATTTGGGGGATTAGTACATATGCATATAACCTGAATGGGAAGTGAGGCACAGTGGCAAAGATAAAATATCTATAGCTTTTTGTTTTCATAAGTCATTAGCTTTCTTCTCCTTTTTAAAAAAAATCTCAATCTTGACAGCTGCAAGATAAACATAATAATAATAATTATTTGTCAAGACTGTATTTTTTTATATGTCTTCTAAAAGTGTCACATCAAGAGAAACTTTAGCAATGTTATGGGTAGGGATGGAACCCTTGAATTATCGAATCCCTTGAAGATATTCAAGGTTTTGAGATCTGAAAAAAATAAAAAATACTTAAAAAAAAAATATTCTTAGCTAGAATTTCTTTCATAGCTCTAATACTGGTCATGGGTGGTTCAGTCCCAACTAATTATAGGACAAACTTAACGACCAGACCCTAGACTATTAATTTATCATCTAATTGAATGTATGAATGTTAACATTCAGTTATTACTTCTACTTTCTAATATTCTGTTACCCACTTCTGTGGCAAAATGGTCTAAAGCGTCACTCTACTGATGATGATGGGGAGACCAGAGTTCAAATCTCGGTCGGGTTACTCTGGGTGGTTTTTCCTAAATGGTTTCCCACTCTCCTTTTACACATATGTGGGTAGGTTACCCCTAAAATGGTTCTTTCCTCATCTCTACACCACTAGAGTAATTATCATAAATGCATATAACCTGAACAGGTAATAAGACATGGTGATTAAAAAAATATATATTATTCTGTTATTTATTTTTGTGTTAGTCATTCTTTACAAAATTTGAGGTTCGGATTCAAAAATAAAATAAAGATTAGGATTCAAGATTCAGATTCATAAAATACTCTAATTATGAGTAAAAAAGAAACAAAAATTATGTTTCACAGCGCTGAGCGGCGACTGGAGGCGAATGGTCTTTGGAATATGCTTCTTCCACGGCGTGATCCAGGAGCGCAAGAAGTTTGGCCCCCTTGGCTGGAACATCACGTATGAGTTTAACGACAGTGACCGGGAGTGTGCGCTCAACACCATGAAGATGTTCTGCACTGGGCATGACATCCCTTGGGACGCACTGGAGTACATCACGGGTAATGGTTCTATCTGCAGTGGGGGGGAGGGGGGAAGGGTTACTTGGGTCTCTAGGTGTGACTCTTAGACACTATTTTCGAGCGTTAATAGTGGGAGGGGTTAGGTTTTGCTATGTTCGAGAAAGCTGAGGTTTTAGTTTAAAGATCCAATTAACTGAAAAATTAGATAAACGATTACTCTCGAACCATAAGTTTCATCAATTAATGGTGTTCTACATTCTTCATTTGAAAAACTCCATGGCACCAGGCCTCAATCGTGCTATACCAACCCATGGGCCGCTGTCTGCTGGCGAAGATAACTCCAAGTTCAACAGATAAAGGTTGTCATATGGTCAGCAAAATGCATTCATTGGCTGTTAATCTCAGTTTTCTAGACTGGATCCACTAACTCCTCGTTAAAGTAGCTCCTCAGTTTGCCTCACAAGGCTGAGTTAACCCCATTCCAGACCCATTGTTTCACAGGAGAGCCCAGGACCTCGGGATTAAATCCAGGAATTCTGCCCAGTCATATTAATCACTTAGCAACAGCAACATTTGGGATCAGTTTGATTTTTTTTTTAAATGTTGAGTGATTATTTCTCTATTTTGTTTAATATTTTTATATCATACTAAAACAGTTTCGATCCAACTGTTTTCTAAAATAGAATATGGAAAACTACACCATGACGCGATGTCTGGCTCGAGCTGTATCACCTACAATCTGGCAATCTTAGGAAGGACCCTTAAGAAAACACAAACATATTATTTTGTGGCCAAAATCGATAATATTTTACCATATTACTAGTGTTATTTAATAGTTATTAATAATTTCTATCAAAAGTAACAACTGCAGATCACATGATTTGATGTATGAGTATGTGAAGGTTGATTTATTAGTAACTTATCTAGCGGTCATATAAGGCTCTTTCTGTGAAAACTGGACTGAACCTAAGTTAGATGTTATCAGGGGAATAAAACAGGCTCTTAATCAATTAAATTATTACATTGGGGCATCTTAAGGGGAGATAATATTCATATTCTGATCAAAGACTTGAAATTAATATTTAATAGTTTTTTTTCTTCCTGAAACTGTGCCGGAGATGTCGGTGTTATCAGTAATTTGAGCTTATAAAAAATTGTAACATCACTCCAATTTTTTTTTATCAGACTTCTATTATCCTCCCCTCAAAAAAGATATGATTAATAAAACTTAAGTTACCTTATTCTGTGGCCGAATGTTCTAAGGCAAGTGGGTCTTTAAACTTTTTGGCACGCTGGCCACATAATATATTTTACACATTTTCGCGGGCCAAAGTAGAAAAAAAAAATTATGAATGAATGAATAATATTTATTTGGATCTTTTTGGGGATATCATTATGATATTATTCAGAAAATAAGAGAAATGTAGCAATTACAAATAAAAGGCAGTAGGGCATATTATATTTTCAAGAAACAGAAACTAATATTTACCCTGGGATAGAAATGGGAGATTAAATTCGTAACTAACAAACCATGAATTTTTGCAGAAAATCATTGGAAATGATGGAACTACTTTTTAAATTTCAAAAACCCGCCTCGGTGGCGTAGTTGGCTAACGCGCTAGTCGTGTTTATCCCGACTGCCGAGGACGGGGAGCTCGAGGTTCGAATCTCGGTCGGGTGAACTGGGGGTGGTTTTTCCTAAATGGTTTTCCACTCTCCCTCCACGCAAATGCGGGTTCACTTCCTCTATTCAACCTTTCCAATTCCTAATCCATTAGCGTAATTAGTACTTAAGCGTATAACCCGAACGGGTAGTAAGACGCGGTGCTAAATAATAAATAATAAATTTCAAAATATAGGTGAAGTGAGGTTTCAAGCTTTAGGTTCCCAATATTTATTAGATAAATTTGCTCGATAGTTGGACTTTACATATACTTCATACTTCATTCTTGAGAATTTTTGTTCACACAGATTGTTTTGCAAAAAATTGACTCAACTTTACAAGTAAATCGCTTAAAATTTGGAAACTGCTCAGGCTGCAAAGATTTATAAAATTGGCTCATAATTCCTTCTTTATACTAGTGTTTCAAAATTGCAGTCAAATGGATTTTAAAACATCCTTATTTCATCTGTTTTTTCATCAAAATCAGAAAATCATCCCCGAAATAATTTTTGCAAGTCAAAAATGAATTCTAATACAGACGAAGAAGGAAATTATGCTTCACTTTTTTCATGAAATTTTTCACAGTATGGAAAATGAACCAAGCTATGAACGTTCACCTGTTCTTCAAGTAGCATCATTTTTGCCCTGAATACCTTGACATGCGTGAATAGATCATAAATCAAATTTGTTTCAGCTTGCAGCTTAAGATTTAATTGATTCTTTGGCCGGTCCTGTCTACAAAATAAAATGCCACTTACCAAAGCCAATCAGTGTTTGATAAAAGTGATTGAGGTTGATTCTTCTCTAAGATAAATGAATCAATTTATATGTATTATAAGTAGTAAATATAATTACTTATTTTTTAAATTAAGTAGCCTGCCGGGAGACTTGAAACTACCTAAAAATCGTCCCAAGCCATTCTATTATAGGTACCGGTACAGAGAGTGAGACCAGCTGTCTCTTACACCATGGTTTGAGGTCTTTAATCATATGTTGCCTGCGACTGAAAGTGAGGGATTACAATTCAACAACATTTTAGCTTGGTCTTATGGGGGTAACCACGCATGCGGAAGGGAACTGGACATGTCACATGTACTGCGTGGTTAAGAAATAACGAAGAGAAACAATTAGTTTATTTTTTGATAAAATCTTGGCCAGTGGGCCATAGTTTGGAGACTCCTGTTCTAAGTTGTCCCTCTTGATATAGACTGGACATCAGGATTCCAATCCCAGGTGGGTGTACTAAGGGTAGTTTCTCTTTAATGGTTTTCCACTATCCCACTTTACAAGTGTGGGTACTTTTCTTTTTAAATTCAACCTTCCTAAATCCTTCCCCCAAAATTGACATAACTAACTCATATGCATAAAACCCGAATGTGTAGTGAGACGGACTGAAAAAAAAAGTGTCAATATAACTTATTGGTAAGTCGCTTAGCACAGTTTGAGAAATGCTTTAAGTGATGAAAACTGGATTTTTTTTTAACATCGCATCTTACTACCCGTTCGGGTTACATGCTGGATTAGATTCAAGAAACTATTCCTACCATGTATACTAGCATTTATTTGTACAATGGTGCTATATATCATGATGTGTATAATTAACAGGAGAGATTACATATGGAGGCCGGGTCACCGACTACTGGGATCTCCGTTGCCTCAAGACGATACTCAAGTGTTTCTTTGCTCCACACACACTTAAGTCAGGTGAGCCGTAAATTTATTGGACACAGTTTTAGGTTATATAGGGCCATGATATGAATAACACAATCATTTGTATCGACGAACATTTATATTATGCCTCTAATTTTCATTTAAAAATAGTTTTCTCTAATAATTCCAACAACACCTCACAATGGTAAAATATTTTTTATTAGCTTGCAATTTTTTTTCTGTATCCATTAAAAGTGTATACATATATATATATATACTATGCTGATGTGCTAGAAATGAAGAAGGTTGAGTTAAGAGGAAGTATGCCCGCATTTGCTTGGAAGGAGAGTGGAAAACCGTTCATGAAAAAACTCCCTCAGTACATCTGATTAGTGTTCAAACCCCAGCATTCCCATAATCAACAGTCCAGTATGTTGTGAGAGTGACACCTTCTTAGACTATTTGACCACTGAATCTGGTTTTATTTTATTAATACTAATCGGGTTAGGGAATTCATCTTTTTCAAATATTATTACATGCACCGGTGGGCACAGGCGCTGGGGGTAGGGGGGGAACAAAGGCATAGGTCTCATCTTGTCTGGCTTCACCAATGAAGAGTAGGTAGGTCAAGATTCAAATATCGGCCGTGTGTACTGAGGTGTTATTCTCGATTGATGGTGTTATATATTCTACCTTCCTCCCTCTGGACTGACTACACTATGGTTCTAGCTTATAAACTACACCATAGTGTAACCATGCTACTTTACAGTGCATACGAAGGGTACAGTCTGCTTCATAGTTTGTTTGTCTGTTCCAGGGTACATGTACTCAACGTCTCAATCATACTACTGCCCTGAGGCTCCTGGTTTACAATCTCTTGACCAGTACAGAGAGTTTATCGATCAGCTGCCTCTCATAGAGGGGCCTGACATATTCGGTATGCACGAGAACGCTAACATAGCCTTCCAGGTGAGCGACTTATGAGATCCTGAACAAACCTGCTTATTGGGGAAAATTAGAAGTTAGGCATGTGCTCTAGTTCTACCTGGGAGCTTGGAGTTAGATCTCGGGATGAGTTTACTGTGATTGCTTCCCCCCTTCCCCCTCACTACAATCTGATTTCTCACTGTCGCCAGCTAAATGTTTGTGTATCTCATTAAAACAACACTACTTTTTCTTAGCACCGCGTATTATTACCCGTTTAGATTGTACACCTATGTACTAATTACACTAATGTGTTAGGGATTAGGAAGGTTTAATTTAGTGAAAGTGCACCCACATTTGCGTAGAGAGATTGGAAAACCATTTAGGAAAAACCACCCTCAGTGCACCCGACCACAATCTCGCCGTCTTTGGCAGTTTAGACTATTGCAAAAGTAGCGCCTTAGACTATGCGGCCACCGAAGTTGATAGCAACACTCTTCTCCTCACCCGAACGGTATTGGACCTCAATCTTCTTGTCACTGGCAAATCAGGATAATCCTATGGCCTGGATGGGGTCTTCCTTAAATACATGTCACGAGAATGACGCTTTAGACCAAGCGAAAATCGATTTGGTCATAAACACAAATTTATCCCATAATGTACCCCAAAGAGGGTTTCCCTTGTAGAGTTATTTTTTTTAACACAATCTTATTTCAAATTTTGAAGTATATATTATTTTCTCTTGTAGCTTCTTCTTTTTAAATAAAGCTATTTGCTACTATGCGCATGGCTGGCGACAGAAGTCTTGGGGCCCGTTACACTCACAATTTTGAGGCCCCCTATCCTTCCACCCCGCCCCCCACTCACCCGTAAGCCATTTAAGACATGTACATGGGCGGGATCAAAAAAGCAAAAAAAAATTGTAAAACCCATTTAATATTACAATATTATAAGTACCTATTATGTATGATAACTGATACAACTATTAGTTGACTAATTTACTAACACAGCATATTATTCATGAAATAAAGTCCATTAAGCAAAAACAATTTGTAATATATAAAATGATAGAATAGTAGGAAAATGGTAGAGCACAAATAAAAGTAAAAACACTAACACATATTTACACACACTTCATTATTTCGATGCTATTATAGCATCTTCCTCAGGAAGAAGTAGTAGTTGGACTGAGTCTGGTAAAACATTCAAGGTGCGGCGCCACAGTCACTGGACTGATTTTCCAAACAATGTTTATTTATTGTCTAGGCACCACTGCGACCAGACTCGACTGGACTTGACAAAATTTGCCGACTGGAGTCAGGTCGTGTACAGTCCTTATTGGAAAACTAACCTGATTCTGTTTCCCCCACAACTCTTAACAATACTATCTCCATCACGTGAGCAGTTGTTTACATACTGTACGTCTATCATTTTCATATGTAAAATTTTATTTAAAGTACAAATTTACGCCGTCAGCGTGGCTTAGTCGTTTGTTTCACCTGCCCCGCTCCGAAGTAGTGGCGAGGCGGGATTTAAGTTAAGCCAACTTATTCAATTTATTTCTATCAGTGTCATAATACATTTGTGCCTGTGTGTGTTCTGTTAAAAAATAAAGAAAGATTATGTCCCTACCGGTCCTCGATCCGGGGCCGGAGTGTCCCTGTCCAGTCCTATGTTTGTGTAAACTGTGTTCTCCTTCCGCTTTAACCCCCCTCCATCAATAGCTGGTCCCAACAATTTGCCTATCCCTAGCCCCTTTTTCACCTAATTTTCAATTGTCTGCCCTATAAGAATGGGCAGCAATTTCCAAATTATGTTCTAACCAAAAAGTGTTTATTTTCCCCCCTTTAGAGGTTTACACCACCAGATGGGCTAAAAATGCCCGCTGGCAAAACTTTTATTTCATTTCCCACCAGGATTACGTATGATAGTATCATACGTAATCCTGGTGGAGTACTTTTTCATAAAAGCCGGCCGACGGCGAGGGCCCCCTCTGTCCAAATCTGCCCTGACCGGTCCTCGAACCGGGATAGGGCAGGTCCGAGTCCCCCCAATTTTTATCGTTTGTTTCCACTCTCCTGATGCCCCTCCTTCCATTTTATGTGTTTTCCCCTCCTTTGCTCCCTGTCCTCCCCTTTTTTCATGGTTAAACTTGCACGCGTGCCGCGTACTGCGCCAGCACTCCCGCAGGTTTAAAATAATTAATTTTTATTGTTCTCCCTTGTTTCTCAAAACCGGACGAGCAGAAATAGCCCGCCGGGGATGCTCTTTTGTTTAATTACTTTCAGTTCTTCCGATTTCTCACGCCAGGGCTACATATGGAATTGTCATAGTAGCCCTGGCAGAGTATTATTATATATTTTAGGACCGACCCCGGCGGCTCGATCGACCGGGGAATCATCTCTCAAGTTTCTTTTTTTCTATGTTTCTTCCCATTGTTTCCGTCCTTGTGTCGTCGTTCTTTGTATACGTACCCTGGGTATTAACAAGGTCAAACCGACCCATTATGTGCGGCGGGGTGGGTTTTTATTAAATTTTCCCACCCCTACCCCAAAGACCATATTAATCAGCCCGCCAGGGCGCTAAAGTAATTCTTTATGTATCTTATTAATTGTTCTGTGTATTGTTTGTTTCCGAGAGCCCCACGGGGCTGGTGTTAACTGTTCCCTATTTTGTTTCCTGTTATTACATGTTATTATTATTGAAGTTGTATAATAAAACGCTTACAAACAAAACAAAGTGTCTGTATAATCTTCTTAAAAATAAGTTCTTGAATAATAAAATTCGATTTTATAAAACTATTATAAATATCATTAATATCATCTCTTCCTATTCAATAGCACTAACGCATAGCAATCCAAAAATTCTTCATCTGAATCGGATTTAGAACTTAAATCCAATAACTGTTGCCCGGATTTCATATTTATGCTGAGAGAAATGCAGAATAAACTGAGATGTTTTAAACCACATAGTCAACTCAAGTCTGTTCACTGTGGTGCATATTTACATAGTTCGGTCATGTCTAGTCAAGTCCAATCCGGTGGCTGTGGCGCCCTACCTTTAGGACTGAGTTTAACTAAAGTCTGTTCACCGTAGGAATTGTTTTCTGAAAGGTCTTTTTCCCTACCAGAAATCCAATATATAATAGAATATTGGTAGGAAAAAAGACCTTTCAGAGAGTAATTCCTACCGTGAATGGAGTTTACCACTACTTCCTGAGGAAGATGCTATAATAGCATCGAAATATTGAGGTGTGCGTAAATATGTGTTAGTGTTTTTACTTTTATTTGTGCTTTACTATTTTTCTACTATCCTATCATTTGATTTATTACAAATTAACACAGCATATAATAATTATAATAATTATAATCATAATCATCAAAATCATCATCACAATTTCACTGCAGCAAAGTCTTTAATTACATCACTAAAACGTCCTAAGGATAAGGGTCCCCTTAGCTTGGGGCCCAGGACAGCTGTCACCGTGATTATGTGCGAATACTTTTTGTCAAGATTTAACAAATTAATATCAAAGCTATAATTAAGAAGGTTTTATGAAGAAAAATCGATTGAGCTTTACTTTTCATGAATTCTAATAACTATCAGAGTGCTACATTCAAAGCTATTTCTGTATTTGATTCTGAATCGCCTGAAAATAGTTCCGACCAGTTCTAAAGCTTTACTCCCAATCCCTGATGCAGGATTTGAACTGACACCGACTTGCATCAAAGCTTAACCCTCTTCTTCCTCCTAAATGGCCTTTCAGACCTGGACCCTATAACACCTTCACCCTGTAGGCGGAAGGGCCAACTAGAAATAGTAACTTTTTTTCTTTTGAATATTAAGTATACAATTTACGAATTTATTAAATAACAGCTGGCAAACTATGTTCGGCAGGTAAATTCAACTGCCATGTTTTCGCCCCTTGTTGGGTTTTACAGATATATATATATATATATATATATATATATATATATATATATATATAAAAAACTATGAGCTAGGGACGAATTTAAAGGAAGTGTAACCACATTTTCGTGGAGTGAAAGTAGAAAACCATTCAGGGAAACTACTCTCAGTACACCTTACCAGGATTCAAACCAGCAGTCCAGTCTATTGCAAGAGTGACACCTTTAAACCATTCAGCCACCAAAGCAGATTGTTGTGATATATAGTTTGACATCTGTCCCTTTCCTTAGTACAAAGAGACGCAGGCTGTGATCGGTACCATCGTAGAGGTCCAGCCGCGAGAGTCTGGCGGGACGGAGGGCCGCTCCACCGATGATATCGTGTTTGACCTGGCCGACGACATCTTGCGCAAGCTTCCAGAGCTCATTGACCCCGAAAACACACTACCCCCATTGCTCAGGGTAAGAATACACCACCTATAAAATAGGATCAAGGGCTAAATGTCTCAGAAGAAGGTAAAATTTAGAGGAATTGAATAATGAGGGACCATTAACCCATTCCCTGGCGCGTCTTTAGCACAACGGTCTATGCAGGCCAGGCAGTCATTTTTATACTCATATCCAACACATATTTACTATACTAACTTATTTTCTCATTTATTGCTTGTTTCATGGTCATAGAATAGCAATGATCTGGTAGCCCCATCTATTAGTTTTAATATGAAGTATTCAGAATAGCTAAAGGTACATTGATTCATTGATAGATGGCATTACAATAACTTATTGCAATGAAACGTCAATTCATGCTCGTGCCAGGGAACGTTTGGGCAAACAAAGACGTTGTTCAATACCCGCGCCAGAAAATAGTTTAAGGGGAAAACCCACTTCACTGGCCGAATGGTCTAAGGCAGGGCTTCTTAAACTTTTTACACTCGCGACCCCTTTTCGCCCGAGAAATTTTTACGTGACCTCGGGTATATAAGGTATATAAAATAGGTACACAAATCAAACATTTACTTATAGTAAATCATAAAGAAATTTATTTTAAACCAATTCTTTGTTATACCTATTATTTTACCATTTATTAGATATGAAAGAAAATTTGCATACTAATGAGATGGATGTGTTTGTTTATTTTTACAAAGTAATTAAATCTTGGCTGAATATTTGATACTGCAGGACATCTTCAACGTTTTACGGAGTTGATTGATATTTTGATTTTATCATCTTCAATGCTGAGAACATCGCTTCGCATGGATACATAGTACAAAATGGCAGAAGTATGTTTAGGGCCATTTCAAAAATTGTTGTAAATTTTGCCCTCCTCCCAAGCCAAAATTCATTTAACTATTTCTTTTAGGATGCCCAAATTTTAAACCTGTGTCCCTTGATAGCTCGGCAAATTCTTCTTGAACTTTTAATGGCAGACGATTGACTGTTTTGATTTCAATTGAGTATGGTTTATGAACCCAACTTAAGGATAACATTTTGAAGGTAAGTATTTCTGAAATTGTGGTCCAGGGCCCAGGTACTTCAGATGATCAATTATAATTCTTACAATTAAATCTTTGGGAAGCTTATTTTCAATTATAAAACCATCTATATGGTAGCTGTAAACATTTCTAAAGAACCATTCAACACCTTATTCTTCCATATGTTAACATTTTTTAGTCAAACTTTCAATGTTATCTTTTAACATCAATTTGTTGTGTGTTCAAAACCAAGGCTATAGTGAAGTCGCGCGATGCAACACTGGTGAGTGCTGCCAGAAACACTTCGGATTCATTACCCGTTATATTTTCAATTGATTTTTGGTCGTTATACGTTCAGAAAGCTTTCACTGTTGCCAAATTTCTAGCTATCCGCACAATCAGTTACGCAACCCCACATAGGATCGCGACCCACAGTTTGAAGGCCTGATCTAAGACGTCGCTCTTGGGTTAGACTTGCCTGCTGAAGACTGTGAGATCGAGGTTCGAATCCCGGTTGAGTCTATTCAGGGTGATTTTTTCCTAAATGGTTTCCCACTCTCCCTCCATGCAAATCCAGATAGATTACCTCTAAATTATTTCCTTCTTCATCCGTACCTTATTAGACTAATTATCATATATTTTTATAACTGAGCAGGTAATAAGACCTGATGATGAAAAACTCACTAAGGGGGGAATAACAACTCAGTACATCCGCTATGGATTGAAACTCCGACCTCCATGTCACTGACTTACCAGTTGGAACAAGACTCTCATCTTCATTACCACTAAACCATATTACTATCAGTATTCGTCATTTATCAAGGTCAGGTGTTTGACTTCAAATTACATTAGAATAGACATCCACTCTCTGATTTAGATAGGAAGGACATTATCTGACAGACACCTTACTAGATTTATTTTAACTTTCTCATACATCAAGTCATGTGAACTAAATATGAAACAATTTCAAAATTTACTAAAATCCTTTTTACTAGGGATGGGAGCCTAGAATTCGGATATTCAAGATTCGAGATTCAAATCTTTAGAAAAACTATATTTTCAAGTGAAGTTTCTTTTAGGGCTCTAATACAGACCACTGGTGGTTCAGAAACAACAAAATTAAAGGACTAGTTCAATAACCAAGCTACAGACCAGTAATTAACTGTAGTAAGACGTGGTGATAAAAAAAAGTAATTTAACACTTAGCTGATGTATGAATATTACAATGAAATGATCATAAGAAAAAATGTTAGCATTAATTTATATTTGTATATTTTATTTCCTTTGAGATTTTAATTTTTTCCAAGATTCAGATTCAAATGTAAAATGAAGATTAGGATTCGTAAAATAGTGCATTCGACCCAACTCTACTTTTTATACATGCATATGTCAAGCCTTGTGATCTACAGCTGTCACTTTTGATGTATATTAACAATACCAATAACAATGACAATTTAATAAATTGTTATCAATGTTGACCGCAAAAAAAGTTTGTATTTTTTAAAAAGTTCCTCTCTACAAGAACTGCACTTTAAAATATTGTACACACTGTGCTCTAGTTGGACAGCAAAGGTCGGCTCCCGTCTCTGAGCACAGTGGTTCTACAGGAGGCGGACCGCTACAACAAGCTGCTGGTAATCATTCACGCGTCGCTTGACAACCTCCAGAAGGCCATTAGGGGCTTCGTCGTCATGTCTGAGGCCCTTGAGGAGGTGTTCAAGGCGTGCCTCAATAACCAGGTGCCCAAAATGTGGTCCAGCGTCTCCTATCCCTCCCTCAAGAGCCTGGGGTCTTGGATCCAAGACTTGCTGCTGCGTTTGGACTTCATCGAGGTCAGTGTTATCATGTGTGCAACTTATTAGGTTCTATCACACATCATGTCAGTGGTTTCATAGTCTAAGACGCCACTCTTGCCGGTAACATGGAGATAAGTGTTAGAAGCCTAGTCAGGTGAAATGAGGGTCTTCCTTCCATCATCAATAACTGTCATTTTGGTAAAATTCCTCCATTTCACTCTGTCCTTTTACCATTCGTCTTCTTTCTCTTGCTGTTATCTGCTCCTCCCAATAGTTTTCTTCGTCTTTCTTGCAGTATTTTCCATCCAAACTTGATCTCCATCATTCTCTCCTTTTCCATCTTCATTACATGACCATACCATCTCACCCTTGCTTCCTCTACTATCTCATTTACCCCAACTTGTGCTTGAACATCTTGATTCTGGCTAGGCCTTTGCAAGAAAGATATCCCACGGGAACGAGAAACTTAAAAAAAAAAATTGTAATTTTTAAGTACCGGCAGTCCAAACTTAGCCTTCACATTTATTTCAATTAAAAAATAAATAAACAAATAGTTTGCTAGCTTATGGCGATTTGAACAGAAAGGAATAAAATGTTATAGTTTCAAATGTATGATAAATGACAAAAAATCTTAATCTATTTCAGCTATGAGTCTGAACAATATATTTAAATTTTGTGATCTTGTAGGAATTTTGAGAGGAAAGAAAAATAGTATGCCTAGTAATTTAATATCTTTATTATATTTACATTGCGAGTTATCCAAATAAAATCTAACTAATATTTTGTCTAAAGTGCTGAGTTTCGTTTCAAGTAAGGTAAAATAAAAAATAGGTCTAATACAAATCCTATAATATAGTGTATTTTTAATCAAAAATATTCTGTATGAATATAAATAAATTTTATGATTGTAAGAAAACAAAAAAAAGCATAGCATGAATTTTAGTATATACTTTCACAACTAAACTAATTTGATTTAATAAACGTGAGCAAAAGTCTTGTCCATATGAATACAAAAACTTTTCTCAACTGAGCCAATGTGTCTGGTTACCTTTCACGTTTTAGTTACTTAAATCACACATCAAAGGCGCTGTTCATATACCCAAAAATATCTGTTTTCACAAGTTATTTATATATGCTAGGGATGGGGAATAACTGCTCTTTTAGAGGAGCAATCTGATACTGCTTCACCACTGAACCTGTTCCTTTTACCTACGCCTTTTTGTCACAGTCACTACATACAAAACTTACTCCCAGCCTAATTTTTTTTTAGCGTCGCATCTGCTACCCAGTTAGGTTTATAGGCATATGCACTAATTATGCCAATGTGTTATAGATGGGGATGGTTGATTTTAGAGAAAGTGCACCCACATTTGTGCGGAATGATAGTGGAAAACCTTTACGAAAAACCCCCTACAGTGCAACTAACTGGGATCGAACCCCAACCTCCCTGTCATCGGCAGTTCAGTCTCTTGCAATAGTAACGCCAGAGACTAGGGGTCTGCAACCTTTTTTATATCGTTAGTTAAATGGGTTAAAAAAAATATTGGGCCGATTTGGAAAAAAAGAAGAGTAAA
This sequence comes from Timema podura, assembly GCA_033556935.1. Taxonomy (NCBI): domain Eukaryota; kingdom Metazoa; phylum Arthropoda; class Insecta; order Phasmatodea; family Timematidae; genus Timema; species Timema podura. Next base: position 39,252,704 of record JAVRXN010000005.1, read on the forward strand.
AAAGTTCAACTTTATATCTCTCATGTAGCAATTGGTTATTAATTCTATTTATTGAACACAATTGTTTTCTAAATATTTTGTGGGCTAGATAAAACCAGTCGGTGGGCTCTAGGTTGGGCTTGACTGATCTAACCAGTACATGGCGGTATATGGGACAAAAGTGAGTTTATTGGAATATCTCTAAAACGTGATAATTTTTTTTAAAAAAGATAGCTTGGATCATTACAAAGACATTGGTAGTCACGTGGGCCAATCACAGCCCGCCCTTGTCGGCAAGTGCCATTTTAATCGTTAGCTGTACTCTTACTATTGAAAGCTTTAACTGTTGCTGTTTTGTGCTGCCATCTATCATACAATATTGTGACGACACGGCCTTGACCGAGAGAAAACAGTAGAAGCTTGGAGAAAACAAATGGGCATACAGTAATAGGTTTAACGCTACAAACTGACCATGACAAAAAGGAATAGCTCCTTTAATCTGTCAGGAACAGGCTGTAAATGTGACGTCAGATGAGCATTGACAAAGGAGCAGGTTGTGATTTACCCATTCCTAATCTATGCTAGCACGTAGCTCAATTCAAAATAAAATTGTTGACATTCCAAATAATAAGATTAATTAAGAGATGTTTATACAAATATGTGTTGTAAAGGAGTATTTCATACATAACTTGATTTTATTTCCACGTTATCATCATTTCGCTTTAAAACTATGTTTCCTTGCCTTAAATATCACCATCAATTATTATGTAATGTGGTTATGTTTATAATGATGGTGCAGGGGAGCTGAATTGTACCTCCTCGGAAGCGACTTAGACACAAACAGGTAGTCATAAAATAAACGCTATTGAAGTTTAGGGTACACGTATACTACCTGGAATATAAGGTTAATTTAACTTTATTTAATTAATAATATTTTTAATGAAGATTAAATACAAACGTGACATTGATAGGTTGTCATTAATTGTTACTTTTTCTCAAAGTTCGGGTTCCCGCACAGGCCTATGAGGGTCAGTCCAAATGTGATTTTTTTTTATTTAAAAAAATCCAGTTTTTCTATGTCTAACATTGATTTCCTCCCAAAATATATCATGTTACACATAAAATGAAAGATCCTCTAATTAGCTTTAAAACGATGCCTTGCACAAGTCTGTAGCTCTCATAGAGTTCAAGAAAATGGCTTTTAAAGTTATTATGGGCCAGTGATTTTTTTAGTTTTTTGACCCTTAAAAAAACCAAAAACTCAAAAATGTGGGGTCGGAAATATAGGAAAAATAAAATTTAAGTTCATTTTGTGGTGAGTTACTAACATACCATAAAAGAACAATATCCATGCTATCAAGGTTTTGTGCATTGGTTGATTTGACATGGACTGACCCATTACAATATCATTCCTAATCCTATTTCACCTGGTGACAATTAGAATACTCTCCACGTTCCAGGTCTTTGCTGCGTTTATAATTATAGGTAATAAATGCACCTAAGACATCACTTGTTTGAGGGTAGTTTTCCCCACAATCCCTCAATGCAAATGCGGGCGCCTTACCTCACATTATATCTTACTCATCCCTATCCTGAACTAATAGACAGAGAAAAACAAAAAATGGTTGAGTTAAATTGGTATGCCTTTTGAATCGATACATCATCCTCTGTGTTACAGACCTGGCTTCAGCATGGCCCACCTGTCTCCTATTGGCTGTCTGGGTTCTTCTTCCCGCAAGGGTTCCTGACCGGCACCCTCCAGACCCATGCGCGCAAGTATGACCTCCCCATAGATGAGCTTATATTTGATTTCAAGATGGGCACTGTGGTTTTGGAACAAAACCTCATTCGAGCCAAGCACCTGGAGCTACAAGGAGAAGTTAGTACACATTTTGTAGATTAAATAATTCCTAATGAACTGTGGATGACCACAGACCACCCTTAGCCGATGATCCAGATATTATTGGGTAAACCCTCTTGCAGATTATATACTATCACACCCGCTTGAGACTATGACTGATTGTCAGGGTGATGACATATTTTCTTAAATAAGCAGCCATTACCTGTACATTGAGTTCCTGTTTTCATTGTTAATGAGTGAAAAGAGGAGGGGTATTCTAGGGGATAAATGGCTGTTTGGGTTAGGTAGAAGATCAGACTTGATACCATCCGATAAATATTTATATGATACATTCATTCATATCATCATCAGCTGTGTCCAGCTTCGTCGTTCTTCTCCTTTCACTTGCTTATCTACTCCTCCTATATCTTTCTAGTCTCCCTTGCGGATATTTTCCTACATACTTCATTCTCATCACATGACCATACCATCTCAGTCTTGCTTCCTCTACTCTCCCATCATCCTCATTACCCGCTTCGGTGAACACATGGTCTAATGCGCTACTCTTGCAGTAGCCTAAACTGCTGAAGACAGGGAAATTGAAGTTCGAATTTCAGTCCGGTGTACTGAGGTTGGTTTTCCACTCTCCCCCATTCAAATGCGGGTAAACTCCCTCAAAATATAATCTTTCTAATCCCTAAAATCATTAGTGTATAACCCGAACGGGTAGTAAAATGCAGTATCAAAAAGAAAAAAAATCCTCATTACATGACCATGCTACTTCAAGTATTCCTGCTATTTCCTGGATAGTTTCATTACTAGCAGCTAACATACTCCTCACAAACTCCATTTCAATCATTCTATGAATGAAGTATGATACGGCTTTAATTAAAATGAACATTTCCTTCAATATCTCATATTTGTTGCATGTGTAGGCTCTACTTACATGTACCCCAAATCTCTAAGCTAGTCATTCAGTTCAGTGTAGTTCACATAAATGTAAGTGCTAAGAAAAACATGCTTTAAACACAGGCTCCAGAACTGTACAGTGGATTGGATGCCCCACCAGATGGAGTTTTGGTTCATGGGCTGTTCCTAGACGCAGCTCGCTGGGACTTTGCTGGTGGGAAGCTTGCAGACCCCAACCCAGGTAATAGAATATTCCATCGAGGGAATGACCCAACCTGGAAGGTGTATGCTCCAACACAAGGATCGCCAACTCCAACTGGTCGATCTCTAATTGCCTGCACAGGAAAATCCCATCATTAAAAGTATATCTTTTGAATCCTTTAAACTCGCTAACGTACCATGAAATTTGAGTCTGCCCAAAGCTACCTTGATCGATAATGCTATAAGAAATCTAAATAGTTTAATTTGAGAATGTATTTTTTTTATATAAATGTGGGGAAATTAGTATTGAATATAAAATCAACATCATCAACTATTTTCAGCGCGTGGCCAGGTCAATTTAGTAAAATGCTTCTATCCTTCCACCATTCTTCTCCTCTCACTTGAACACTTTCTGTTATCCGCTCCTCCCTTCCAGTCTTTTTTCTACATACTTCATTGCTAACATTTTCTTTGGCATCCTCATTACATGCCCATACCATCTAATGTACTACCTGTACAACTTCATTCCTAATATTGTTTCTCCTCGTGACAGTTAACATGCTCCTCACAAACTTCATTCCCATGGCCTCCACTTTTCTAGTCACTCTTACATTCATTGTCCATGTTTCTGCTGCATATGCGACAATGGGTAAAAAGTACGCCCTGCACAACACCTCCTGGGCACTTCACTTACACATGTATAGAACAACTCTCTTCTTCTCATTACTGAATATAAAATGTAGAGTCAAGACCCAACCTTTGATAACCTGGCTCCAGAAAGGTTGCTGAATAGGAATCACAATTTCAAGCTTTTTTTTTTGTCTTGCATTGTGTTACAGGGGATGTGGTTTGTATGCACAGTTAGAGGAGAAGGGGATAGGGGGGAATAGAGAGTGAAAATAACCCAACAAAGAGGGCAGTGTGCAGATGGTCATTGGAATGTTAAGGTCAGCAACTGAGTGAACTAGTTGTTGAGTGGAGGAGGGTATGAAGAGTAGATAAAGGAGGAATAGAAAAAGCATCTGAAGCTGAATGTGGTTGAAATGAGTGAGACAAATTGGAGAAATGGAATTAAGAAAAGGATATACGTTACCTTGGATGGGAAATTATGAAGGAAGGAGAAATGGGGTTGAATTGTAGTGAGGCTGGAATGGGAAGTGGAGAGAATAATGAAAATGGTAATGGAAAGCTGTTATAAGTACTGCAGGTGTATCCATTTTGGTGGAGAAAGAAAAATTTGAAAGATACCTGGGTAAGGAAAGGCAAGTTATAATGGGTGACTTAAATGTCAAAGTTGGGAAGGAAATAAGAGGTATTAGGAGCTTATGAGTGGGGATAAAGAAACTCCTAGAATTGTGCACAAGAAATGGACAACAGTTGGTTTAAGAAGCTCAGGCATATACATAAGATAATGCCCTACAGCCGGATGGTGAGCAAAAATACCTAATTGACAGCGAAGAAAAGGCATGCATATTGAACTTTAACGTCCTGCCAAATTTGGGACCATAGACTATTATTCGCCGACATGAAAGGCTGGAGGAGGGGGTGCCTGATAGTGAAACAGGAAAAGAGGATAAAGAGCCAATGAACTTTCAAGCAAGAGTAAAAGGAGCACTACCAAAGGACGACATAAAGAGAGTGAAAAGGTAAAGGAAGTAGTAAATGCTAAGCGCAGAGAGCTTTTAGAGAATGGTTCACAAAATGAACAGAAGATAAGTGTAGGGAGGAAAAGAAAAATGCAAATAAGATAATAAGAGAAGGGGGAAGTGAGTTCCAAATGATGGCTGGAAAAGGAAGGATAATGGAGAGGGGTGAGGAGATAAATAAGCCATTGGAATCATATTTTGAAATTGCTGAACCCGGAGGGGGAAGTATGACATAACCTGAAAGGAGGTAGAAGAAACCTTGAAAAGGCACCAGGAGCGGAAATGGGTCTATATAATAGTAAGGACAGTGTGGAAGGAAAAGAAAGTGCCAGAGGATAGGACAAAAGATACAATATTATTAATATTCAAGAAAGTGTATAGGTGTAAAAATTACAGGGGCATAACACTGATGTGTCAATACACAAAAATATTCTGCAAAGGAGAATGATGAAAAGTGTAAAGGGAAGATGGCAATAGGAGCAACATGGGTTCAGAAAAAAAGAGGTCAACAATAGATTTAATATAAGACAGCTAATGTAAAAGAGATATGAGTTTGGAAAGGATCTAGTAATGGAATCCATGGATGTAGATAAAGCATATGCTAGGGTGGATAGCATTGAAGGAGGCTGGAGTAGCTAGAAGAGTAAGGAATATGTATGATAATAATGTGAGTGTCCTCTCACCTTCATTATTTGTATTGGTCATGAATAGAGTGGCAGGAAAACTGGCCAAGGAAAAAATGAAAGCATTGATGTTATGGAGGGATAAAGAAGAGGAAGTACAGGAACAGAATGAGTATGATGAAAAATGAAGTGAAGTGATGACAAGGCAGAGAACACAACCAAGAAAGGTGATAGAATTTAAGGCGTGTAAAGTATCTTAGAAGGGTTATTGAAGTAAAAGGGGACAGCAGGGAGAGGTTTTCTACTATCTAAAAGAGAAGTGCCATACAGAGCATACTTGGACTTCGGCTGCATGGGAATGAAGTTTTCGAGGAGCATACTAGCTGTCACCAGAAGAGATTGGGTTAAGAATGAAGATGTACAGTCCAAAATAGGGGTACATGAGATAGCATGGACATATAATGAGGATTCCAAGAAGATTAATGGATCTGAAGTATGCAGGTAAAAGACCGCAAGGGAGGAGGAAGAATGGTGGAAAGATAGAGCCATTTTTACTAAACAAACCCGGCCACAGTTCATGATGCCGATGAAGAAAGGCATCTCCTGTAGTGCCGTTAGAACATAAATAAGCTTAGTGTAATATAATATCAATTACTCTCTCTCTGGTAGGAGTGTTACACCGTCTCCGTGCCTTCTACTTAACGACCACAATTAAATAAAAGGGAGAAGGTATAATCTACATAAGGGAAAATATAAGCAGAATTAAAAATATAACAATAATATGGTTTATTCAGTATAAACGTAGATAAAGCAAAGTACAGTGGTCTCATTATATCATTCTGAATAATGCTGAAAATAATAACGTGAAGCGCAGAATGTAAACCTTCCATGTTTACATTTATTACAGGTCGTCTTTAAGAGACACAAAATTACGTAGATTATAACATCAAAAGCGAAGTTAAACTACCAAAAGTGAAGTGGAGTAAGATATCCACAAAATGAAACAAACATTAACTATTCTTGCCTGATGGGCTCCTCAAACAATTACAAGTTACAATACGAAAATTTACAATTACATAAAACATAACGCGAGAGTTTGACTTCCAGACGCTAGTCAAAATCTCCCGGGACTAACTATATCTTAGAAAAACTAAAGAATGAAATTTAGAACAAAATTAAATTATATAAAAAAAATAACAAGCTTAATTTTAATTCTACAGTCGCGTGAAATAGCAAAATACAAAAGTCCACACATTTTAACAATTTACATTTAAATTCACTCAATACAAAATTACCAATGGTGGATTTCAAACTAAACTAATAAACTAACCAACTAACCAACCACGCCTAAGTGGCGGCATATAAGTTACATTTAAGCGACTGAGATAATAAAGCAAAAAGTTAAATATTAAGCAAAACACAAAATAAAGATTTTAACACGAAAATATTATAAGTTGAAAATGAATAGAGTTCTTTATAAGTAACTGCCATAGTTACGTTCCAATTTATGATGTATGAATGTTTATCCGATCATTGTCCAGGTCGACGACAATGATCCGTCCTCGTTCGTAGATTTTAGATAGTCAAAGTTTTTAGACAATGTCAGCCTGTTTTATAGTGATTTTCGTTGCACGGAAAGAGGGGAGGTAATTTCTAGCACGCAGTTGCTAGCTGTCATCGGTCACGTAGTTACTTTGTAGGGTTGTTCCATCGGAAAATTAGAACAAGTCGGCGATCATTGGATGTTTGTGTTGTTTGGGGAAGTTCATCTGACATCCGTCAGAGGGCGGGTGGATTGTTGTCTTCTAGCGTTCTCCATGTTGTCATTCTTCAGAATCAATCTGACTAGACGGAGAATGACCACGCGTTGATTGTAGACTTTCGTTAGCTCGGCCCCATTCTTCACGTTGGCTGCGCGGTGTCGTTCAGCTTTGGTGGCGGCTAGTGATAGAAGATTTCAAAGGTAAGTTCCTGAACAAATATGAGTAATATTACAGAAGATTGTACAGCATGAAATATACTGTGACGTATTATCTTTCCGTATTAGCCTACAGGGACTACAACAGAGAAATGTACCATTGTAGGGATTCTATTTGGGTCGGAATTATTGAGCGGGTGGTATGAATTCTTGATAGTTACGTATCAACATTATAACGGGATGGATCCAATTGTAACTAACTGCAAGTTAACGTTACAAATCTCCCCCCCTTGACCAGGAGAATAAGAAGATGCAGCATCCGTCCTCAGCAAGGCGGAACATCAAAGGGCTCAAGGTTGCCTTCTTGTACATCATCTTCCCAAACAGCATGAGATGATCCATTTTTTTCAGCTCTAGATTCCATCATCTAGACAAGCAGTCGGTACCACTACGTAGACTTTACCAGAAACCAGGAGAGAAAGGAAAACAGGATGCGCAACGAAAAATCATATACAACAAGTCTGTTGTCGAGATGTAAGTGGCGTTAAGTCACACGCAACCACATGTCTAATTGTCTCTATGAACACATGAAGAATCTCTTCTTTCTTCTACGTTCAAACTCAAGTTCTCACAATAAAGTTCACAACTACAAAGTCACAAAAGTTTATCCTCAAGAAATCCTAAAAACCTATAGAAATCCTACATAGATGTATCGGAGGAGCGTCCCCCCCCTCAACACTTTTGAAGGTTCCTATTCAAAGGTTTGAGAGTTTCAAATGTTAGATCACCATAATCTCACTATATTCTATATAAGTCCATTCTCAGCACTCAATCTAGAATAGAGTGTCTCACAACATAGAATAGAGAAAGTTACGTCATAATTAAATCAAAACAACATTTGATTTCGTGATCCAAATTCCATGAAGTGGAACATCATCATAATCTATAAACTATTCACTTATTTTATAAACACATACTATCTACAAGTTCAATTACGGTTCAATACCTGTAAATAACTATACACATGGCCAACAATATATATATAACAAAACACTATATCTACAAACCACTGATATATAACATATCATAAATGGTAAACAAAATTTAAATTTTAAACATGATTTTGCTCACAGCCATGGCACAATGCCATCAAACAAAACTCAAATTAATAAGGGATGCCAAAAGATTAATTATAGGTCCCCATATACCTATAAAAATTAGGCATGATTCCACATTATTATTAAGAGTATGAATAAACCCGGTCAATATTATAATTAACAAAATGAGATTACGTTAATTGACCGTTCATTAAATGACTCAACAATAGTCAAATAATATCAAGACACCAAGTCTTACCAAAAACAGGAATACCAAAAATATCAAATACAAGTCCCCATAAACTTATAAAAAAATTTCTTGGCATCCTACATTTACCTAAGTAAATCCAAAATGGAGTAATTAAATCTGTAAGTACAATAACTTACGAACATTATCCATTAAACTATGACATTCTACGACGTCGGTATTAGTTTAAGATGGCTCACATGAGCTCTTCGCGTATCGGTCGGGTCTGTCTGGCACATCAACCTGACCGACACGGGTGATAAGAAAGATTCAACTGACCAGGGTCTATCCCATCTGGGAGAGAGCTTGGCAGATATTTATTTAAAACAAGACAACATAAAGAAACAAGCACAAGAACTACAACGGGGGAAGGGGGGCATGGAAATGCGCTTGACTCGTAAGACCCATGATTCTTACGGCGCACAACTAGTTTCCTGAACTACACTTGCTCCGGACATGTCCTAACTGTTTACAATTAAAGCAGCGAATTCCTGACAAAAACTTACTATCCAACGCTCGCGAGCCAATATGGTTCTTCTTCACAGGTTGCACACCCAACTGAGAAATCGCAGTATTATTCCTAGAACTACCACAATAACTAGGATTCGAACCCACGCCTGGATTGTCAACAATAAAAGGCGCATGATTTTCCAGAAACTCACTTTCAGACAACAAAGTACCTTCAATAAGGGAAGCTAGCTCATGTAACTCAACTATCGTACTAGGTTTAGAAGTAAATACAAAATGACGTCGAGACAAGGGCGACACATTCTCCAAAATAATATCTACTATCTGACATTCAGAAAGATCTAACCCTAAAACTTCAACGGCCTCAGAAATGGCCATGATGAAACTCCTTAACGACTCATCAGGACGTTGAAAGCGATGTACATACTGCTTACACAAACTATCTTTAGCTCTAGTAGGGACAAGACAGTCTAATATCTTACGACTAATAAGTTTCCAATTTAACCCATTAACTAACCCTTCAGAAAATAAACGAGTTAAATATCCAGAAGTTTTACCTAAACACAATGCAATAAACTCGGACTCAGAACCGATATTTAAATGACAAATCCTTTGAACCTCAATTAAAAATAAAAAAAGAGATGAGCTGTCCTGACCATCACACAGTGGTATTCGATTTACAAAATCAACGAGAATTTTACTTTGGATTTTATCACTCACCAAAACGCGTGACATTTCAATTGGATCTCCAACCCTCACCGGTACTGAATGATGATTCTCCACTCCCACTGTTGCCTGGTCTCGAGACGTATCGCTCTCCGAAAGGATTCCCACGAGAACTGCACGAAGTCTTGCTACGGTGGTTTCTGTTGAACCTTGCAGTCCACGCTTAGCAAGCTCGGAGATAAGGCTTTCTTTATTGAGTCGGTAAACATCAGATTTAGACAACACGCTCGGCTCGCCAGACACTACTCCCTCAGTCGAAGCGTCCGTAGTCAAATTGTGTTCCATTATGAAACAGAAAGAGATACAAGGTTAAACTCAGGCTATGATTTCACAACAACAACAAAAATATACCGTATAATTTTCCAACATTTTTCAGCAATGATATAGGTTATTAATTAACTAATTAAACAGGAAGATCAGTTAATTAAAAGGACAGCAGAGTGGCGCAGTGTTACACCGTCTCCGTGCCTTCTACTTAACGACCACAATTAAATAAAAGGGAGAAGGTATAATCTACATAAGGGAAAATATAAGCAGAATTAAAAATATAACAATAATATGGTTTATTCAGTATAAACGTAGATAAAGCAAAGTACAGTGGTCTCATTATATCATTCTGAATAATGCTGAAAATAATAACGTGAAGCGCAGAATGTAAACCTTCCATGTTTACATTTATTACAGGTCGTCTTTAAGAGACACAAAATTACGTAGATTATAACATCAAAAGCGAAGTTAAACTACCAAAAGTGAAGTGGAGTAAGATATCCACAAAATGAAACAAACATTAACTATTCTTGCCTGATGGGCTCCTCAAACAATTACAAGTTACAATACGAAAATTTACAATTACATAAAACATAACGCGAGAGTTTGACTTCCAGACGCTAGTCAAAATCTCCCGGGACTAACTATATCTTAGAAAAACTAAAGAATGAAATTTAGAACAAAATTAAATTATATAAAAAAAATAACAAGCTTAATTTTAATTCTACAGTCGCGTGAAATAGCAAAATACAAAAGTCCACACATTTTAACAATTTACATTTAAATTCACTCAATACAAAATTACCAATGGTGGATTTCAAACTAAACTAATAAACTAACCAACTAACCAACCACGCCTAAGTGGCGGCATATAAGTTACATTTAAGCGACTGAGATAATAAAGCAAAAAGTTAAATATTAAGCAAAACACAAAATAAAGATTTTAACACGAAAATATTATAAGTTGAAAATGAATAGAGTTCTTTATAAGTAACTGCCATAGTTACGTTCCAATTTATGATGTATGAATGTTTATCCGATCATTGTCCAGGTCGACGACAATGATCCGTCCTCGTTCGTAGATTTTAGATAGTCAAAGTTTTTAGACAATGTCAGCCTGTTTTATAGTGATTTTCGTTGCACGGAAAGAGGGGAGGTAATTTCTAGCACGCAGTTGCTAGCTGTCATCGGTCACGTAGTTACTTTGTAGGGTTGTTCCATCGGAAAATTAGAACAAGTCGGCGATCATTGGATGTTTGTGTTGTTTGGGGAAGTTCATCTGACATCCGTCAGAGGGCGGGTGGATTGTTGTCTTCTAGCGTTCTCCATGTTGTCATTCTTCAGAATCAATCTGACTAGACGGAGAATGACCACGCGTTGATTGTAGACTTTCGTTAGCTCGGCCCCATTCTTCACGTTGGCTGCGCGGTGTCGTTCAGCTTTGGTGGCGGCTAGTGATAGAAGATTTCAAAGGTAAGTTCCTGAACAAATATGAGTAATATTACAGAAGATTGTACAGCATGAAATATACTGTGACGTATTATCTTTCCGTATTAGCCTACAGGGACTACAACAGAGAAATGTACCATTGTAGGGATTCTATTTGGGTCGGAATTATTGAGCGGGTGGTATGAATTCTTGATAGTTACGTATCAACATTATAACGGGATGGATCCAATTGTAACTAACTGCAAGTTAACGTTACAGGAGGGAGGACCCAGGAAACAGCTGTGCTCCAGATGATGCTGAATTGTATCAAAAACACACAATTATGTAATTTCCGAGGGACATCAGTGGCCATAAGCGTAGCTAACTCTTATTCATTGGGGGGCACGGCTTTAACCAGTCTTTTTTTAGGCTGGGTCCCTAAATTGAGTTGTCAATTTTTTTATGTGCAGCTATTAGAAAATACAATGACTCCAATATGCTAAAAGCCAAGGAACAAAAAAAGATATTACTATTCATACTTTTTGAAGAAGAGGGTTGAAACCTCCTTTCCTTCCCACAACCCCAATAAGAAACTTATTTAGCTAATGTATTTACTGTGATCATTAATGCATAGATTCAAACGCGGGTCTTCTATTTCCAGAATAAAACCCCTCAATGTTTCTTTGCGCATATTTGATTCAGCCCACGCAATGACCTAAAACTTCTTTTCCAACAGAAGTAGCAGACCAATTAACATTTTAAAACAAATTCTGTTCATAAAGGTGTGTGCAATAACACTCAAAGTTGGTAGTTGAAAACAGCAGTGCAGAGAACACGAAAAAATGGATGGTGGTTTTCAGTTTTTATAGCAAAACAAATCAAATATTGAGTTTAATTTTCTTCACGTGATGACCTGAAATCTTTCTTAGATAAAGCTGCTATGCCTATGACATATATCCAACATGTAAAGAAAATTAAACTCTCTATAGAAATACAGATCTTTTCTTGTGTTCCCTGCATCCCAGTTGCGGGGATTCATTCAAACAACAATCCCTTGTTTCTGCAGGCGAGATGAACCCTCCTCTCCCAGTGATGATGTTCATGCCAAAGAGAATCACCGACCAGTCGGAGCTCGACAGGTACATCTGCCCTTTGTACAAGACCTCCATCCGAGCAGGCGTCCTCTCCACTACAGGCCATAGCACCAACTTTGTGGTGTCTGTGCTACTACCGACAGACAAGCAGCAGAGCTACTGGATACTTAAGGGGTCAGCCTTGCTCACTCAGATCACCGACTAAACTCTATTATTACTTTGTACCCAAGATTAAAAACAGCAAATAAAAAAAAAAATCTTTATAGAAGACTTCATGTGAATACCTGACATTTTATTTCTCATCCCATGTATAAGAGAACAAAGTCAAGTGCATTCCTATATCAAAATACACAAAGATTCTATGTAGGGAGATCTTAAGTTACCAACGCGCCTGCTGTAAGCCTAAGATGCTACCATTTTAATTCCCTGCTAGTCACCACAGTTTAGGAATCGCAGCACAGGCGCAGTTCATTACATGTGTCACTTTAATCATACCTTCCTTCCACACCGCCATATATTGAGGAACAACACCTTCCTCTCATAATCTAAGTAATTCTTTAACTGCAAGTATATTTACTATATGGCTGTGGATGCTAAAATAAAGAACTAACATTACAACACTAGATTAATTTTAAATCTTCACAGCTAAAGTAATACTGTAGATAATGTGAAGTCAACATCATAACAGTGCTAGCTCAACTTAAATGTCTCCATATCAGTATTATGATTAAGATCACTGTGCCAGCACTAATTCAAATGTTTAGACAGTGTGCTATAGTAGATAATGTGAAGTCTACACATCACAGTGCTAGCCTACATTTATAATGCCACAGTAGATAATAGGCTAGCTCAATTTAAATGTCTCTATAGCAGTATCACGATGTCAGCACTAATTCAAATGTCTAGACAGTGTGCAGAGTCAACATCACAGTGCTAGCCTACATTTATAATGCCACAGTAGATAATAGGCTAGCTCAATTTAAATGTCTCCATAGCAGTATCACGATGTCAGCACTAATTCAAATGTCTAGACAGTGTGCTATAGTAGATAATGTGAAGAGTCAATATCACAGTGCTAGCCTACATTTATAATGCCACAGTAGATAATATGCTAGTTCAGTTTAAATGTCTCTATAGCGGTATCATGATTAAGATCATTGTGTCAGCACTAATTCAAATGTTTAGACAGAGTGCTATAGTAGATAATGTGAAGAGTCAACATCACAGTGCTAGCCTACATTTATAATGCCACAGTAGATAATAGGCTAGCTCAATTTAAATGTCTCTATAGCAGTATCACGATGTCAGCACTAATTCAAATGTCTAGACAGTGTGCAGAGTCAACATCACAGTGCTAGCCTACATTTATAATGCCACAGTAGATAATAGGCTAGCTCAATTTAAATGTCTCCATAGCAGTATCACGATGTCAGCACTAATTCAAATGTTTAGACAGAGTGCTATAGTAGATAATGTGAAGAGTCAACATCACAATGCTAGCCTACATTTATAATGCCACAGTAGATAATATGCTAGTTCAGTTTAAATGTCTCTATAGCAGTATCACGATGTCAGCACTAATTCAAATGTCTAGACAGTGTGCTATAGTAGATAATGTGAAGAGTCAATATCACAGTGCTAGCCTACATTTATAATGCCACAGTAGATAATATGCTAGTTCAGTTTAAATGTCTCTATAGCGGTATCATGATTAAGATCATTGTGTCAGCACTAATTCAAATGTTTAGACAGAGTGCTATAGTAGATAATGTGAAGAGTCAACATCACAGTGCTAGCCTACATTTATAATAGGCTAGCTCAATTTAAATGTCTCTATAGCAGTATCATGATTAAGATCACTGTGCCAACACTAATTCAAATGTTTAGACAGAGTGCTAGCCTACATTTATAATGCCACAGTAGATAATAGGCTAGCTCAATTTAAATGTCTCTATAGCAGTATCACGATGTCAGCACTAATTCAAATGTCTAGACAGTGTGCTATAGTAGATAATGTGAAGAGTCAATATCACAGTGCTAGCCTACATTTATAATGTCACAGTAGATAATATGCTAGTTCAATTTAAATGTCTCTATAGCAGTATCATGATCAAGATCACTGTGCCAGCCTAATCTAAATGTTCTTGTCAGAGCACTATAGTAGATAATTTGATCAACACTGTGCTAAATTGATGCCAAATGTCAACCTAACATACTATCAGAACATCCTAATAGTTAAAGATGTGCTTAATTTACTTTCTTTCCTTTGCTCATTTGCACCTTCACACTAGACACTGGTGCAAGAGAATTTCCATCAACTTACCACTATCTAAAAAATAAATAAAGCTTGAGTTCAGTTAGTCATTACTGAGCTGCTCAAAGAGTGTTGGAATTATTTTTTTTTGCACTTCCACCCTTATAAATCTATCCTCTCAGAAAGCATTTGTTCTGATAGCTTTCTTTCACCCAATCTCACTTGCAAGCCTGCATGCTTAAACTTTTTTTTCCTCCTTAGGCAATATCTTGTAGGAGATTAAGTGCACTAAGTAAATAAATAAAAGACACCAACACATTATATGCAATGCTATTATTGAAACTTCCTCACTAAGCACCATGACTTACAACTACTCCCAAAGGAGATGAAATCAGAGTACTAAATTGTTTTCTACAATTCTAATTTCTTCCTAAAAGAGCCATCATCTCTCTCCGACAATACCTTCCAAGTCATCACTAACTGAATCCGCTGGCCAACAACTATCAGGTATAGGAGATTTGTTTGCCAATCAATTTGCATGTAATAAGACAACACAAAAAAGTTTTAAAAATATATTTAGAAGGCACATGACACTTTGATTTAACTACATATTACAATACATGGACATATACACAAATAAAACACACATTAATTAATCACTATAAATTTAATCCTAAGCTGCTTCAGGTAGGAAATGTGGGTCAAATATCTTTATTTGTACATCAACAAACAAAACTTTGGAAAATCAGTTCTAGGGCTATTCAGTATCAACCAAATGAGAGTCTTACATTATTCAGATTTACACTTATTCAAAAGTGTTCAAACAAACTATATACTAGTTTATTAAACAGAGGAAAATGTTTTGTGATCAATTGAAAACTTAAACATTAAACTACCTATTTCAACCATGCCTTTATAACAATAAATTTTACACTTTAGCTCAAAATAAGTAATCTTGCTTAAATAAGACAATCAAAGTCACTTTTTTTTTTAAAGATAGGAATCTCCAAGTTTCAACATCCAATGAAATAGGTATACAAATTTAAATCTATAAAAATAAACTAGATCTTAATGGCATATAAGACTTATTAAAATTACTGTGGCCCCAAATCGACAAATTTGTATTGCATTAAAACTTTGGTAGAGCTGTTAAGTAGGCCTATACCAATTTATACAGTCGTTTATAACAATGGTATATTAAATATAGCCCAAAATCTCTTTTCACATTATTCAGGTTGGCCACCTTATCTCAGGGGAGAAAAAACCCTTAATTTCCCCAAATATAAGTCTAATCAGGATTTGTAAGGGCGTGTTAAAGATCCAAATATTCCAATTTTAATAAAAATATTTTTCATAAACCAGTCAATAGTTTGACGAAATTAAAAAGAGATAATGATATTTCCCTTCCATAAACAGCCCGATTTTACTATTTTTTCTCGATCCATGACAAAACTCCAAAAACTCCAACATTTTCCTGATAAGTTTTCAATTGTGGCCCTCCTGAGTGTTGGTAAGAATTCTTTTATTAATATATATTTGTTAGTTATCAAAGAACATTTTAAATATAAACAGATATGTTAAGCAGACTTTAAAAAACACATATTTGGCTTAATTAGCATTCTCTGTTATTAAAATAAATTATACACAACTAAAACCATGGCAAAATAAATAAATTTAACGGTTCCAAAACGCCATAGCTTTTTGGTAATTAGCACTATGCTCATTGGATGTTGGAATAGAAGATTTCCTTGGTGGAGACTTGGACCTTGTAGGAGACAAAAGTACATTTGCAGTTTCCAAGACCTTGCCGACCCCCGTAAGGGTAGATCTTTGGGGACAGACTTGAGTTTGGGGGCAATACTCAGATTCTGTTGGCTGAGCTCTTGTTTAATCTTGGCTGTGTTGACTTGGCTCAATACTGCCTCTTTCCCGAACTTGGATTGACCTCCAAGGTCCTCTGCACTGAGCCCGAGTGGGTTTAAGCCTTCTGCCTTTGGACAGCGCTCAACTGCTGGGGAGAAAGGATACACATTATTGTTGTTCATACAGAGATTTGTACCTGTGGCCATAGATTCCTTCTCCCCACATGATATAACACCAGAGTTAGTATGTGTCCTGTTTGGTGATGGAAACTGAGAAGATTTTCTGACACCAGACTCCTTCTGCCTGACTGACCTCTCTGTCGTATTAACGCTACTTACATTGACAGCACTTAGTTTATCACCACTCAACTCTATCTCCTCGCTGATGGAAAAGTTCTTTCCGAGGAAGTGTTTGTTGGAACATTGGCAACACTGGTGGTGCTGTGTTTGGGCCGAGGACGAGGTGGCTATACTGGAGCAGTCGCTGATACCACTGTCGCTCCTCTCGCTACACAGTCTCATGCGGCCGGTCTTACTGAGGACACCCGTGTCCCCATTGCTACTAGCATGCTTGTTAAGGGGGCACTCCACACAACACTCATTAGTTAGGATGTGGGGGCTAGGATCCTCCTCCTCTCCCAGGCTGGACATGCGAGACGCTGACAAGCTGCTGCTCGATAAACTCTGCCGGGGGCTGCTGGACACAGAGCTGCCATTAGCCGTCGAGTTCCGCCGGCTAGCTGCGGATAGCGTAGCCATACGCCCCAGGGCACGGATGGCGTTTCCTGTTTTCTGCAGGTGGCCGCGGTTAGTAAAATTGATGGGAAGGGAGAAGGGGACAAACAAAAAACACACAGATCAACCATAAAACACAAAAAAAAAACCCGACAAATCTTACATTAGTATTAACTTCAAACCCAAAACTAGTACTACTTTTACAGGCTTACTAGATTATTACACAGAGCTTTAATGTAAAATCTAAGAACAAGACAAACAAATAATGATTATTTAATTATGTTGGGAGTTATTACAAAGATATTTAAAGGTTGCTACCTTGTGTTTTCCGGAATTAATTCTTACTCATTCAGGCCTTTAAAGAATGGTATAAAGGAATCGGTTGTTATAAAATCATCGTGTGTGAAGACATGTCATTGGTGTTTATATAGGACGATTTTACCTTGATAAGGAAATACATGCAATGGTTACTCAACTATTTCTGAGAATAAAATGGAGGGGGTCATGTAAGTGCATAGATAATCAGTTCGAATGTTTATGCCAAGCCAAAATATAATAATTAAAGCTTAATTGGTGACCTGGTGGTCTAGGGGTAAGGTGTCAGACTTTTGTGCTGAGGGTCCGGGGTTCAAACCTCGGTCCCGGCACAGATTTATCTGATTGCCAAACCCTTCCTTCACCTCTGACAAGACGTGTATTAATCACAACTTGTGAATGTGAGGAATGCCAGGCCTCCACCGTGGTTCGGATTCCACGTTAAACTGTAGGTCCTCCATTTCATCTCACAATCACCCTACCATTGCACATTAGCGTAAGTGCGTATAACCCAAATGGGTAGTAAGACGCGGTGCTAATAATAATAAAGCTTAATTATTTTTTTTGCACTGCATTTTACTGTACACATATGCACTCACTAATGTTTTCAAGAGGAGGAAGGTTTTTTTTTTAAATATTCCATTTTACTACCTGTTTGGGTGGTGCATCTTTGTACTAATTACCCCAATGTGTTAAGTATTAGGAAGGCTGAATTTAGAGGAATAGTAGGAACATCCTTTAGTAAAACAACCCTTATTACACCCAACCAGGCTCAAACCCTCAAGCTCCTTGTCTTTTGCAGTTATATTACAAGAGTAGCACCTTAGACCATGTGGCCTCATGGAAGCAGGCCATAAACTCAAGTTACTGTCGCAAATAAAAAATATATATAATTTTCAGGGTATTTCCTTGCTTTTTCCAGACACTACCTCTAAAGCAAAAAGTTACATCTCAGACCACTTCTAAGCTTTGCCAATAAAAACAATGAAGGCTAAATTTCTTATTTCTGTTACATTTGAATTTAATGCGATAACTTAATATGAAATATCAAACATCCGTGCAAGAAACCTTTTCTAAATATAATTCTGGTGTAAGTTTTATAATTAATCACAACATAAAATATTTTCAAGCACTAGACAATTCACAAAAAAAAATAAAAAAAATATCACCCCCCTGCAATGCACAGTGGATTATTTACTTGCAAGTCAAGACAAACACAACGCACATACTCTGTGCAAGTTAACATACCTGCCACTTTCTGCGTATGATGAACTTCTTGAGTTTATCCGTGCTGAGCTTGACGCAGCTCATGTTGTCATGGTGTTGGGCAAGCCATGCGTGTTGGAGGCATTCGCTGGCTGTCAACCTCTCCCTACAAACACCCACAAACATTTTCTATGAATGGCAGAACCTTATTTGTGCACGAAGGGGAAGGGGCGGAATTAGTAAAAAAAAAGTTCAAATTCAAGTTTAAAATAGAATTTCACTCCTTGGGCTACTAATAGGAAAGGTAAAATTTGGACAAAATGTACCCACGTTTTCATGAAGACTACACCTTGTCACTAGAAAAACCTGATATTTAGTCTGCATGTGCTAAAATTACAGATAGTGGAGTGCACTTACTCTTTACCCTTGATGAGCAAAGCCCTAATGAAATCTTTGGCTTCCTGGGAGATGGCGTCAAAGGCCTCATCGTCAAAGTCGTAGTCGGCTCGAGTTATGTTGGCAAACGTCTCCGCATCATTGTCGCCCATGAAGGGAGACAGACCAGATAATCTGAAATATAGCATTTAATTGATTGTCTCAAACATCCGCAAAATATATATTTTACTCTTAAACTTGTGCTTTCTAACAGGTAATTTGTATTTGAAGGTTATGTTTAGTCTAAATTTCATAGGAATAGTCTTATCTAATGAGTAGAAGAGATACTAGACTTACTTTAAAGTATTCATTAATTGATGTGAACTGTAACTGTAAATTTCTATAGATAATAATTATCAATACTTATAAAATGATACTATATTATAGTTGTCGACCACAAAAATATAATGTTTGTATTAAAACTTAAGCTTTGTGTATTAATTCTCACCTCTTTCAAGTCAAATTGCTCAGTAAAGTAGACAACAGAAATAAAAATATATTTTGTTGATAGCCTGGTATTGAACCAAAGGCCTTTGAATTACTGTCTAGCTGCCCAATCATGTGGACATGCCAGAAACCAGAAGATGAACCCAAATTTTTAAGAAAGCCTTCTCTCGACCACCAAAATCGATTGAAAATCACTGAAAATTTGGCATTCTAGAACTATGTCTTATTTGGTTTATTAATTATTTTTGCCACCACTTCTTACTACCTGTTCAGGTTATGATAATTACTCTAATAGTGAGGAAGGTCGATTTTCTTTTTAGAGGAAGTGTACCCACAATTGCGTGAAAAACCACCCAAAGTACACCCCACCAGGATTCAAACCACAATCTCCCTGTCATCCGCAGTCTAGTCTATTGAGAGAGTGACGCCTTAGACCAGCTCCCAAAGCAAGTAATTTATTAGTTATGAAGTTCATCTAAAAAGTTATCTTCCTATAATACTTCCTAATAGGTTACTATATACTAATTAATCTATCTTGACATTATAAACTAAACTGTCTAAGGATGTTAATATTCTTTCCCTGCCATTGTGAGTTTGCACAGACTGTACTCACAGAACATAGCAGACAACCCCACGGACCACATGTCCGACTCCACCCCTATCGGCTCATAGTTTATGATCTCAGGGGGGATGAACTCGGGGGTTCCAAACAACACCCTGACAGGGGTGCTGGGATCCAACTTCTGAGCCAAGCCGAAGTCTATCAGCTTGATCTGGTGGGAGGTTCTAGTGTAGCACATTATGTTCTCAGGCTGTGGATGGACAGAACCAAGAATTTTACAATAAGTCTATTCAGAAGAGCCTTCTTTCCATCCTATCATTTATACATCCAACAAATTTATTAATAACTCATTTTTAATAGGCCTGTGTGGGATCACAAACTTTCGTAAATATGATATAAATACAACATTTTATCTATCTACCAGGAATAAAGACAAGTATGAACAGGCAACCTCAGAATCCAAGCCTAACCATTTTTTAAAAAATCAAGAAACAGGCAATATAGTATCTAAGTGACCATGATAAACCTATAGCCATGCTGCTATATCCACTCTGTTTAACTCTCTTCTGCTGAAGAAGGGGACTGATTTACCCTGAATTTTTTTTATTTTTTATCATGAACGTTGAGGCCTACAATTTTCTGGTAAATGTGTAAGCTTTGCTCTTCTATCCTCCTTTTAATATTCAATTTAATCTTTAGTAAAAAAATTAATATAATAAAGTTACTATTATTAAGGACCATCTTATCAATGTTAAATGTTTGTATCTAATGTTTATTAACATTACTATTAATCTACTCAAGTCAAATTAAAAAAGTAGACAAATACCTGAAACTTCAGTCACTTATTTTGCAACACAGTCCAAATCTCAGCCACACACACTTCAGATGAATTCCCCAACTCCTTTTAACACTAATGTGGGTCACTTTAACTAAAACTACCCCTCATGTACATTAGAATAATAATATTAATTAATGTGTTGGTGCGATGGGGTAGTCGGGATGTTTGCCAACATGCCCTTGAAAGTAATTAATTGCAACCCCTCTCTGTGCACTATCAGTGTTTATTCCACCACCTCTTCAGCCCGTAGGTCTGAAAACCAGGACCTTGCCCCCAGATTGGTTACCTACCTTGAGGTCCAAGTGTACCACATAGTTTTCGTGCATATATTCGACACCCTCGCAGATCTGACTCATGAAGAGGATACAGTCTTTCTCGGTAAGTGTGAAGTCGTCTGCTACCACCCTCTCGAACAGTTCCCCACCAGAGATACTGGAAAACAGGAGCAGACAGATTGCTAGAAGAACACCCCTCTAAAGCTTGTGTGCTCCTGAGGTATCAGAACACACTGAATTCTATTAAACATCAAATTTACGTTTTTATGTTACTAAATTTAAGGAACAAAGTAACACATATCAGGGTACAAGGGAAAAGTGGGAGGTCATATTACACATACTTTCCAGGACAACTTTTATAGTTTGAACCCCACAAGGACCTCAGAAAATACATCATTTTTGAAATAATTTAAATATAACAGACCTCTTTCCCCCATAATCCAAAGTGAATTAGAAAGGTCTCATGATGGTCTAACAGATGGCAACACTAACTCGTGGTTAAGTTAAAATTGGATTGTATCCCCTTTTCCACCTTGAATATATTGACATGGACTTTTATAAGCCTTTGTTTCGTTCTGTATATCTTACCACATCCTCTCACTACCCCATTGGGTTATAGAATAGTTACTACTATTATTATTAGCACCGTGTCTTACTACCCGTTCGTGTTATACGCACTTACGCTAATGTGCAATGGAAGGGTGATTGTGAGATGAAATGGAGGACCTACAGTTTAACGTGGGATCCGAGCCACGGTGGAGGCCTGGCATTCCTCACATTCACAAGTTGTGATTAATACACGTCTTGTCAGAGGTGAAGGAAGGGTTTGGCAATCAGATAAATGTGTGCCGGGACCGAGGATTGAACCCCAGACCCTCAGCACAGAGGTCTGACACCTTACCCTAGACCACCAAGTCACCTGAATAGTTACTAATCACACTGATGTGATAGAGATTATGGTAAGACTATAACAACATTCACTCACTACTCCATGATCATGACGATCTCTCGGGGTCCGTCAAAGGCAGCCGCCAGCTGCAAGAGCTTTGGGTGCCTAAGGAGATTCATGATGTCCACCTCCTCTTGGACCTTCTCGCGGTCTTTGCTCTTGATGCACCTCACAAACTTTGCGGCGAACCTCTGCCCCGTGCGCCTCTCGCGCACCTTGTGGACCACGCCGTAGCGGCCCTTGCCCAGTTCCTCCAGGATGTCATACTGGCCTTTGAAGTGCTCCTCGGGTTCCAAGGTCACCACTCGGGGAGGGAAGGTGGGGGTGAAGCTCTCCTCTACTGGCGGACAACAAACGAGGTGACGGCACTTGAAGGTGTTTAGTTTGACAGTGCACCAGGATGGTAGTTCTTCATATGTGATTTTATAATGCAGATGTATTTCCTACTAATCTAACTGTCCCCTTATGTTAAATAATATACTGATTTTTTTTATGTTTAACACATGAACTAACGGCCTAGTATAGTTTAATCCAAGTTCTTTGAACAAAGTGCACCCACATTACAAATAATCACATGTGAAAAACCAACTCTAATGCACCCAGCTGAGATTCAAATATAGACTACTTAATCACATGTAAGTCAGTTTGTTACAAGCTAACCACTGTATACAAAGTGTAAATAAAAAAAGATAGAAAAAAAGAGTATCACTAAATAAGACAAATTTATTTTTATTAGCATGGAACACATAAAAGGACCTGTTGAAAGATAAAACACCTGATAATAACTAGGCTAGATTAGTTTTAAGAAATGTTCAGGATATATTCTCAACAGCTTGCTCACCTTGTTCACTGAAGATGAAAGGTTCAGACTCCTGGCCCTCCCTACTCGCCCCGTGGATATTCTCCGCACGTATCCTGAACACATAGCTCTCGCCCAGGATCAGGCCCTGGACCGTGTGAGACAAGGAATGGCATCTGGAACAGGGAGTGTGGTCGTGGAAACAAGAACACATTCAATCTGGCCATCCAAAACTAAGCATACTAAAAGAAACCACAAAGTTTTCGATGCCTACTTCTCTATCAAATCCTTATGATCATAGGCGTGACATGCCAGATGTGCTCAGGCACGCCCTGATTCTATAGAGAAGTAACTTTTAATCAAATCTTAATCGAATTATTTGTTATTTTAGTTTTAAAATACAGATTAATTAGTTGTATTAGGTAGACAATAAAAACCTAGCAATATTTCTGTTTGCTCATTATATCTCGCATATCTTAAGTCTGTATTTTTCTAGTTAACTTTAAGATGTTATTCAAAATAAACTTATAGGTTTAGTTAAGATTTTTGTTTTTTTGATGAATACAAATGATATTTCTCTCTATAATGTTTTATAAATATTTACTCCTGACTGCCCCTCACTAAGCCACATTTACAGATTTGGTCTCCCTTATTCAATTGGGGTGGGGATATTTGTATTATACAGTACATCCTAACTGACACTGACCACACCTATTTTAATGCTTTTAAGATAGTATTTTGTCTACAAAACTTACCCTTTCTGACAGTTTAAAGAGTTACTTAATCTACTTTTATGCATTCATAAAGCCAAGCAATATGTTCTAAAGATGTTACTTTGGCCAAGTCTTGTCAATGCTGGCATATTTTCATATATATTTCGTTTATAAATTCTTAAATGTTAACTCATAGCTTGATTTTCTTATAAATGTACTTTTGTAAGACCTTTTGGAAAATATCAAACATATCTTTTGTAGTCATTGATAACATATTGTTATTTTTGTTGGGAATAACTGATACAATCTAGCAAAAGTGACAGCAGAAAAAAGATAACATAATTTTATGTCAAATCACAAATCTCTAACATTAACTTGTCTTCTCGCCACCTACTCCCATTCCTGTTCTTCTGATAAACTAAGGTTGGTCTGGACCACATTCATTTAACAAACACTGAGCTGAAATAATATTTTGGCTTGCTTGCCACCTCCTCCCATTACTGTTCTTCTAGTAGCCAGATTTGAATGCAGAGTTTACCATGCATAGGGAGGCTGGATGGACCAAAACCATCTCAGGGAAAACACTCACTTGTCCGCCACCTCCTTCCACTCTTGTTCCCCTGATGATCTCATCTCCACGCTGTACCCAGTGACCATGCAGCCACCATCATAGGGCGGACTGGACCACGCGACTATCACAGATCCCTGACCACATGACGAGACAGAGGGATGACCAGCTGGGGGCTCTGGTGGGCCTGAAAATACAAAGATACACAGCGACTATAATATAGAACACCCCAATTTTATATCTGCATTCTGCCAGGTGACTACATGTGGTGGGGGGATCTGTTCCACAGATCTTATACATAAACGGTTTATTATTATTATTATTTTTAGTTGTCACCGCATCTTACTAGCCGTTCAGGTCTTACACGTAACTACTAATCCGATAACTTGTTAGGATTATGAAGATTTAAATTAGAGGAAGTTTACCCGCAATTGCGAGGAGGAAGATTGGAAAACGATTTAATAAAAACCACATTCTGTACACCCAGCCGGGATTCGACCCCCGATTTCCTTGTCATCGGCAGCTCAGTATTCTAATGCGAGGGTGACTTCTTAGACCATTCGACCACCTAAGCCATTAATTTCGACATACTTTAACATAATTATGGTAATATACTTATCCTGAAGATGAACTTCACAGGTTGACAAACCCGCCACCCCTTTGAGGCTTTAGTTCGAATCCTTGTCGAGACAGTATAGGTTACAGTATTGGATGTTCATTAGCTACAACCAATTAACACCAATTACAATAAGTTACTGTAAACACAAATTAATCGTTGGCGTTTTTGGAGAAGTTTAACAAATTTTTTTTTAGTTAAACTTTTTATGCAGTCACTAATATAATTTTAACATAGTACGAGTGACCCCCTTTTCTTCTCGCCTCTCTGATAGTCGAATTAAAACTACTAAGGTTTATAAAGTTAGCTTGAGATTAGGTCAAGAGGGAGGGTTAACTAACACCCTTCCCTCCCCTTCCCCCCCTCCCCATCTGGAAACATCACAAAATGCAGCTGTCTCAACATGAGACAAAATCTCACAAGCACAGGCGTTTCAAAGCTTGCGCTTGCTTCCTTATGTAAGATTTTAAAAAACCCGCAAGGGACGAGATATGCAGTGTTGCCAACTCTATAGTCTCTAGCGATAGTACATGGACCTGAAATGGATTGTATTTTTACCGGTAGGATACTACTTTCTGACATTATATCGATAAACCCACCGATCTTCATAAAAAAAATTATGTAAAATGTGTTACTTTATAGCAGGGCCACAGGATATTACTTTTAGAAAATATCCTAAAATTGGATTGTATAGGTGGTGAAATTATATCAAAAGTAGTATCCAGATCGTACAGTTGGCAACACTGGAGATAAGGCTATTTCTCAAACTTTCGTCAGTCGGTTAGCCTTTTTTCAGTGCCATGGCCGAAAAACCTACGTGCCCCTTCCAGCTCTTGATAAAATAATAAAAAAGGTGAAGAGGTGGGAACAAATAACTGCTATCGTGTATCCGGCTATAAAGTATAAACGGTCGTTACGAATTTTACTAGAGAGGTAATTTAAACAGTCATGATAAAGGTAAAGAAAGGTTTATAAAATTTCATGACATCACGTCAATAGCTGAGTTTAATTATTTGATTTATCAGACTTACTATTAGTGTAATATATTCTATGCTCTGGTACGTGACGCGGCTTTACCCCCATGAAACATTAAATCCTTCGCATACTCCTGAGAGTACACGTACCACAGTTTGAGAAACACTGGTATGGGAAATATAAACATTTCTTTGCGGCCAACATTGCTAACATTTTACTTTGTTATTAATATTACTTTAGAAGTATTGATAATAGCCATGAAAAGTGAAAGCTGAAAAAGCATATGACTTGACGTATGAATACGTGAAAGTAGATATAGTAACTTTTCTAGCTGCCATAATGGTTCTTCCTTGGAAAATTGGTCTGTAGTAACCGTTACGTCATTAAGGACATGATGATCCGATCGGTTCTAGATTTGATGCGCTGTCTAGTTTTATTTTCACAACTTGTGAATGTGAGGAATGCCGGGCCTCCACCGTGGTTCGGATTTCACGTTAAACTGTAGCTCCTCCATTTCATCTCATAATCACCCTACCATTACACATTAGCGTAAGTGCGTATAAACCGAACAGTTAGTAAGACATGGTGCTAATAATAATAGTGTAATTCTAGCAAACAAAATACGTGCATGGTATAAAAATGTCTAATCAAAGGGAATTAAATACACTATCAAGAGCAGTGGCTCGTTCTGATATTTTTTTAACGCATACTTTCCAAAGAGCTCTTGGCATAGCGACATTAAAGCGGTTGTCAACATCAAATTTGTAACGGGGTATTATGGTCTTACGTATTGCGTCCAAGTTAACCTCGAAACTGTGAAATAGCATCTGCGACTCTCACTTTATTAGTGCAGTCATTGCAGCAGAACATAAAACAAACGTGACGTTGACAATAAATTTATGATGGCAGGCAGTTTTAGTACCATCAGCAGGTGGAATGTGTTTTAAGACAACGTTAACTAATTGAGTCGTGACTTTTATACAGTTCACACAACACTAATACTCTGGGGGACAATTTAACCTACAGATAAAAAGATTCACTTTTTGACAGTCGTTTATTGAAAGCTACTAAATTTTCATATATTCATACGTGAAGTCATATGATACGAAACTGCCACTTTTGATATAAATTATACTAGCTACAGATAATAGTTTAGCAATGTTGACAGCATATATTTTTTTAAACATTTTATTAAAAATGTATTTCCTAGTGATGTTAATTTCAGACGATCACAGGAACCGTTCATAAAAAAAAAAGTTTTATTGGTAAAATAAAGAGAAACCTACTTTGGTGGTCGAATGGTCCAAGGAGTCACTTTCACAGTAGACAAGAATGCCGGTGACCGTGGGTTCAAGTCCCTGTCGGATGTACTGAGGGTTGTTATTAAATGGTTTTCCACACACACTCGACGCAAATTCGGATACACACTTATTCTAAACTCAACCTTCCTAGTTCCTCACGCAATGATGTTATAGTACACCCTAAACGCGTAGTAAGACGCGGTGATAAATAAAAAATAGCATAATGTGTCTTAATTGAGACCTAAATAGTGTATAGTCATTAAAATAATAGCATTCACCAATTTCACCCAACCCCCCTCCCCATTCATGACCAAAATAGTATAGACGTCCCTGAATACCATAATGAAAATCGTTGTGATTTTGTTTTAGAAGTATTTATTAACTTAGATTCGAATTGAAAATGTATCGGTTGAACAATTTTATAATTTAAACTTGTGTATACATTTATTTGTAAACGAATTCTTTTACAGATTATCTGAGTAAGATATTTAGTCCATAGCTTTATTCGCTTCGTGCTTTTGGTTCTTTAAACTTTTGAATGTACACCTCACATTATTTTGACGCGGACTTGTTTCCTCCCCACCCACATCCCTCTTTAGTTGTGAAATAATTACTAAATCAAACTTAATCTAGGCCAGCTCACCAATTGGTTTATCCTCTGTACTCGATTCAAATTCTTCCTCCATGAAGAAAATACGTAATAAAAACCACAATCCACCGACCACACAACAAAGGATGGAAAAATATCAAGGCACGTAAAACACGAAGTTAATAAACAATCATATATAGCGACATCCTCCGACGAACTCTGAAGAGAAACTGAACTTTAATAATAAAATACCCCATACCCTGCCCCTCTTTACTAGTAAGAGGAGACAAAACAAACAGCAACCGCCGACAGAGTGACGTCATTTACAATCACAGCTGTTTACACGACGATAGCAACTGATCTTGCCACGTCATGATTTACACATTTAAAAAAGAAAAGTCACCTTAGTTAGTGCGGTATTATACTGTTATATTTATTTTTATAAAAGAAAAAATATAAAATACGTGTTAGGGAGTACTTTAACACATTTCTGTCAAAGCTTATACAAAACAATGATTACAAAAATTGACTTTTTTTTTTTTGTGATTGCGATTATTGGCTAGAACAAAAAGTAAAACCTGTGAAACGGTCGTGGGTTCGACCACGAGCTACTAGACGTAGTGCAAGGGAAATAATTAATAGCTGCTTGCTAAAACGAACTGGAAATTGAGCATCCATAAACATACAAGAAAATAATGGACTGAATATTTTAAAAATTGGTTTTATAAAAGAAAATATTTTCTTACTGGATAAATAACATCGCAAGTCTAAATTTCTTCTTTTACCTCGCCATTTTATTTGATAAAACCTTATATATTATGTATATTGGAAACTTATGTAAAATATGTAGTTTATGAAAGATGTTTAGTGAATCATAAATCTTTTATAAAATAAATATGACAGAGTAATATATCTGATCCCTGTGTTAGAATATTTTCTTTGTTGTACCAACTGCAGCAACTTTTAAAAATTACGTGGTCTGGTAACAATTGAAGATGTATCATTGTGGAGTCAAAGAAAGTGATGGGCACGAATTTTACGGCTATCTATAATTTTAAATGAGAGACAAAATCGTTCGAAATTCGAACGGTTTGAATAATCGTAAGTTCGCGTCGCAGAGATAGCCTGTTCATTGAAAAATAATGTTTCCACGAAAATAAGTTTATTTTGAACCTAAACATTTCAAATCAATTAGACTAATTACCACTCAACACAATAGAAATAGGTTGCACTAGTTTAATACATAAAGTACTTTTCGGTGTTTTCGGACACTTGACAAACAAGCTCGGCAGTGGCGCTTTACACATTTCCACGGACGTTACGTAAACTATTTCCAAACATGATTTGATTATAAACCTGACGTTCGTTGAAAGCTAAGAGTTCATTTTGAAATCGACCTTCCCTTGCGAGGACTCACCGCACGCCACTGATCTCACGTTACCTTCATTTTCATCTTTTCAATGCCGCCTCCTACTCCGCGTACTAGTAAAGTCGAGAGAATAATATTATTGTGATAAAAGACTTAGAATGCAAAGTTCTGTCTCTACACACTACTAACATGCGCAAAAAAAAAAAAAAAAAGCTTAAGTCTTCAGACAATAACTGGGAACATTTTTTGTATCTAATTAAGTTTATATAATGATCCTCCGCCCACTACTTGTGTAGATTACAAAACCTACCTTCCGTTAGTAACAGTCAGTATTCACTAAGTAAACTGTCTATAAACCAAGAAACAACAAACGGTACGATTCCACATTCAATGACATTGTATATCTTCAACAATGATTTATTCTGGGCACCTCCAGACCATCTCACTGGAACTTTTTTTAAACTAAAATTAAATTTAAAAAAACCTAACTCTCCCATTGCTCTCAATTTATCCGAGATGAAGTCTATTTTGCGGGCTAGAGGAAGAAAGATTCTTTTTCGCCAACCACGAGTTTGACCTTCCCATAGAAATTCTAAGAGTCAAGAACTCAAGCTACGCCACAACTTCGTGGCTAGACTCACAAATATTGAGCATGGGGGAATTACAGGTATACTCGGATTGACATAGAAACATCCTTTTATTAAAAACTAATAGATGGCTAGTATGATTATAATAAAAGGAACGTTTACAAACATTTGTTTATTTACTGTTAACATTTTACATTTTTTTTTAGCACCGCGTCTAACTACCTGTTCAAGTTCATATGTCACTAATTAGGCTATTGAGTTTGGGATGAGGAAGGTTACCCACATTTGCGTGGAGGGAGAGTGGAAAACAATTTTGAAAAAAAAAGACTCAGTAAACCCGATAAGTATTCGAATCCCAATCTCCCTGTCATCGGCAGTCCAGTCCCAACATGAGAGTAACGACTTAAACCATGCGGCCACTAAAGCAGGTTTTTCGCTATTGTTATTATCTATGAAAAGTGAGAGTTTCCGATTACAAAACATGACAAATGAAGATTGTATTAGCAACTTTAATACCGTAACTATCAAAATATTCAAGTTACTTCCCAAGTAAATTGACAGTTAACATTAAATAAGGCCTATTACAACTCACAGCAGCCAACTTAATTGTGAGTATTTAACGTGTACTTTCTGCGAGGAATGGTTACACGACCTAAATATTACAGTTATGAAAAAGGCAAAACCCTGATTTCACCAATAATACATTTTTCAGCCATGTCGGGATTCCAAACCAGGACCCTTAGTTGCCAAGGTGTTGGGACATCTCAAGAAACACATATCTCATGGCGTATTAATATATGGAATGAGATCTAATTCCCGGTAAGGTGCTTTCCATGGCGGTCCGACTATACCACCTGCCACACGTAACGATGCTGTTTTGCTCACGTGTTGACTACAGATAATAATTAATGGCTAACAATTAGTTCAGAGACCAGCCAGCAGGGTTGGTTGAGTGGCTAGTTTGCCTTACTCTTGAGCCGGGTTTTGTCAGGTAGAATCCTGTATGTAATTTTAAATTTGTATTATTACGTGTTTTGTCTGTTCCCTTGTCCAAATTAAATCTTCCATCATGTCCTATCAGCAGATTCCCTTTTTAGATTTTGAAACTTCTATTTCTTCCCTTGGTTGAACCTACACACATTACCTTCGATTCAAAGACAAAACAATCACTTAGTTTTCTCAAAACTCCTAATCAACTACAATGACGTGGCCTTTTACACGAATAAAAATTATTTATGTTATTTTCAAAAATTTTGGAGAAAGAATAGTTTTGGTTCAACTCATCAAAAGGAAAAAAAATCCTTCTCTTAATTAACTATATATACATATAATATAAGTTTTCTTAAGGATAAGGATTGCCTTTTGATGGGTTGAACAAATTTATCCTTTCTCCTGAAATTTTGAAAATAACATAAGCCTGTTTCTCTGAATTAACTATATATATTTCAGGAGAAAGGATAAATTTGTTCAACTCATCAAAAGGAAATCCTGCCGTGGCTTTACGTACATACGTGAAAGTAGATCTAGTAACTTTCCTAGATCATATAAAGGACTTTCCTTTGAAAATTGTAGTGTGGAAATGCAGACCTACCTTCTACAGCCACGGAGGCGAAGAGGCAGTCCGTACCCAGTGGGTTTTCGACGCTAACCACGTACTTGCCGCTGTCGTCCGCCGTTATCTCCTGCAGAGTGAGACAGGCCACGCCGTATTCCGCGCTCATGTGAATGCGGCCGCTCGGAGATAGCTCATGGCCCTGAGAAACAATCAGTACACACATGGATTATACTTCTCATAATGGGGCACAATGACTGCACCGGCTCTGAGAACACTCCGGTAGATTTTATACACAAGACAGTGTAGAAACGAGCCAATTTGACTATGTACTAATTACGTTAATGTGTTAGGGATGAGTAAGGTTGAATTTAGAGTAAGTGTACCCAGATTTACGTGAACAAACCATTTAGGAAAAATTACCTTCAATACACCCGACTTGAATCCGAACACCGATCTCCCCAGTCCAGTCTATTGCGAGGATGAGATGACGCCTTAGACCAGTGTTTTCCTTCACATACCCCTAGATATTATGTTTCT
Source organism: Timema podura (assembly GCA_033556935.1). Taxonomy (NCBI): domain Eukaryota; kingdom Metazoa; phylum Arthropoda; class Insecta; order Phasmatodea; family Timematidae; genus Timema; species Timema podura. The sequence continues at coordinate 39,284,634 of JAVRXN010000005.1, forward strand.
TCAACTTTGTACCTCCCAAAGATGTTCGTGCATCATATAGTCTATAATCTACATCTAAAATAAGTAAATTGCAGTCTTATATTAGAATATATAAGTTGACCACATACTTCTCAGTGTATTGTTTCGCTTTGGAGAGGTATCTAATCCGCCGTGTATATATGTGTTGTATAATTACACACATATATGTGTATATCACGAAAGCCCCAACTCATCACCGTATCAACATTTGGTATCATAATAGTATGAATGCGCTGGAAAGCTGAGATTGCCAAGAATGTTGAGGGGCCTGCCCCATTTAACAAGAAAATGTGTAGTTATAAAAGAAAAAAAAAAAGATGAAGTAGAAAATTAAAATTTGGAAGACACGTTCCCTAAACTAACAGACATAACTAATTTGTGTGGAAGACAATTTAAATTCAGTAAGTGGTTAAAAAGAACCATTCTACCTTGAATTGTACGGTACCACGTTTTATTACTTGTTCAGTTTGTACGCTAATGAGTTAAGAACTAGTAATATTAAATTTATAGGAAGTGTACCTGAATTTGCGTGGAGGGCGAGTGGAAAAACACCCTCACTACACCCGACCGAAATTCGAACCCCAATCTCCCTGCCATTGGCAGTCTAATTTAATGAGAAACAATGCGGCCACCTAAGCAGGTTTCTTGTATTTAAAGGAGGGAAAATAACTTTTTGACGCTATAGAAACTCTAAACATGGCAAGCAGGTAGACTGCTCCAGATAACTAAATTAATTCTTCTAGGTGGGGTTCGAAGAAACGGTGGAGCCCTCAAAGTTTCAAAAACTTGTAGAAAAAATACTACTTGGTATAGTGTAAAATGGAAATATTTTAATAAAAGCAAAGGCACGAACAAAACCAGAAGATTCTGAACACATTAAATTTAAAATAGGGGGAAATGTTTAGTGCTGGGCATTTTCTAAACTGAAGTTGCAGGGGTCGCAACAAGTCTTTTTAAAATCAAGGAGTAACTAAAAGTTAATTTCAACAAGTTATATGTACGCACACACACTAAAATATGAAAAAGCGTCAAGCGATACTATATTAATAAAACCCTTGATACATTGGCAGATTAATTATATTAGAAACAATGTTTAAAGTTTTATGCTAAATCGCTTGGTAAATAATATCTTATTTACCAAGTTTATCGCTTGGTAAATAATATCTTATTTACCAAGTGATATAGCTTAGTTTTATTGAACGTCCTGAATTGAATAAACGGACTCTAAAATAAATACGTACAGAGGGAAAATGAACCAGAATTTTATAGTTAAAAATTGTTCGTTTTGTAAATTAAATAACCTAGGACGTCCTAATTTATTTATGTAACATTTGAAAGCTACTCCAAACTAAATGTGTTAAAATAGTTTCTCAACGAACCTTATAATGAAGCACAATCACAAAATGCAATACAAGCTACATACCAGTTTCGACAAAAAGACTTCAATACGTGTTACTCTCGAAAGATCTCTTTACAAACTGAGGCAACTCGAGTCTTTCACAACGAACATTCGTTTGTTTGTAGTTAATGGAGGTTCCCCACCCCGAGTCAATCTAATGGGACCATTGCTAGTAGATGACGTCAACTTGTAAACACACCAACCTTTCAACTCAGATATGTCTAGATCTCCCCCCTCCCCCAAATATGTGCCGTGGGACCAAAATGGGCCAGCCCTCGGAGCATTATTTTCAGTTCTTGAACAGGGAAAAAACCCTGTTCAAGAATAGAAAAATCCTGCCCGTACCCGGAATCGAACCAGGGGGCCTCTTCGCTTTGTAAGTAGAGAGACTCTACTTACGTTGCCAAGAGAGCGGACAAGATATGGTCATACTTTTACAGGTATTTAAGGAGTAATGGGGCATTTCTTAACATATAATAATGTCATGATTGGAATCATCTAACCATCTGCCATCATGGCTCAGTCAATAGCATGGTGTTCTGATAAGCTATAAGTCATCGGTTCAAATCTGCTTAGAGTATGTTTTATTTTTAAATTTTTGAAAACCTACCTTTTCAAATCATGCATTGTATGTATATAGGTTTTTTTATTTGTCAAAAAGCACATCTGGGAGTTGATTCTGTGTATAATTACTCATTATTTTTATTTAAAATAACTTTTTTTTTAGCAGCGCGTATTACTATCTGTTCAGGCTATACGTTTATATACTAACTATGCTAATGGTTTTTGGGATTAGAAAGGTTATATTTAAAGGAAGTGTACCCAAATTTGCGTAGAGGGAGAGGACACAATTTTGTAAAAACCACCCGGTCGAGTTTGGAACCTCGTTTTTTTTTAATCGTATTTTTTTAAAATACGTACAAGGTCCATTATCACACCTTTCTCATTTAAAATGTACGAACATTTTTTAACTAAGATTGAGCTAGATAAAGGCAAAACACTTTTTAAAACTCGTTGAAATTATACAAAACAGAATTTCAAGCCAGGTCCAACCACACAATGTTGCGAAATATCTTCTTTGCTGGTGTAAAACCTAGTATCTAACAACGAACTGCCTGGCAGTCTCCTTCGTAGCGACTATGAGTCCGTGTCACACTGTGCTACCAAATAGCGACAACTGCATTTTTCAGCTACTTCTATGTCACATTGTGTTAAGGTAGCGGCGAGTACAGCAAATCAGGTGGTTGTGTAAATTTTATTCAAACAAAATAAATACAGCACACACCGATACAACCACGTGGTGATAAATAACATCCGCTACTGCACCGCGATCCCACTGTACACTGGACGACTAGAGCCATATTTAAAGGGTAGACTTATGTGCTGAGGGTCCGGGGTTCAATCCTCGGTCCCGGCACGGATTTATCTGATTGCCAAACCCTTCCTTCACCTCTGACAAGATGTGTATTAATCACAACTTGTGAATGTGAGGAATGCCAGGCCTCCACCGTGGTTCGGATCCCACGTTAAGCTGTAGGTCCTCCATTTCATCTCACAATCACATTAGCGTAAGTGCGTATAACCCGAACGGGTAGTAAGACGCGGTGCTAATAATAATACTATCACACGACACTTTCTTGAACTAGAAATCAAGTGTTCTAGCTAGCGCCTAGATATCTATAATATAGTAGCTGGTATAATAGAAATGGGACTGGAGTATTCACACGCTGCTAGTTTGGTACTAGGTTCTAGTGCAAATATTTATGAAACGTCAGCTATTAATTTTGGGTGCAGCAGCTGCATTAATTATTATTAATCATATTGAAAATTATGAGAGGGAGCGTAGGAAAAGAATATGGACACGGGACTGGAAGGAAAGACAAAATAATGATCGCGGGATATTAAAAATGATACAATCGGAGGTTAGGTAAGATACATTCGGGATGACACATTTAGTAGATCCCTAAATTTTTATTAATTTATTTACGATGTGGTCAGAGGCCCCTAAGCCCATGGGTGTCCAATTACAGTATCCTTGATACACAAATGTTCTTTTTTAGGCCTACGCACACTTTATATTCTAAAAAAAAATAACCACCCAAGGTTGGCATGTTATCAAGTTTATTTAGATTAAAATTGGGTCTGGAACACAGTTTGTCGTTTTTAGATGACATATTTTTAATTAAATATATTGTCATATTGTGGCAATTTGGTATTGTATAAACAAGGATGTTTAGAATAATTTTTTACCAACAACAAAATCACATCCGATGACCATGTTGGCGCCATTTCTCCCATTCCTCTACACACAGTCCCAGCGCGCATTGATTGGTGGAGTTACACAGACTAGTGTCGGAACTAGTACGAAAATAGCGCCTGTTCTATCTTTACAAATAGTAAGGTAGCCAGTATCAGAAGGCAGAACCAGTATACTTTTTCTGATTCACACGACGCTAGAGGATGACGTGCTAGCTAGCACACTGGATTTCAAGTACGAGCTAGTGTCGTGTGATACGGTTATTACTGACTAGTAATTAGCGCCAAATTTGAACATGTCCAACTTCTCTAGCTACTGCCTTTTCACTCGCCGGCGAGCGCTAGTAGCCGCTATTTTTATGCCACACTAGGCTACTTACAGTAGCCCCGTGGCTTCTTTGGTGCTGACTGACAGATCACAGCTGACTTCTGACAGTCAACGTTTTGACTGTCAGAAGTGATAGCTGCTAAACACATATTTTTTGCATATTATATGGTTCGGCGTAGGGATACATAATTTGGTCTGGTAACTTTTCAAAGCCGTCAGCTCTCAGCTGTGAGCTGTCAGTCAGCACCAAAGAAGCCATGGGGCTAGTGTACTAGCCTGGACTCAAGTAGCGGCTAGTAGAGTAGCACAGTGTGATACAACCTTATAGTAGGGTCTGAAATCTTCCTGGGGAGAAAACCTCCGTGATTATAAGATCGGCCCTTAAATATAGATAATTTTAAAACATATTTAATTAATTATTTACACTGTAGCTTCTCACGAAACGCTAAACACACCTATTTGAATTTGATCAAGTGTTTTTAGACAAATAGCTCACAATTAACTAGAATATAAATGTATACATAAAAAATAAACGAATTAAAATAATAAGTTTTAGTACAAATATTTTGCGTAAATATGAAGTATACCAACATAAACCTCATCCACCTTCAAAATGGCGGGAAAATATAGTCTTATTGGTTATTAGCACCGAAAAAAACCCTTTAAACACTAGGAGTGAGAGTTTAAAATCTCCGTATTCTTATAACTTAGCATTAATCTAGATACATGTTTAAAAAACAGATATTATGTTTATTAAATTCTGTCCCATAAACTCTCGATGTATCATAATTTCTCAAAGAAAAGATTATATGCATAAAAAATACCCAAGTCTATATACTAGGACGCATAAATCAACAAGCGTGTATAATTATATTAAAAGGTTAATTCTACACCAAATATGATTAATGTTCTTAAAAGAATTCTCTAAGAAGAGAAAAATACACGTAAGATATGAGAAAAAAAACTTTTTTAGTTCTCTTGATATAATAGTACCCTCAATTTATATTTCTAGCACATTATTCGTTAAATTTATGAAAATATTACTGATTACAAAACTTAAAGCAAACTAACTCGGGTATGATAGAACTCTCAAAATAAACTTACATAATTAATAACGAGTAAATAAAACACGTTAAAACCTTGATATAATTTTTAATACAATTGTTCATAGAGCTTACAGATGAGAAAATTAAAAACAGTCTCGAAACTGTTTCATTGCCACTGATTTAGCTAATTTCCCCAACACTATATTTTTTAAATTGTAAATAACTCATTTGTGTGACGTACACAATGTAGCATAAATTATTTTTGCCCGTTATTTCGGCTGCCACCTGTTAGTCGTGTGGTGAACTATTCCTGCTGCCCTCTAGCAGACGTATGATGAAGTAGAGTCGACCTTTGAAAATCCGTCAACAGCACCCCGATGACACTCCTCACTAAGCATGTAAATGTTCTAGTTCCAGTGATCCCTGATCAGACATGAAGCGCTAGTATCTCAACATCTTATCACGCGCGCAACTCAAATATTGTAAAAAAAAGTTGAACTACTACACATTCATTACTGTTTCTAGCCTATGGCCTGGGTAAGTTTTTTATTCAAGTCATATATTTTTATACTACCGGTTGGATAGGCCTGTCATAGCTTCATATGCCTTATAATCTAACTTAAGACTAGGACAGGCACAACATCCAGTCCCCGGCCGTCATTTTATCAATGTGAAAGGGTAAGCCCATACTTTCATCAATAATAAGATAATATGAACTACTACGTATTCATTTTATGGTTTTAGGTACAGTAGCCCCATGACTTCTTTGGTGCTGACTGACAGCTCACAGCTGAGAGCTGATGGCTTTGAAAGGTTACCAGACCAAATTATGTATCCCTACGCCGAACCATATGATCTGCAAAAACATGTGTTTATCAGCTGTCACTTCTGACAGTCAAAATTTAGGTATATACCTAAATTTTGACTGTCAAAAGTCAGCTGTGAGCTGTCAGTTAGCACCAAAGAAGTCATGGAGCTACTGTAGTATGATGAGTAGAGGAAATACTTGAGATGACCAAAGAAGGAACTTATTAGTAAAATATATATTCTATATTATGATAAATTTATTGCTCATTATCTTTAAAAGCATTTAAATTTGCTTGGTTATGTAGTAATTAATATATACTTTAAATCAAATTTAGCTCGATACATTGGGGTGGGGGGTGGGGGGAGGCACTGAACTGGGTAGGGGACGAGTTTACTCAATCATTTACACTTTTTACAATAGTGGTAATATTACACTGCTTTATTTCAGCAGTATGTCTATTTAAAAATACCTATTCCTCCATTTTAAATGTCCTTATAACGTTTACTGGATTTAATATATACAGACAAATTAGTAAAAAAGTCACCATATAGGAGTAAAACACAAACTCCCTCTGATTTCATAAGATAGTTGATAAGACTGGTGCCTTACTGTTTCATACTCTAATACAGTAGTTTCCAACCAAAGGGTCGCGACCCTATTTGGGGTCATGGTGTGTTTTGAGTGTGGTCACAGGGTTTGTTGAGGCTATAGCTTTATATTTACTTTATTTATTTGTTTAATTGGATGACTATAGGAAGGTGCCAAATTCAAATTAGTAGAGATGTAAGCCGTTAAAATGATTAAAAAAATATTTGTGTTCCTTTTAGTTACACAACTCTGACTTAGATGACTGTCGCAACCCATTATTTGGGCGAGTGACATTGATACCATAGCATCCAAAATACCCGCTGGGTTGAATAATTCTCTTTAGCGAGATCTTAGTCATATTCGTGTAGTCATTATAGTAACTAAAACAAGTAGCGGTGGGCGCGCGGGCCTAGAGTCACACTCGTTTGGTTTGGTTTTTCAGTGACGCGAAGGTTGATATACACATTTTTTGCCGGGTGTACAGGGGTTGATATTTCCTAAATTGCTTCCAATTCCACCTCCAAGCAAATAAGGGTGCATTTACACTCTAAAGTCTACCTACCTAACAGCCGTAATTAAATTTGGGTAGCCGAGGGTAGTGATCAAAATGTCGTGGTGGTCCCAGGGACCAAAATTGGGGTCAAACTGTATGACAGGTTGGAAACCATTACTCTAGTATATTATATTCATAATTATATTTCTATAATTGAAATATAATACAATTTGCATAAAGTCCCTCCTCCCCCTTCCTCCAGTGTAAAGAGAATACAATATATATGTAGCATTGCCAAGCAACTTTAAATGTTTTTACAATCATTCGCTGACAATGATTGTAGTTAACGTGTTTGTTAATATAAAGATTTTTTAAGGTATTAATTACTTTCTCTGGTCCTCACATTACCTAAAGCAATAATATTAAACCTTTGTGGTCCAAACTTTTCTACAATATTTGAACTGTGCGCGTGCTAATATGCTAAGATACTAGCGTTTTTTTGGCTTCAATGTCTGATCACTGGAGTTAAAGAGTAGCCAGACTAGAACATCCTAAGCCTTGGTCAGTAGATTTTCAAACTTAAACATTAAAATTATGACTTAAGGTCCACCATTTGTAGATACAATACATGCTTTTTATAAAGTTGTTTATTTGAGAAATGTCTAAATGGAGTTCATTCCGAGTGGATGCAATGCAGTCGTCTTCCTTTATTTAGTAACGATTCTCAAAATCTCAAACAATGACTTCTCAAAACTTCTAAACAGTTTGAAATAAATCCCTTTTTATTAAATGTTCTCTCAAAAGACAAGTTAGGTAGAAGTGATATCTTAGAGAGGTTAGGATATGAGGAATATCCTAGGCCCTAGAGAATACAATATTTGAGGAGTGCCAAGATATTAGGTGTATCTGAGGTGATGCCAAGATATTAGGTGTATCTGAGGTGATGCCAAGATATTAGGTGTATCTGAGGTAATCTAAAGTATTAGAGGTATCTGAGGGGATATTAAGATATTAGGGTATTGAGGGTATGCCAATATTTAGGGGTATCTTAGGGGATGCCAAGATATTAGTGTATCTGAGGTAATCTAAAGATATTAGAGGTATCTGAGGGATATTAAGATATTAGGGGTATCTGAGGTATGCCAATATATTAGGGGTATCTTAGGGGATGCCAAGATATTAGGTATATCTGAGGGGATGCCAGGATATTAAGGGTATTTGAGGTAATCTAAAGATATTAGAGGTATCAAGGGGATACTAAGATATTAGGGGTATCTGAGGGGATGCCAATATATTAGGGGTATCTTAGGGGATGCCAAGATATTAGGGGTATCTGAGGGAATTTAAATATATTAGGGGTATCTGAGAGGATGCCAAAATATTAGGGGTATCTGAGGGGATGCCAGGATATTAAGGGTTTCTGACAGGATTCCAAGATATTTGGGGTATCTGATGGGATGCCAGGATATTAGGGGTATTTGAGGGGACGCCAAGATATTAGGGATATCTGAGGGGATGTTACGATATTAGGTATATTTGAGGGAAGCCTAAATACGAGGATTTTTGTTGCAGATTAGATTTTCAAGACCGTAAGATCGTTAAGGCCCTGTAATTGATTACAACCCGATATAATCACGTATGTTAGGACGTGTGTTTGAAATAACATGAACCCTCCCTTACTCTCCCCAGCCCCGTCCGTTGTTGAAGAAGAAATGCGACTCCGACACGTAGACAAGTTTGACAAACAGCTGTCAGACCTTAGGTTAACACAGAATCGAATCATAGGGTCAAGAGGAGGGCCGCTGACAGATTGAGGAACGAGCCAGTTTGACAATTATTGTGAAGTGTCCTGGCGCTTCAGGCGCTCGTCAATTCATGCGACATTAAGGTCATTCTACTGTTAAAATGTTATTGCACAATTTTAACAAGTGTATAACTAACTATAAGCTATAACAAGTGATCCATTTATTTACAATCATCACAGTTCACGAGCTATAAAGGGTCAAATTTGCCATTTTATGCTTTTTGCGTTCAAATGGTAAGATAAATTAATTAATTTATGGTACTGAAATATAGATAACTAGAAATTCATACGAGGTGTACTTAGAGATAAAATTTTTCTGCAGTGGCGGTTTGCGGTGGAGGGGTGAAATTGTATAGGTGGCACCTAGAGCATTATTATACTTCCAAATATAGCCTGTTGAGAGACGAGTGGGTTTTAAGAAGGGGGTAGGGAGTAAGAGGTAAGGGGAAGCGGGCACGGGGGAGAGGAAGGGGTAGATAGGAAAGTCCGACACCTTACCCCTAGACCGCCAGGTCACCTTTAAGATATTGAATCTCTATTTATAGCTGATATTTGTTAAAAAAAATTTCAAGAGACCTACAATTTTACCGTCGAATGACCTTAACAAGACAGATTATATCGTTCGCTACTGAATATCACTATTTTTTTATTTTTATTGATTGATCGTTGATGGATGACCCTATATTCGGGGGCCAAGAGGCTTGGGAATCCGATTTCTCAATACTCAGGTTCGATTCGTGGAGATACCGTTTGACATCTTAGCTAAACCAGTAGCATTCCGATTTGAAAAAAAAAAAAAAAAAACTGGAAATTTACCGTCTTTGAAAATTTTCAATTTATTTCCTTGGAAAAGCTCCAGCTATTGGAAATGAACCAATTTAATGGCGGTATCCCAAGTTTTAAAGTTCACACTTTAGTTTAATTACTTCTGAGGTTGTTAACACTAGAAATATTATCAAATGAGCTGCAATAAGGCAGTGAGAGTTGTTAAATCCTCTTCTCACACTCGCGTATCAACTACAGCGATCGGTGGTTGAATGTGTCACTAACATTGGCTCGGTTGTAGACCACATGTGTTAATACTTCAATATTATTAAACATCTCCTTTCCCTGGGATTCAATAAGATCATTAAAATAATGTTAAGTTTGGATTGAGTGTTCGATAAAAACTTTTATTGACCCACTTTGGTGGCTACACAGTCTAAGTTGTCACTCATGCAATAAACCAGACTGCTGATGACGGGGAGAGCGGGGTTAAATACGGGTTGGGTGTAGTTTTTCCTAAATGGTTTTCCATTCTCCCTTCAAGCAAATGTGTGTACATTTCATATACAATTCAACCTTCCTCATCCTTAGCACATTAACGTGGTTAGTACATAAGCGTACAACCCGAATGACTAGTAAGACGTGGTGATATAAAAACTTGAGCTCCTCCTTCCCGGTCATTCCCTCATCCCCTTGCACAGTACACTCTTTGATGGCTTTATAGCTGATTGGGCACCGTTGCTTGACTAGGAGGAATTGTAAGCAGGTGGATTGGGCACCATCGACTCGACTAGAAGAAATTGTAAGCAGGTGGATTGGGCACCATCGACTGACTAGAAGGAATTGTAAGCAGGTGGATTGGGCACTATCAACTCAACTAGAAGGAATTGTAAGCAGGTGGATTGGGCACTATCAACTCAACTAGAAGGAATTGTAAACAGGTGAATTTGGTACGGTTTACTCGACTAGAAGGAATTGTAAGCAGGTGGATTGGGCACCATCGATTCGACTAGAAGGAATTGTAAGCAGGTGGATTGGGCACCATCGACTTGACTAGAAGGAATTGTAAGCAGGTGGATTGGGCACCATCGACTCGACTAGAAGGAATTGTACGCAGGTGGATTGAGCACCATCGACTCGACTAGAAGGAATTGTAAGCAGGTGGATTGGGCACCATCGACTCGACTAGAAGGAATTGTAAGCAGGTGGATTGGGCACCATCGACTCGACTAGAAGGAATTGTAAGCAGGTGGATTGGGCACCATCGACTCGACTAGAAGGAATTGTAAGCAGGTGGATTGGGCACCATCGACTCAACTAGAAGGAATTGTAAGCAGGTGGATTGGGCACTATCAACTCAACTAGAAGGAATTGTAAACAGGTGAATTTGGTACGGTTTACTCGACTAGAAGGAATTGTAAGCAGGTAGAATTGTCACGGGTGACTTAACTTGAAGGAATTGTAAGCAGATAGAAATGGCACGGTTGACTCAACTAGAAGGATTTGTAAGCAGGTGGATTGGGCACCATCGACTCGACTAGAATGAATTGTAAGGAGGTGGATTTGGCACGGTTGACTCAACTAGAATGAATTGTAAGGAGGTGGATTTGGCACGGTTGACTCAACTAGAATGAATTGTAAGGAGGTGGATTTGGCACGGTTGACTCAACTAGAATGAATTGTAAGGAGGTGGATTTGGCACGGTTGACTCAACTAGAATGAATTGTAAGGAGGTGGATTTGGCACGGTTGACTCAACTAGAATGAATTGTAAGGAGGTGATTTGGCATGGTTGACTCAACTAGAAAGACTTGTAAACAAGTCGATTGGGCATTAGATAGTACAATATTAATTGGAAATGAATGCAAAAATCGCCAACAGAATTCAGTTCAATGTAAGCTATCCAGATAAACGTTAGCTACGGCGTACAATTTGTCCGAGGTAAAATTAATTCTAAGTGGGAGAGGGAGCAAGGTTAGGTTAAGTTAGGTTAGGTCATCTTGAAAGAGAAATCATGGTTCAAGGTAGCAGTGACCATTCCACCTTGGGAGGTAAATAATGGTAAGAGGTAGCAGTGCCCATTCCACCTTGGGAGGTAAATAATGGTGAAAGGTATCAGTGCCCATTCCACCTTGGAAGGTAAATAATGGTAAGAGGTAGCAGTGCCCATTCCACCTTGGGAGGTAAATAATGGTGAAAGGTATCAGTGCCCATTCCACCTTGGGAGGTAAATAATGGTAAGAGGTAGCAGTGCCCATTCCACCTTGGGAGGTAAATAATGGTGAAAGGTATCAGTGCCCATTCCACCTTGGAAGGTAAATAATGGTAAGAGGTAGCAGTGCCCATTCCACCTTGGGAGGTAAATAATGGTGAAAGGTATCAGTGCCCATTCCACCTTGGGAGGTAAATAATGGTAAGAGGTAGCAGTGCCCATTCCACCTTGGGAGGTAAATAATGGTGAAAGGTATCGGTGCCCATTCCACCTTGAGAGGTAAATAATGATGAAAGGTAGCGGTGCCCATTTTACCTTGGGAGGTAAATAATGGTAAGAGGTAGCAGTGCCCATTCCACCTTGGGAGGTAAATAATGGTGAAAGGTATCAGTGCCCATTCCACCTTGGAAGGTAAATAATGGTAAGAGGTAGCAGTGCCCATTCCACCTTGGGAGGTAAATAATGGTGGTAGTCTGGGGTCAAAATCAATGCCCATTTCCCTACACCCCTTTATGTATTCATGCAACAGGCTCTAGATGCCACCTTATTAAACCCAACCCCTTTACCCCTTTATTTTTTATCACCGCGTCTTATTACCTGGTCACTCTATACGTATTTATGATAATTACTTTTTTATTTAGAACCGGATCTCACTACCCGTTCGGTTTATACACCTATGTATTAATTACTCTACTGTGTTAGGGATGAGGAAAGTTAAATTTAGAGCAAGTGTACCAGCATTTGCGTGGGGAGATAATGGAAAACCGTTTAGGAAAAACCTGCCTCATTACACTCGATCCCCGATCTCCCCATCATCGGCAGTCTAGTCTAGTTCGAGAAGGACGACTTAGACCACGCAGCCACCAAAGCGGGTATTATAATTAATATAATGGGGTAAGGATGATGAAGGGGGTATTTCAGAGGTAATCTATGCGCGTTTTCTTGGAGGGAGAATGAGAAACCAACTGGGGAAAAACGCCCTTGGTAGACCCGACCGGGATTCAATCTCCCCGTACTTAGCAGGCCAGCCCAACACGAGAGTGATGCCTCAGACTATTCGGCCACAGAGTATGGTTTCACCTACTTAGTAGGTTGCAAGCCACCACTGCGGAAAATGTTCATCTCTACTTTGTACACCCCTACACTAAGCTAGGCGTGTTTGTTTGACGTTTGCAATTAATCCTGAGTGTTATTTATGGTCTCAAGTATACTTTGTAATAGATCCCGTCAACCCACTTGAGGCTGGATCTAATTGTTACCAACTTATGAGATAACTTACCACCTCTCCGAGATTTCTACAACTGTTATTGGACTGACCCAAATGTTGTCCTCTCCGGAACAATAAATATCAATTTATTTGCAAGAAAAAAAATAAAACTATGGGAGCCACAGAGAAAAATAAACCAGAGTTTAAATACTTGGGAACTGTGCTGACATATATATATATAGGAATAAAATTTAAGAGGTTACAAAACAGAATAATTCATGCATGAAATGTTTACTATTATTTCAGTTTGTTTGTTGTTAGGATATTATTAGGCATACGATAATGTGTTAAGGATGATGAAGGTTGAATCTAGAGAAAGTGTACCTTCATTTGCGTTGAGTTAGAGTGAAAAAACAATTTTTTAAATCACCCTCAGTGCCTCTCACCGGCAGTCAATTCTATTGTGAGAGTGACGCCTGTTAGACCACTCGACAAACGAATCGTGTACATACTTGAAATATATAACTTAAAATATACAAAACTATATATTATAATCCTACGCATTTCTATTTAAAGATGTGAAGCGTGGTCCCCCAATATGTGCCCTTCATCTGACCTGTAAAGTAGCAAGCTTACCTTGTTTGGTTTCACTATGGCTCAGCTTATAAGCTAGGGTCATAGTATAATATGTCAAGGTAAGACTGTTATCTTGCTTGGTTCCAATATGGGACGGTTTATAAGATATGATCATAATGTAATCTGTCAAGGTAAGACTGCTACCTTGCTTGGTTCCACTATGGGACGGTTTATAAGATAGGGCCATTGTGTAATCTGTCAAGGTAAGACTGCTACCTTGCTTGGTTCCAATATGAGAAGGCTTATAATATTGGATCATAGTGTAATCTGTCAAGGTAAGACTGTTATCTTGCTTGGTTCCAATATGAGACGGTTTTTAAGATATGGCCATAGTATAATCTGTCAAGGTCAGACTGCTATCTTGCTTGGTTCCACTGTGGGACGGTTTATAAGATAGGGTCATAGTGTAATCTGTCAAGGTAAGACTGCTACCTTGCTTGTTTCCACTGTGGTGAAGCTTATAAGATAGGGTCATAGTGTAATCTGTCAAGGTAAGACTGCTACCTTGCTTGTTTCCACTGTGGTGAAGCTTATAAGATAGGGTCATAGTGTAATCAGTCAAGGTAAGACTGCTACCTTACTTGTTTCCACTATGGTGTAGCTTATGAGATAGGGTCATAGTGTAATCAGTCAAGGTAAGACTGCTACCTTGCTTGTTTCCACTGTGGTGAAGCTTATAAGATAGGGTCATAGTGTAATCAGTCAAGGTAAGACTGCTACCTTACTTGTTTCCACTATGGTGTAGCTTATGAGATAGGGTCATAGTGTAATCAGTCATGGTAAGACTGCTACCTTGCTTGTTTCCACTGTGGTGAAGCTTATAAGATAGGGTCATAGTGTAATCAGTCAAGGTAAGACTGCTACCTTACTTGTTTCCACTATGGTGTAGCTTATGAGATAGGGTCATAGTGTAATCAGTCAAGGTAAGACTGCTACCTTGCTTGTTTCCACTATGGGACGGTTTATAAGATAGGGTCATAGTGTAATCTGTCAAGGTAAGACCTTTCAGGGTAAATAGTGTTTTCAGAGAGTAAAGTGAGGTTTTTTAGCACAGTATTCTGAGAGGGATATTTGATACTAAGAAGGATGAACAAACAGGAGAATGGATAAAGTCACATAATCTACTTGATGGTTTTATACTTCACCAAACATATTAAGGATGATTGGGGTGGGGCGGTGTATGGGTGATGACAGTTGTATACACAACATTTTAGTTGTAATACCTTAATACACAAGACCCATTGTTAGACCAATACATTGAAGAGAGGTTAGTGTTAAAATAGATTTTAAGAACGGGTGTTAGGGATTGGTTAGAGGTGTCTCACTTAGGATAGGGTTGAATGACGAGCTTACGTTCTGGCAGCCATGGGCTTTTGAGAGAGTTAGTTAGCCATTGTTTTTTGTTATAGAAAATATCAACCATTAACCTTAAGCTTGATTCACACGCTCGCCGAAAAACTAGCGTAGAACAGAAACGTGATCACGTGACGTGCTCTAAGCCAATCACAAGATTTCCGCTTAATCGGCGCGAGCTGTTCTGCTGAAGTTAAACTATTCTCTACTTTGTCCGCTCTGCTCAAGATGTTAGGCACAGGAGAACCAATCAAATCTCAGAACCAACCATTTTAAATCAGCGCGCATGCTCATTTGACAACGCATGCGCTCTACAGTGAGTCAGAAGCAAGCCGACAGCTTCGTTGGCAATTTGTGAGGAGATTTGAAATAACCCGTTGATGTAAAGCGTGTGTATCGATGTATTGGATTGGGCCACGACACAGCATTATAATTTGTAAACATCCACTGGGACAATTATCTAAAATATATGTCTATTGCGTTGCAATGTATCATGGGTCAACTTAAAGTGTGTAAATTGCTGCGCCTCTGAGGCAGATTCTGCTTTCTATTTTCAGCGAACGTGTGAATTAAGCTTTATCTCTACTTTATCCACTCTGTCTGAGATGTTCGGCACAGGAGAATCTCAGAACCAACCATCTCAAGTCAGTGCGCATGCGCTCTACAGCTAAACGAAAGCAAACAGCTTCGTTGGCCTTTACGAGGAGATTTGAAATAACCCATTAAAGTAAAACGTGTGTACTGATGTATTGGATTGTGCCACGACACATCGTTATAATTTGAAAAAAATCTGTCGGGAGAATGATCTAAAATATATGTTTATCTACCAGAAAATAAAATATGTTGATAATCAGCTGTTTTAAGTTAGCGTTGCAATGCATCATGGGTCAACATACAGCGTGTGAGTTGCTGCGCCTTTGAGGCAGATTCTGCTTTCTATTTTCGGCGAGCTTTACTTGACACGTCTTACTGATTAGTGAGGCTGGTTTTCCATTTAGGCTTCACGAAAAGATCTTTTCCCTTTATATGGGGACATTTTGGCAAAGTTATTTAAATACAGGTCCTTGAGTTGGGGATGTTGGTGTTAAGTACGGCTATCTTGAATTAACTTAATTTGAAATTCGTTTGATATGGTAGGAATGTGTGTAGATAGTGCACTGTATGTATCCAGAGTAGAAAAAAAACTGCATGAAGTAAGCGCCTTTCTCATAATAAATATCATCTTAATATCAAATTTGATAAGGAATTGTTTTTATTCGTCATCTGTACATGAGGCTTTGTTGTTATTGTTCAGTCCACGTTGTACATAAGGTCTTGTTGTTACTATTTAGTCCACGTGGTACATGAGCCCTTGTATCTTTGTATATCTCAATGGTTGTGTTGGTAACAGCGCATGGCTGGAGGAATTAGGACAGGGCGCCCGTAGAAATGTCTGGCGCCGAGAACATCTGCGGGTTTAAACTTGATTAGGTAATCGGACAAAAGGTTTTGAAACACCGGGTTACCGACTTACAAACTGGTTCAATCTAAAACAACACCATCACACACCTATAAAACATAGAAAATAATTGAAGAGGATAAGGGTGGGATGTATGTCCCATCAGCCAGACATATTCCAATCGCCCACATAGGTGATCGCGTGATCTAAGGTGTCAAGCTCGCAATAGGTTTATTGACAATGACGAGGAGGTTTAGGTTAGAATTTTGGCTGGGTCACAGAATCCTTTTACATCCGCGATCCAATTTTTAGAACGACAAATCATTCTTGAATATAGTTTTACAAAAAAACTTATTAAATTCATATAATGAGGCGTGTGATCGAGGCACGTTTGTTTCCGGTTCTTTAATGATGACGTTATTCACGTCTATGTCACAGGCACGAATATGAAACCTGAATTCCCGTATCCGAATATTATGAGCCTTATTCCTCCCCTCTTAAGCCCTTCCACGCCTTTTCTTAGTTTTTTTTTCACTTTCCCGTTATGTAATGATTTTCTAATTTCAATTAATTACAAACATTCAAAAATTTTTATGACCCACAATTTGGGAATCGCTGCCTGATTTTACCCATTTTCTTTACATGCTAGCTCTGGTGCAATTCTTATAAACTACTCTTATGAATCGTTTCTTTCTGGATTAAGTCGTTGGTAGTACCTACTTGTGGGGAAAGTGTAAAACCTCTTATAATAAAAACACCCTCAGTAGACTCAACCGATATTAGAACCCCAAAATCCCCATCATCTGCAGGTCAGTTAAGCACTAGAGGGATGCCTTAGACCGTTAACACACTATTCTAGAGTTTATGTCGTTGAAGTCTAGTACTGTCACGATCCACCCTCCTCATACTGTTTTCCTAGAAAAGAAAGCTAAAGCACTTGTCACTCACCGCTCTGAGCCACCGGACTGACGGTGAGGGGCGACCAACGTACGTGGCCTTGAGGACAACTCTGTCTCCGACGAGCGCCGTCGTGTCGGCTGGTCCCCGCAGCAGCATCGCGGGCGTCCCTCCATCATCACCTGTAGTCGCCGGTGGGGGTGACGCCGACCACGACCTGTTCGTCTCACCGTCGCTTGCCGTGGCGGCGTCGCCCCAGTCCTCCTCCATCACGCCCAGCTCCGTTGAGCACGTGACGGAGACGCTAGCGTCGTCCTGGCCTTGCGTCGTTGCGGTGGCGGTACACGTCACTTCCCCCGCGTCCCGTGCGGAGACCGGGTCAATGTGCAGGATACTGGCGTCATCTTGTCGCTCCACCTGGAACCATCGGCACTTAGTATCCACTGAGACATTTGGGGGTGAGGGGATATACTGAGAGACTGAGGGGCGAGGGGATATACTGAGACACTGAGGGGATATACTGAGACACTGAGGGGTGAGGGGATATACTGAGACACTGAGGGTCGAGGGGATATACTGAGACACTGAGGGGTAAGAGGATATACTGAGACACTGAGGGGTGAGGGGATATACTGAGACACTGAGGGGTGAGGGTATATACTGAGACACTGAGGGGTGAGGGGATATACTGAGACACTGAGGGGTGAGGGGATATACTGAGACACTGAGGGGTGAGGGTATATACTGAGACACTGAGGGGTGAGGGGATATACTGAGACACTGAGGGTCGAGGAGATATACTGAGAAACTGAGGGGTGAGGGGATATACTGAGAGACTAAGGGGCGAGGGGATATATTGAGACACTGAGGGGTGTGGCGATATACTGAGACACTGAGGAGTGAGGGGATATACTGAGACACTGAGGGGTGAGGGGATATACTGAGACACTGAGGGGTGAGGGGATATACTGAGACACTGAGGGTCGAGGGATATACTGAGACACTGAGGGTCGAGGAGATATACTGAGACACTGAGGGGTGAGGGGAAATTGAGAGACTGAGAGGGGTGAGGGGATATAATGAGAGGCTGAGTAGTGAGGGGATATACTGAGAGACTGAGGGGTGAGGGTATACACTGAGAGACTGAGTAGTGAGGGGATATACTGAGAGACTGAGGGGCGAGGGTATACACTGACTGACTGAGGGGCAAGGGGATATACTGGGAGATTGAGGGGCGAGGGAATACACTGAGAGACTGAGGGGCGAGGGTATACACTGAGAGATTGAGGGGCTAGGGGATATACTGAAAGATTGAGGGGCGAGGGGATATACTGAGAGACTGAGGGGCGAGGAGATATACTGAGAGATTGAGGGGCGAGGGGATATACTGAGACACTGAGGGGTGAGGGATATACTGAGAGACTGAGGGGTGAAGGGATATTCTGAGACACTGAGGGGTGAGGGGATATACTGAGGCACTGAGGGGCGAGGAGATATACTAAGAGATTAAGGGGAGTGGGGATATACTGAGGCACTGAGGGGCGAGGGATATACTGAGACACTGAGGGTTGAGGGATATACTGAGAGACTGAGGGGATATACTGAGAGACTGAGGGGCGAGGGGATATACTGAGGAGCGAGGATTTCACAAGAGAGGTCTGAAATATGTGTCTTGCTAATTATTTTTTCTCCCAAGATCCACGTTTTACTACCCGCCCTAAATACCCGTATGTTTACGCTAGTGGGATATGGAGGTGGAATATCGTATTCATAAGAAGTGTGCCCAAATTTATGAATGAGAGACCCGTGAGTAAAAACTACACTCATTGAACCCTGCCGAGCTTCGAACCCCACCCTCCTCGTCATCAGTAAAACAGACTGGACGAGCTTGACGTAAGGTCATTTGACAAAAGGAATTGCTAAGATTTATTGAGTTTATAATATTTTGGCGAGGAATTTAACAAATAGGGTTTTAGGGAGTTTATATTTAAAAAAAAAGATAGCAAGTAGAAATGTCTCTCAGCCTATTCCAGTAACGCTGACCAGGGCCTGTAGTTTTGAAACCTGCGAGTAGTGAGTCGCTAGCGGATTACTCGATACTAGCGACTAACTCGCCAGCCAAAACATCATGCGAGACAGGAGTAGCCTATCGAGTAGAGCAACATAAAACAAGATGGACGTGCCTTTCCCTCTTCCGTTGAAACTATCTGAGTTTGATTTTGTTGGAAGAAAAGCGCCATTGTACAAAATATACAAATAAAAGAAACAATAATAACATTGCTTTAGATGCAAAATGAAGTCCTTCAGTAAAACTTTTTTTTTTGTTAAAGTGAGATAACTTGACCTAAATAACATCATAGGTCTTATATCAGCTTGGCACAATTGGTAGCACGAGTTCCTACCGATTTAGATTCACTCGTTCAATTCTTACTGAATATAACTATCAATATTTTAAATTTGATTGTAAAAGTAGATTCCCGACTCAGAAATTGAATAAAAACTGTGTGTTTTTTAATTTTTGAGTCCTTATTAAAAAAACTTACTTGGCTGTTGAGACTATGTAGAAATGCTTAAATTAATTATTTAAAATAAATAACAAGTTATTTAAAATAATAACAATTTAAACTAAACGCTTTAAATTAACTTGAAACTGTTGTACCTGTGTACAAAATATTAGTGGGTTTTAAAAAGGGAAAAATATTATTTATTTAAAAAAGAATTTAATTGTTATCATGAAAGTGAACCCTTTATAGCCTACCATATTTACTTTAAAAAAAGTTACAAAATAAAAAATAAAACTATATTGTTAATACATTATAAAATAGTTGACAATTATTTTTATTTAGATAAAATGCAAACGTATCCAAGGATTTATTTTGGAATATCAGACTGAAGACAAACACACTATGACCTCAGCTATACTAACCATAATTTCAGCAATTTTTAAAACTATCAACTTGGTCGCAAACGAATTAATGATCTAAGAATAATCAAAACATCCAAATCGTTTTACACGGTGCACTAAAGAGAATAAATTCATTTCTTTTTGTTTACTTGTTTTTATACAATGGCGTGTTTCAATCCCATTGTTTCGAATTTTTGGTACAGCATCGGTTCTCTAATGTTGCCAGATCGAAAACTCAGTCGCTAGCTAGCGGCCTGCATTCTGCGACACACCAACTCGCAGTACGACATAAACATTTAAAAACTAACTCTTTGATATAACTGATTGCGTGTTGCGTTATCATATCTTGCAACTTCACTCGCTAGCGAGTTTTCTCGCATGTTTCAAAACTGGGAGCCTAGGTCGGTGTTTCTGGAATAGGCTGAGACAGTATTATTTGATTTTTACTTAATCTTTTGATTCACAATATTACGATATTTATGGATATATGTAAATTAGTGATATTATAATAGCATAATCTACTATTTTTTTTGGTAACATTTAAAATGTTGTATTTACTGAAAATATTATTCACTACTTTAAATGCAATAACTACTCATGGCTCTATTTTAAAATCCTCAAAATAAGACACACATGAGTTAACTAGTAAAACATTATTGAACCATCATGGACATTTATGATCGTTATTTCAAGAAAAATATTAGACTATTAGTTATTATTGAAAAATCTTGCTCTCAAGATAGTTTTGTAGTAAAACAAGCACTGATATATTTCCATTTTGGTAGCAATTTTCAAGCATTGTCAATTAATGAAAACTGCGAGGAATAATACAGGTTAAATAAATGGTACGGTGGACCGCATATTGAAATAGAGACATTTAGTTAAAACTCATAAGATTTTTTAAATGAAATAATAGTCGTTGTTGCATAAACATTCCATCAAAGCGCATAAATGAAATAATGTATACTTTTCCAGAAACATAATGAGAGAAAAAATAACATCTCTCTCCACCAAAGATCATAAAAATACATTTCCCAGACCTGAATTTAAAAAAATATATTTGCCAATATCTCAGAAACTATTGGTTTTATAAAAATATATTCCAAATAAAATCTTTTAATTTTAGCTAGTCCTTCAACTTTGCTATGAATTAGTTATTTCCTATCTCAAAGAGTTGCAGAGATATTATCAAAATTATAAATTTTCTCTTAGTAAAAAACCCTCAGAGTCATTCTCATGGGAAACTGAGAGTTACCATTTTGTTTGTAATTTTAAACAATGTCTGGATACGAATTTTGATCAAAATCGTTAAAGCGAATTTTGAGGAAATCTATTAAATCTCTTTTCACCTTAAAGTAAACTACCCTTAATTTTAGGGCTGGAGAGATAATTCCAAAACTACTCAGGAGAACCTTATGAAAACCCTAGATAATAAGTTTTAGCACGATCGGTAAAATGGTTTCGGCTCTGGTTCCCGTAACAAACAGACGAAATTAAAAAAAAAACTTTCTCGTGGGGTCATGAAACGTCAACATCCATCAAAATCTCGATTTTTTTTTCTGACAATCCTTTAGAAACCGTCGAACAGGCTACCAGACTAACCTTGAATCTGGACGATTCAGTGACCGACGCCCCAGCGACGCTCCACACGACGTCAGCGCACGCGACTCGCGCGCAGAAAGATGCTTTGCCTCCGATTCTCGCCAGCACCGGTCCGGGTCTCTTGTCGAATTGAAGATGTGTTGTAGCTGGACCGCGACGGGACAGACTCGCCTCGCTACTGCTGCCCTCTGTGAGAGAACACTCGAGTTAGTGGCGTCCGAGTGACGTCACAAATATAACTCTTGGACCTGTCTGGTGACATAACTAACAAGTACGTACTTAACCTAGTTAACCTGAGGGAACAAGTTGAAAAGGGTGAATAGTGCCATAACTGACTAACAGGGATATATTTAACCTAGTTAACTTGGGGGAACAAGTTTAGAAGGGTGAATAGTGCCAACCTAGTAATCCTGGGGGAACAAGTTTAGATGGGTGAATAGTGGTATAACTGAATAACAGGAACATATTTAACCTAGTTAACTTGGGGGCACAAACTGAGAAGGGTGAATAATGCCATAACTGACTAATAGGAACATATTTAATTTAATTAACCCCGGGGGAACAAGTTGAGAAGGATGAATAGTGCCATAAATGACTAATAGGAAAATATTTAGCCTAGTTAACCTGGGGGAACAACTTGAGAAGGGTAAATAGTGCCATAACTGACTAACAGGGACTTACTTAACCTAGTTAACTTGAGGGTACAGGTAGAGAAAAAATATCCCACGTGTAATTAGTGAAGATTGAACTATGGACCACCAAAGCTGGAGCCAGGTGTCCTGATCATTCCTCTAACTAAATGGTGGTTCAGTTCCATTGGTTATTTAAAGTTTTCTATCTTGGCCAAGATGTGTGTATTAAGACCTGGCTACAGCCTCTGAAGGCATTTGATCAAACCCCGGCTGGGAATATCTAGTGGGAATCTACCAAGAAGAATCTAAGATAAAGGGCGACAATTCACTACACTGAGGAGGAGGTCCCAAGTGGTGACAACTCGGGCATGTGGTGCACACACGCGAAGAAAGGAAGTATTGCTAAGTTGATGGTGGTTCGCGAGTGACCTTGGACGGCGAGTCTGGTGGCGGTAGTGGCGTCCCCGTGGTCGTTGAACGCCTCGCAGCGGTACTGGCCGGCGTCCTGGGGGAACACGTCAGTGAGGCGCAGGGCGACCCTGCCGTCCCCTCGGTCCACGTACCTGAAGTCCTGGCAGTCTGGGACCTCTAAGTCGTCCTTGACCCACACGACGTCCAGCGGTGGCGTCCCTGTGACATGGATAAACGGTGGGTATGAGTAGCTGTCTTACTGTCGTCTCTACTCTCCTGCGGGGTTTCCTCCTTCTAGGACCCTAAACACTGTCTTTTGTAAACAATAGTTGCTGTCCTACTGTCTTATCTACTCTACTGTAGGATTTTCTCATTCTAGGACCCAAAACACTGTCTTTTGTCATCAACAGTAGGTGTCTTACTGTCGTATCATCTCTCCTATGAGAGCTCCTCCTTCTAGGACCCTAAACACTGTCTTCTGTCATCAACAGTAGCTCTTACTGTCATATCTACTCTACTGTAGGATGTATTTTTTATATTACCCTAAATACTGTATTTTTTCATCAACAGTAGCTGTCCTACTGTTATGTCTACTCTACTGTAGGATGTATTTCTTCTAGTAGCCTAAACACTGTATTTTGTGATCAACAGTAGCTGTCGTACTGTCATGTCACCTCTACCGTAGGATGTCTTCCTTTTAGAGCCCTCAAAAGTGTCTTGTCATCAACAGTAGCTGTCGTACTGTCATGTCACCTCTACCGTAGGATGTCTTCCTTTTAGAGCCCTCAAAAGTGTCTTGTCATCAACAGTAGCTGTCGTACTGTCATGTCACCTCTACCGTAGGATGTCTTCCTTTTAGAGCCCTCAAAAGTGTCTTGTCATCAACAGTAGCTGTCGTACTGTCATGTCACCTCTACCGTAGGATGTCCTCCTTTTAGAGCCCTAAAAAGTGTCTTGTCATCAACAGTAGCTGTCGTACTGTCATGTCACCTCTACCGTAGGATGTCTTCCTTTTAGAGCCCTCAAAAGTGTCTTGTCATCAACAGTAGCTGTCGTACTGTCATGTCACCTCTACCGTAGGATGTCCTCCTTTTAGAGCCCTAAAAAGTGTCTTGTCATCAACAGTAGCTGTCGTACTGTCATGTCACCTCTACCGTAGGATGTCTTCCTTTTAGAGCCCTCAAAAGTGTCTTGTCATCAACAGTAGCTGTCGTACTGTCATGTCACCTCTACCGTAGGATGTCCTCCTTTTAGAGCCCTCAAAAGTGTCTTGTCATCAACAGTAGCTGTCTTACTATAGTGTTTCCTACAGGATGTCCTCTCACCTCGCAGCCAGACCTGTAACTCGACTGAGTGTCCTTCCAGGACCGCGGTGGTCTCGGGCAGACCCTGGACGAACTCTGGTGGTCTCCTGTCCTCGTCGCTCGGGTCAAGGGTGTCCAACACCCTCAGCTCCGCCGAGCACCTTGTGCGGCCCAACTCGTTCTCGGCGACGCACGTGTACACTCCTGCGTCTTCTTGTTGCAGGTTGTCCAGTTCCAGTCGTGCCACGCGACCGTCCCACGTGGGCGTGACACGTGCCCCTCGCACCACCAGCTCCTCATTCCTGCAGGACATGTGGTTGTTAGGAGGGTTGGGAGGTAGAGGTTGGTGCGTCGTCTCCTCGTCTGACGTGGGTTACAAGTGTTCCAGACAGTGGCGTGACGACAAGATTTGTCTTTTGGTACCAAGTCCTACCACTCGTCTGGATTATTCTCACTTTTATTATCTAATGTACCAGCATTTTCGTGGAGGGAGAAGAGGAAACAATATAGGGAAAAACCCTTAGTGCACCCAGCCGGGATTTGAACACCGACTTCCCCGTATACTGGTGAGCTAGACTAGATGAGCTTGACGTTTCCGTTTCTCCCACCAGTGCGGGCTATGCTCACATCGAACCCGCTTCAGTGGTCAAATTGTCTAAGGCATCACTCTCATATTAGACTGGGTCTGCCGATGACGGAAAGATCAGGGTTTGAATCCCGGTCACATATATTGAGGTGGCTTTTTTTTTCTCAAACAGTTCTTCACTCTCTCTCCACGCAAATTTGGTTACACTTCCTCTAAATTTATCCATCATCATCCTTAACCCATTAGTATAACAAAGTGAGTATAGCCCGGACGGGTAGTAGACCAAACAAAAAGTTAAAATACTCTGCTTCTCATATTTTTTAAAACCGACCTACCATCTGTCTTGAATTAAAATTTATATAAGGTTTACATATTCTGCGTCTCATTATCCTTCACTATCCACTATTCACATCTTTATACTATTGGGGTAGGGATGAGTAAGGAATACATTAGAATAAGTGCACCCGCATTTTATGGAAAGAGTGGGAAACCATTTGATTAAAATATCTTGGTGCTGTGGGCTGGGATTCGAACCCCTTACCGGTCCTTCCCCAATGAACCACAAACAAAACGAGACTGACACCTTTATCCACCTGCTCATTGGTGCAAGGGGATCCAGATGTATTTAGACATATATATATTTAGAATGATCAACTTTGCGTTGACCTGAGAGTTGGATTGTGCTGGGAGGGTTTATGTTTTTCTATGAGAGAGTTGGACTGAGCTGGTAAGGTTGATGTTTGTCTATGAGAGAGTTGGGCTGTGCTAGTAAAGTGTATGTTTGTCTATGAAAAGACTGGACTCTGCTGGAAAGGTTGATGTTTGTCTATGAAAGAGTCGGACTCTGCTGGTAAGGTTGATGTTTGTCTATGAAAGAGTTGGACTGTGCTGGCAAGGTTAATGTTTGTCTATGAAAGAGTCGGACTCTGCTGGTAAGGTTGATGTTTGTCTATGAGAGAGTTGGACTGAGCTGGTAAAGTGTAAGTTTGTCTATGAAAAAGTTGGACTGAGCTGGTAAGGTTGATGTTTGTTTATGAGAGAGTTGGACTCTGCTGGCAAGGTTGATGTTTGTTTATGAGAGAGTTGGACTCTGCTGGTAAGGTTGATGTTTGTTTATGAGAGAGTTGGACGATGTAGACGTCACAGCCCCCAGAACTGACCTGTACCAAGCTGGAACGGGGGCGGGCGTCCCTCTGAGGTCGCAGGCGAGGGTGACTCTGCCCCCAAGACGGGCCATGCTGCCCAGGAGGCGGCGACCGAAGGAGGGGGAAGTGCGGGGGGAGGCGCTCCATGCTCGCACCCCAAGGGCCCGCGACCCGTGACGACCTGCGACAAAACATACAAAAGTTTAACACTGCCGAAAGTTTGTGTTATACTTTTTAATACGGTATTTCACAGCGATGAATTATTAACGACAGGGGGACTGGGTGCTGTGTCTGTTCTAGAATTAATTTAGGACATAATGAATTGGTAAACATCCCCAATAAAGAAACTACTAAAATTTGGTTTGGAAAGCATTAGTGTGTTTAGTATTATTTTGGTACGAAAAAACCTTTAGAAAATACAAACCTTTTTGCTGTCAATATTGTTAACAATATTATTGCTATTATAATAATAATAATTATTATTAGTATTATTACTCTATATGTATTGATAATAAATATCAGTGGCATCTTCAGATCACGTGACTCGACCTGTGAATACGTGACTGCAGATCTAGTAGCTTTCCTAGCTGTAAGATAGGATTCTTCTCATGAAACTTGGATTGTGTTTAAATACATATTTAAATTGCTCTTTCTTCTCGCCATAATAAAAAGAAATACCTACACCATTGCTTTTATTCCTCATTTTAGATGACGATAGTATATTTCGGATTTGAAAATCAATTAGGAGATTATCTAAATCACAAAGTAAAGCTCCGACAGGAGAGAAGGGTATACTAACTAAATCAAATTTTGATTCTACCAAATCGTAACAATGTAATCAATAAATCCTCAAAACAATTAAGCGTGAATTTGAAACATAATGTTTCTTATGACTTATGTTTTTATGTACGCGATATCAAAAATTGTTTGTATGTAAACTAGAAACTAGTTTTATTTCGAGCTAACTGTCTTAAAAACAAACACATATTTTATATAGTCATCAGTAGGCGAAAGTAAAAAGTATATGTCTGGAAACATTAATTAAAAATTGTAAATATACAAACTAAAATAACAATTCTTTTACATATTTATTCATGAATCGTGTTATTTCAAACGTTCTGAAGACATTGATTTGATTTTGGGTGCGACTAGTTAAGATATATACTATTTGCATATAGACTCTTCTTTCTGCCAAATTAGTAAATATTTAGAAGCGCCGTCTCGTAAAGTGTTGACAGGGTAAACCGAGTTAGTTCCAATTTCCACATTCCAATTTTGAAATTTTAAGACTTATTTGCTTATAGGGTATGGTTCTTTTACGTGTTAGCGTATACCCGAACGGGTAGTAATACGCTGTGCTAAAATTAATTTACGTTTTACAAAAATAAATTCTAACCACACCTTGAATATTGGTATCTATTTAGAACTCTTACATTTCTAGGTTTTCATTGTTGAAATCACATTCATTCAAACATCATTCGGTTATCCGGTGAGGTATATTTACTTACACGTCAAATTTTAATTTTATTCCTCACTGCGAAGTTATTTTATCTATTAGTTTAATAAATTGTGGGCCCTCCATTTCTTAAATCAATTTTGAAGTTTTATAATAATATATTCACTATTATTTTGTTATTTTATTAACTGCTTGAAAATATTATATTTTCTAACACATTTAGAAAGCCTCTTTCTATTTTCTTAAAATTCCTAGTTCTACTTCAACATGGAGCATAAGTTTGAAAAAAAAATTCATAATATTCTAGCTATCTGCGAAATTTCTATTTTCTACAATATCGAAGGATGGTGCTTTTCATAAGTTTTGAAATTTCTTCTTATTTACCACTTCACCATTCCTCACCTTTTTTTTTAAAATTTTAAAAATATTTTGATTTTGGGTGTTATTTATACCATCTCACCAAATTTCAACTTTTAATCATACCGATAAGGGGTTGATTAATTTAGTTTTGGAAATGTACAATTCTGACCATTTTTCCGTAACCCAATTTAAATTTTAAATGGTCAAACACTTCGGTTATTTGGGTTTTTTACTCTACATTTAATAAAACATTTCAACTATCTACTTTAACGAGGAGTATTTTATATTTTTGAAAACTTTGAATGAAATGTCTTTCCATTTTCTGGACTTTTATTTTTAAATTTAAGAATGTTCAAACCTTCATTGCAGTTTGTGGTAGTCTTTACACCGGTCTGCCAAATTTCAATCTTATACCACACTGATAAGTAGTTTATTCTTTTAGTTTTGAAAATTTCGAGGCCTCCTCATTTCACCAACCCCCCACTTATAAAGAGAGAATATATTGCATTAATTTTGATATTTGGAGGGATATTACTGGCCAATTTATTTTTCTACCTAGCCTAAAAGGTTTTTTCCACTTACATACCACCCTTCTTCCTTCCTCCCCTTATCTTCCGGAGTTCCATTTTGAAACTTAAAGTTTTCAGACTTCAATGTTTATTTGTAGCTTAAATAGTTCCTAATCCCACTTGCCAAATGTCAGTACTATCCCACACAGAAAAGTAGTTGTTTGTATTTGTTTTTGATATTTGTCCCCCTCTCCCTAGCCCAGCGTTTATCCAATTCTTTCTTAGAAATTTGTATTTAAAAAAATAAGTTACATGGAGGAGTCCTTCTATCTGTTGGGCAAAATTAAATTTTCTACCCCTACCTAAAAGTGTTTTTTTTTCTCATATACCTCCCTTTTACTCTAATTCCTGGGGTTCCACTAAAAATTTGAGAATCTTCTGATTATTTTAAGTGGTCCTTTACATTCCTTTCGAATTTCAGTTTTTATATCACATTAAGAATAAGTTATTTTTTAAATTTTGGAAATTTTAAATCCTTTAATCCCCCTCCCTTCCCCATGTGTCCTGCTACCTCTTAAAAAGTTCAAATGTTAATATTTATTTGCTTATCTGAAGGTGTCCCTACCTGCCTGCCAAATTTAGATTTTATTCCACACTTAATAGCTATTTTTCGGATTATAACTCCCCTCCTATTTATCGAAGTCCCATTAAAAATTTAAGGTTTCCTGACTTGTATGATTATTTGGAGTGGTCCCTTTACCTGTCTGCCAAATTTTAATTTTCTACCTCATTTAAACGAATCTAATTAGGTCCCTAAAATCCCTCGATCTACTATTTCCCGAAGCCCTATTTTTAAATTTTTCTTTCTTTTTTGTTATTTGGGGAAATACCACTACCCTACCTTCCTGCCAAGCAAAATTTCCAAGTTTCTAGAATCAGGGATTGGGGAAATACGGTTATGACTAAGTGAGTCCCACATATGTCTGCCCCTCTCCTTCTCTTAGGGGAAGAATTTTGAAAATCCTCAATAGATCTCACCCAAATATAGAAAGAAACCTTCAATTTAGATTTCAAGGTTCTATGTCCGCCGGTTCTAAGATACATCGGTGAATTTGAAAACTTTCAACCTCCCGTTCCGCTTCACCCCCCCATAGAAGTCAAATTTCAAAATTTAATACTTAATACTTATTTCTGTATCTGGGGCTGCTTCTACCTGCCTACCAAATTTAGATTTTTTACAACATTTAGTATCTATGTTTATGTTTAACCAACCCCCTTCCTCCCCTATGCATCCTGGAGTCCCATCTAAAAATTTAAGGTTTTCAGGCTTTTATGATTATTTAGAGTACTCCCTTTACCTTCCTGCCAAACTTTAATTTCATACCTCACCTAAAAAGTTTTTTTAACTATAGCCTCCCTCCCCCACCCTATTTAAAATTTACTGTTTTTAGATTTTTCTAGTTATATGGGGAAATCACCTCCTTTCAAGCCAAATTCAGTTTTCCAGCCTTCTGAAAGTGGGTTTTCATTCCCGGACAGATCTACATTCAGTTTTTATGTAGAGAGAATGGTCAAATGGGGAGAGAGGGTCTGAACATATCACAGGTACAGTTTTTACAAGCCCTACTTACACTCCACCACAAACACGACACTGGTACCTCGATTGGGTGTTTATACATTCTTATGTCAACTTACTGTAGCTTGTAAGTCTTATGCTGATAAAATATGTGTGTTTTAAAGTGCACATTTAAAGAACTAGAAAAAAATTATTATGTTTCAAATGGAGAGCCTTTCATAACGGCTTCAGCCTTGAAATAAACTACCACGTGGAGCTTGACTATGAATGCTTCACTCATTTGAAAACTTCCAGCTTGACCATCCAAAGAGTCAATAAAATTTGAAGGCCACTTTAACACTCTTAACATTTAAAATAGCTGCTCTGTGTACCATCGGATACAAATAATGTTCAATGAGTCGAAAAAGGAAGTTCTTCTCATCACATCACCTAATGACTCACGTATCATATGGTTGCGTCTTTATGAGAAGACCTACATTAACATAAACATCCATATGAAGACATGGGTGAGACGTGATTTCCTACGGATGTTTATAGAGGAGCCGCTCTTGACCAGCAAGATCTTATAAGTTATTTACCCGCCTCGGTGGCTTAGTTGGCTAACGCGCTAGTCGTGTTGAGCTCGACTGCCGAGGACGGGGAGATCGAGGTTCGAATCTCGGTCGGGTGAACTGGGGGTGGTTTTTCCCAAATGGTTTCGCTCCCCACTCAAATGGGGGTTCACTTCCTCTAAATTCAACCCTCCCAATTCCTAATCCATTAGCGTAATTAGTACTTGAGCGTATAACCCGGACGGGTAGTAAGACGCGGTGCTAATTATTATTATTAGTAGTAGTTAGTTTTTTGATTATTCATCTCTGGCATTTTACCGCGGAATACGTTTGTTTAAAGAACTACATTTAAGCATGTGAAAGTCTAAACTAAAACGAAATAATTGATTACAAAGGCATACAAATACACACACAAATTAATCCGGTGAAATTGGGAAAAAAAGTCTACAAATAAATATCAAAGCATTGGTTATAATGGATTACTAAAACCCCAATTATTTATTTTATTTTGTTTTTAATTTGCTTTTATCAACGGCTGTATTTTATTTAAATCAGTTATTTGTAAGCCACCCTCAAATTATTTATATTTGTAAACATATCAATATATTTTTATTTTTCATGAAAAACAATACCTATTTTGAGCAATTTTCAAAAGATTTCAAATTTTATAGAAGTGTATTTAGAAAACTGCCCCCGAATTAAGTTATACAACTAACATACATTAATATTTATTATGTAAAATAGTCCAGATAGATAGATACAGATTTTGAATAAAATCATTGAGATTTTTTCAAAAATCAAGTCATCAGTAAACTACCTTAATATAAGAGCAAAGGTCAAAACAAAAAATAACATCCTGAGGTGTACATGTAGCCATTAGAGCCTCCCGCTGACCCCTCTCAACAGCCTATCTTCTGAAATTGCACCAGCTATCAAAGAAATATAAGGTGTCGGCTACGATTGGGAGGATAATTTTAAAGTGTGTATCTTTTCTGGTTGTGATAGTTATCAAAAACAATAAGTTTTCTTCAGTAATTATCAGGAGGTAGGAAACAAAATATTATATAAATAATATTATAGTATATCCCCACGTGAGGTGTTTTTAATAGCAGTTGGTCAAATAGTAACAGAGTGGAAAGGGTATTTTATTGATACAGTTTGAACTTTTAAAAAGACCGAAATTCGCACTTTGCCACTGCGCATGACGTAGCTTGTTGATAAATCGCACTCCCATACAGCATCATTCGAACCCTTTGACTTTTTTATTTTTGATATAAAGAGAAAGTATTGTAATCTAGAGAATTTTAAACCCTGATAATATGATTAATTTCTACGTTTCATGTGCCCAGAACTAAAAAAAAGTTGATTTTTGAATTTTGTCTGTCTCTGGGCCTAGATCCGAAACCATTCGATAGATTTGGTTTAAACTTGATGTTTAGATGTTATAAGGATGTATTGTACATGGGGGAGGGGGTAAATCACAGTGTTACGTAACACAGCATATTATACTTAAATTATAATGTTGAGAAAAAAAATATTATTGTTCATGTTTTCACCGTTAGTAAACATATTATAGATAATTTCGAATATGTACGGCGTTGGAAACTAAATAAAATATTGATAACGAATAATTACATTAATTCTTGAAGTTAAAAGTTACGTAGCACAGGTTGAAGAGGGGGAGGGGCGCAAGGGGGTCAAGTTAATGCTGGGATCACGATCTACTTAATTTCACGTAACGTAACGTTCACTTAATTTAATGAAAATAGTATGTGACCAGGATTCACATAACATAACGTAACGAATCGAGCAAAACACAGACAATAGATTTGGACTGTTTGAAAAAAAAAAAGTTCACTAAAATAAAACCCAATTATTTAGGTGTGATTGCAAGTGCTTGCAATAGACGCTTGCTGAATATATACTAAATAGGATAAAGTGTAACGAGAGGTTACTACGTCTTAGAGTTAGCGGGATAGGACAAATATACCGAATAATCGTTTGCACATAAAAAACAAAACAAATGAAGTATTAATAGCCCTGTTAACTTTGCTCGCAACATGATTGGCTGGCTAGAACACGTGGTACCCATCACTTAACGTTCACGTAATTTTAAAGTTTTCCTCTGGGTAACTCTTAAGTTAAGTGAACGTTAAATTAACTCCATCGTGATGGCTTCTATTTAAAAACACGAGAACTTTTACGCTTCGTTACGTACATTACGTGAACTTTAAGTTGATTGTGATCCTTACATTAAGTTACGTTAGGTGAACATTGAGTGAACGTTAAGTTGATTGTGACCCCGACATAGATGTCCTCTTGGTGTTACATAGAAAGAAGGAGAGTTAAATAAAGTAATAAAAAAAGTGTTACGGGTCTTATAGATGGCCCCTTAAGGAAGAAATTGTTACTGTGGAATATTTACTTTGATGATTAGATATGTAATGAACTTTAAATATGGCAGCTTTTTGCATATACTTACATAATTTGTCTGCTCCATTTAATACTATTTCATCTTTCGCAAATATTAAAGTATCAAACGCAAACATCTACGTCACATTATTTTGTAGTTGAAATCCTTCGCATTACTACAAGGTATTGTTCTTTCTCTTAAAACAAGCAAGCACAAATATAATTACACAAGAATGTTGCGTGAGCCCCCACTCATTATATCCTCTAAAATTCCTCTTATCACCAAAACAAATGGCGTTGTTGTTCGACTCACATATGTTACAATTTACATACTCGATCACACATCAACACGTGTGCATTCACGCATGCATTCCTGACCCTGACGTCGGCTCTCTTTATCATTGCCGCGTCACAAAGGAATACCAAACTATTCTTCCTCCGTCAATAGGACATTTCCTTCCAATATACTGTCTATTGTCTTTCCTGATGACGTCACAGGACTTGAAACTACAGTTCAAGTTTCATAGAAAGAACCTAATCCGACAGTTACCATCAGTTACTGTAGTCACCGCGTCCCACTACCCGTTTGGGTTGCACGCGTGTGTACTAATTAAACTAGTGTGTTAATGACTAAGAAAGTTGAATTTAGAGGAAATGTACCCACATTTACGTGGAGTAAGCGGGATAAACAGTTTGGGTGAAAACACCCTCAGTAAATTCAACCGTGATTCAAACCCCGATGTTCCCGTCATCAGTTTATGGCAATATTGAACACAGGCTATGCAACTAACGAAGTAGGTGCTAAATAAGTTACTAGAATTATTTTTTATCGTATTCATACGTCAAGTCATGAGCTGCTTTTACTTTTGATAATATATATTATCAATACCTAGAAAATAACACTAGTAAAATTGTAAAAGGTTATCAATTTTAGCCTCGAAAAAATGTATTTGTGTTTTATAAAAGTACCTTCCTAACAGTCCGACACCTTAGCTCAGTTGGTAGCGTGTCTGCCTACTGAAATGGGGGTCCCAGATCCGATTCTCGGAATGGCCGAAAATTTATCATTACTTTTACCCTTTCACATTGATAAATTAACAGCCGGGGACTGGATGTTGTGCCTGTCCTAGTCTTAAGTTAGATTATAAGGCATATGAAGCTATGACAGGCCTAGCAGGTTGGTAGTGAAAAATATGTGGCTTGAATAAAAAAAACTGACCCAGACCAAAGGCTGGAAACATTAATGGATGTAAAATAGAAAAATAATAATAATATTTTGCACCACGTCTTACTACCCGTTCGGGTTATACGCTTAAGTACTAATTACGCTAACGGATTAGGAATTGGGAGGGTTGAATTTAGAGGAAGCGAACCCGCATTTGCGTGGAGGGAGAGTGGAAACCCATTTAGGAAAAACCACACCCAGTTCACCCGACCGAGATTCGAACCTCGATCTCCCCGTCCTCAGCGGTCGAGCTCAACACGACTAGCGCGTTAGCCAACTACGCCACCGAGGCGGGTAAAATAGAAAAAACACATTTCTAACAAATTTGGAATGTACAAACAGTATAGAGAATTTAATTATTTATATTCTAGACGGGAGGTCTTTATAACACAGATAACTTTGATGAAGCATTTTCCTAGAACCACTTCTTCGGTGTGGTCGCTTGTAATGCTAGTGGCGAATGGTAATACTTTTTTTTTTTGCGAGACTACAAATTGTTTATGGCATCATTTGGTTGTTACGACTTGCAACAACTGTTGTTATTTATAGTTTGTTTCAGGCGCTTTGCAAGTTTCTTGCTGTCGGGCCTGGGATCACTGAAGTATCTTTAATAATAATGTATTGAGTAAGATTCAAACACGAACCCTTTGAATACACACAGGGGTGCGTAGCAGTGACTTTTTTTTCAAGTCCAGCGTGCCATTTTCAACATGACTCTAATATTTATTAAATTAAAAACAGTGTCGTGTCGTGAAGTGCTGCCAGGGTAGGTGTAGCTTGTTAAATCTATACCTGTAATTATTCAAATCACTCTGTCCCCATTTGACCAATGATACATAGGCTCTGTTCTACACACCTCACATGGGAATGTATGTTATCACCCACTCTGTTCTCATTTGACCAATCATACATAGGCTCTGCTCTAAACCTCACATGGGAATGTATGTTATCACCCACTCTGTCCCCATTTGACCAATGATACATAGGCTCTGTTCTACACACCTCACATGGGAATGTATGTTATCACCCACTCTGTCCCCATTTAACTAATCATACATAGGCTCTGCTCTAAACACCTCACATGGGAATGTATGTTATCACCCACTCTGTCCCCATTTGACCAATCATACATAGGCTCTGCTCCACACACCTCACATGGGAATGTATGTTATCACCCACTCTGTCCCCATTTGACCAATCATACATAGGCTTTGCTCTACATACCTTACATGGGAATATATGCAGTCACACACTCTGTCCCCATTTGACCAATGATACAGAGGCTCTAATCTACACACCTCACATGGGAATGTATGTTATCACCCACTCTGTCCCCATTTGACTAATCATACACAGGCTCTGCTCTACAAACCTCACAAGGGAATTTATATTCGTTGATACCTGATCAATGATTGTTCTACTGAGTGATGAAAACATATAACAGGTACAAATTTAAACTAGCTCTGTGTAACCTGGCAACACATCACGACACGCTACTACATTAAACAGAATGGTTTTCTATTCATTTACTAAAAAAGTAAATTTAAATTTTATTGACATACCATCATTGATTGGTTCAACGCTCTTTAATATTTTTACGTAAATCAATAATACCGAGCACTCAGTGGCCTCGGGGCTGTGTGTTCGTGACTAACGAACAGTGCAGTGGCGTGACGCGGACTGTTGCCAGTTTTATTTCACCATGTTTTAATACCCGTTCGAGCTACATGCATAGTGGCAATTAAAAAAAAAAAGACAGAAAAATATATCAAACATGAAAATATGTTACAAAATAACATAGAACTAGAGTAGATAGAGGTAAAATAATAGAGGAAAAGATAGAGAAAAAAATAGTTTAACACAAAATTATTTATTAAAACTACCTTTTTATGCTAATTAATGGTAACACTGAGTTACATCAAGTCAAATAATAACTAAAATAACTTTTTCTAGACTTTATTGATTATAAATAAACTTATGAGGTTTGTTGTTAATCACTTCAAACTAATTAAGTAGAAAAGTTCTAGTAATACGTAACATTAAAATCAAAACTACTCTAGGAACAAATAATACTGTAGAATAATATCAAGACACATCTTTGAGAGACGTATGGAACAAAAAAATTAGAACGTAGGTATTCATTGATTTTGGTAGAAAGTCCGTTTTGAAAGGTCTTTTTTCCTACTAAAATCCTAATATTTAGTAATATTCTGGTAGAGGGAAATACCTTAAAGAACGAACTTTTTATAAAAATAAATGTATACTTTAGTCCCTTTATTTATGGGCGTTTATATGCATCACATATTAGATTGTTACTTTACTTGTCATTTCACGTGTACATAACTTTGAAAAAAAAAATAAAAGTTATCAAAAAAATAAAACTCTAGAGTGATTTTTCTTGCATCAGAACTGTTCAATTCAATTTTTTTTTCTCTAACTTCAAAAAGTAGTTTTGTTAAGTACTGTACTTGTTTGAACCCAGTACCTATGTGTGTACTTCCACCTGTTCTGTAAGACAGGACACAGCCTCAAGTAACAGTATATATAGTTATACTCCATGGTGTCAGCCAGCAATCGAGCCATACCGACCTAGCAACCACCATCTGTTGGTGAAGATAGTGCCAACTTCTGCGAATAGAGGGTGTCATGTGGTCAGTACAACGAACCCTTTGCCAGTTAATCTCAGTTTTCTAAGACGCAGCCGCTACTTCTTTACTTAAGTAGCTCCTCATTTGTCCTCACAAGGCTGAGTTTGACCCCGTTCCAGACCAACTGCTTCATGGGAAAACTTGGAAGCGCCGGGGATCGAACCCGGGATCTACGGATCCGTAGCCAGGCGCTCTGACCACTTGACCACATAAATAGTCACCCTATCGTTATATGCGTACATTAATTTCGTTATTGGTATAAGGATGAGGACGGTATAGCTATAGAGGATATGTACCTGCATTTGCGTGGAGGTTGAGCGGGAAACCATTTATGAAAAAAACAAACTCATTAAACCCCAATTGAATCCGCTTCGATGGCCGAATGCCCAATGACGTCACTCTCTCAATAGACTTGATTGCTAATGACGTGAAGATCGGAGTTAGAATCCTATTTTCCCAAATGGTTTTCCACTTTCCCTCTAATCAAATGGCGATACATTTTCTCTCAATCCAACCTTACTAATTACTAATGTCTTAGTGTAATTAGTATATATGCGAACCCCAAACCCGAACACTTAAGTAGTGTAAGGCTATGATTAAAAAAAAACACCTACTAGGATTCGAACCCCGATCTCCCCATCACGAGAGGAACACTTCTAATCCAGCTATTTAAACAGGACGAATGCCCCTCGAGACATTCCAAGCTCTCATCCTGTTCCCCTAGATTAGCCAACATACCAAGGTCTCCCTCGCTATGTGACGTCACGACTGGCCTTGGCAGGACTACTCTATAGAGACTTTGTTCGCGGAGCTCCTCATCCTTGAAGGGCCTTTAAAAAGGACGTCTTGATTTCATCTTCCAATTCATCCTCCCTTACATCAACAACACTATGACTATAAAAAAATAAATATTGCGATGCACCGCACAGACATTCTCTCTTTTTTATATTTAAATAGAGACTTTTCACTAAATACTCGTAAGGTCTTCGAAACCAGATAATAAACATTGTTGCAGGAACGCTCCACCAAAGAGCACACATGAAATAGTATACATTGTTACAGACACATTGAGAAAAGAACATATTTGTCCACCGAAGAACATAACAATCAATTTTATATTTCAAAGACCACCATAAAATGAGAAATACATAATAATTGTTTATAGCTCAGAAACTGTTCGTTTTATAAAAATAAATTCCATTATAGTAGTACTACAATTTTACAAAGATAAATTATTTGTATTTCGAATAGATTTCAAGATTGGAAATATTTACTAATTAAAGTACCCTCAAAGTCGTTTTCATGAGAAAATGAAAGGTGCTATATTTTTGTATTTTTTTTCTCTAACACCGCGTCTTATAATTCGTTCGGGTTACACGTTAATGTAATAATTACGTTAATGAGTTAGGGATGAGGAAGGTTAAATTTAAAGGAAGTGTACCCTCAATTGCGTCGAAAAAAGAGTGGGAAATCATTTGGAAAAGAACACCCTTAGTACACCCAACAGAGATCGAACCCCAATCTCCTCGTCACCAGCAGTCCAGTCTATTGTGAGAGTAGCGCCTTAGACCATGAGACCACTGAAGTGGGTATTTTTAATGTTAAATAATGTTTAAATACAAGGTATTATAATGATATTAGTTGGCAGCGGGACCATCGCGCTTCTTGTTTGTTTACCCTTACTGTGCTATCTATTTTTCTCTCTCTCTCACCCCCCATCCTCGTTTAGCAGGTATGCAGCCAGCCTCATTGCCAGGGGAATTAGAGGGGACCTTGGGGCGAGGGGTAGCGTAATTGAAAGAAAAGGGACACGTTTAGAAGAGTCTGGGCTCGTTTCCTTAAAAATGGAGGAGTCCAGACTCTTGACTGTGACTCCTTTATAAACCAGTCGGCGATAGCTAGAGAAACTCCAGTTCGAGTTGTGGATAGTAAAGTGAGTGGACCGGCACGTCCGGAAGTGGGCTAGTGTGCCCGGGAGTGGACTGACGTGTCCCGGAGTGGGCTAGTGTACCCGGGAGTGGGCTGACGTGTCCCGGAGTGGGCTAGCGTACCCGGGAGTGGGCTGACGTGTCCCGGAGTGGGCTAGTGTGCCTGGGAGTGGGCTGACGTGTCCCGGAGTGGACTAGTGTGCCCGGGAGTGGGCTGACGTGTCCCGGAGTGTGCTAGCGTACCCGGAGTGGGCTGACGTGTCCTGGAGTGGGCTAGTGTACCCGAGAGTGGGCTGACGTGTCCTGGAGTGGGCTAGTGTACCCGAGAGTGGGCTGACGTGTCCTGGAGTGGGCTAGGGTGCCCGGGAGTGGGCAGAGCGATCAGTGTTTGGGCCAGCGTGTTCATTGTGTGGGCTAGCGTGTCCAGTGTGTGAGCTAGCGTGT
Organism: Timema podura; assembly: GCA_033556935.1. Lineage (NCBI taxonomy): Eukaryota > Metazoa > Arthropoda > Insecta > Phasmatodea > Timematidae > Timema > Timema podura. The sequence goes on from JAVRXN010000005.1 coordinate 39,323,575, forward strand.
CCAGTGTGTGGGCTAGTGTGCCCGGGAGTGGGCAGAGCGATCAGTGTTTGGGCCAGCGTGTCCATGTGTGGGCTAGCGTGTCCAGTGTGTTGGCTAGCGTGTCCAGCGTGTGGGCCAGCGTGTCTAGCAGGTGAATCAGTGAGTCTAGCGTTCGCGTAACGTGGGTAAGCGCAGTGTGTTGCACGCGGGGACCAGTGGCGATTTAAGTGAATGACATCGATGACGTAAACATTGATAGTTACTGTGAACTATGCTACTAATGAACATTTTTGGGACTGCTTTAAATATTTGAATAGTTATTTTGTGTTTTATAGTTATTAATTTGTTTATTTAATTTAATTATATTTGAAGCACGTGAATATTTTCTTAAATAATTCAGTGACTTGTTTATTTGTAGCTTATTCAGAGTATTGACTCTTCCGTATGCGTTTTCAATTTTGTTTAATCAGCAGAATACTCCAATATCCTGAAAAGTACTCGCGGTTCACGCGGTGAAGTGTGAACGACCCGTGAATATCAAGTCGCCCGCGTTTGCTTTACAAATCAAAATCGCTAAAGCATATTTTTAGAATTTTTTTTTCTCTTTTTAGGCGTCAGTAAACTACCCTTAATTTTAGGGTTTGGTATCTAATTTAAACTGCTCCTGGGGGAACCTATTAAAACCCCGGATACAAAGTCTTAGCCCGATCGGTGAAATAGTTTAGGCTCTAAGTCGAGATCAAACATATAGACACACAAACAGACGGATGGCATTTCGAAAACTTTTTTTTTCTGTTTCAGGGGTTTATGAAACGTCGACATTAATCAAAATCTAGATTTTGATTTATTTTTACGATCACAATACTCCTTTCTCCAAGGGGTTGCGAGAAAGTAAAAACGTTGATATTTAGTAGGCCTGTTCTGAAAAGTCTTTCTCCCTACAAGAATCCTACTACAGACGGATTTCAGTGTGAAAAAAGACCTTTCAGAACAAACTTTCAACCCAAATCAGTGTATTCTATTAATAGTAACGCGCTCTACTTCCGCTGTGGGATATAGCGCGTATAACCCATCTAATTCACGAAAGTAGGACAAGGAGCGTGAGGAGATTGACCTTGGTTCAATCCTTCCACCGTATTTAATTACGAATGGACAGTTGTAGCAACCTTTATAAAATACAAGCATATTTTGTTGCAGTCACTGTTAGTGTTATTTATTAAGTCCCGCCATATTAAGCGTCTCTTCTACTACCACACTCCTGCGAGCCTTCGAGGTTGGCCACTTTGTTTTCCACCGAGTCACCGAGACGAGCAAGAATGGCGAGATTAGTGTCTAATAAAACTGTAAGATCACACTGATAAAGAGGGATGTATTTTCCCCACCACGAGGACTAAAAACAACCACCAAATGCCGAAGAATTTGAATAAAACTTTTATGCCAAGAACATAAAGTAAATTGTAAATAATTCTCTCTGTACAAATCTAACTTTATTGTTTTGTATTAGATATAAGCTATAAATATGTATGTAATAATATTAAGTCACCACACTTGTTATAACTTTTCAACACATAGGAATAATAGTTGAATGACTTTATCTATATAAAACGAACTCGGACTCGATGTTCGTCGGTTCATTCCAGCCGGGGGAACGGATTTTTCTTGAGCGAAAAAATCAATACACAACTTCCTTTGAAGGGAAGAAAAGCCATCGATCCCATATTGATGTGGCATGTAAAAGAGCCTTGGAAGGTATGCGAAAATACTAGGGATGGGCTAATCCGTGATTTTTCGATATCGGTGATTGCCGTGACCATGATTGTAAAATATCGGTGATCTATACCAGTGACTACCAGTCACAGTATTTTGTCAATGATATTTTTCCCCCAGTCACCGCTCTTTGCTATGATCGTAAAACTGAAATATTTGTCACTGGTTATTATAGACTATAAATTTTCTAAGTGTAATGATGTTATCGCAGCTTGACTAAACATTATATCTGAAATACTACAATTAAGTCTTTATTTGTTTTATACAACATTCGAAATATAAAGATTCATTTTTGTTAAACTGAAAAAAAAAATTCACGTTGTGAATCATCGGTCTAAGAACAAATACTAGCTTTGAGGAATATTACTATACAGAATTGATTTATAGAATGTATATTATTATTGTCATTATTGTATTGAAAGGTTTAAGGAGTTATAGTCCGCCACCACAAAGTAATTAAGTGGAGGCTCTTTTTCAAAGAATGTTTATCGAAACACGAGAATTAAGGACATAGACCGCTACTGCCCGCACCTATGGGTCACCATATCGCCAGACACCAACTGATATTTTGTCAGTCACTGTCGTAGCTTTCATACTGGAATGCTCAGCTGTCGCCGTCTGGTGAGAGTATCTCTAAACACCGATATCTCAATCACTGATACTTTCGAGATCCAGTCACTGGGAGTGACGGTGATCAAGGAGTAACGGTGGAAAAAACCACCGTCAGTGAAATATCGCCCGTCTCTAGAAAATACCTTATTCGGCAAATTGGTAGGCTCTTTCTCTCTTGCTCACAGCTTCTCTCGTCTGTGATATAATATCAGTCAGAAGGTGCACTTAAATACCTCAAATAAATAGATTAAAAAACCTTTTCAAATACATTATGTTCATTCGTAAGACACATTTATTTATACCTAACCTATAATATAATTTTTTGAAAATCGTATGGTCATATATTGACGGGGGACTTGCCTCCATTTCGGTCGTCTTATGTGTAGACTATTAGTCTGCTTGGTGGACAGAAAGTTACCAGGGTCACAACGTGCCAGGATACACCATAGGGCTGTCTACATTCGCGCAATGAATGATGTGATGATAGTTATTATGTATTTGTGGACCGGGTGAGTCTAACCTAAACTTAATCCTAATAACCAAACCCTGGTGACCTTTGGGTACATTCCCTTAAGGGAAAAATACCCAAGGTGCCAGCGGGAATCGAACCCAGGACCCTAGGCTTGTAGCCAGTGCACTGACCACCACACCACAGGGCCGGTTAATAACTAATTGATGACACGTTTTTAGAAAATGCACTAGCATTTGACGAGTGATATAATGATTAAAACCACAATCTGGAAGGTCCTACACATTGTCACTGGTTGGTAGCACGTCTGCCTTCTGAACTAAGAGTTCCAGTGTTCGATCCCAGAGTAGGAGTAGTAATGAAAATTGGTGTTTTGGGCTTTGTTATCGTTCACCAAGTGATAAATTAACGGTTTGGGGGTGTTGATGTTGTGTTTTTAAATATAATTAGGTCAGAGTAGTTTGTCAGCACGAGTCTGCACAGGAATTAAGCTTGTAGAGGGACTTCACACTAAGGGTGAGTAAAAATTGACATAAATGTGTCTTACCCGGGAATCGAACAATGATCTATTACGTAATGACATTGATTCTTTAATCGTAAAACCAGTCCAGCCAGTGACTTACCAACCCTTGACCAGACACCTTAGCTTTGTTGATACTGTCCTGTCTACTAGAATAAAGCTTGATTCACACGATCGCCGAAAATAGAAAGCAGAATCTGCTTGAGTAGCGAATCAATTCACCCATGATGCATTGCAACGCTAACTTAAAACAGCTGACTATCAACATATTTTATTTTTTAGTGGATAAGTATATATTTTAGATCATTCTCCCGACAGATTTTTTCAAATTATAATGCAGTGTCGTAGCACAATCCAATACATCGATACACACGCTTTACATTAACAGGTTATCTCAAATCTCCTCACAACGGCCAACGAAGCTGTCTGCTAGTTTCTGACTCACTGTAGAGCGCATGCGTTGTCAAATGAGCATGCGCATGATTTAAAATGGTTGGTTCTGAGATTTGATTGGTTCTCCTGTGCTGAACATCTCAGGCATAGCGGACAAAGTAGTGAACTTCAGCAGAACAGCTCGCGCCGATTAGGCAGGAAATCTTGTGATTGGCTTAGAGCTCGTCACGTGACTACGTTTCTGTTCTGCGCTAGTCTTTCGGCGAACGTGTGAATCCACAGTAACTGTGGATTCAAACGATCTCCGGCACGAGAGAACCAATCAAATCCCAAAATCAACCATCTCAAATCAGTGCGCATGTGCATATGACAGCGCATGCGCTGTAGAGCTAACAGCAAGCAAGCAGCTTCATTGGCTGTTGTGATGCGAGTTGAAATAACCCGTTAATGTAAAGCATGTGTATAAATGTATTGGAATCAATTCACACGGTCGTGGAGACTAGCGTTATAATTTGAAAACATCCATTAGAAGAATGATCTAAAAAATATAGGTTTATCCACTAGAAAATAAAGTATGTTGATAATCGGCTGTTTTAAGTTAGCGTTGCCATGCTACATGGTTCAACATACAGCCGTGTGAATTGATTCGCTTCTCAAGCAGATTCTACTTTATATTTTCGACGAACGTGTGAATCAAGCTTAAGGGTTCCAGGTACGTGTTTCTGGTATGAGTAAAAAAATTACTTTTGTGGAAATTGGGGATTGTGGGACTGGTTTTTGTGTTTGTTCTAAAACCAAACTGGTTTTTAATTCATGTGCTGGTGTAATCATTCTGCTCAGAAAGTACACATCCCCTAAAAAAATGATTCCTTAATGTATGACACGGAGCATAAAAAAACCTATTACTGCCTGATATAACTGATAAATAAACAATTATTCAACCGAGAGTTGGGATTGAACTAAAGTACGTCGATCTTGATGGTCTTGGGGTAAAGTGATCGTATCAAGATCCGATGTTCGTGGGTTCAAACCCAGCCGGGATTGACAGATCTTTCTTGAGTGATAAAAACTCGTAGCATAACTTTTTTTCGGAGGGAAAGTAAAGCCGCCATTCTCAAGTCGATTGTGGCATATATGTGAAAATACCTAGTTCCTCTCACGGCAAAATTTATAAGCCTTTTAAAGCTCGCTCATAGAAATTCTAGTGTGCTGATATAATCAGTTGGCTCAGAAAATTCACGTTAAATACCTGAAATAAATAAATAACTAGAGTATTCTAGGTTCAATATCCTGTTCACCTGTTCAAAGCTCCTCTGCTGAATCGCACGTAAGCAACCAATTAGTTTGGTAGGCAAAAAAACAAACAAAAAAACTTGTTTAGGCGACATTCGTGTCTGGGACCTTTGAACAATCTGACGGAGTCCTGAAATAATTACTCCTAGGGGAAATCAAAACTTGATCAGCCATTTTCAAAACGATGTGATGCGACCTTGACTTTTAATAACGAGATGATTGATAGGTTTAGTTATATTGCCTTCCAGATATTATAATGTTACTTTAAAAATAAAATAAAAATTAGTGGCGCCTCTGTTGACAGTCAACGTCAATGAAAGACGGGCACGATATCAGCGTGCCATTTATTTATTCATTTAAATCGTGAAACTATTACTATTCCCAGAGTTGTCTCCAAACGATGTTAATATCTTTATTTAAAGTTTATACAAAGAGGGTACACCCAAAATTTCGAATTTCAAAAATAGTTGATATTTTTGGAAATTTATTTTTGACAGAAATTTCTAGATTTCTAAAAAAAAAAAGTTTTTTTAAATAACATTATTTACTCCAAAGATTATTAATGCAAAAATTACAATTTTTAATATCGAAGCCGTAATCTATAACAAAAAGGGCGTTATTTTACAACTAGAAAAGTTAAGATCCTGGTTAGGCGTATATTTAATATCACGTTTAGTGTATTTAATATCACGGTTTGTCATCTATTTAATATCACGGTTTGTCATCTATTTAATATCACGTTTAGTCATGTATCTACTATCACAGTTAGTCGTATATCCAATATCACGTTTAGTTGTGTATGTAATACCCCGGTTAATCAGCCATGTGCTGACCCGAGGAGGGGAAGACTCACCTATGACCTCCAGTCTGGCACTGGCCTCCACCCTCCCCACCTCGTTCTCCAGGGTGACTCGGTACAGTCCAGCGTCCTCTGGCGTCACCTCGGCCACCTCCAGCACCCTGAGGTCGTCCTTCTCCTTGAGGGTGAGTCTGGCGCTAGGGGTGACCAAGAGGCCGTCCTTGTCCCACGTCACCCAGGGAGAGGGGTGGCCAGCGATGGCGCATTGGAAGCGCACCGTCTCGCCCTCTTCGGCCACACGGTTGTGGGGGATGGCGTAGAACTTGGGCGCCGCCAGTTTCAGTCGCTTGGGGCGCTCGCCGTCAGCGTACCGCGAGGGGGTGGAGTCTTGATCCCGGTGATGTTGACCTGGTGGAGGACAGGGGAGGAGAAGTATTTAGTGATTTAGGTCCTAGCGTGGTCGAGAGCACTACTATACCAGTCTTACAGTGTCGTGTCGTGGAGTGTTGCCAGGGTAGGCAGAGATTGTTTGTACTGTACCTGTGATATGTTATCACCCACTCTGTCCCCATTTGACAGATCATACATAGACTCTTCTCTACATACTTCACATGGGAATGTATGTTATCACCTACTCTGTCCCCATTTGACTAATCATACATAGGCTCTGCTCTACACACCTCACATGGGAATATATGTTATCACCCACTCTGTCCCCATTTGACAGATCATACATAGACTCTTCTCTACATACTTCACATGGGAATGTATGTTATCACCTACTCTGTCCCCATTTGACTAATCATACATAGGCTCTGCTCTACACACCTCACATGGGAATATATGTTATCACCCACTCTGTCCCCATTTGACTAATCATACATAGACTCTGCTCTACACACTTCACATGAGAGTGTATGTTATCACCCACTCTGTCCCCATTTGACTAATCATACATAGACTCTGCTCTACACACTTCACATGAGAGTGTATGTTATCACACACTCTGTCCCCATTTGACTAATCATACATAGACTCTTCTCTACACACTTCACATGGGAATGTATGTTATCACCCACTCTGTCCCCATTTGACCAATCATACATAGGCTCTGTTCTACACACTTCACATGGGAATGTATGTTATCACCCACTCTGTCCCCATTTGACCAATCATACATAGGCTCTGTTCTACACACCTCACATGGGAATGTATGTTATCACCCACTCTGTCCCCATTTGACCAATCATACATAGGCTCTGTTCTACACACCTCACATGGGAATGTATGTTATCACCTACTCTGTCCCCATTTGACTAATCATACATAGGCTCTGCTCTACACACCTCACATGGGAATATATGTTATCACCCACTCTGTCCCCATTTGACTAATCATACATAGACTCTGCTCTACACACTTCACATGAGAGTGTATGTTATCACCCACTCTGTCCCCATTTGACTAATCATACATAGACTCTGCTCTACACACTTCACATGAGAGTGTATGTTATCACACACTCTGTCCCCATTTGACTAATCATACATAGACTCTTCTCTACACACTTCACATGGGAATGTATGTTATCACCCACTCTGTCCCCATTTGACCAATCATACATAGGCTCTGTTCTACACACCTCACATGGGAATGTATGTTATCACCTACTCTGTCCCCATTTGACTCTTCTCTACATATCTCACATGGGAATGTATTTCTGTTGATAACTGGCCAATGAGTGTTCTACTGAGTCATAAGAACATATAACAGCTACAGTTTAAACCAGCTTTGCTTGCCCTGGCAACACTACACGACACACTACACACAAACGTTGCTAGCCGAGACAGGTTCTATCTGACTTAAAATCAGAGCCAAACATTATCTAAATGTTTATTGATGTTTGAAATAAAACAGTGTCTCATGGGTTGCTATCAGAACAGACCATGGTGGACAGGACTGTACCGGTAAACTGTTTCCTCTTATCGTGTATAAACCTTGAGTTTTAAAGCCAATAACAAGGGTGCAGATAGAGGAAGAGCAAATAAACATACATTTGTTCATAACATTATTGCTTATGTGGTTGCTTGGATGAATGGTGGGGGGAGGCGGGGAAGGAACAGTTTAGTGGTACAGTCCTGTCAAGCCTTGGTGTACATCCGCAAGCCGCCACTGATTTTGTGGGAAACAAACTTTTTTTCTATAGCGGTCAACTTATAACTCGACTATAACTGGAAGGGAGAGAGGAAATGTAACCACAGTGGCGTGGAGAGAGAAGGGGAAAACCACATGACTTTCGGGGAACCACCTCCTTGTGCTCCTGTTCAAGGTTCGAACCTCACCAACAACACCCTCAACAACTATCTCCAACAACTACCCCAAACAAATACCACCAACAAATACCCCGCAAAAACTACCCCAAACTATACTCCTCTGCAACTACCTCCAACAACTATCCCACAAAATACGCCCTTACCAATACCCCCAACAAATGCCCCCACCAACTACCCCTCAACAACTACCCCAAACTAAACTCCTCGACAACTACCACCAACAACTATCCCCAACAAATATGCCCTTACTTATACCCCCAACAAATACTCCCGCCAACTACCCCTCAACAACTACCCCGAACTATACTCCTCGACAACTAGCACCAACAACTATCCCCAACAAATACGCCTTACTAATACCCCAACAAATACCCCACCAACTACCCTTCAACAAATATCTCCAACTACCCTCAAAAACTACCCCAAACTATACTCTTCGACAACTACCCTCAGCAACTATCCTCAACAAATACGCCCTTAATAATACCCCCAACAACTATCCCTGCCAACTACCCTCAACACACCCCCCTGACAAATAAACCTACAGCCCCCAACATTGTCCACCAAGGGGAGGAAGTTCAAGTGTAATCTCTGCTGGCCCGTGGCTCTGATCGTGACATCTAGGGCGGTATAAAATCTAACTCACGTGGCACAGAGGGTGAGATGCTTCTGGAAGGAGTGGTCCTGGGTGTGGATCTGGGTGTAGAACCAGCCGACAGTAGTCCAGGGGGGCGGGACAGTTGTCTGCTGAGTAACGTCTCCTTCTCTTCGGGAACTGAAACATTACAAATTACACTTATTTGGATTTTATCTTAATATAACGTGTTTTAGATAGTTGTTACCAACGTTGGTGGTCGAACGGTCTAAGATTTCACTCTCGTAATACACTGGACTGGTAGCTATGGAGAGATAGGGGTTCATGTCCCAGTTGGGTGCACTGAGATATTTTCATTAAATTGTTTTCCACTATCCCTCTACGCAAGTGCGGGTAGAATTCCTCTTAATTCAACCTTACTCATCACTAACTCACTAGCGTAATTAGTAGCCTACATATGCGTACAAGCATAACGGGTAGTAAGAAGACGTGATGCTAAAAAAAATTAGAGAAAAGGGTGTTTTTCTCTTGTACTTGCCTTACTAACCGTAAAAATGTGAGATGGAAAATGATACATTTTGGAAAGATTTTAATAATACCCTCCAAGCAAAATAATTCAAGCTATTTAAATTAAATTAATGAAATTGAGATATTCCTGTTTTTTAAAACTTACACTAAGTTTAATTTACACTAAGGAATCTTCCAAAAATGACTTTAACGAGGAGTGTTTCACATGATTAATAAGAACGTGTGTTTGTTTTTCTAAAGCATTTATTTTATTGATGACCGACTCTTTCAAGGTTTCTGTGCATAAGATTCCTTTTTTTACAGGCATTGTAGTTTTTGTATGTTTATTTTATTGCTGTGTACAAGCTTCCTTTTTTTACAGGCATTGTAGTTTTTTTTATGTTTAATGATTACTGTTCATAATATTATTTTTTTACAGGCATTGTAATATTTTTATGTTTATTGATTATTGTTCATATTATTCCTTTTTTACAGGCATTGTAGTCTTTTTTATGTTTATTGATTACTGTTTACAATATATTTTTTTACAGGCATTGTAATCTCTTTTTAGGTTTATTAATTTCTGTGTAAGAAATTCCTTTCTTTACAAGCGTCGTAGTCTCGTTTTATGCTTATTGATTGTTGTCGCTTTGGTAGGTTAAACTTCCCATTAGTATTCTTTCATAGCCTCTGCTCTACAGATAACGTCTCCTGGCGCCTTGCTTTAGACCATTTTCTTTCGAAGGGAGGATAACATTAGTATTAACCTAAAAGTATTAGGGTGTAATGAGGTGGACTGGCTAGAACTAGCTCAAAATAGGGGTAAGTGGTGTCTTTTGTAAGTACCGCAATTAACTTTCGAGTTCCTAATGCCATATAATAATTAAGTAAGTTATAGTTTAATATCATTCGACTATCAAAATTTTATTGTACAATTTAAAAAAGATTCAATTATTTCAAATCATTACAATTTACGAATTAAAAGGGGTCAAACTAGCTATTCTATGCTTTTTATGCACCATTGTTGACGTAAAGTAAGTGCTGTATGGGACTGGAAATTTAGAATAACTAGACATTCATATGAGCTGTACAGAATGAAATATTTATAATATTAATAATATTATTAATATGTATTAATAATATTACTATTTCATTAAATTATTTATATTCTTATTATTATTAATATAACAAACTCATTATGTTTTATTATAAGCCGTTGTATTTTTCTTATGAATTGTGCACTATGTGCTATGCACTATTTCCTATTGCTAATGCATTATGCATGAATATAAGCCCAGCCTAAAGATGCAGCCCTCTTTCTACAAATCCAAATCGCCCATGCGGAAAGAATGGTTTGTAGTAAATAAAATGATTAGATTATTTTCATTAAATAAAAAGTTGGATTCCTGTATTAAAAGTTGGTGGAAAATAAATGTTTCGGCTAAAAATACTTAAAATATTTATTCAAAGTAAGTGGTATATGGATAAAACAATTACGGCTAGATTTCAAATTATTAGATTTTGAACATTTGCCTTTGTTCACAGTTTTACTGTCGTAATAATAGTCCAACCAATCATATATTTTACTTTTTATATATCAATGGTCTTTGGCGGGGGGAATTTTTTTTTCTGGACTTGAAATTTTGATTTATGTTATAAGAATATGACGAATAAAATAATAAAATTGCAGTTGATACAATTTTTTCTGGCAATTTCAGGGAAATAACAACGTCATCTGCTACTTAGTAAAAATACGTACAACTTGACTATAATTAATTCTCAAAAAATCCACATAATTGATTATTGGTCGCATATAAAAGGTAAAGTACAATCAATTTAGTGAGAAGTTTCGAGATAGTTTTATTTCGCGTATGTATAATACATTCATAAATGCTACAATAAACTTTAAAGATATTTTGATATTGATTTTAACGTGCTGCGTAACAAACTGTCCGTAGAAATACTTCTCGCCATATTTCGATGTTCCTACCCGTGCGTCACACACAACACATTCCGAGAAACCGGCCAGTGATCTAACCAAACATGTCTCGGACGTTCACATAAACCATTTATCTAAAGTAATTTTTTTTTTCCATCTAGGTGAAAATTGATTATCACGATTTTTAATCAAGGATCCCCCCTGCTGCGTCGATTTCCCATTTGCATACTGGCCCCGATTGACCTCTTGACTTCAACACTGCCCCTGAGATATCTTTCTGCTACAATCTGAGTCTGAACATGTTTTACGATGTGTTTGAAAAAAATTCCATTCTTCGCATCTTACTACCCGTCCAAACTATCCGCCAAGGTCTTGACGTACTTACAGAGTAAGCAGAGGTTATTAAAACCATACCAATATATTTTTCTCACCCCCTCTGGCGCAATTTGACCAAATTGAACGATTTCTTCTCCCACTTTTAATTAACCGAGTTGATTTTATTCTATTTTAACTACACCTGTCTCCCGGCACAGATTTATCTGATTGCCAAACCCTTCCTTCACCTCTGACAAGAGGTTTATTAATCACAACTTGTGAATTTGTGGAATGACAGGCCTCCACCGTGGTTCGGATTCCACGTTAAACTGTAGGTCCTCCATTTCATCTCACCCTACCATTACACATTAGCATAAGTGCATATAACCCGAACGGGTAGTAAGACGCGGTGCTAATAATAATATAATAATAATAATAATAATAATAATAATAATAATAATAATAATAATAATAATAATAATAATAATAATAATAATAATAATAATAATAATAATAATAATAATAATAATAATAACTACACCTATCTACTGTTCAACCACCTCTGTAGTCAAGTGGTCAGAGTTCCTGGCTACAGACCCAGTGGTACCTGGTTCAATTCCCGGCGCTTCCAGATTTTCTGTGAAGGAGTGGGTCAGATTCAGCCTCGTGAAAGGCAAATTAGGAGCTATTTGAATAAATAATTAGCAGCTCCAATCTAGAAAACTGAGACTAGCGGCATGAGCGCTCGCTGTGCAGACCACATGACACCCTATATCCGCAAATATTGACACTATCATCGCTAACGCCGGCGGCTGCTCGGTCTGTATAGCTCGATTATAGGTTCACACCAGAAATATATGTTTTTCTACTCTTTTCAAGATACAGCTAAATAAAACATAAAAAAAATTCAAAGAGATTTTTTGAAAATATGTATATATAATTATGTGATTACATTCTTCTCTCGTATCAGGAAACCAGACACATTATTATTATTTCCTATCGAAATTTTTTGCTTAGCTAAATTTTTCAAAAGTAAACAAAATATTTAGGTTTCAGTTCACCTAAAGCAATACAATTCACTATATCGTTAACAATCGATAGTTCTATATTATAGCTTTCGGGTATCGAATACATCGAGATGTTAGTTAAGATCCACTAAATTGCCACCACTACTGCCAACGCTCCCCGCCACGCTCTTGATGACAAATACAACTATTTCCATTTCCAATTAAATACAAATACTTATCTTTTTTGAATTATTTGTGAAAGATTTTAAAACTCAAATATTCTTAGTAAGATTTTAAACCAGGACTCTCTTGCAAGATTATGGATGCATTTTCGTTTTTTTTAAAGGGATTCGGTAATAGTTTTCGCTGCAGCACCGTACCAATTTGTAAAAAAACGTGCAACCACTATTTTATTTCCGTCCAAATGATGACTGTTGAATAATGTGATCACGCCTGGAGATGACGAAAATTGCAACAATGAACTACGTGGGTGTGTGTTCTAAGACGAAGAAACGTGACGTCTTTCGGTAGCGCTGCGGGCGTATTGCGCTCTATCGGGAGATTGTGCGACTACGTATGTTTTTGTTTTTTTGTGATCGAAACTTTGGCTCACTAGGACAGTTTTTTTTTCCCCTCCTGGTAATTTGATGGATTTTTACGTTTTAAAAATCAAAACTATTGGTAGAAAGAAACTTTAAAAAAATTCAAACATATATTAGTTTGCGGTCAATATTGATATTATTATTGTTATTTTATAGGTATTGATAATATTTATTAAAAGTGACAGCTGCATATCACATGACTTGACGTATGAATACGTTAAAGAGATTTTATAGCTGTTAGGTAATGCCCTTCCTATAAAAATTTGACTATAAGTTACCTGTCCTAGATATAAGCATTTAGCAACACTAATTGTGTAGGGAGAAGCAGAGGTAGATTTTAGAGGAAGTGTACCCGCACTAGAATTGAGAAAGAGTGGTCACACATTACAAAAACCCTCAGAACACCCAACCAGGATTCGATCCCAGATTTACCCGTCACCAGAAAGCCAGTCAATAAGAACTTGACGTTTACTCCGCGTCCCCACCAACACGAGTTTTATAGTAAACTAATAAATAGGTTAGATTAGTAGGATTGTCACAAAATATAAACCCTTGATCTATACTTCTACTAAATCTATGGATGTCCAAAGTTGCTTTGTTCAAACCCAGGTCATTTACTTTAGTGGAGAGGTTTATCTGTCACGATAGGAATAGTTCGGATCCCACCTCAATTAGGAATTATTTTAGCGTCAGCAAACCAGACGTGTTAACAGACTACCAAACACTTCAAAAATCAAAGGTTCAATTTTTTTTTCACGGTCTGTATCAAGTGCAGCCTTTATCCACATACGTGGAGGGAAAAGTAAAACAATTTACAAGTAATTACTAATTTATAATAGTAATAAACACAACACAACAGAATCATAATAAATTAATTTCATACCGCACCTGTCGTGACTCCAGGTGGGAAAGTTTCTCTTTTATGATCTACTTATTACCACTTGAATCTATTCTGAATACTGACAAGACGTGTATTAATCACAACTTGTGAATGTGTGGAATGCCAGGCCTCCACCGTGGTTCGGATTCCACGTTAAACTGTAGGTCCTCCATTTCATCTCACAATCACCCACCATCACACATTAGCGTAAGTGCGTATAGCCCGAACGGGTAGTAAGACGCGGTGCTAATAATAATAATATTCTGAATACTTATGCTGTTATTATGTGCTGGGAATTATTATTATTAGCACCGCGTCTTACTACCCGTTCGGGTTATACACACGCTGATGTGTAATGGTAGGGTGATTGTGAGATGAAATGGAGGACCTACAGTTTAAAGTGGAATCCGAACCACGGTGGAGGCCTGGAATTCCTCATATTCACAAGTTGTGATTAATACACGTCTTGTCAGAGGTGAAGGAAGAGTTTGGCATTCAGATAAATCTGTACCGAGACCGAGGATTGAACCCGGACCCCCAACACAGAAGTCCGACACCTTACCCCTGACCGCCAGGTCACCTTAGCTGGGAATTAGCCTTCTTAAAATTCCAGCAACTCATACCTAATAGGCCTTTATTTTGATTTGATATTCACCGTTAACGACAAGCCAGGTTGATCTACTTACCGTCAACGACAAGGCAGGCGGAGGTGGCGGCCCGTCCCAGGTCGCTGTAGGCAACGCAGGTGTATTCCCCCTCGTCCTCGGGGTACACCTGGTGGATCGTCAGGCGGGCCGTTTCGCCGTCGAACTCTGACACGAAGTCTCCTCCGAGAGGCAACAGCTGCGACAAACCAGTTCATCAAATCAACCTCTGGACACTTCAGGGACCGCGAGTTCAATAAATGTCATCCTCCACATAAGTTTTTATCAAAACTGTGGTACGTGCACCCTAAAGGGTACGCAACGCACCGCCAAGATATATTAATTATCAAATGTATATCTTTATAATATTAAGTATGAAAAAACCCACTTCGGTGGTCGAATGGTCCTATTACGTCACATTCGCAATAGAGTGGAATGCTTAATACGGGGAGATCAAGGATCGAATACCGTTCGGGTGTATTGAGTCCCTAGAATGTGTTTACATTCTCCCTAAATATAAATGAGGGTACATTTCCTCTAAATTCAACCTATCTCATGCCTAACACATTAGCGTAATTAGTGCATGTGCGTATGACCTTAACGGATAGTAAGACGCGGTGGGTGATTAAAAAAAGTATGATGAAAAAATTAACGAAATTTTTGACGTTATATAATAAACTTTTATAAATATTTCTTTCCATGTCACGGCTTTGTTTAACTTACCACTAAAGCTTTATTAAAATTTTGAATAACTGTTTGTACTTAACAAAATATCAGGTAGTTGTTTATTGTCCTTTGTATAAGGAACTGGCCCCAAAAAGGGTACTACTGGCAAAAGTTTAGAAAACACTGGGTAAATAAAACGTACTAAACTAACCTAAGCCCACCCAACCGGAATTAGAATCCCAACTTAACTGTAAACGGCGATGAGCAAAGCAAGTCTTAATTCCTGTGGGCTCTTATATTTAATCTTAGGATGTAAGCTTACCATTAATAAATTACATCATCAAGAAGTAAAAGCGTAATCAACTTTGTTTTTTTCCCCGACCGGTTGTGAGTCAAAAGCTTTCCACAGTCGTCACTTACTCTGCCGCCCTTCTCCCAGCGGATGTCCGGAGTGGGGGTGGCCTGGACGCGGCACTCCAGCGTCACGGAGTCCCCGTCACAGCACCGCATGTCCTTCAACTCCCTCTTGATGACCGGCAGCGTCTGCACACGGCTGCCAGAGAAACAAAACGTACAAGGAGGTCATCACAGGGAAATAGGATAAATACTAGCCTAGACTGGAGGCTGCAGCGCATGTCATTCAATTCCTTCTTTATGACCGTCTGCACGTAGCTATTAGGGTAACAGAACGTACCAGGAGGTCTTTACAGAGCTACAGGGAAAGAAAACGTACAAGGAAGTCTTTCTTCACAGGGCTACAGGCAAACAGAACGTATAAGAGAAGGTCATCTCAGGGATACAGAACGTACCAGGAGGTATTCACAGAGATACAGGAAAACATAACATACCATGATGTATTTATTCACAGAGATACAGGGAAAAAGAACTTACAAGGAGTAACTCGCAGGCCTATATGCAAAGAGAACGTACCAGGAGGTATTCCCAGGGCTAGACAGAACGCACAAGGAGGTCTTCACAGGGCTACAAGGAAACAAAGCGTACCAGGAGGCATTCACAGAGATATAGGAGAACAAAACGTACAAGGAGATCCTCATAGGGCTACAGGTAAACAGAGCGTACCAGAGGGAAACAAAACGTTAAAGGAGGTCATTACAGATATATAGAGAAAATAAATAATACTATATATACCACATATCCTTCAACTCCTTCTTGATGACCGTCTGCACGCGGCTATCAGGGAAACAGAATGTACAAGGATGTCTTCACAGGGCTATGGGGAAACATAATGCACAAGGAGGTCATCCCAGGGCTACAGGGAAACAGAACGTGCCAGGAGGTCATAACATAGATACAAGATAGCAGAACGTACCAGGAGGTCATAACATAGATACAGGATAATAGACTGTACCAGGAGGTCATCACAGAGATACAGGATAACAGAACCAATAAGTCATTACAGGGTGGACAGAAGGATTAACAGAAGGTTTATTTCTAGTTTTGTGTCAAATAAAAATCTTAAGATCAATCATATAATCTCAAGGTCAAACATTTTCTCGAGTATAATATTTTATGTTTATTAGAAAGTAAAAATACAACTTCGTATGAATGTCAAAATGAAATGGTGTTTTAATACACAATATCAGCTGCTTTGGTTGAATACTAATCATTGTTAAACTATATTAATGCTACATATAGTTGTTTTAACTTATCTTTACTATCCGATTAATTTTATTTGAGAAGATGAAACCAAAACTACATACAGAACACATTTAAAAAAAATGGTTAACAGCTCTTGCTGTATAAACAATGACATTGTCTTATAATAAATTTCCAACCTCATAAAATAAGAAATCTTTCCAATATAAAATAAACTACCTCAAACATAAGATTCAACTCAGATTCGATACTCAAAAAATATTGAAAGATTTAATGGACTATTACAGTTGGAAAGCTGAGGCAAATTGGCTGTCGTCCAGATAATTTTACAATATCTATCATTGAGCTGTGAAGCCTTAAAGTGGCCTTAATATCGACAAAGCGTGTAGCCCGAAAGGATAGTAGGACTTAGTGCAAAAAAAAAAGGACGACATTATTTATATGGGCACTAGGATGACAGTCACATCGGCTCAGTTAAAATATCCATAACAGAAAATACTTTTATAATCTACTCAAAGTGACCACAGAAGTAAATTATAGAACCGAGTAAACTTTTTAAATAAATCCAATAAAAGAGCCTGCGTAACAAATCCACTATTCTAATAAATTACCTCGTACTTTATCCCGCCTGTAAGTAAATATTAAATGTGTTGTTTTGTCGAGGCTTTATATTGGTTTATTGACTGTCCGAGAAAAATAATCAGAAACATCAGAAAGTACACTCCATTTATCCTTAAAGGTAGCAGTCTTACACTTACCTCAAGGTGAGAGTGTATGAAACGTGAGTTATAGACTTAAGAGAGTATTTTTGCAGTCTTGATCAAAACTTTTTTTTGTCAAAATAAAATAAAATAAATAACTCTCCAGTATAAACATGGGAGTTTAATTTTCTTCAAATGCTGATTATAAACAGTTGTTGAATATCTGTCAAACGTGTTCTGACATTTAAAAAGGTTTCTAATTTAATGCAGCTATGCTCATGACAGATATTCAACAACTGGTGATTTCATCATGTGAAGGAAATTAATTTCTATGTTTGAACTGAAGAAATATTGTATTTATTTTGCCTAATAAAATGTTTTGCTTTAAAAAAAAAGAGGCAAAAGCACTGCCCTCACGGCGTTCTTTACACTCCCGCCACAATGTATTACAGTATTTGCTAACGTAATGGGGGGCAAACGAGGTGTACATTCAAAACTAGGGTGTTTTGAGTGTCCTAGTTTTTATTAATTTTTGCTACTAATTTCCCAGGACAAACTGCTAGTGACGTAAACTATTTCATCCAAAAATACAGGCTAAGGATTGTTTCAATAGAGAAGGGGAAAACCCAATCTAAGTGTCCTTGGATTTGGGGTTCGAATCCCATTTGGAGATATTAATTGAATAATTTTTCAGATACAAGTTGCGTGGTTCGTATCCGGGTACTATCAAGAGGTTCCTGGCGTGCTAATTAAGTGAATCACCCTTAACAGGGATCACGTGGGAAAAGGCCTCAGTCTCGTGTTGTCTGGATTGTCGCCGAAGGAGGGTCTCGGGTTCAAAATTCTTCTGGCTGTACCTAGTTTTTTAATAAATGTTTTACCACGCTCATCAAACCAATCAAATGTGAATGCACTTCCTCTAAATTTAATCTTCCTCGCTAACCCCCATTAGTACATAAATGCGTATAACCAGGACGGGTAATATGACGTGAAACAAGAAATATAACATATAAATATCATTTTTAGTACCACGTCTTACTACCCATCCGGGCAATATGCATTTATGTACTAATTATGCAAATGTGCCAAGGATGAGTAAGGCTGAATTTAAAAGCATCGTACCCGCATTTTCGTAGAGGGAGAGCGGAAAACAAGTTAGGAAAAACCACCCTCAGTACACTCAGCAGAGATTAGAGCCCCGATCTCCTAGTCATCGGCAGACCCAGTCTATTGCGAGAGACCCACCTCGGTGGCGTAGTTGACTAACGCGCTAGTTTCGTGTTGAGCTTGACTGCCTAGGACGGGAGCTCGAGGTTCGAATCTCGGTCGGGTGAACTGGTAGGGATTTTTCCTAAAATGGTTTTACACTCTCCCTCCACGCAAATGCGGGTTCACTTCCTCTAAACCCAACCTTCCCAGTTCCTCATCCATTAGCGTAATTAGTACTTAAGCGTACAACCCGAACGGGTAGTAAGACGCGGTGCTAAATTAAAATTTTTATCGCTTAGAGCCTTGGACGCCTTAGATCAGCGGTATTCAACCTGGGGCAGGTGAAGACATCTTAGGGGATACGTGAATTAAAAAATAAATACATATATTTATAATTAAATATATTGTTCTGGATGTTTCTTATTTTATTTGTTTTAAATGTAGATAGTCGTCTATACCAGGTGTCGGCAACATTTTATTAGTGTTGTACCGAAGTTATATCGCAAAGTCGCTCAGCGTGCCAACCAACCTGAGCCCAACCAACTCGTTTATATTTTTATACTAGTTAAAACTAGTACAACTATTAAAACAAATTTAATTTGATCTTGTAAAATGTAAATGTAACAAGATGTTTTTAAATCGAATACATTAAACAGCAAATGTTTTTTGAATATTTAATATTTTAATATATTATTATTATTATTATTATTATTATTATTATTATTATTATTATTATTATTTAGCACCGCGTCTTACTACCCGTTAAGGTTATACGCTTAAGTACTAATTACAATAATGGATTATGAATGGGGAAGGTTGAATTTAGAGGAGGTGAACCCGCATTTGTGTGGAGGGAGAGTGGAAAACCATTTAGGAAAAGCCACCCCCAGTTCATCCCGACCGAGATTCGAACCTCGATCTCCCCGTCCTCGGTGGTCTAGTTCAACACAACTGGCGCGTTAACCAACTACGCCACCGAGGCGGATATTTAAATGTAAATCAGATGAATCACAATAAATACAAAAGCTATAAATGTGTTTGGCAAAATTTAAGTTCTGAAGAAAATATTTTGAAATTTTGAAACAAAGCAATTAAATCGTTGAAACATACAACACATTGTTAGTGACATTATTATTCACATCGATGGTTTTAATTAAAAATAAAGATTTTATATAATTTTTATTCAAATCGTTCCGCGTGCCATTCTTAGTACGCGTGCCGAAGGTTGCTGACCCCTGGTCTAGACATTCCCTAGTCTTGTACTAAGAGTGGCGGGTATGTAACCGTCTTTTGAGGTTGGGGCACCGAAAAGGTGCGGTTACTTCACCCGGATGTGGTGATGATGATAACGATGAATATGTGGAGCCAGTGGAAGTCTTAAACCTAACTTAAACCTAATTAATCAGACCACGACCAACCATAGAAAGACTTCTCCTTCAGGAAAATAGCTATTTGCATCACCGGGAATCAAACCTAGGACCTCTATATTATAATCATCACCATCATCACCATTGCGTCTCAGTACCTGTTCAAGCAATACGCATACTATTATAATTACTCTAATGGGTTAGGGATGAGGGAGGAAGCATTTTAGAGTTAATCTACCCGCATTTGCGTGGAAGGAGAGTGGGAAACCATTTAGGAAAATCCACCCTTAGTAGACTTGACCGGGATTCAAGCCCCGATCTCCCCTGTCATCAGCAGGCCAGCCTAACACGAGATTGACGCCCTAGACCATTCGTCCACCGATATGTTATTTTTATTGAAACCAGTTGTACCCGCTTGTAAACCATTTCTCACACCAACTCTCCTGTAATCCCTCGTTAATTCGGTCTCCTTGGCACGGAGCCGGTGTGGCAGGAAATCTTTAGTCTAGGAAATTTTTAGGTAGTGGTTCTTTGACAATGCCGCCTGTCAATAGCGCCAATTTTGTTTTTTTAATTTCTTTGTCAAAGTCGCTCTCAAGTTCTTAGGAAATCTTTAGACTGGGAAATTTTTAGGTAGTGGCTCTTTGTTAATGCCGCCCTTAGGATGCGTGTGTGTGTGTGTGTGTGTGTGTGTGTGTGTGTGTGTGTGTGTGTGTGTGTGTGTGTGTGTCAGAACAAATCAAAACTCATTTGTTAGTGTATCTTTTCGGACGTTTATTATTGTTATTTAGCACCGTGTCTTACTACCCGTTCGGTTTATACGGTTAAGTACTAATTACGCTAATGGATTAGGAATTGGGAAGGTTGAATTTAGAGGAATTGAACCCGCATTTGCGTGGAGGGAGAGTGGAAAATCATTTAGGAACCCCCTTCCCAGTTCACCCGACCGAGATTCGAACCTTGATCTCCCCGTCCTCAGCAGTCGAGCTCAACACGACTAGCGTGTTAGCCAACTATGCCACTGAGGCAGGTTGGACGTTTATTAATTTGATTGCATGTATTTAGTTTATTGTTAGTATGGATAAATACTGCCTATTCAGGCCTTGGGAAGAGCTGCCAACATCAAAAAGTCAAGATTCTCTTTTACCCGAAGATAGCAGCAGGGATGAAGGTACAAATTCTTCAAACTATGCCAATAATTACTGTTAGTTTGTATCAAAATAAGACAAGACTGTCGATAATGGGTAGATTGAGCTTCCAAAGGGCTTTTAAGGGCATCAATTTTTTAAAAAGTTAAAGACTACTTTAAATAAATTCTTAAGCCTTACGGCATTAGATTTTAAAAATATTTCAGAGGAAGGCCTTTCTAAATAACTTATAGGGGCGTGACCCTACTCTATAATTATTATTATATAATTTAGAATGTTATATATTTGTATGTTTGTTTAAATTTAAATCATATTTATGGAGGGTGCCAGTGTAAGAAGCCTCCCTGGGTGTCAAATATTCAAAGGCTTTTAACATAATATGCTAATTAATTGTCTTTCTTTTTTCCTTTTTAAGATAGGATTAAAAACATTGGTGTTGAAGCGGCGAAGGCGTTGGCAAATAACTTAGTGTGAGTGAGAGGTTTAATAAAGTAGCATTAATATCGACACGAATTTCCTAATCAACATTGATATTATTATCGGTGTCAAAGAGATGCCGTTCTTTTGAGTGCGTGCCGATGCTGTACTAGAGTCCTTCTTGCATTCAGACTAATAATATCCTGGACTAATGTTTTCCGCTTACACCGGCTTGTTTTATAACCACCTGTTATCACGGAGACACGCTATTCAATTACCTGGCAGTATTTACGCCCTTTCTACCCACGTGTCCGATCAGGGCGGTCATCCTGTACATCAGGAGCCCATCTCACGCCACGGATAACACCTACTACAGCCCAATACTCTTAGACACAACCTTATCTGACTGCTAGTAAAGTTAGATAGATTTACTTTCACGCATTCACACGTCAAGTTATGTGATCTGCAGCTGTCACTTTTTATATATTATATATTATCAATATCTATAATATAACAATAATATTGATATACATCCGAACCCTTAGCTCAGTCAGGAGTGTACCTGTCGGTCCAACTAAGGGTTCCGTGTTTGATTCCCACCACGGTAGAAAAATTTATCATATTTTAAACCATTATTAAAGTAATTATTTCATCATCAATTTAAAAAATATATATATTCTAAATATTGGATATAATATTTAGATGTTATTTCTTTATTTTAGAAATAATTATAAAATTATTTAATTTAAACACCTATTTTTACAAACAAATAGAAATCCTATTTATTATTTCTGTTGTCAACATCCCTTTTTCTCATCTAATACAAAGCCTACAGCGATGAATAAGGTATCAGAGGATAGGACTTTTTACCGACTTCTGACATAGCATACTCAGTTTACGTTAGAACACATTGTTTGTTTATAATATAAGTTAAAAGAAAAATCTAACAATATTTTTGTATCAATTACCGAAAATAAACTCTCTTTGCTATTTTGTGTATAGACTTCGCCGAGTATTTAATTTCAACAACCCAACAAAAGACTAAATCATTTTAGGGGGGCGGGGGAGGAGGGGATGGTTGAATGTGTGAAAGTTTCGCAAGGGTTTACTGGTATTATATTGTATATATATATATATATATACATATATATATACACATATATACACATATACATACATATAAAAATAAATATTTGTACATTGTATATTATATTGTTGGAATGGTTCCTCCTAACCTTTCCAGCCACCTGGGTTCGTCTAATAGGCCTTGGTTAGATGTTATCAGCCACTGCAGAGATTTTAGTTGCTGAAGATCGGATATAAACTTAATTCGAATCCTGTCTTCGCCCTTTATATCTCTCCCTCACACACACACATACAAGAATATAATCAGAGAGTAATTAAGACGCTTGAATCTTTCCAACTTACCTGTGTTTTATGGAGCTGTGGTCCATCTTGTCTTCCTTGCCCTGACCTGCGAAACAAAACAAAGAATCTGATATTAGAATTGAGAAACAATACATAATTGAGTGATTTTACTATCACTCTTTATTTCATCATCTTGTTAGAATTAGAATCATTTAAACGTGGTACTTCAGAAGAATGTTGAAAATATCATGGATGGAGATAGTATCAAATACAAAAGTGCTAAGAAAGACAAATTAAGAAAGGAAACTTTGGAAAGGTGTACAGCAAAGAAGAGTTAACATGATAGGATATAATATACTGATACATGATAGTTTAACAAAGATAATAGGAGGAGGTGTGGAGGGGAGAAATTCAAGAGGAAGACCAAGAATGAATATGAATCAGATAGTGGGCGTTATTGGCAGAAGAAGGTGCAAAGTTGTAAAAGAAAAGAGAAAAAAAAAAGCCCAGTATAGTTATTATTATTATTAACACCGCGTCTTACTACCCGTTCGGGTTATACGCACTTACGCTAATGTGTAATGGTAGGGTGATTGTGAGATGAAATGGAGGACCTACAGTTTAACGTGGAATCCGAACCACGGTGGAGGCCTGGCATTCCTCACATTCACAAGTTGTGATTAATACACGTCTTGTCAGAGGTGAAGGAAGGGTTTGGCAATCAGATAAATCTGTGCCGGGACCGAGGATTGAACCCCGGACCCTCAGCACAGAAGTCTGACACCTTACCCCTAGACCACCAGGTCACCTCCCAGGATAGTTAAAGTGGAGAGTTGCAGCTAACTAATCGCAAGATTGATGACCTAATGATGGTGATTTTATTATACTAGTAGTACCTAGAGTGAGAAATCACAAAAGTAAAATTATTTCTTCGCTATTTCAAGTCTGAAGTAAGGTCCAGTGTAGCGTTGGTATCATGATCAACTTAACGTTCACGTAACGTAACGTAAAAACTCGAGCAACGCAAAGGCAATGAATTTGGACTGTTTGAAAACAAAGTGTTCAATAAAATGAAACCCAAGTATTTAGGGCTCATTAGGCTACAAGTACTTGCAATAGAAGCTTTACTGGATGTATACAAAATAAAGTGTAACAAGAAGCTACGGCGTTTTAGAGTTCGCGAGATGCGGACAATCTATACCGATGATGTCGTTTGCATTCCATAAACAAACAAATGAAGTATTACTCAATAGCCCTGTTGATATGCTCGCAACATGATTGGCTGGCTATAACACGTGGTATTCTTCCCTTAACGTTCACATAATGTACAGTAGCCCCATGGCTTCTTTGGTGCTGACTGACAGCTGACGGCTTTGAAAAGCTACCAGACCAAATTATGTATCCCTACACCAAACCATATGATCTGCAAAAAATATGTGTTTAGCAGCTGTCACTTCTGACAGTCAAAATTTAGGTATATACCTAACTGTTGACTGTCAGAAGTCAGTTGTGAACTGTCAGTCAGCACCAAAGAAGCCATGGGGCTACTGTAGAAGTTCTTCCCTAGTTAAGTGAACGTCAAACCAACTGCATTGTGGTGGCTTCCATTTAAAACCACTAGGAGAACCTCTACTTCACTTTAGGTTACGTGAACAATTAAGTTAATATTAAACTGATCGTGATCCCGGCATAAGTTTAGACTTTTGTGTTGTTTTTTTGCAAATTCACAGCTCAATACTTTTTTTTAGAGACGTCAACGATTTTTTATGACAGCGGGGAGACTGTTTAAGTAGCATCAATACATTCACATAATTAACGTAAAACTCGTGAATAGATTGCGGCTTCATTATTTAAAATGTTTGGTAGAACAAGAAAAATTGAAAGAATACTATCGAAAGAAATGATCTTTTCTGAAATTGTGGCTTCTTTTGAAATTAATTTTTTAAATTAAAAGCTATTAAGTCATATTCTCGGTGTATAAGCTTTAGTAATTTTCTTAAAATATTGAAATTGTTTTGATAGAACTTCGAGAATCATTGCCAAAATGAATCGCTTCACGTTTTTAATATGTAGCCTATATAATAATATTTAATTTCATAGCAATTCACGCTCGTTTATAAATTACTAATAATCATGATTGTTGGTCGAAAACTTGATGTATGGTTAGGTAGGTAATACCCTGTAGGTCACTATAAGTGTGGCATAGCATTCATTCTCATGTGAGATGGGTAGAGTAGAGCCTATGTATGATTGGTCAAATGGGGACAGAATGGGTGATAAAATACACTCTCATGTGAGGTGTGTAGAGCAGAGCCTATGTATGATTGGTCAAATGGGGACAGAATGGGGGATAAAATACACTCTAATGTGAGATGTGTATAGTAGAGACTATGTAAGATTGGTCAAATGGGGACAGAATGGGTGATAAAATACATTCTCATGTGAGATGTGTAGAGGAAAACCTATGTGTTAATGGTCAAATGGGGACAGAGTGGGTGATAAAATAATTCTCATGTGAGGTGTGTAGAGGAGAACCTATGTGTTATTGGTCAAATAGGGGGAGAGTGGAGGAGAACATATAACAGGTACAGTTCTAACAAACTCTGCCTACTCCAGCAACACTCCACGTGATAACACTGATCACTCTGGGACGTCATATTTAGGACGACGCTCGATGAAGAGCAAGCGGTATTTAAACGCGTCAGTTCTGATTAGCCTGATCAGATGCTTGTTCCTCCATGTAGGGCGCTTTAAAGACGTCACCATGACGGAGGTTGTGTTGTGAAACTCGCGGTGGCCGACAGAAAGGAGTGGTTTCGCTCACATTAGCACATCGTGGCAGACGCACCTCCTTATATGGTGAACTACGGGCGTCTGTTTGTCGGAGGAAGGGGGGAGGGACGTCAATCTGTCAACCACGATGACGAGACCCGAACGTTAAGCCCTATTTTATTACGATCATCAATTGGGAAGGCCTTTCTTTCCTACAAGAATCATGCTATATAGAGGGATTCAGGTAGGTAAAAGGCCTTTCGTAAGGCTATTTTTGATAAAAATCAGGTTGTGTGTCCTGACGTTTCACTAGAAGGAAGTACAAGAATAGAGTGGACAATTTACCGACACTACAGGCCACACCAGGATTTTTTAACAGTGCCTTAAAATTGATGGGTTGTCGCATCTCACGAAATTTACAGTACAATTTTCATAAGGAGGACCTTAACTGACAGTTAGAAAATGTTAATAAATCCACCTTAATGTATTCATACTTAAAGTCATGTAATCTGCAGATGTCAATTTTGATAGATATTATAAATACCTATGAAATAAAAAATAATATATTTAATTACTATCAATTTTGGTCATAGCAAAATATTTGTCTTTTATAAAAGGCTATTGCTATTAATATTTGACTGAACCAGTGTTATGTCGTAGACTGTTGCCAGGATAAGCAAAGTTCGTTTAAAATGTTCCTGTGCTATGTTCTTATGACTCAGTAGAACACTCATTGGTCAGGTATCAACGAACATACATTCCATGTGAGTTGTGGTAGCTTTGATGATTGTCAAATGTGAAAGTTGGTGATAATAATAAGTGGGGCGTAGAGTAGCCTATGTGTGATGGTCAAATTGGCAGAGTGGGTGTTAACAAATCTAATGTGGGGTAAATCAGAGCTGTGTATAATGTCAAATGGGACGGTGGGTGTAACATACTTCCATATGAGTGTACAAAGCCTATGTAATGTCCAATGGACAGATGGTGATACATACTTAATGTGGTGTGTAGATCAGAGCTGTTATAATTGGTCAAATGGACAGGTGGTGTTAACATACTTTCCATATGGTTAAGGAGCCATGTAAATTGGTCAATGGACAGAATGGGTGATAACATACATTCTAATGTGAGGTGTGTAGAGCAGAGCCTATGTATAATTGGTCAAATGGGGACAAAGTGGGTATTAACATACATTCCCATATGAGGTGTAGAAGAGAGCCTATGTATGTATTATTGGTCAGATGGGGGTTTTAGTCTCAACCACCCTATCACCATAAATCCAGTCTATTACGAGACTTATGCATTAAACCGTAAGACCACCGGTACGATTTTATAAAGAAAAACATCCGGTTATAAAGAGTTGATTAAAAATGTGTGTTTCTTCCCGTCTTACCCCCTCTGCCCCAGCGATCCTATGATTATTCCCAAATAGGTCTGTAAAATGTCAACAGTAAGTACAACGAAGAAGAAAACCTTGAGAGGACTAAACATGGTCTGTGGAGGAATCTTTGGTGAAATCAAAACAAGGAGCCAATAAAGTCGTCGTCGAATGACTAAATTTACCTCTCAAGAGATTTAGTGCCATTTTATTTTTAAAAGGAACAGAACAGCTTTTTTTTTATAACTATAAATCATTTGTAAAACGCAAATGTAAAAATTTAGTATGCTGAAGGAAGATTGGAGAGTAATTATCATCGAGGTTATTTACGAAAAGGATTGATCTCCTTTTAAATGAGTATGACGTCAGTCTATGAAGTGATTTAATTACGCGGAATACACGTAAATTAATTAATCACGCCATAATAACACTATCCTTGGTCATTCTAAAACATGATCTAGAAATTTAACTTTCCACTATCAGCACTATAAAATAATAAAAGAAATATTAAAAAATGAATGTTTTAAACAAGAACTATTAATTTGAAATGGTTTGATTACATTATCATTTTTTTTTACCTTATTTGCATCCAATCCATCCTAATATTGTTTAAAAAAAAAGGTTAAGCACCGTATTTTCATACCCGTTTGGGCTATACTCATATGTACCAATAATTACGCTAGTGTGCTAGGAATGAGGAAGGTTGAATGTTTGAAGAAGTGTACCCGCATTCGCGTGAAGGGAAAGTGACACCCATCTGTGATTCTAACCCTGACCTCCCAACCACTGTCAGCCTAGCTAAGACGAGACTGACACCTTTTTTTCTTTGTAGCCTTATCGGCATAACTATCGTGTTGACTGGATTGGACGATGACGGGGAGATCGGGATTCGAATCCTGGACGGATGTACTGAAGGTGGTTTTATTATAAATGATTTCCCACTTTTCATTCACGTGGAATGCTGATATTTTCTCTAAAACACTTCCTTACTCATCATAAACCATCAGTGTAATTCATGTGACTGAGCATGGCTCTAGGGGTACTAAAAGTGGGGGAAGGGGTGAATATGTTGTCAAAATTTGAGTTTTTTTTAGTATCACATGTCTGAATAAAAGTGTTACATAAATTAAATAACATAGCATTGTATTTAATTTAAAAATGTATTTGAAAAACAGCCCTTAAAATTAGCATATACTGACTTAAACTACATGACTTCTCAGTCGTCCATGTAGTATTAGTAGAGAGGGGATGTTAGAATACTTGAATGCTCGATACCTCGAATTTTATCGTATTCGAGAGATTAATGAGTCGTAAAAATCTCAAAAAGATATCTAAAATACAATTACGAAAGCCTTGACCTTGAAATAAAAATTAAAGAAATTGGTAAAAGGAATTATATAGACTTGTGTAATTGGGGAAAATAATAGCATCACAAAAAGTACAAAACTTTGTTAGTATAATTAACTTACTGAAATAGTGTTTTGTTTATTGTTCATGAAGTAATAGACATAACAAACAAAATATGATTCGTCAATTTAAAACATTTTCACTTTAACTTATATTGAACATTTTTAAAGATTCGAGGTATCGAGTTTGGATTCAAGGTTCCAAAGAAAATTTAATATTAGGATTCGAGATCGGATTTAGGAATATGGGATTCGAATAATCTTAAAATATAACATAATATTTATATTAATAAAATTAGTTTGTCTGTTACGAGCATTTCGAGGTCTCTAACGCAAGCAAAGGTGTGCAATTTTTAAAACTAGTAGCCAATGTGCACGAACATACGCACCTAGAAACAGAAGTTTTAAAAATTTCGATTTAGATTTATTTTAAATTAATTAATAACCTCCCTGGTAACGCTGGGTTACTCAGCTGGTTTCAGATTAAATACGAGTACATAAATATTAATTAATAGTACAATGAAGAAGTCAGAGCACAAAAAGGTCCACACCTACCAAAACTTAAGTGACCTACATAGTTCGATGTCCCACTGACATTTCGGGAAGTTTTGTGTTGGGAGGGATTTCTTACAAATTACACAGTTGTCACCGCGCGGGAGTGGAAAGAGCAACAGGTTAGCTAACCCACGGGAGTAAAATTTACCACGCATCGCGTGCGGCCAAGTCATGATGATTGTTTCACGCCCTTTTATATGTTAATCCGTGGTAGCAGCCGATGTTAACATATCGCCTACTGTCAAGGTATGTAAAACTCAGAATATACTAAACAATAAATTTACCTGCTGTTCTCTATGGGTGTGAAATATTGTTTCTTATCTTACATGACGAAAAAAAAATTAAGGTGTTATAAAACAAGGTGCTTAGGAAGATATTTGTTTCAAAAATAAATTAAGATATTGAGGAGTGGAGGAGGTTACATAATGACGAGTTACATGACTTGTTCTTATCACCGCGTTAGGGTTGTACGCAAATTTAGACCTAATTACGCTGATGTGTCAGGATGAAAAAGGTTGAATTTAGAATAAGCGTAACCTCATATGCGTGGAGGGAGAGTGGTAAACCATTTAGTAGGAAAGCAGCTTCAGTGCACCTGACCTGGATTCGAACCCCGGCCTCCTCGTAATCAATAGTCTAATTTATTGGTTGAGTGACGCCTTAAGACAACGCGACCATCGAAGTGGACCCACACACTTACACTGATGGGATAGGGACGAAGAAGCTAGATTTTAAAAGAAATGTACCCGCGTTTAGTGGAGGAAGAGTGGGAGACCTTTTAGAAAAACAACACCTGACCATGATTCAAACCCCGATCTCCCCGTAATCAGCAATCAAATCTATTTAACCTTAGACCGTCGTATGGTGGGGATGGATAAAATAAAATTTGAAAATAATACTTATCAAAACATATCTACAACCTTGAGCAAAAATATATATACATCCTTAGTGGTGGTGGCCTTGTAGTCTAAGGCGTTAGGGACTCTCATCCTATTTAGTCGCCGTTGACGAGGGGCCTAAGGTTTGACTCTTGGCTGGGTACAATTAGCGGGAAGGCTCAAACCTAGTTTGGCCTTTATTCCAGTCCACACTGATGATTTAGGCTACATTTATTAAAAAATATTCTCTCGTCTCTACCTCTTTAAATGACAGCAAAAAAAAATCACTAGATCTACTTTCACGTATTCATACGTCAAGTCATGTGTTCTACAGCTGTTACTTTTGATATCTACAATCAATAGCTATAAAATAACAATAATAGTAATGTAGTAACCTTTTATCATATTGACCACAATTTATTTTTTAGTGCTGTGTCTTACTACCGTTCGGTTATACGCTTATGAAAAATTACGCTAATAGTTTCAGGGATTAGGACGATTATATTAAAAGGTAGTGCACCCGAATTTGCGTCGAGGCAGAGTGGAAAACCATTTTGGAAAAAGCACCCTCAGTACACTTGATATATATTTGAGCCTCAATCTCTCCTGTCATCGGCAGTCTAATCTACTGCGAGAGTAGCGCGTTAGACCCGCGGACACCGAAGCGGTTTGTTGTATCTTTTGAACTGCCCTTCCTAAGCAAATTGGACTGTAGCTACCCTTGTCGTGAACGAAACTTTATTTTAAGGGGTAAGAAATGTTAACGATATTGTATAAGAAATACACCCGAACTAACGTGGATAAATAACACGTGGGAAAACCATTAGCAGCTCATCCAACAATAACTTCTTGTTTGATGAAATCCAATCGTTTTATTTACCACAAAGTTTCTATAATCATTGGATGGAAAATGGGTTTCTCCTTTCAAAGTGATGAACCGATGGTCGGAGGAACTGACTGTCGTGTCTTTTAGAGTTAAATTACTTTGTAAGGTGTTTGTTGATGTAATCATTTGATTTAAAAAGCACATATTAAATACTGCTAATTTAAAAAAAAATATAACATTCTGGGAGGTTGGTGAAACGTGTTTACGAGTCCACTCAACGCACGCTCTTTCTCTTTCTATGATAACCATCTCTTCTAATTACTGTACCAAGCTGTCAGCCATCGCAAAATTCACTATGTATATATATATATATATATATATATACACGCCGGCTTCGGCGGCCGTATCGATTAATTTGCAGTCGACTTGGCTCGCCACATAACGTTCTACCGGCTCAAATTATAGAGATTATGTCCATATGTACTGCAACAAGAGGCGCCACTGACTTGATGGAATAGTTGGTTTCAAGGTCAATCCCTCCCAATATCTATGTGGTTAGAGGGGAGGGGGGGTCAATCACGGATCCTTGGGGACCTTGGTTCAGTGGCGTGGTCGTGGAGTTTTGCCAGGGTAGGTAGAGTAAGTTTAAGGTGGGGATAGGAAAGTAAAGCGAGTTAAGGTCATTTGCTATGACAAAAAAAAAAAACTTTAGTTTGCCAAACTTAATCAAATATTGCTTTAATATATACGTTTAGAAAATTCATTACATTTAGTAATCTCAACAGTTCCATAAAATCTGTCATGGGCATAGCTTAATTTGACCAGGACCTTTTCCCTACATTTAAAATTTTTTTTATGGTCAAATGCCACGATGTCCATGACAGATATTCAAGAACTTTCATTAAGAAAGCTAAAGTTGATTCCACTTCTACAGAGGGTTACGGACTGTACGGACTACAGAATCTATGGACAAGGAAATCTGTTCTTGAGTGGATCTCTTCTTACGGACTACGGACCTTTATTGGATTATGTGTACAGATAAATCTGTTACTGTGGATATATATCGTCTTACGGACTATGGATCTACTTATCGAGATTTGTGTACAAGCAATCTGTTACTGTGGAGTATAGATTTCTT
Source organism: Timema podura (assembly GCA_033556935.1). Lineage (NCBI taxonomy): Eukaryota > Metazoa > Arthropoda > Insecta > Phasmatodea > Timematidae > Timema > Timema podura. The sequence goes on from JAVRXN010000005.1 coordinate 39,355,675, forward strand.
ACGTACTATGGACCTTACTTATCGAGATTATGTGTACAATAATCTGTTACTGTGGAGTATATTTCTTACGTACTACGGACCTTACTTATCGAGATTATGTGTACCAACAATCTGTTACTGTGGAGTACTTTCTTACGTACTACGGACCTACTATCGAGATTATGTGTACTACAATCTGTTACTGTGGAGTATAATCGTCTTACGTACTATGGACCTTACGTATCGAGATTATGTGTTGTACTGTAGGATCTCTTAGTTATTGTAGATATGGCATCTCTTCTTAGATGGCTAAGGACACACATTACGGATACGGAGTGTATAGACGGAAATTAACACTGTTACAAGTTCATTTCTAGTATAATTCCGGACCCAGCGCCAATGATGTCTCACCCGCGAGTGGACAGCACAGCAAAACGACACAACTCGAGAAAATCTATGTCTCCTTCTGACAGTTTAGTAATACACCTTAACCTTGATACGGGATAAACGATGCCACTCAAGTTGGATGAGATCAACTTCAAAGATAATATTTTTATCAACTCAAAAAGATTATCTGAACAACAATCCATCATATTTAATGCAATCATACACAAAACGTTATCCACAGTAGAAATGTGCTATGAAGGAACTTTAAGAAAATACAAACTTTTTTTAGGTCAACATTGATAATATTTGGACTTATTTATTATTATTATTATTATTTATTATTAATTATATTTATTTTTTTGATATTTATAATATCTATCAAAAGAGATAGTTGCATATCACATGTCTTGACGTATGACTAAAATATTTTCATAAACTGACAGAAATATTCTTTTTTATCTAAATTGGACTGTAATTTCAAGTTAGTGGTGTTTCTTTTAATTAATACTATTGTTACAAATATTATTAGTCCGACACCTTAGAACAGTTTGTAGAGTGTCTGCCTACTGAGCTAAGGGTCCCGGGTTTCGATTTCCCGGCATGGCCGAAAAATGGATCATTGGTGAAATGTGTGTTTACTCTTTCACAGTGATAAATTAACGGCCTGGGGACTTGATGTTGTGCCTGACCTAGTCTTAAGTTAGATTATAAGGCATATGAAGCTACGACAGGACTAGCCAGCCGGTAGTGGAAATATATGGCTTGAATAAAAAACTGGCCCAGGTTATGGGCTGGAAGTCGAAATGTATGGAAATTTTTTTTTTATTAATCCAAGGGACAAGGATGAGGATGTTTGTTTAGAAGAAATACACCCGCATTTTTTGAGATAAGGGGTTGGAAAACTACATTGATAGATTTCACAGGTAAAATCACTCCAGTGAAATCTTGAACCTCAACATTCCCGTCACTGGGCATTTAGTTTATTGCGAGCCGGACGCTTTAAACCACGAGTCAAACACCTCAACTCAGTCGGTACTGAGCTTAGGAAAAAGGCTTGGTTGAAAAATGTATCACTGGTGAAATGTGAGTTTACCCTTTCACAGGGTTGATTTAACGACAGGGGGGCTGAGGGGTATGTTTGTTATATATTTAAGTTAGTTTATAAGGCGTGTGCACATATAATAGTTAGTTGGTTCTTAAAGAGCACCTTAAATATATAAAAAACTAATGTGACCACTTGCATTTACATTGCTGGCTGGGGTCTGACTCAGAAGTTCAGGGTTTAATATTTTTATTTTTAAATTTATCACCACGTCTTACTACCCGTTCGGTTTATACGCTAAGTACTAATTACGATAGTGGGCTAGGAATGGGAAAGGTTGAATATAGAGGAAGATAACCGCAATTTGCGTGGAGGGAGAGATGGAAAACCATTTAAGAACCCCCCCTCCAGTTCACCCAGAGCGAGATTCGAGCCTGATCTTCCTATCCTCAGCAGTCTAGCTCAACACGAAACTAGCGCGTTAGCTAACTACGCCACCGAGTGGGTGGTTCAATATCGATTGTATCAATCGACTTTTTTTATTTAATTCAAGAGTACAGAGAAAGCATTGTAATACTGAAAAAAAAAGTATAAAATATAATGATCTCTTTTGTATTTATTATTTGTCAATGTCTTATGTAAAGCAAACACGTTTTGGACAGTTTTTTTTATTTTTCAAATTTGTTTGTCAAGTAAGATTATTTTTAAATGGGTCGAATCCCATATTTCTCGAATCGAATCCTTAATTTTCTTTCGAGTTTCGAACCAATTAGAATCCTCGGATCTTTAAAAATTAAGTTTAAGTTAAAGTGAAAATATTTAAAATTAGTTTAAAAAATGTTGTTAAGGTTTGGTGCCATTGACAAATTACTTTGTTTGTCATGTCTATTACATCATAAACAGCAAAGAAAACCTTTTTTTTAGTAAATTAGTTATATAAATACAATTTTGTTCTTTTTGGTGATTTATTTACTCTCCCAACTAAACGAGTCTATAATTACTTTTACCAAATTGCTTAAAACTGTCATATCAAGTTAAGGTTTTCATAATTATTGTATTCGAAATATTTGAGATCCATACGAATCTCGAATATCTCGAATACTATAAGACGCGATGATTCGAGGAATTGAGTATCTGAGTATCCCATCTCTGATTATTTTTATAATCTTTTTGGTGATTGATGTAGATGAAGGCAGAGGCTATAAAAACTGAAGTTACTTTATATTAAAATATAAACGCAAAAACCAATATTTGACTGAAAACTTCTCTATTTTGATTAGCTCTCATTTATTTATTTAGAGACAAAGTACAAATACATATTTAATCCGCCAAAAACTATCAAGTGGAGTTCAATAATTAATTTTTTGTTTCTCAATAAGGGCGTTGTTGTGGTTGACAGATTGTTTTTTTTTTCCCCAAAATCTTGTAGTTTAAAATATTTTATGGTATATCGCTGCGTCTGTAATATTACCTCAAATACTAAATATGTATTGAACGCATAAACTCAAAAACTGTGATTACTTTACCTAAAACAAACGTAAAGATCCATCATAACCTCTAGGGTGAAAATGTTTCACCATTACAATAATTCCTCTATACTTGAAATCAATAAAACACAAATCGATGATTTGTTGTTTGAGAAGACTGTACCCGTCTGTTAATAAAATGCACATATCCCATCTTGATATTAATTTCTTGATGATCGTAATTAATGGCCTGTGGAAAAGTATGGAGGGCAAGGCGCTATGTAGATAATGACTGCCACAGATCTCTTTCTATTGATTAATTCGGCCGTCTTCGTTCTCTGTCGGCGAGAACACGATTAGCTGAGGAGCGCCAGCGTTATTACGGTGGCTTTACCATATAGGTCTCCCAGTCCTGTCTTACACACTACACATCCTTAATATCCTTCATGTCCTTAAGGTGGGATGGGAAGGACGCACGTTTTAAAAAATATATTTCATAGCAAAAAATATTTTTGGACATAATGAATAAAATTTAGATTAAGTAGAATAGTTTATTTTTGTTTACTATAAAAGGGTATCGCAGAATTTTTACCGGGATTTTTTCTCTTTAATTTAAAAAGTTTTTCATCAAATTCCGCTATGCTTATGTCAGATATTCAAGACCTGTTGATGTTACTACTAAATGTAAAATAAAAACTGGTATAAATAATGAAGTTCTGTTACGCTCGCTCGTCGTAAGACGCTTTGCTTTTATTTTCTCTTTCAAGAAAAACATTAAAAAAAAAAAAATTGGAATACTTTATTTTAATAGCGCGTATTCATACCCGTCAGGGTTATATGCATATGCACTAATTACGCTGGTGAATTGAGGAGGAGTAGGATTAATTTTAGAGGAAGTGTACCCGCATTCGCGTGGAGGAGAGAGTGAAAAATAATTTAGGGAAAACCACTCGCTATACACCTGACCGGGATTTGCGCCCCGAGCTCCCTGTCATTGGCAGTTTAATCTACCATGGAGAGTGACGCCTTTATATCATGCGGTCACCGTAGTGGGTTACGGAAGAGCTAATTTAAACAAGAGGAACTAATAAATAATTAAAATAAACTAAGCGAATACACAAGACATGGTGTCTACTTAACTTTACCAATAAAATCCCCGACTTTTTCCCTGATTTCCCCTGGTCATTTCCTAAAATTCCCGACTAAAAAGTATGTCACATCCTTATAATTCCCCCACCTCCCCCCTCATTTTTCTATTAATCTTTTTATATGAATAATAATAAGTTTTAAAATTTAAATAAACATATTTTTTAAATTTGTATTAACATTGTTTATTAGGAATTATAAAATTTATTACACAGCTACAAAAAAACTACAGTTTGAATAACATTATTATTTACTGTTTTAATGATTATTATATTTTATATTTTTAAGTAAAACCACATTTTCCCAGATTTGTATTGTAATTTACCAAATTCCCGGCTTATTCCCGTTTTTTCCCGATCAATTCAAATTCCCGGCTAATTCCCGTTTTCCCTGATTTTCCCGGATGGTAGACACCCTGACAAGAAGGTGCTAATTTATTGAACCTCAAGTGGCCAGACATAACCTCGATTCCTTTTACCACAAGCGGCTTCTACTGATTGTGAACGAGTCATAAGTCGGGGGTCATGTTGTGGACTCACCTTTAGCGTAGATCTGCAAAGATATCACGGCCTTGGCCTCCCCATGGCTGTTGCGGGCTATGACGGAATAGGCCCCAGTGTAGTCGATCTTAGCCCGAGGGATCTCTAGGCAGTACTCAGGACCCTCACCCACTCGCCTAAAGTGAGGCGCGTCCCTGTAGTAGTCTGGCTGTAACACACACATAGACGTGGCGACTGTATCAGACTGTAGCTAGAAATAGTTTATAGGTGTATCACCTAAATACCAAGGGTTATATGTATTCTATTAGATATGCACGCCCATGTTAAGTTAGTTTGTCAGTCTTGCGTTGAACGAACCTTTTCTGTTTTAGATAGTTTCCCTCAGATATCCAAGCAGACACATACATGTATCGTATCTTGAACTAAAGTGCTAGAAAGACAGTCAGACGCCTGAAAATAGACAGCCCGCAATACAGTAGTGGCAGCTTTAAGGGGTACCTTTCCTTTCTATGGCTATCCTGTCTGGGATTATTGCAGCCAGGACATTGGAGGAAGAACAGTTCAAGATATTATTTTAGGGTGGTTTCCATAAGTAGACCTCGGTGGTCTTGGGGTAAAACGCTCGACGTCCACGGGTTCAAACCAAGCTGAGGTCAACACATTTTTCTTGAGCGATACAAATCAGTTACACAACTTCCTTCGGAGGGGAAATAAAGGTGTCAGTGCCATGGCGCTGTAGTAACATGTTTTATTGGGGTATTTCAGGTGGGATGGAAAGGAATGAGATAAAAAGCCAGTGTTTTTTCAGTTTTTTATTACAAAATATTTTTTTTTGCTAAGATTAATCAAATATTGCTACAGTACAAACATAGAGTTTAATTTTCTTCACATGGTGATATCAACAATTATTTAATATCTATCAAGAGTGTCCTGGAATTTAATGACAACTTTTTCTCTTCATTTAAAAAATTTCTCATCTTATGTTGTTATGCTCATGACAGGTATTCAACAACAGCTGTTGATATCACCACGTGAAGAAAATTAAACTCTCTGTTTGTACTGGAGCAATATTTTTAATTCATTTTAGCCCTTCTGGAGAAACTACAGTACAAATTTCATAGATAGAAAAGTCACTAAATATATTTTCGCATATTCAATATTACGTCAAGTCATTTGATCCGAAACAATCAATTTTTATAGAAAATACCTTGTAACATTAGCCAGCAATACTCCTGTGGGACCATTACTTTCACGAACTTAGAAGTAATCGAGAAGATTTCGACTTGTTAATAATTAACATTATAATAGAAAACAAAGCTATATTTCATTTGAATACTGGTAATTTCTCACTAAACGAATCGGTATTGTTAAAATTATAACTTATAAACCAACAAAAATAAATACTCTTATAATTTCTTCAAACAAAATACGTCTACAAAATTTTATCATAGATTAAAAACTATCAAATTTTAAAGTTTAAACAATTATTGGTAGCCATAAGTGCAATAAAATTTGTTTATAAACTAAATATTACAAGCAAGAAAAGGAATCAAAAAGTAACTACCTACTAATAAGTCTAAATTTTTACAAAGAGACTAGCGCCCAAGCGGCAAGAGGAAACATTAGTGTTCCATAAAACAGTTTTACTTTTCAAAATAAATCTTCTAGTGAGAAATTATTGACGCCTACATTGAACGATTTTAATCACATAATAACTAAGTGTTCAAACACCCAAACCCACTATAGGTCGTTTAAATTTTAAATATTTAATAAATATAAAGAATTTATATTTTGACATACTGGAGCGATTATATCCCAAATCCAGACCAGGACCTCTCGTGGTTGTATCGAGAAGTCAAACCTTTGTGTAATTTAATTTGATCAGAATTGATATTTAAATTAAATTTAATCTTAGAAAATTTAACTATTTAGTCGAAATTCCAATGGTGATTCAGGCGCTTTGTTAACCGTTTAGAGGATCTCTTTAAGCTATTTATTGTTATAGTAAGGATTCAAAGGGTTAATGGTTTAACCTATTTATTTAGTCGGAATTTAAGCTCTTTGATATTCCAATAATGGAAATACCTTATACCTTTATATATTTCAAGCTCTTTAAGATCTTTATTGTTATTGTAAGGTTTCAAATGTTTAATCTGTTTGTTTTGAAGTAACAAGGGTGATTCAGCCACTTTGTTAACCAAGTAGAGGAGCTCTTTAAGCTCTTTATTATTATATTAACTATTTTTGATTACTATTGGGTCTCTTACAGACTAATTTATATAAATAAATAATTTATGTTATAGCTCTTTTGTTTCAAACATAGTCTCCTTCAAGGACTACTATTACTTTGTGATTGTGAAACTTATCCTCAAATGTACTGCGCAAGCGCAGTCTCTGCCATATTTATATGTTTTTCAACACTCTCCAGTTTGCCTTGTGAGGTCATGTATTATTTATTTACCTCTTTTGTTTTACCTTGAATAAATAATTCAATATTTTCTTAGACTTGCAAAATGTTCCTATTTTCGTTACATTAAATTCCTTATAGTTACCGCCCACCCTTTTCCTGGCTATTGTTGCCTCTAGCGGTTAGAGTTGGAGGTGGTGAACGGTACAACCTATAAAATAGCAATAATAATATAGTTCAATGTTTACCAACATTTTTTGTTGTTATAGAAGTGTATTTCTACCAAAAATCCTGTGAATAGTCGAAAGAGACAATTGATCACTAAATCGTAGCTATTTAAAACAATTTACCGTCAAATTTCTGGCACGGTTTTATCCCTCTTAAAAGTATCTCGTGTAAAGGTAGGGAGGGGTGTTGGTGCCTTTAAGTATCAATCGGTGTTGTCCTGTTAAAAGAATAGTCGTGTCATACATTCTTTTGGTCGCCATCTCTTCCTTGGTATGCGCTCCTCTTGACCTAGTAGGGCAACCATTTTTGATGGGTTGGCTGGCTGGGTGGCTTTCTCCTATTACCAGACACAAAATATGGATCAAAGGTCCCGCGATCATCCATTGTTTCCCCAGTCTACTTTTGCTTCGATTGTTTGTACGTATATCTTATATTTATTCCTTAAATTCAAATTTTTTAAAAATACTTTACATCCTCACCTTTATAGAAGAAAATATAGAATGAATAAAATGTACATTTCCCTATTTAAATTTCTTATAACATTACCTATTATAACCGATCAAGCTTATTATGGCCATAGTCAAATATTATTTGAAAGTGCTTGATATATTTGCGAGTTTGGAAGACTCAAAGATCGTCTTTTAATAGCCATGAAGTTGTATTACGCGATAGACTGGAAATTGCCGTGAGATCGACCGGTCGAACAGAATCGAACAGTTGACGATCGATCCCTGCTCTAGACTCTAGACTCAGTGAGGTAAGAATTTGTTCTTGTTATTTTTGGAGACAGTCACTCTAAGATCAATGAAGAGATCCGAATAAGTTAGTTGATATTAAAATGATATTCCTTATAAATATGTTTTTTTAGCACCACGTCTTACCACCCGTTCGAGTTACACGCATATTATGTGGTTGAGTTTCCAGGAAGTGTAGCCGCATTTGCGTGAAGGTAGAATGTAAAAACACCCTTAGGAAAAATTACTTTTAGTACATCCGACCAAGATTCGAACTTTTACCTCCTTGTCATCGGCAGCAGCGCGAGAGTACGCCTTAAGACCATCGGGCCACCGAAGTGGGTTGACCTGATTTTTTGGTACTATATTTTATTTATTTGAATTATTTACGTGCACTTTCTGAACCGATGATTATATCAGCACACGACTTCTAAACTAACCTAAATCTATAACAGACACGGCACCCAGCCCCCGGCCATTAATTCATCACTGTGAAAGGGGCCCACATTTCACCAATAACACATTTTTAAACCATGCCAGGCATCGAACCCGGGGATATTAGCAAAGTAGACAGACACGCTTCCAACTGAGTTAAAGTGTCGGAATTAATATGATTAAATCCTCGTTTTTAAATCCATATGAAATTCAAACTACATTAATTTATCAAACAAATTCGCACTAATCCAGTCCGGTACAGTAGTATTATTTCGGGGATTGACCCCCAAAATCAGAAACGGATGGTAAACTTAATCTGGAGGACTCAGTGTCAAGCAAATCAGACCATGTGAGACTCACACCTTTACCCACGCACCCATCGGTGCGGGTTTAATCTCACCCCTATAGGGAAATTAAGGCGGCCGCTTCGGTCAGCGTGTAAGTATCAATCGATGTCAGGCCACACTGCTTTAAATAAGATAGTTCTCTGTTGTTTTCTGGAAATACTTCTTTATTCTGTCTAAGCTTATACCCCTTTCACCCTTCGCCTACAACCACCTTTGTAATGTCAATAAGAAAGAGGGGAAAGAAGACAACGAAACTTCTTTTCTCAAATATCTTAAAATCTTCTGTTTTGAGCCCGTTCATACTGTACTTATTGAGGAAGGCTAATATAGATCCCTTTTTCATCATGCCTAGTACCCGCCTCGTGGCGTAGTTGGCTAAACGCTAGTCGTGTTGAGCTCGACCGCCGAGGACGGGGAGATCGAGGTTCGAATCTCGGTCGGGTGGTTTTTCCTAAATGGTTTTCCACTCTCCCTCCACGCAAGTGCGGGTTCACTTTCTCTAAATTCAACCTTCCCAATTCCTAATCCATTAGCGAAATTAGTACTTAAGCGTATAATCCGAAAGGGTAGTAAGACGCGCCTAGTCTAATAGTTCCGCAAATAATTGTCATTGAAAATGTGCTAATGCCACTTTTTCACACATTTTTTTCTTTTAATAAAAACTTAAAACATAGGGTTGTTCGAAACTTTTGACTTTATTTTAGCGTAAACAATATTTTGAAATAACGCATCGTACAGATAAATATTACGATAGAGCTGAACGTCTCAGCGAGTGTCTAGCGGTTATTCTGTGATATCAGATGCCAGAACGAAGAACTTTCTCATAAAAGAAACTTTTGACATTTCACACGAACAGTGTGATGGAAACAAAAAGTTCCAAATCTTCCTGTTGCGGTGTCAAACATGACGAAACTTAACGAGTACAGTTTCCGAGATGAAAATATCGTGTTTAGCGGCTTGCGAGGGGAAATGAAGTCATTATTGTGGTCAGGGCGAGACGTAGGGGGTGTCCTAAACGATAACCACAGCCTTTCCATGAGATATCGGAACGACGAGGAACTGTTTGTTATTTCTTCAGGTTACGTTGATTTTAGACCAATTTCGTTACGAAGGACCACCTCTGTGGTCTAGAGGTTGGAGTTCCTGGATAAAGATCCAGAGGTCCAGGGTTCGATCCCCAGCACTTATAGATTATTTCTGTGAAGTAGTGCCTCGTGAGGACAAATGAAGAGCTACTGGAATACATAAGTAGCGGTTCCGGTCTAGAAAACTGAGATTAGTAGCCGGAGGGTTTGTTGTGTTGACCACATGACACCCTATATCCCCAGAAGTTGGCACTATCTTCGCCAGCAGATGGTGGCCACTCGGTCGGTAAGGCTCAGTTGCGAACTGACGCCGCGGAGTTTCCTTTTTCGTTCTGAAGGTTTTTTATAGGTCCCCACATCTTACTATTCGTTCGGGTTGTAGTATATGAACTAATTACGCCAATGTGATAGGGATGAGAAAGGTTGAATTTAAAATAACTGTACCCGCATTTGCGTGAAGGGAGAATGGAAAACCATTTAGTGGCAAGCATACTCATTACACCTGACCGGTATTCCAACCCCGGTCTCCCCGTCATTGGCAATCCAGTGTAAACTCCTAGAAATATCAAATAAATTGAAAAATGACACCTGAACACGGGGATTAAACCCGGGACCTTTGGCTTAGTGCATCGTTGTTCTACCAGTGAGCTATCTAGGGAACGTCTAGTGCCCAGGGTAATTCTTCGCTCATATTTTAAGGCAGAGTCTGTGATAGACGTGTGGATATCATCGTACTGCCTATCATTGATATCACAGCCACCGGCGACTCGGTTGTTGCTTTATGCTGTCCAATAGTACAAATACACTACCCGCCTCGGTGGCTTAGTTAGCTAACACGCTGGTTTAGTGTTGAGCTAGACTGCCGAGAACGGGGAGATCGAGGTTTGAATCTCGGTCGGGTGAACTGGAGGTAGTTTTTCCTAAATGGTTTTCCACTCTCCCGTCACGCAAATGTGGGATCACTTCCTCTAAATTCAACCTTCTCAATTCCTATACCATTAGCGTAGTTAGTTCTTAAGCGTATAACGCGATCGGGTAGTAAGACGCGGTGCTAAATAAGTAATAATACAAATACATTGAACAGTACGTTCCAAGCGAACCAAGATGGAAGAAAGCAATCAAGTAGGGCCTACAATTAAGTATATATGAAAGGCGAAGCATGGGGATGAATGATTATAATTACGGACATGAGCCGTATCCCGATTAAGCTAAAGGTCCCGAGCTCGATTCCTGTGCCCAAGTGTCACTTTTAAATATATTCGATTATGATCGTGATAAGGCTCATGTCCATGATTGTAATCCTTCATCCCCAAGCTTCAACTTTCATCTATACTTAATTGTATAACGTTGCTTTCGTCCATCTTTGAAATATGTTTTAAGCAACGTGCACTTTCTAAACACAGGGTCTTATTTTCAGTACATGTTTACGTGATGATATAAGGGAGAACTAAACGTTAAACGTGGATAGCACGTGTCAGGTAAACAGAACATTTCCTACGTACGTCACTGATCACACGGCATTGTCGGGCAAGTGACGTCATAGAGCATTTACCCCACGTTCCATCTGGCGCGGATGTCTGCTTCTCTGACGTCAGTAGTGGCCGAGGGTTTCCCAGGGGGGAGTGGGGGAGGGGCGGGGGCATAACTTATTGAGGCATTTTAATATCACTGATAAGTTCCAAATAAGAGTTTTTTTTAGCATCGCGTCTTACTACCCGTTTGGGTTATACGCTTATTTACTAATTACGCTAGTGGTTTTAAGGACTAGAAAGGTTATATTTTAATAGGAAACGTACCCGCATTTGTGTGGAGGGAACGTGGAAAACAATTTAGGATAAACCACCCTCAGTGCACCCGACCGGGATCGAAACCCGATCTCCCCGTCTTCGGCAGTCCAGTCCAACACGCACGTTAGACCATGCGGCCATTGAAGCGGGTCAAATAAGAGTTATTTAAGTTAAAGGGTAATGATGAGAAAGGTAGCTATGAGGAAATTCACCCGCATTTGAATGAAGAGTAAGGGAAAAATTGACCTCGGTACGCTTCGCATCCCAACCTTTCTGTCGACGGTGACACAGGGAAAATTAGAGTTTAACCACTTAGACCACTCAGCCACCTGTGCTGATTCTAGATACCTAGAGATGTGAGACGGAAAATTTTCAATTAATATTTCTGTTAATTAATTTCAACTGATTAAAAGGATAATAATAGTAACAGTAATAATAATTAGTGGTAGTGATAGTAATAGTATTAGTATTAGTAGTAGTAGTAAAAACACCTGATTCGGTGGCCACATGTTCCAACGCGCTACTATCGCAATAGACTAGACTGCCGTTTACTGAGAGATCGGGGTTCGATTCGGGTGCACTGAGGGAGGTTTTTCCTAAATAGTTTTCCACTCACTCTCCACACAAATGCGGGTGTAATTCCTGTAAATTCAACCTACCTTATCTCTAACTCATTAGCGTAATTAGTACATAGGCGTACAACCCGAACGAGTAGTAAAACGCGATGCTAAATAAAAAGTAGTAAAGAAACAAATGAATGCGAGCCTTTAAGACCCGTTATGTTCATAAATCATACTTACATTTTTTTATCATCAATAAATTAATTAAAATTATTTTAAGGTTGTCGCGACACTTGTCTCCCCCTATCCTCCATGCTTCCTATCTACCCCTCCCCACCCGCGTTCTCACTCCCCCTCCTTACAACCCACTCGTCTCTTAAAATACTACGGTGACTGGTGGTCTAGGGTTAGGTGTCGGACTTCTGTGCTGAGAGTCCGGGTTCAATCCTCGGTCCCGGCACAGATTTAACTGATTACCAAACCTTTCCTTCACCTCTGACAAGATGTGTATTAATCACAACTTGTGAATGTGAGGAATGCCAGGCCTCTACCGTGGTTCGGATTCCACGTTAAACTGTAGGTCCTCCATTTCATCTCACAATCACCCTACCATTACATATTAGCGTAAGTGCGTATAACCCGAACGGGTAGTAAGACGCGGTGCTAATAATAATCTTAACACACTATATTTTGAAGTACAATGGGCTCCAATAGGTGCCACCTCCACCATTTAACCCCTACACCACAAGCCGCCACTGCGGAAAATTGTCCGATTAAAAATTTCCCGGAAAATGTTCATCTCTAAAGATACCCAGTCTACATGTGTACGAAAGAGGATATTCAGCATCAGCGTGTGTTACCGCCAATTTTAGGGAACTCCCAATCACTGGTATCTCCACCTGCTTTCGCACCAAGACAAAGAACGTTTCTTCGACCGAGCCAGGATCCAAACCAAAGATTCTCTGAGGTAGGTTTCATCACTATCAAAAGATTAACGAGGAGTTTAGAGCGGATTTAATCATCTCGTGAGCCAAGCCTGGTCCGTGAGCCACTGTTTACGCTCCCCTCTTGACCTGACTCATCGTGACAACGAGCCTAGCCTGGTCCGTGAGCCACTGTTTACACTCCCCTCTTGACCTGACTCATCGTGACCACGAGCCAAGCCTGGCCCATGAGCCACTGTTTACGCTCCCCTCTTGACCTGACTCATCGTGACCACGAGCCTAACCTGGCCCATGAGCCACTGTTTACGCTCCCCTCTTGATCTGACTCATCGTGACCACGAGCCTAGCCTGGCACATGAGCCACTGTTTACGCTCCCCTCTTGACCTGACTCATCGTGACCACGAGCCTAACCTGGCCACATGAGCCACTGTTTACGCTCCCCTCCTTGAATCTGACTCTCATCGTGACCACGAGCCAAGCCTGGTCCGTGAGCCACTGTTTACGCTCCCCTCTTGATCTGACACATCGTGACCTTACCATAAAACAAACTGACCTGAAGGACAAGTAGTTCACAACTGACCAGTTTCCAGACGGAAAACCAAAGTGTTTACCTGTGTAGCCGCCGAGAGCCGACCGGACGACCTTTGCGTATGGATGTCAACCTGCACATGCGTCACTGCGCGTGTTGTTGCTAACACTCTGTATAAGGAGTGAAAGTGGATATTACTCACCTCGGTGCTTTAAAAAAGGTTTTTCTGATCATGCGCGATATAAGGTGTATTTTTAGATATTTATTTATCTCACACTAATATTCCTCACATCAAGACAGGTGAGTTCATTGCGGGGATAAAAAGGTCAGGACACGAACATACACTGTGATTCTGGTGGGACGGAACGCTTAAAAAATACATCTTTATTTTGCTATCAACTTTGATAACATTTAACTAAATTATTATTAATATTATTTTATCGGTTTTGAAAATCTTCTTTTTCTTATAGCTACTACTTGAATATTAACAAAATGAAGAGAGTGTCTATCACATGAGCATTACGCGATATCTACCGCAAAAAGGGTACTACATTTTAAATAAGTAGCCCCTGTGGACAAACATGTGTCCCTGAAGCTGGAATTTTAAATTTTTGACTAATTTTTTTATTTATAAAAATCTGGGTCGGAAGAAATTAATTGAAGAGATCGTTCTGTTTGTCTGTTGACGCAAAGAAAAGTGTTGCCGGGAGTAACCAAGCAATGCATTCCGTGGTTACCCAGGGCAACGCTGGGTAACTTCTCCTGATATCTAATAGTAGTGTACGCACATCTGTATGGAGAGAGAGGGTAAAACCATGTAGGAAAAAATTACTCTTTGTATAGACGACTAAGATTCGAACCCCAATATCCCCATCATCGTCAGTCCAGTTTATTGCAAGAGTGACACCTTAGACCATTCGGCGAGTCACGAAACAATCGACCCGTAGGCTTAATTCTACGCCATTCACTCTTGAGAGAGCTATAAAATGAAATAAGTGATTTTCCCTTCACTCCGCCGATTAAATAATCATGACTTAACTTTCGCAAGAGATGTCACTAATTACGTTATTTTATTTAAAGCAATCATACAAACTGGAAGCTCGTGGCAACCACCCGTTTCGCACTGAACTTTTTTTTTTGTTGACTCTTCTTTTTTATGGTCTTCTCTGTGTGATTAATAGAGTCATAAACGAGACATTGCGGTACTTGCTCGATAGCAAGAATCAGGGACTTAAATAATCAAATTATAATTCGACGTCGAATCAGACAACGATGAAATTATGACCACGAAACAAGAAATATGGCGGCAAAATTGAGTTAGTCACTCAACAAAAATGAGTTCATTGATATTTCGGTTTGATTAATAGAAGTACGTCCGCCCGTAGCCATAAACAACTTTACTAGGAACATTAAATAACCATAAAGTTACTTCAGTGGTCGATGATAACGGGTTCGAATCCCAACCGGGCGTACTGAGGAGTGGTTTGTTCTTAAATGTTTTTCCACTTTCTATCACTCCACACAAATGCGAGTATAATTCCTCTAAAATAACTTTCCCCCTAGCACATTAGCGTAATTAGTACGTATGCGTATAATCTGAAAGGGTAGTAGGACGAGGTGCTAAAAAAAACAATTTGTGACCCACGTCAATGAAGTACGTGGATAGAGGCATCAGTCTCGTCTTGCCTGGTTTTCCAGTGATGAGGTCAAGGATCGAATCCCGGCTGGGTGTTTACCACTTGGTCACTGGATGCATCCATACATTACTCTAAAAATACCTTCTCATTCCAGTCTTTTTGACGAAAATATGCGGGTATGCCGATCGGGTAGTAAGACATGGAAAAACACAAAAAAAATGAAGCTAATATAGATCCAGGATGGCGAACAGTAGGTGACGCGTCTGTTTTATGATTTAAGGGTCTTCAGTTCTTTTATCGGCAGGGTTTTAAATGTGTCACTAAAATAATATGTATTTTCCTTTTTACTAGTCGGTAAATATACGTTCTGGATTCTAGTTGCTGTGCTTACCAAACAAATTAAGTTAGGATAATCCTCTGTGGTCTAATGGTCAGAGCTCCTGGCTACGGGTCCAGAGATCCCAGGTTTGATCCCCGGCGCTTACAGAATTGAGGGGGTCGGGGCAAAAACATAATAATCCTCATTTGACGACAAAATATGTTAGCGGTGATTTCTGGTTGCATACCACTTGAACTACAAGTTGTTTTTAAAGTCATTCAAGACCTTGAGGATAACTAATATCCATGAATATTTTACTTGTATTTTTATAGCTGGATTTCTGGAGTTTACAGACGTTCAAATAGTGAAAATACCCCATCTAAATCAATGAGGGCTATCATGTTTTTTGCCCCGATCCCCTCAATTATTCTGTGAAGCAGTGGGTCTGTAGTGGGGTCAAACTCAACCCCGTGAGGACAAATGAGGAGCTACTTGAATAAATAAGTAGCGGCTTCGGTCTAGAAAATTGAAATTAACAGATGGAAAGTTCGTTGTGCTGACCACGTGACAACCTCTATCAGCAAATGTTGGCACTATCATTGCTAACGGCGGCGGCCGTTGGTCGGTATAGCTCGCCTGTGGGCTTACGTCATGGAGTATATTTTTAAACTTAATACTAATGAGAAAGAAGGCACCAAAGTATGCTATGAAACTGTTTTGCTGTGGTTAAATTTGAGGTAATGATGGATGGACAATACAGATGTAAATACAACATAAATGGTTTCCGTTTTCTCTTATTATTAAAAGATTAATAATAATAATAATAATAATAATAATAATAATAATATAATAATAATAATAATAATAATAATAATAATAATAATAATCTGCTAACGTAGATTGCTTAGAAGTGTTATAGGCCTATTTATGTTCAGTTGCAATCATAGTTTTTGAAATATTTCTCCAATTAATTTCTGTCCAAACTAAATTTAAGACACATCTAATTTACGAAAAGGTATGTCAACCTCCTTAAGGCGTGGTGGAAGGGAACGAAAGCTAAGCTCCGCATTTCTTCAGTTTTTACGACCAAAAATATTCCTTGGACTAAATTAATAATATAATACATCAGCAGATACAATCAGTTTAATTTTCTAAACATGGTAACCTCAAAAGTTATTTTTTTTAAATGTTTATGGCCAAATTCCGTGATTCTCATGACAGATATTCAAGAACTGAAATGCTGAGATTATCACGTGTAGAAAATTAAACTGAACGCATCTACTGGAAAAAGACTTTATTTATTTTGACCCAAACAACTTTTTGGTATAAAAATTGTAAAAATATTGACCTTGGATAGCGTTCCTTCCATCTCACCTTAACATATCAATTCCCACTTTATGTGATCGTTTATCGTGGGCGAGAGAACCAGGGTAATACATGGAACTGGTCAGGTGTTAAATCTCACTTTGACAAGCGGGCACGTAGGTTGGTAACACGCTATAAAGACCGCGTAGGTTGGCAATGCTCACCGCCCGCCCTGTAAGTGAACCTTACGTGTTAATTATATCATTAACTTGATTTATTTACACTCCCGTCAAAACCACATGATTGTCGCATTTTTGGGACAGAAACGATGCATGTCAACCTCGCTTGAGTTGTTGGAATCTTTTAACGTTTAATTATTTTTGTTGGGTAAATATTTATACTCCCGGATAGTAACTAGTTTAGGTAGGTATTATAACACTAACCAGACGTCTTAAGAGCCAGTTTCACCCCCCGGATAGCACTTAGCTTAGGTAGATAATATAGCACGAACCAGACGTCTTAAGAGTCCGTTTCATCTGACAGATAAAACAAATCTTAGGTAGGTAATACAGCTCGAACAAGACGTCTTGAGAGCCCGTCTCACCCCACGGATAATACCTAAGTTAGGTAAGTAATACAGCTCGAACAAGACGTCTTGAGAGCCCGTCTCACCCCACGGATAATACCTAACTTAGGTAAGTAATACAGCTCGAACAAGACGTTTTGAGAGCCCGTCTCACCCCACGGATAATACCTAACTTAGGTAAGTAATACAGCTCGAACAAGACGTCTTGAGAGCCCGTCTCACCCCACGGATAATACCTAACTTAGGTAAGTAATACAGCTCGAACAAGACGTCTTGAGAGCCCGTCTCACCCCACGGATAATACCTAACTTAGGTAAGTAATACAGCTCGAACAAGACGTCTTGAGAGCCCGTCTCACCCCACGGATAATACCTAACTTAGGTAAGTAATACAGCTCGAACAAGACGTCTTGAGAGCCCGTCTCACCCCACGGATAATACCTAACTTAGGTAAGTAATACAGCTCGAACAAGACGTCTTGAGAGCCCGTCTCACCCCATGGATAATACCTAACTTAGGTAAGTAATACAGCTCGAACAAGACGTCTTGAGAGCCCGTCTCACCCCACGGATAATACCTAACTTAGGTAAGTAATACAGCTCGCACAGGACGTGCCATAATGGTGCATTTTCAGTAGTCCACTTAATTTTTTTTATTGGAATTGACACAGGTGAACAGATTTACCACATTTAAAATAAATGGTACGGTGCACCGCACACCCTTTCTCGTTTATTAACCTAAAAACGAGGAAATTAACTTAAAACTAGTAAGATAATATGAAACGAAATAATATACATTGTTGCAGAATACTAATGGTGTATATAGAGAATCACATTCAACCAAAGACCATAAATTAAATAAAGAGAGAAACATCGAGAAAAAAAGAAATATCTCTGTTCACCTAAGAGCATAACAATCAACTTCCCATTTCCCAGACATGTATTTAAAAATATTATTTGCTTATAGCTATGAAACTAATGGTTTTATAAAATATATTTAAAGAAAGATTTTTTATTTGTAACAGTCCTACATTTTTTCAATTATATGTTATTTCATATTTCAAAGAGTTGCGGAGATATTATCAAAATTTGAAATATCCGCTCATATAAAGTACATACCTTCTAAGTAATTTTTCCAGGAAAATTTAAATGCGCTGTTTGGTTTTAGTGAGAAATGTAATCAAACGCTTGGGAGTATTTTGAGAAAATCAATTGGTTTCCCCCTCAATACCATAAGTAAGCTACCGTTAATATAGGCCTAAAACAACACCGAATAAACAATTATTTTTAATAATTATATATAGATTGTAATTTTGGTTAGCAGAATCTTTCAAATTTTACCGCCAAATAAAGTTCCTTAAACTCCCCAAAAGCGTGTTATGAAATATGCACGCACACACTTTCACAAAAATAAATTAGCACTATAAATATATATTTATACATATTTTTACTACTCAAATAAATGTATAATAAAATGCAATCATGATCCTTTTAAATAATTATTTGTGTCTGAATCATTAGCTATTTCACATCTTCCACCGAGCGTTTACCTTTATTTTTCATCCAGGATACTGTGAGGGCCACATCTTCAGTGAGAACGGGTCGTAATGGCCTGCGGGCCACCAATTGGGCCACACTGGTCTAGTCTATTGCTGTAGTGACGTCTTAGACCAGAGGTTTCCGTGCGAGGGTCATAATTGAATCCACGAGTCTAGTTGAATCATAATCGACCCAAGGGGTGGAAATAGGACTCACCCGGATATACAAATTATTATTAGTCTAAATAGATCGCAATTAAGTTTATTACTGAATGAAAATCAGTTGGAGCTTTAGTGGATCCTTCCCACGGAAGTCAAAACTTTCCGCTTCTGGACTAAAAACATCAATTTTACTAAAGTAGATTACTTTTCCGAGACTATTTCATGAACAAAAGAAAAATCATCGCGGGCCACCAGTTGGAAACCCCTGCCTTAGACCGTTTGAATAAGATGAATTAAATGATGTAAACGAATAAAACTATCTAATCCGAAGGGACATAATGAAAAAGGGGAAATTGTAAAGAGTATGAACAACATTCTTTTAGAAATAGAAATGAAAACCCAACCGGTGAGGGGGCTGAGAGAAACACATGACATAAATGACAGCGCTTCTGTAAAAGGTGTATCGATGATGTCGGAACACAACGATTATGTACCTTCGTCGACTGTTAAATAATGAAGGACATGATTGATGGGTCTGTGAATGTCGGCAAATATTGCGCGCGACGTTTGATTGATGACGTCTCAATAAAAACAAATCTGTCGAGTCATCTCTCGTTTTATCGTGCAATGCCGTTGCAAATGCACCGCTCACCAGTAAACGAACGCGTCACGTATACACCAGCCAGGCGGACGAGGGCGGACGAGGGGTAGCAAACAAATTCGTGTAAGTCGAAACGAACACCACCGAACGCATTCGTTCTCCTTCGCCCAGGTTCGCTCACTGGTCGGTACATCAAAGGATGTTCGCTAACAGGCTGTTGATAGCAATGTAACGAGGTTGATAGTGTGTACACAGTAAGGAACATCGACAGCAAGCCGAACAGCTATGGAGTGAAGTAATACTTTTGTCTTAAAACTCATTATGTTTTGCAATTTTGGGGCCATTAAGAGTCAATGAACATTCCAAATCAGAAGAACTCATTTTGCAGACATTTTGAAAGAGTCCATATTCCATTTCGAGTCTAGATCACGCATCACTCTACCGTTCTCTACTTTCAAATAGTTAAGTCATCCACCAACACAGTTTTATTTCTCTTCTAATAGGCGGAACAGTTTCTTCACTGATTCTTATTATATATGATGCTCTAGCGATTATAATTAAATCTTCACCAGATATAATGAAAAGTAGAGCAACGCCAAACCTTCAACTAGACAACCAGTGAAAGTGAGCGAACATCCGTGAAAATATTCGGTTCGCTTTATGTGGACGGCAAGGCAAGTTTTGAACCGAACGCCGAACAGATTCGACCGAATGCATTTTACTAGTGTGTACGCGCGGCTTTAGAAACATATTTCTACAAAGAATGGCTGAGTTTAAATTGAGATTGTAATATTATTTTAATTTGGGTTTTCTAGCTGGAACTTTCTAAACAAAAAGATTAAATCACTACAAGAATTACAGAATACAGTCCTAGTTTCATAGCTAGCTAGAGAACAAACTAGATCTACTTTCACGTATTCATACGTCAAGTCATGTGATCTGCAGCTATGACTTTTGATAGATATTATCAATAACTATAAAATAGTAATAATAATAATAATGATATTAATAATAATAATATAGTAAAACGTTATCAACGTTAACTGCAAAAAATGTGTTCGTATTTTCTTAAGTTCTTTCCTACCAAAATTATACCATACCGGTATATAATAGCGTAACCTAAGACAGCACGACCGTCTAACACTACACACCTAACCCTATTATCTAAATATTTATAATAAATGGATAAACCCATCTCAGTGGCTACAAGGGCTAAGGCGTCAGTAGCCACCATATACTGGATTAATGGGTGATAGGGAGATCGTGGTTCGAATCCCATTCGGGTATACTGAGTGACCCGCCTCAGTGGCGTAGTTGGCTAACGCGCCAGTCGTGTTGAGCCAGACCATCAAGGACGGGGAGATCGAGGTTCGAATCTCGGTCGGGTGAACTGGGGGTGGTTTTTCCTAAATGGTTTTCCACTCTCCCTCCACGCAAATGCGGGTTCACTTCCTCTTAATTCAACCTTCCCAATTCCTAATCCATTAGTGTAATTAGTACTTAAGCGTATAACCCGAACGGGTAGTAAGACGCGGTGCTAAGTAATAATAATAATAATAATAATAATAATAATAATAATAATAATAATAATATACTGAGTGGATATTTTCCTAAATCTTTTTCTACTCCAACCCATTCGCAAATGCGGGTACATTTAATCTAAATTATATCACCTCCCCTTGTAATTCAACTACTTTAACATTTTAGCGCCAAATATTCTGGAGTCTTTTCATCCCTACCTGTGATAGCTGTCATCATATTTTCATAAAATAGCCTCTCAAACTTGTGTTACTAGTATCAGGAGGAAACGTGTTTGACTCCGATCAACTTCATAACTCAAAGGGGGGGGGGGGCTCCCATCAAACCTACGTCGTTGAGTCGTCTCGAGGATGTTTAATTAAGCAATCCGACCCGTGTAACGACCACTGCTTTCTGATAAGACAAGTAACCTCTAGTAGAGCTGGTCTGTAAAACAGAACTGCCAAACAGTTGTCGCGTGTAACTTGTTCAGGATCTGGTCTGGCAACCGACCAAGGATAGTTCACACCAACAGAGGACTTTATTGGCTCCAGAATCACGCCTTTGGTGACTATCCAGAGCCACACCGAGGAAACGGGTGTTTTGGGGAGTTTAACCCCTCTACCCCTGACACTATTACTAGCAATACACTTTTTTATTCCTCCATATCAGGCTAGTACTTTTGTATTCCTCCTAAGTATCTAGGCTAGTACTTTTGTATTCCTCCTAATTATTTAGCCTAATACTTTTGTAACGTATTCATTACTCATTACCTAAGCTAATACTTCTATATTACTCCTCATTATCTAGGCTAGTATGCTTGTATTCCTCACTCATTTTTATCTAGGTAATACGTCTGTATTCCTCCTAACTTCCTAGGCTATATACTTCTGTATTCCTCATTACCTAGGCTAGTACGTTTGTATTCCTCCTCATTCCTAGGCGAGTACGTTTGTATTCCTTCTCATTACCTAAGCTAGTACGTTTGTATTCCTCCTCATTACCTAGATTAGTTCTTTTGTATTTCTCCTCACTATCTAAGCTAGTACTTTGTGTCTTACTAACCTTTCAGACCATACGCATATAGTATTGTGGTAAGGATGAGGAAGGAAGAGCTTAGAGGATATGTACCCGTATTGGCGTGGGTACAGTAGAAAAACATTTAAGAAAAACTCTCATTATACACCATCCAGCACGAGATTCGAACCTTGATCTTCCCACTATCGGTAATCAAGTTTAGTTGTGAGTTTTAGCCAATCATCAATTATTGTTGAATATATTTATGTTGATGTAGACATGATTGAAAAAAAAAAAGCTTCCTGATATTTGATTAAGATAAGTCCGTTAATTGGGTAGGGACCCACCTCGGTGGCGTAGTTAGCTAACGCGCCAGTCTTGTAAGCGTGATCGTTGAGGACGAGGAGATCGAGGTTCGTATTTCGGTCGGGTGAACTGAGGGTGGCCCCTCCTATATGACCTTCCACCCTCCCTCCACGCAAGTGCGGGCTCACTTCCTCTAAATTCAACCTTCCCAATTCCTAGCCCATTAGCGTAATTAGTACTTAAGCGTCTAAATAAAATAAAAATAATATTAGATAGGTATTATTTATTAGATAAATTAAACTGAAGTGTAAAATTTAAGATATCTCGATAGCATTCGTTTCGTATGGATAATTTTAATCCTCCAGAAAAAAATAGAGGAACATATTTTTTGGCAACTCGTCTCTGATCACAGGACAGTAAACGCAGGGGTCGCTATGAAAACTACGACTGGGTATCACAAGATTAATTCATGCTTAACGTCTCAATCAGTCGTCCAGGGTATCTGTATTTAACGCTGATAGGCTTTAGGTTATAATTTTAGATGAAATGTACCCGCAATGGCATGTATCGAGAGGGTGAGAACATTCAAGGAAAAAAGAAACTCATCCGGGATTCGATCCCCTGACCTTATCGACAGAAGAACCAGAAGGGACTGACGTCTGTGTCCGCCTAACCACTGGTGCGGGTTAGACTTTTTATTACTAGTATATACTAGCAAAAATAAAAATAAATAAAATAAAACAGCGTCCGCTCACAAAATCTGGAAATAAAAAAAACTATAAAATAAACAGTACTTTTTATTTTCCCTTCAAATTAAAATAAAATGCAAATCACGGTCATATAAATTCTTTCCGTATTACCTTTGAATACATTTTTATTGGTTTATCGTATTTAATAAGAAAGTAAATATGTTTTCTTCACCTGAAGACTATCAGTAAGGGGGACGCGATTATTTGTTTAGTTTTTATTTCAAACAAATACTTTTTGCCCAAAATAAATCAAATATTGCTCCAATAACTTTATAACGTTGTTTATTTTAATTTTCTCCACATGGTAATCTCTACAGGTCTTAAATATCAGTTATGGGCATAAGAGCATTTGATCAAGACATTTTCTCTTCTCTTAATTAAAATTGTTAGTTCCTTTCGTGATCGATCATAGAAATTCAGTGTTGAATACAACGGGGCATCCACCACACTCCCTTAACTTCTCTTAGGGGTGGACTGGGCCGCCGATACACCAGGAGAATATGTCCCGGTGGGCTTATTTATAATATTACTTCTTACTACCCGTTCGGGTTATACGCTTGAGTACTAATTACGCTAATGGGCTAGGAATTGGGAAGGTTGAATGTAGAGGAAGTGAGCCACAATTGCGGGGAGGGAGAGTGGAAAACCATTTATGAAAAACCACCCCCAGTTCACCCGAGCGAGATTCGAAGCTTGATCTCCCCGTCCTCGGCAGTCGAGCTCAACATGAAACCAGTGCGTTAGCTAACTACGCCACCGAGGCGGGTTGGGCTAGTTTAGATTTGGACTGCCGCAACTACTTTAGACTAAATAAAGCTATCCATTCAAGTCTAAATGATTTGATTTATTAAACTTTAATCAAGAGTAACATTTTGTGAGGGTGGCCAGAATACGTCATTTGTGAAGATGAGGTTGAAATAAAACCGTCCATTTTGTTGGTTCTTGGTGTTGTTTATATACAATTTATTAAAGTAAAACATAAAATAATTTGTTTAGTGAATACTAGCTGTTATTAGTTTGTAATTTACACAAGTAGTGGATGCAGGATCATTTTACAAACATAAATATTTCGAAATTAAACTCACAGATATTGTCTAGCAATTTAGAAACACCAGTAAAACCTTGCGAAACTTTCGCACATTCAACCTTCCCCTTCTCCCCCCAAATATTATTTAGTCTTTTGTTGGGTTTTTGAAATTAAATACTCAGCGAAGTGTATACACAAAATAGCAAAGAGAGTTTATTTTCGGTAGTTGATACAAAAATATTGTTAAAAATTGTCTTTTAACTTAAATTTTAAACAACCAATGTGTTCTAACGTTAACTGAGTATGTTATGTCATAAGTCTGTAAAAAATTCTATCCACTAATACCTTATTCATCGCTGTAGGCTTTGTATTAGTTGAGAAAAAGGGAAGTTATTTATTTAGCACCGCGTCTTACTACCCGTTCGGGTTACACGATTAAGTACTAATTACTCTAATGGATTAGGAATTGGGAGGGTTGAATTAAGAGGAAGTGAACCTGCAATTGCGTGGATGGAGAGTGGAAAATCATTTAGGAAAAACCACCCCCAGTTCACCCGACCGAGATTCGAACCTCGATCTCCCCGTCCTCGGCGGTCGAGCTCAACACGACTAGCGCGTTAGCCAATTATACCACCGAGGCGGGTAAAAAGGGATGTTGACAACAGAAATAATATATAGGATTTCTACTCATGCCGGCAGAAAGAACAAGCTGATGTTTAAAGTGGACCAAATAGTGACGTAATAATCGATAATGTAGCTGAAAGGCACTGGGATTAAATTTACTAAGAATAAAACCTACTTCTCCTCACTATTTCAGCTTACACCGAAACATAACTTCAACGGTATTTATTATGAATTCCACATTTGTATTCCAAGGCCGCTTGGAACCTGACCAGTCTACCCCTGACTCCTCTAGTATATGGCATTTGTACCAGATGGTGCAAGCAGCACTAACCAGCCGAAGGGTTGAGTACAACAAGCCCAGCTCCAGAAAGATATAAATCACACCAAACTAGCCTCCAGGTTGTTGACTTAAGAAGAAGCAGAAGAAAATTAAGCTTAAAGTATCTACTGAATCAATTTGGCACCCTAAAAAAAGCTTGCTATAAAAACTGCAAAAAATACTGGCCTCAAACCACGTTCTCTTCCATCCCAGCTTAACAGTTAGTTTACCCCCATATGAATGTCGTTCCATAATAAAAAAAGTTTACTAAAAAACTGACGTAGTAAAGCAGTAAAGTCGAGAGAGCATAGTAGAGAGTAGAGTAATAAGAGACAGATAGAAACAAGGTATCAGGAGAACAGAAATATGCAGGAGGTGAGGAGGTGGTGAGGGGCCTATATCTCACGAGAGTTACTTACTATACGCCCGCTTGATTTCAAACCCCGGCGCCTGAAACCGGAGGGAACCGGACCGGTCAAAGATACCCCCGTATAATTTGCGACTTGCCGGAAACGATGGCGGAGGAACCGGAACTGTCCGAGGTTCGATGTGGAGACGGCGCCAGGAAGTGCTACCTGATGGTTCGCGGTGGACGGAAAGTTGGGTAGAGAAGAGGGGGAGGTGTTTGAGAAGACTGACTCGGGGGAAAGGGGGGGGGGGCGCTTTGCACGTTGTGCCTTCGGGCAAGGCAGCCTAGGCCGGTTCCGCGCGCTACTATAACTCAAACCGCACATCGAGTTTTTTTTTTTTTTCTAATTCCAGTCGTTCCTCCGAGAGACTAACACAACAGCTGATCGACGGTCCGCGATGTGAAGTGGAGAGGAGAGGGAGAAGATCTTCTGATGGCTGTTGAACCTTTGAGTATCGTTGAGCCCACATAGGTAGTCGGGAGGTCTAAGACGTCAGGCTCACAATATACTAGATCACCGACCAAGATGGAGGAGGTCTTCTGTAGGATGTTGAACCTTCAAGTATTGTCGCAGGCCCACGAAGGTGGTCAAGGGATCTCAGGCGTCAGGCTCGCAATATACTTGATCACCCGAGGTGATAAGGTCGAGGTTTGAAACTCGGCTGGCTGCATATTGAAGGTGGTTTTACACGTGTGATTGTTCACGGTGGATTATAACATCCCCATTAGCTCTAATGCGGGTGCAACTCCTTTAAACTAACCTTTATGATCCACCCTATATATCGGGCCATTTAATAGCCCCTGCGTGATGGGGTTGCGGCGGGAATCCCTGACCAGTGTACTTTTTTTTTTTCTTAATAGTATCCCGCTCTATTCTCTTTCTAAACACAGGTACATTTCATTTGAGTTATATCTTTCTCATTCTTACCTCATGATAGAAATTAAATGCGGAAATTCTAGATGGTTAATAAAATATAACTTGCTATAACGTATTAAATTTAAAAAAAATCAATGGTAAAATATTGATTTCTCATAGACCACACCTTTAAGCTATACGCCCATCGGCTCTGGATAGTACATTTTTTATAAAAAAATAAATTGTTTACTCCGTTTACCCTGAAAGGTAATTTTACCTCGATTACATCACGACTCCATATTAGAAGCTACAATCAGGGGTATACACACTTTTTGGTACGTGGGCCACATAATATATTTTACACATTTTAGTGAGCCAAAGTAAAAAAAGAAAAAAGAATGAATAACATTTATTTGGATCTTTTTGGGGATATCAGCATAATATTATTCAGAACCAAATAGAAATGTAACAATTATGTACAAGGAAAGGCAGCAGGGCATACTATATTTTCAAGAAACAGAACTCATATTTACCCTGGGATAGCAATGGAGATTTCAATCATAACTTACAAACCATGGAGCTTTGCACAGCTGAGATCAATAAAAATAATTGAATTGCATTTTAAATTTCAAAATATTACTGAACTGAGTTCCAAGCTTGAGGTGCCCATTATTGGAATGAACTTCAAACGCTTATTAAATAAATTTGCCCGATGGTTTGACTTGAAATACTTTATAATTCATTCTTGAGAATTAATGTTCACACAGATTGTTTTACCAGAAGTGAACACAACTCAACAAGCAAATCGTTTCAAGTTCGTAAACTTCTCAGACTGCAAAGAGTTATGAAATGGGATCAGATTTATTTCTTTATACTTGTGTTTCAGCATGTCATCTGATTCGAGATCAACAATTTCTATTTGAAGCTCACTCGGGAGTGTTTAAACATTGCAGTCAAATAGATTTTAAAACAGCCTTATTTCATCCGTTTTTCCAGCAAGATCAGAAAATCGTCCCCGAAATTGTTTTTGTAACTCAGAAATGAATTCTAATGCAAACGAATAAGGAAATTCTGCTTCACGTTCTTCGTGAAATTTTTCACACCATAGGAAATGAACCAAGTTCACCTGTTCTTCAAGTAGCAATATTTTTGCCCTGAATACCTTGACATGCACGAATAAATCACAGATCAAAATTGTTTCAGCTTGCAGCTTAAGATTCAATTTATTCATTTGTCGGTCCCGTCTGCAAAAAATTGCCACTTTCCAAAGCCAGTCAGTGTTTGATAAAAGTGATTGAGGTTGATTCTTCTCTGTGAGAAATGAATCAATTTATATATAATAATTTATATTTATAATAAATAATCAATGTCATTACTTATTTTTAAAATTACGTCGCATCTTTCATGATTTTCCTTTTATAGCCCTCTGCCGGGACACTTGGAACTACCTGAAAATAGTCGCAAGCCGTTCTGTTGTAGGTACAAGGAGTGACACCAGTTGCTGTCTCTTACACCATGATTTGAGGTATTTAATCATATGTTTCCTGCGACTGAAAATGAGGATTTGCAATTCCAACAGCACTCTGATTTGGTGTCATGAAAGGGAGGGGGGGGGGACACGTGTGCGGACAGGAAATGGACATGTCAAATATACCGTGTGGTTAAGAAATAACGAATAAACAATTAATTTGTTTTTTGATAAACTCTTGGGACGGGTCGGATATAATCTTGGGGAGGGCCGGATGTGACCCACGGGACGTAGTTTGGAGACCCCTGAGATACACCATAGTGGAACCAAGAAAGGTAGAAGTCACACCTTGACCAATTATACTATGGTTCCATTGTGGAACACATAAGGTAAGCTTGATACCTTTCAGGGAGTGTACACCGAGTCGTACTGCCCGTTAGTAGATATTCGAATATTCCCACGGATGGGGTAGGGATGAGAGAGAGATAATTTAGAGGAAATGTACCTATATTCCATTATATTTTATATATAAATTATATTCCATTCCTACCACACTGGTCGTGTTTGGATTAGGTGTGATATCTTGAGAGAAGGAACGTAAAAGGCATTCCACGGAATAAAATAGTATTTATGATAAAAGATTCTTGATCTCCAATTAAATGAAGGCCTTTCGTCCTGGTTTTCTTTCGTCCCGAGTTCGATCCCTGGGGCTTCCTTAATTGATCTGTGAAGCAGTGGGTCTGGGAACGGGGTCAAATTAAGCCTAGTGAAAACAAAATCAGAAGCTACTAGAGTAAAGAAATAGCAGACTATGGTTTAGAAAACTGATATTATCAATGGGAGGCTCGTTGTGCTGACCACATGACACCCTTTATCCACAAATGTTGGCACTTTCATTGCTAATAGTGGCGGCCGCTATGTCGGTATGGATCGCTTGTAGGCTCACACCATGCAATTATTCCCTTCCTTGATGGTTTGGCTCAGTGCCAACGAGCTAGTCTGGCTTAACCAGCCCGAGCCCCATGGCGATCAAGATCCAAATAATTATTTTTTTAGCACCATATCTTTCTACCCGTTAGGTTTACAGGCATATGTAATATTCCACTAATTTGTTAGGGATAAGGAAAGTTTAAAATAGCAGGAAGTGTAACCGCATTTTCGTGGGTAAATAGTGGAAAAATAATTAGGAAAACAGAACCACCCTCAGTACACTCGACAGGGATTCAAACCCCGATCACCCCATAGTCAGCCAGTACAGTATATAGCGAGAGTCAGGCCTTTATATCATTCGATATGAATTATGGTCAGGTTGAACTAAGAGATTTAAAAAAAATTAGATTTATTAACTTACTGTTGGTTTTCCAGCCTCTACTTTTTCCATTAAATACATGCACAGTATTACTATAAAACCATTTTAGAAGGCTTTTAAAGATACAAACATATTTGTTTGCAACTAGAATTGATAACATTTTACAATCTTTTTATTGTTATTTTATAGTGTTGATAAAATCTATCAAAGTGTCTGCTTCAGATCTTATAAATTAACGTATGAATATGGAATAAATTATTAACTTTTCTTAATATCAAATAAGGCCCTTCCTAAGAAAATTGGACTGAAACCATGGTGTTAAACGTCAGTGTCGTGTCGTGGAGTAGTGCCAGGGCAGGCAGAGATGGTTAAAATAACACCTGTGTTTTCTGTTCCCATTTGACTGATCATACAATGCCTTGGTTCTACACACCTCACATGGGAATGTATGTTATCACCCACTCTGTCCCCATTTGACCAATTATACATAGGCTCTGCTCTACACACCTCACATGGGAATGTATGTTATCACCCACTCTGTCCCCATTTGACCAATCATACACAGGCTGTGCTCTACACACCTCACATGGGAATGTATGTTATCATCCACTCTGTCACCATTTGACTAATCATACATAGGCTCTGTTCTACACACCTCACATAGGAATGTATGTTATCACCCACTCTGTCCCCATTTGACTGATCATACAATGGCTTGGTTCTACACACCTCACATGGGAATGTATGTTATCATCCACTTTGTCCCCATTTGACTAATCATACATAGGCTCTGTTATACACACCTCACATGGTAATGTATGCTATCACCCACTCTGTCCCCATTTGACCAATCATACATAGACTCTGCTCTACATACCTCACATTATAATGTGTTTTATCACCCAATATGTCCCCATTTGACCAATCATACACAGGCTCTACTCTACACACCTCACATGGGAATGTATGCTATCACCCACTCTGTCCCCATTTGACCAATCATACATAGACTCTGCTCTACATACCTCACATTATAATGTGTTTTATCACCCAATATGTCCCCATTTGACCAATAATACACAGGCTCTACTCTACACACCTCACATGGGAATGTATGCTATCAGCCACTCTGCCCCTTTTGACCAATCATACATAGGCCCTGTTCTACACACCTCACATTAGAATGTATGTTATCACCCACTCTGTCCCCATTTGAACAAACATACATAGGCTCGGCTCTACATACCTCATATGGGAATGTATTTCCGCTAATACTCTGACCAATGAGTGTTCTACTGATTGATGAAAACATATTATAAACACAGTTTCAATTAACTATGGCAACACCCCATGTTACACATTTGCTATACACATTGATAAAACATTAAACAGAAAACACTTCTTAGCTAACAAGAGCTACAACTACCTATAGCCTACTATACCTCAGGTAAAGCTCTGTCCATACGTACGAGTGACCTTGAAAGAGTTACAAGCAGATCCGGGTTCAAGTACCGGACCGGTTTGTCGGATTACTCTTGTTAAGGTTTCCATTGTTTAAACTATGCCAGATTAACATCTGAACCGAAGTTGGTTATTGAAGACGAACTGTGTCTTATATATATATATATATATACGATAGCTCAAGCAAACAGGAGGAAAACATGAATATCTATCAGACATGGCCGCAGGGTATATTCTCGAAACATCTGTTTGATAGAACTATTATTATTATTATTATTATTATTTGAGGTATGTATTGTGAACTTTCTGAACCGATTGATTATATCAGCACATCACTTACAAACTAACTTAAATTATAAGAGACACAATACCAGCCCCCCCAGCCGTTAATTCATCACTGTGTAAGGTAAAACCCACATTCCACCAATGATACACTTTTCTGCCAGGCTGGGAATTGAACAAGGGACTCTTAGCTCAGTAGGCAGACTACCGACTGCGCTAAAGTGTCGGACAGCACCGCGTCTTACTACCCGGCCAGGCTATCCGTATATATTTATATTAATGAGCTAGGAACGAGGAAAGAAGAATTTAAAGTAAATTTACCTGCGTTTAAGCGGAAAAAGAGTGAACAAAAATGTATAAAGGGGGAGGGGGACCTCAATGCACCTGATCGGAATTCGACTCCCAACCTCTACGTTCCCACCAATCTAGCCCATACTAGGATGGAATCTTAACCCACACGCCCACCTATACGATTCTCATTTTATTCCTGACATGATTCTAAGGTCTGTTTTTCGACGTTGAAGTGTGATGCTGGCATAATTTAGACCAGGGGCTGCCAATATTTTTAATATCACTGACCATTTGAGTTAAAAAAAAATTTTGGTGATCCAATTTAAAAAAAAAAATACTGCGAATTTTTTTAACTTCATATTTCTCATATATTAATAAGTTTTTGGTCTAATTTTGTAAACACAATTGTTGTTTGTTTGCTAAACGTTTTGAGGGCCAGACAAAATCAATCAGTGGAATGGATCCGGCCCGTGGGCCGTAGGCTGCAGACCATTGAATGTTGATAATCAGCGTTAAATTAATTCCATCCAATTGAAAGAATTGGAGCGTGTTCTTTGATGTCCTCCCTGTGAGGCGCTGTTACGATTTATAGGAGCGCCTGTTCGAAACTCGGTGGGTGTCCCTTTATTTTCTCCTCGGGAGGTTAATTTGTTACTTGCGCATTAACTGAAGGAGGTTGTTGAAAGAAAACACCACGTGACCATGACCACGTAAGAAGAAGAGTTGATTCCTCTTCGGCGGTAGAATGGTTGTATTTGCGTCACTCTGTGGCTTCCGATAACGGGAAGATCTGTGTTCAAATACCGGCGGATGTACCGAGGGTGAATTTCTCTAAATGGTTTTCCACTATTCCTCCATGTAGATGAATGCGGTACACTTAGCGGATAGTATGACGCGGTGCTAAATAAATATATATTACATTGTTTTTATAGTCTTTGTGGTCTAGTGGTCCCTGGCTACAGATCCAGAGGTCCAGTGTTCGATCCCCAGAACTTCCAGATTTTCTGTGAATCAGTGGGTCTTGGTACGGGGTCAAACTCAGCCTCTTGAGGATAAACGAGGAGGTAGAAGTAGCGTAGGGTTCGTTGTGCTGTCCAGATTACACTCTCTATCCACAAATGTTGTATTATCTTCGCCAACATGCGACGGTCACTCGGTTGATAAAGCTCGCTTGCGGGTGATGACATGGAGTTTTTTTTAATAGTCACTCGTGACGGAGCAAGTGGAGGTGCAATGAACTCAGAGTGCCTTTTTTTCTCACCATATGTTGACTATGATATATAAAATATTTTAATATATCGACAACACCAAAATTCAAGACAGAATCGACCATGTTTCCGGTCAAAATGGTGTTAATTCTCGAGAATAAATCGTGCGAAAAATATTTATGTGTGTGACTGTACGGGACGCTTGGATGACTAATCGAACAGCCTTGTGAAGCTGATTAGGGGTACACTCTGTATAAGGAAGGCTTTTCTCTCTTCTTTCCCTCATCTTCTCTTCCATACAAGTGCTCAAAGACTGCAGAAAAAAAAAAGATGAAGATAGCAAAAAAAAATATCCTAGTAAATATTGGATACTTTAAAACCACACAAAGTTTTGGCAAATTAGTTTCAGTGGGCAACAGGTTTCGCGATTAATTTTCTTTATATCATTAATAAAAGTTTATTTTAAGGTGGCGTGCTAAATGAACGTGTTTATAAACCTGATATATCTTCTAGTTTCGCGCATGCACCGGGAGAAATTAAGGTATAATACACGTTTATGAAATAATTCCGCTTCAATGTTTCTGTATTATCCCTTCTCTATTTATGTTTATTTCTATTTTTAACTGCAAAATTCTGTTCAAAAAAATTTTTAACTATTTTGTATTGTGATGTTGGTATTACTTTGGTTGACCTAATGCTATTATGTTTGCATTATTTTGGTCAACATAATGCTATTGTGTTTGAATTATTTTGGTCGAACTAACGCTATTATCATGTTTGTATTAGTTTGGTCAAACTAATACTATCATCATATTTGTATTATTTTTGTAAAACTAACACTATTATTATGATTGTATTATTTTGGTCGAACTAAGGTAATTACTATGTATTTTTTGGTTGAACTAACCTATTAGTACATGTTTGTATTAACTTGGCCGAACTAATGCTATCATGATGGTTGTATTATTTTGGCCAAACGAATGCTAATTTCGTGTTTGTTTTATTTTGGTCAAAGGTGACCTGGCGGTCTAGGGGTAAGGTGTCAGACTTCTGTGCTGCGGGTCCGGGGTTCAATCCTCGGTCCCGGCACAGATTTATCTGATTGCCTAACCATTCCTTCACCTCTGACAAGACGTGTATTAATCACAACTTGTGAATGTGAGGAATGCCAGGTCTCTACCGTGGTTCGGATCCCACGTTAAACTGTAGGTCCTCCATTTCATCTCCCAATCACCCTACCATCACACATTAGCGTAAGTGCGTATAACCCGAACGGTTAGTAAGACGGGGTGATAATAATAATATTAATAATTTGGTCAATCTTATTCTTTTACTTTCACACTATTACTAAATTTAAACAAGACCCTTTGTAAATCTTCTTTATACGTTAAACATTTCAAGCAAATCTTGTTACATAAAACAAAGATTAGCGGGGAGTGGGTATGATAAAGTCAAGGGAAAATGACAGACCTTATTGCGCAATGTGGGACCAATTTTGTTAGAATATTCACCCTCTTCAGTGACCGCACTGTTTAAGGCGTCACTCTCGCAATAGTCTAGACTGCAATGACTCGAGAGATCGAGGTTCAAGTCTTGGGCGGATGTACTGAAGGTGGTTTTTCCTAAATGGTTTCCCCCCCACTTTAACTCCATGCAAATGCGGGTACACTTCCTCTAAATTCAACTTTTCTAATCAAAAACATAATGATGTAATTAGTTCGTATGCGTACATCATCCCAAACACGTACCGTAGTATGACGTGGCGACAAAAAAAGAAATCCACACAATTTTTCTGCAAAACTTGGGCTCGCTCTAAAAAAAAAAAAAGTTCAACCGTTCCTTTTATAACGGTTTCAACCTTTCGTCACTATTTTATTACCGCCATGAAATTAAAATAACGACTTCGGGTTGAACAAAAACAACACCTATGTAAACACACTAGAGCGGTGGCGCCCATTAAAGATAATTGAGTATGACGATACCGGTCCCTGAGTGTTACGTATGATTACGTAGCAAAGCGTAACGTTAGAAATGACAATACAACTTCGGCTGTGTTTAAAATGCAAATGAGAGCAGTAATTTTGTTGATTTACATCCAGGACCAGTTATAAATAAAACTGTTACCATTACCGATTCAAATGTGATGTGTTTCAAATCGTCAGCAGGTATAAGTCAGGAGGAATAATATGACAGACGTATTCTAATGATTTGTTTTTCCGTTGATATTATCTAATACATAATTTATTAACTACTTAATACACGAAGAAATTATTTTAAAAAAAAAAGCATTTATTAATGTACTACTAGAAATATCTGACGTTGCCCAGGGTAACCATGAAATTCAGTGCGTAATTACTTCGGGCAATGCTTTTATTTTGTTTCAAATAGAGAGAGAAAAATCTCTTCCTTTTATTTCTTCCGACCCAGTTTTTAATAAATTAAAAAGCGTAATAGAAAATTTAAAATACCGGCTTAGAGATGCACTTGCTTGTGTACAAGGACTACTGATTTTAAAATTTCAAACCTCTGCGTGCAGTAAATATCGCGGAATGCTACATACAGACAGATACACACACACACACACACACACACACACACACACACTCTCTTCAGTTTATTAATATAGATATGTTACACCCCACTCGCGGATCTACCCAGTTTATCAATTGGGCAAATTTCTGCTCATTCCGTAAATTCGACTGTCTTCCTGACCATTTCACGAACTGTCCAGTTCATGAATTGTCCAGCACTTGTGATGTCCAGTTCATGGACTGAGTAGCTCCAATTTATGAAATGAACTAGCCTTTGCCTTGTCAATGAAATGGACAAGCGAAGAACAGGTTTGGTATATTAAGTTAATTTAGTTTTTTGATCGTTTAGAATAGAAGGTTAGGTTAAATTAAGTTGGGTTAGTTTGATATAATATCTTAAAAGAATTACAGTTAATCTGGTAGTAGATAGTACAATGAGTTCCAGTTCATGAAATGGTCAAGAGTTAGTCAGTTAGTCAGGAGGAGAGGCCATTTCACAGAATAGGCAGAAATTTGCCCGATTCATGAACTGGGCAAATCCACGAATGGGGTGTAACATAATGATTATACACACATAAATTATGTCTCACAAATTCACAACCTGTATATAACCTTTAGAAACGTGTTCATTTATAGGTCTATGCTTTACAAACTGAAAAAAAAAAAAAAAACCGCATTCGAACGGTCTCTAAGGAACAACTCTCGCAATAAACTGGACTGCTGATGAAGGGAAGGTCGGGATTTAAGTCCTGGTCGGATGTTATGAGGAGGCGATTTCCTTAGTGATTTTCAACCCTCCCTCCCCACGAATGTGGGTACATTTCCTATAAATTTAACTTTCTTCATATCTATAACCTATTAGCGTGATTACTAATTAGTTCATATCCGTAGATACCTGAATGGGTGTTAAGACTGTGGGGGTGAGGTAGAGGGGACAAAAAAAATGAACAGCGGTCATAAAATAAAGAAGATGAGATACGATCAGCCGATCATGGCAATACCGATTAGTGGATTCATTACAGTTTGTTTTTACGCCTGGCATCAATTAACTATTACCTTCCCCCGCATTACCCCTCTTCCATCTCACCACGCAAGCAAACGCTTGTTGCGTAGGTGGACAAATTACGGAACCTCGCCGGCGACAAATTAGACGCGCCAGGTTATTATTCACGTAACGCCAGTCCAGTAGTTTATGTGGCGCCTTAGCCTTTCTCTAAACTTTACCTTGCTAGCGCCAAGACCAATTTCGCAATTTTACGACCCTCGGAAGGAGAAGTATTGTGAGCGTAAAAAAAATAAAAAATCGAACTCGAGATTTTGATAATTGTCGACGATTGACGAACCCCTGAATAAAAAAAAAGTGTTTTTCGCGATGTCGTCTGTTTGTGTGTCTGTATAACGGTCTAGAGCCGAAACCATTTTACCGATCGGGCTGAAACTTGGTATCTAGGGTTTTCATAAGGTTAACCAGAGGTGTTTTTGGAATTATAAACTAAGAGTAGTTTACTGAAGGGTCAAAAGAGAAAGAGAGGAAAAAAATCTATTTTCTCCAAATTCCCTTGAACGATTTTGATCAAATTTGATATATAGCACTGTTAAACATTAAAAACGAAATGTCAATTCTCATTTTTCCATGAACACGACTTTGAGGGTACTTTATATGAGCAGTACCGCGTGCTACCGTCTGTTTGAGCTACATGCATATGTACCGGTTTACGCTAATATGTTAGTGATGGCGAAGGTTGAACTTAGAGGACGTGTACCCGTATTTACGTGGAATGAGGGAGTGTGGAAAACCATTAAATGAAAACCACCCTTAGTTCACCCAACTGGGATTCAAACCCCGATCTTTTTGTCACCGTATGTCCAGTCTATTGAGAGAGGACTGAATAGGAGGAAACAGTTTTACTAGTACATTCCCGTCGAGCCTCGGTAACAATCCTAGAGCCTCACCTGAAATATTGTATACATGGGGTGTAATGGTCCCAGACACTGATATACCACTTTTAAGATAACATGGGGTGTGATGTTTGGGGGAGGTCCCAGACACTGATATACCACTTTTAAGATAACATGGGGTGTGATGGTTGGGGGAGGTCACAGACATTGATATACCACTTTTAAGATAACATGGGGTGTGATGTTTGGGGGAGGTCCCAGATACTGATATGCCACTTTTAAGATAACATGGGGTGTGATGTTTGGGGGAGGTCCCAGACATTGATATACCACTTTTAAGATAACATGGGGTGTGATGTTTGGGGGAGGTCACAGACATTGATATACCACTTTTAAGATAACATGGGGTGTGATGGTTGCGGGAGGTCCCAGACATTGATATACCACTTTTAAGATAACATGGGGTGTGATGGTTGGGGGAGGTCACAGACATTGATATACCACTTTTAAGATAACATGGGGTGTGATGTTTGGGGGAGGTCCCAGATACTGATATGCCACTTTTAAGATAACATGGGGTGTGATGTTTGGGGGAGGTCCCAGACATTGATATACCACTTTTAAGATAACATGGGGTGTGATGTTTGGGGGAGGTCACAGACATTGATATACCACTTTTAAGATAACATGGGGTGTGATGGTTGCGGGAGGTCCCAGACATTGATATACCACTTTTAAGATAACATGGGGTGTGATGTTTGGGGGAGGTCCCAGACATTGATATACCACTTTTAAGATAACAAGGGGTGTGATGTTTGGGGGAGGTCCCAGACATTGATATACCACTTTTAAGATAACATGGGGTGTGATGGTTGGGGGAGGTCACAGACATTGATATACCACTTTTAAGATAACATGGGGTGTGATGTTTGGGGGAGGTCCCAGATACTGATATGCCACTTTTAAGATAACATGGGGTGTGATGTTTGGGGGAGGTCCCAGACATTGATATACCACTTTTAAGATAACATGGGGTGTGATGTTTGGGGGAGGTTCCAGATACTGATATGCCACTTTTAAGATAACATGGGGTGTGATGTTTGGGGGAGGTCCCAGACATTGATATACCACTTTTAAGATAACATGGGGTGTGATGTTTGGGGGAGGTCCCAGACATTGATATACCACTTTTAAGATAACATGGGGTGTGATGTTTGGAGGAGGTCCCAGACATTGATATACCACTTTTAAGATAACATGGGGTGTGATGTTTGGGGGAGGTCCCAGATACTGATATAACACTTTTAAGATAACATGGGGTGGGATGTTTGGGGGAGGTCCCAGACATTGATATACCACTTTTAAGATAACATGGGGTGTGATGTTTGGGGGAGGTCCCAGACATTGATGACCCCCTTCTGAGCGAATCTAGAGTACATTCAAGACCTTAGTTTACTTGGATGACATCTCAAAAAGTTACTAGAAATAGTCCCTAATGTATTCCTACTCCAACAACTGACATCTGTCATTTTGGATAACTGTAATGAAATCATAATGGTAATGTATGACTTTGATAGCTAACCATAGTAATCTAGGCTGATATTATTTATATTTATTTAAGATCAGGCACAAAGATTATTTATAGTTTTAATCCACTTAAAAGTTATTATTCAAAGTACTTTCACAAAAGGTCTAGAGAACATAGCTTCAAAACTGCGACTGACGAATTTAAACCATGTGAATAAATATGAAGGAAACAAATTATTTACAATGATGCACCCACGCAGTGGATGTATATATTTTAATCGGTTAAATATTTCAAAATACGATAAAATAATAATAAAATAATTTATTTGATAAAAAAAATTACAAGTATTTATTCTTTTCCAAGTAAATATGATGTCTGTACTAAAAGGTATTGATGTATGCACTATATTACATATTATATATAACATTCCAAAATGAAGAATAAGTACTTTTAATAATGTTTAAAATATTGTTTCGGATTGGGTAGAAAGAAATGATTAAAAGTAATGAAATAGTGTGAGAAAACTTAAGTTTACGTTATTTTAAATGTAAAATATAATATGTAGTTAAAAAACTAGACATTTATAACAAAACAGTGATCTTTTACCAGTCTAGGCAACCCAAAACCTAAACATAAGATTTTTTAACTGTCATCCAGATTAAAAACTATCATGAACAGACTCTACTGTAAAGAACATGTCTCAACTCTGTTCAATAAACGACTGTACCATCTCCTGCACCTCCCGGGCACGCAAGCACCATATGTTGGCACATCTGTGCAGATAAGACACCTGGATTAAATTCTTTTATAGGTTGGTAGGCGTGTTCTACACGTGTGTTTATATTATAGATGCAGCTTCTGGAGCATCAAGAGACAAAAGGTAGGGATGGGATGGGGTGGGGAGGCTTCTTTTCGAAAGGAATACGCTTCCTTCTCCCTCCCCCAAAAACTCCCGTGCATAATAAAAGAGCTTAAGTGCTGATTCTCGCGTTCGCCGAAACACAAGAGTAGAAATGAAATGTGGTCACGTGACGAGCTCTACAACAATAACAAGAAATCAGCGTGAACAGCGTTTGTCGCTCTGCGCCAGTAGAAACAATCTCAACTCTGTCCGTGCTTTTCTATAAACAAAAATCTGCGTGGAAGAACTAATCAAGTTTCAAAACCAACGGTGTCTAAACCAACAAACTAAATCAGTGTACACGTGTCTAAGCTAATATACTCAATCAGGTCTAAGCTAATGAACTCAATAAGTGCGCATGTGTCTAAGCTAATGAACTCAAACAGTGAGCACGTGTCTTTAACAGACGTTAATAGACTAAATTAGTGAGCACGTTTTTAAGCTAATAAAATCAATCAGGTCTAAGCTAATGAACTCAATAAGTGCGCATGTGTCCAAGCTAATAGACTAAATAAGTGCGCAAGCGTCTAAAACCAACAGACTCAACAGTGAAATACCAATAGGGAACTGCATGCTTGACGCACACCTAATCGGATCGGAACAGATCGGAACGCTTGGAATCAGAACCCTAAGAACGGAAACGAGTTTCGTCCGCACATTTGTTTGTAATTGTTGTCAGTTCAGAAAGAATCAGCCAAAGAGGGTACATATTATTTGAATAGAAGATGAGTGATAGCAGCAGTGAAGATGAGGCCATGGTCGCTCTGTGCCTTGCTGCCGATGAGGAGGAAGAGTTGTTATATGTTTGTTATTTATATTTATTTATGGTCCCTGTTGTGATGAACCTCTTTCGGGAAAATAGTAAATGCACGTGTGGAACAAGCTGAACACCTGCTACTCTCGATACAAAGGATTGTATTTAAAAAAACAAGACATAAAATAATTAAAGTTTTATGAAGCTGACCAGATGGCTAGAGCCAATCAAAGCCTCCAATAAATTAATAATACTAAAATTCTGAAACACCTGCTACCTCCACTAACTGGCAGAAATTTGAATTAATATAATTCATAATATTATTTACTTTAAAGTATTAAATCATAATTAATAAAATATGGCTAGCATGATAATGTTTGAAAAAATGTGACATTTTACTTGCGAGTTTCATTTACAGTTCCTGCGATTTTCTCCCACGCATTTTCCTTCATGACACTTTCATAAATCACAGGCTATAGTTGAACCAAATTGATTAGTTTTCATCCAAATACATGTTTAACTAAACAAAAATCGCCTGCGAAGAGGAAGCGAAAACCAACAAGTGTATAGCTTAAGCGTGAGCGTTGGGTGAGTGTAGAGATGATGCAATACCCTGGACGCGCATGCGCACAGCTTCGGAATCCGTCAAAATATTCACTCCATGGCAAAACGATTCGTTCCGTTCCGATTGGATGTAACGTTTCCGAACGATCCGATCCGAGCAAGTGTGTGGGCCTCCAACGAAATGCATATAATAAATAATTTCCGATGCATTCCGTTCCGATCTTTCCGTTACGGTCCGATTAGGTTTGCGGCAAGCTGCACGTCCAGCTCGAACTAGACGTCTTAAGAGCCTGTTTCACCTCACGGATAACACCTAACTTAAGTAACACCTAACTTAGGTATGTAATGCAGTTAGAACCAGACGTCTTAAGAGCCCATCTCACCACATGGATAACACCTAATCTAGGTATGAAAAATTACTAGAAAAAGACGTCGCATCGGGGTGTTATTTTATCTAGTCTACTTTATAAAAACAGCGGAAAAGAAATGTGTTAAACAGAAATATCTGAAATTTAAAAAATAACTAATAAATGGTTTATTTTATTATCATTACTATCACTACTAATATTTGAGGCGCTTAACATAAACTTTCTAAACCGACTGATTATATAAACAAACTACTTTAAAACTAACTTAAATCTAGAACAGACCTAACACACAGCATTGGTGTGGTCAACTGAATAATTTTGCATCTAATTTCTCGGTTAATCTGAATAGAGATGGCCTCTTAAGATCCACCCCTCAACCCTCTCAACAACTAAAGACTCCAGCTTCCATTGTTCCAGTAAATCTTATAGCTCCCCCTTTACCCCCTCCCATATCCCTCAAGAAACATTAATTAGATAGTCATGAAGAGGAGGAATTTTCTTGACGGCACGATAATGTCTTCTGAATTAATTCCTCGGGATGAACAAGACCAGGATAAAAACCACACCCGTGGTTTGGATGTGAAATGAAAAATGTGGCGCAGAACAATGGGAGAAACTTCCAAACGGAGATCTCTTCTGAGATAAGGCAGATTTTTATCAATGGATATACAGAGATACGAAGGAGTGGAAATAATGGAATATCTCCCACGTGGAATTGTCTACATCTGCGCGGGCCAGTAAATACATCGAAATATTCAATGATCACTTTTCAAGCAACTACAATAAAACCAAGACAGTTAAAAAAACACAGTATGAGTACATATGTAAGAAACAAACAAAGAACTTTTCGAAAGATGGCTTGACCCGTTTCAGTGGTGGTAGTATGGTTTAAGGTGTCACTCTCGTAATAGACATGACTGCCAATAATGTGGAGATCAGGGTTCGATTTTTAGCCGTGTGTACTGAAATCTCTTTTCCCGAAATGGTTTATCAATTTCTCACTAAAAAAATGCGGGTGTATATGGATAGAAGGCTTATATGTTTATAAAAGTATTGGTGTTTCAATGGTTTGAATGTTTGAATGTTAGCTGAACTTGATGAAGAGGACGAAATTGTAGTTGCTATTAGTATTTTTTTATTTTCACTGGAACACACGAGAGGTGGATATATCCCATACATATCGAGAGGGGTGAGTTTGGTGAATTTCAAACATTATGGTCTGAACTTTTGAAAGATGAAGAGCGTTTCAAAATGTATGCTAGGATGTCAATAGATAAGTTTTGTACCCTTCAATATTAAAAAAAAAAATATATTAAATAATCGAAAAAAACCCAAGTGTCACGTTCTGATGCTTCAACACGTCTGACGGAAATCTGGATGTCCAGATCTTGGGATGTTGAGTCACGACATGTTAACACGTATTCCGGCGTCAGATAACATGTCACACCACAACACATCACGGCAGTGTGAGCACTTCAATATAATTTAATGGGAATGTTTTTTTCACTAAGCCGTCATAACACGTGTTAACACGAAACGGCAGCGTAGTTTGAATTCGGCTTTAAACCATTTAGGGGAAAACCACCCTCAGTAGAGCCGATCGGGTTTCGAACCCCGATCACCCCGTCATCGGTAGTACAGTCTATTACGAGAGAGACATTTTTAGACTGTTCGACCACCAAAGCAGGTTTTCTCTCCATACTTGCGAAATCGTGAAGCATTTCCTAATCATTTTATATACCTCATCCGCTCCTTGGAAAAAGTTTTTAAGAACATATAAAAATATGGCATAGCAACTAAAATTAATACAAGCTCACAACATTTAGCGTTCACCTGTCAAAATTGACACCGTCTGTCAAAAACGAGAGCATCAAAACACATCCCATGATGTTTAAAAATAGATTTGGTAAAGTTTTGATTTTTCAGATTATATTCTCCTTTGGGCATGTTAGTGTCCTATTTTCATAGAAAGGCCTGATTTGATGGCTAGAAAAGCTACTAGATCAACTTTCACGTGTTCATACGTCAAGTCATGTGATCTGCAGCAATCACTTTTGATATATATTATCAATTCCTATAAAATAATAATAATAATATTATTAATAATAATATATATAGTAAATGTAATCTATGTTGACTAAAAAAATAAGTTTGTATTTCCTAAAAGACCCTTATTATGAAAATTGGACTGTATACCCACAATTTACTGGGCCTTACTGAACAAATTAATGTCTTTTTTCTGCTGTAATTCTTGATAGAAATAACGAGATATTCTTGTTATTTTCTCACGTAAAGAAAATATTGTATTCGTGAACATTTTTTGCTTTGAGATAATGAGGGATATTTACGTTTTATGTGTTCTGAACCCAAAATATCGGGTTTTACAATTCTCTGTATTCCTCTTTATGTCTTTCTGTAATCTGGTTCAACAGACTAAACGTTTAATGTATTTTGCTCAAACTTGATATGTGGACATATCTAGAGGAGTTTTTTTAGATTAAATTTTGAACAAATTAAGGGTAGTTTTCTGATTACTTATTTTTGAAAATTCTAAATTTTTCAAAAGAGCTTTTAACGTTTTTGTATGAAATGGGTATTTTAAGAGTGTTTTTTTTAATCTATAAATAAGAATACGTTTTCGTTTTTCTTTATATTAAAAAAATCATTTGAGGGAATTTACCGATGTAAGATTTTTTTTTAGTTTT
The DNA here is from genome assembly GCA_033556935.1 of Timema podura. Classification (NCBI taxonomy): domain Eukaryota; kingdom Metazoa; phylum Arthropoda; class Insecta; order Phasmatodea; family Timematidae; genus Timema; species Timema podura. The sequence continues at coordinate 39,399,492 of JAVRXN010000005.1, forward strand.
TCTAACTTAAAAAAATTGCTGTGGCAAGTTTGTTACAAATTTACACTGAAGAGTATTTCATATGATTATCAAAATAAAATGTTTGCTTTTCTTAGAAGGATTCATTGTGAAATAGTTTATTGATAGAGGGTCTATGAAAAATATCACAAACTATAATATACTATGTAAGAAAGTATGTCCGATTGTGTCGTGTTTATCATAGCTGTTAAGATTGTCAAAAGCTGTAAAAATACACACATCTTACTTTACTTACTCTATGGCATTAGAAACTCGAAAGTTCATTGCCGCACTAACAAAAGTACGCCAACTATCCCGTTCTTGAGCTAGTTCTATCTAGTCCACCTCATTACACCTTATCCTTATCTTGAGATAGTTTTATCCAGTCCCCCTCATTGCACCTTATCCCTATCTTGAGTTAGTTCTATCCAGTTCACTACATTACACCCTATTTCTATATTGAGTTAGTTTATTCAGTCCACCTCATTACAGCCTATCTCATATAGGTTCATTCTAATGTTATCCTCCCATATTTCGTCTAGGTCTTCCAAATTGTCTCTTCCCATAGGGTTTGCCAGTCAGTAACCAAACAAAATTCTAAATTCTCTCATTTACTTTGCATGTCCTTCCCACCATAATCTACAAGGCTTGATTATCCTAACAATATCTTGTAATGAGTACAAGGTATGCAACTCTTTATTATGTAGCCTCCTCCATTGCCCAGTGGCCTCATCTCTTTTTGAACCAAATATCTTCCTAAGCATCTTGTTTTCGAGCACCCTAAATTCTTTTCATATTATATATCTATCTATTATCTATCTATCTATCTATCTATCTATCTATCTATCTATCTATCTATCTATCTATCTATCTATCTATCTATCTATCTATCTATCTATCTATCTATCTATCATCATCTATCTATCTATCTACATCTATCTATCCATTATCTAACAAATTAAGTACATTTTTAACTTTCATAAAAATAGCCAAACAATCTTACTGTGACTCCTCTACATAGTTTTTTTTAAAGAAGTCTATATTTCATCTTACAAGAGAGTACCCATGTACCAATTACAACGTAGAAGACAAATAGAAAAGAAGGCAAACCACAGGACGAAAACATGTTTCCGGTAGCCTACATTAGATCAGAAATTTGAGTAGTGTGACTATGAAATTTTATTGAATGTTTCAAAAATATTCCCGCTACTATGTGATCATCTCAGGTTTATGAGCTTTTTGTGGGAGTAAATAATTTAGTTCACGTATTATTCTACCACCTCCTCTAAAAAAAAAGTAATAATTCAACTTGAGTCGATTCGAGACCAACTATTAAGTTGCTCGCTCTCTATGGCTAAGTGGTTAAAGCGGTTGACCACAAGAAAATATCTGGTTCGATTTCAGACGGTGCTGACCAATATATTTACTATATGCACACTGTTTGGGGATTGTATGTTTGTTTATTATTTTTATTTTGTATTAGAAGAACTGTGTGTATTGTTTTGCGTATTGGAGCCAGTGTTTGCGACTTTTTACCGTTGTTTGTACAAATCGTTGTTTGCATCTTAATTCGCGAGCTGTGATACAGTGTTGCCATATTTGTGTTGTATCCGAGTCCACCGGGAGCCGGTTACACTTTTAATATATCGCATATAAACGTTTTTAGCATTGCTAGATGGCATGCTTTTTTTTTTATCACCGCGTCTTACTACCTGTTCAGTTTATACGCATATGTACTTATTACTGAATGGTTTTAGGGATTAGGAAGGTTATATTTAAAGGAAGTGTACCCGAATTTGCGTGTAAGGAGAGTGGAAAACATTTAAAAAAACCACTCAATACACCCGACCTATATCGGCAGTCTAGTCTACTGCGAGAGTAGCACGTTAGACAATTCGGCCATGGAAGCACGAATGAGAAAGGTTGGATTAAGAGGAAATATACCTGAATTTGCGTGGAGGAAGAGTGGAAAACCATTAAAAAACCTAAGTACACCAGACCTGTATTCGAACCCTGATCTCCCCGTCATCAGCAAGTCAGTCTAGCCTGAGAGTGACACTTTAGACCATGTGGCCACCGAAGTAGGTTAGATGACGGTGTGTATATTTTACAAAATATTATATCAATAGAACCTTATGTGTAAGGGTTCATTGTGACCACCAAAACTTTATACAGTCAACCTCACTACAGAACATACACTCCAATTTTCGTAGGAAGGACCTCTATCTGACAGCTATAAACGTGACTAGAACTACTTTTACGGACGTATTCACATGTCAGGTCATGTGTCCGCGGCCGTCACTTTTTATAAACAATATAATCCGACAGCTTAGTTCAGTCGGTAGCATGTCTGCCTGCTGGCCAAGGGGTCCCGGGTTCGAATAGCAGCATTAACAAAATCAATTATTATTGGTCAAATTGGGACTCACCCTTTCATAATGATGGGCTAGAGACTGTCACCCACTTCGGTGGTCGCATATTATAAGGCGCTACTCTCACAATAGACTAGACTACCGATGACGGGGAGATCGAGGTTTGGATCTCGGTCGGGTGTATTGAGGGTGGTTTTCCAAAATGATTTTCCACTTTCCCTCTAAGCAAATGTTGATACATTTTCTCTAAATGTAGCCCTTATAATCCCTAAAACTATTTGAGTAATTAGTACACTAGCGTAGGCCTATAACACGGACTGGTAGTAAAATGTGGCACAAAAAAGAAACATTAAATTTACTAATACAATTTTTTCAAATCTAATATCGCGAACAACGTCAGTTTAAGGCGGTAGAATATTCGAGAAATTTTACATAAGCGTGAGAAACCAAGTGGGTTTATAACGTTACTGGATGGAGCTGTCCGACACTAGGAGAACAAACAGGGGATGAGGAAAATACAAATTATATTACAATTTGTTTCGTGACCCCCGCTATTAAATGACATATTTTACAAAAATCCATTCTACGCTGCTTTAACAGATACCTTTCGTTTCCCGGGCATTTTGCTCTTAATGGTCAACCGAAATATGTGGATTTTTTTGAATTTTCAGAAGGAAAAATTTCAACTTCTAAATAATGTCTATCTTCTATCTTCCACCTCTATATTATTTATTTATAATATGAAGTGTTTTTATATCTTTGTGTCTGTCATGACCGTTGCGCAATATCTACCGTAAACAGAGGGCTGACATTTAAAAAATTAGTAGCCTCTGTACGCAAACATGTGCACCTCAAAGCTGAAATTTCAAAATTTGGATTTGATTTTTGTAAATTAATTAAGAAACTGGGTTGGAGTAAATAAAATTAAGAGATTTTTTATGTCTGTTTGAAACAAAGACGGGTAGCCCCGTAATACATTGCGTGGCTACCCCGGGTGACGCCAGGTACTTATTCCATTAAGTCTATGTACGTAAAGTTATAGAGAGTAGTATTGTGTTCTTCCCAGAAAAACAAAACAAGCTCATGACTTTAATCTGTTTTTTCAAAATTTATCATCTGATTGGAGATCTATGACCTACGTAGGCAGGTCCCCTGATCGTGTCTGGTAATGGTCAAAATGGTGGACTCCCACGTCAAGGCTGCAGGTACAGGAGCTTTCGACGGAAACGCGGTCATGCGCATCTTCAATACGACGGTGTTTATTATGTTACTGTAGTGTCATGACCGTTCTTCGTTTGCTCTGATCTACAAGGTGCGCATGCGCAGATATAATTCAACACTCGAGTTGTGGGAAGAAGGGGAGGGAAGGAGATGTAGTAACCGAAGTAACTACCAATCGCTCTACTCTCGATTAGAAAAAAAAAAAAAGACGTTAATACCTTTAACAACAAGTTTAATAACTTATGGTGTCGTGTCTTGGAGTGTTGCCAGGGAAGTAGAGATTGTTTATACTGTACCTGTGATATTTTATCACACACTCTGTTCCCATTTGACCAATCATACATAGGTTCTGTACACCTCACATGGGAATGTATGTTATCACCCACTTTGTCCCCATTTGACCAATCATACATAGGCTCTGTACACCTCACATGGGAATGTATGTTATCACCCACTTTGTCCCATTGACCAATCATACATAGGCTCTGATTTACACACATCACATGAGATTGTATGCTATCACTCATTATGTTCCCATTTGACCAATCATACATAGGCTCTGTACACCTCACATGGTAATGTATGCTATCACTCATTATGTCCCCATTTGACCAATCATACATAGACTCTGCTCCACACACCTCACATGGTAATGTATGTTATCACCCACTCTGTCCACATTCGACCAATCATACATAGACTCTGCTCTATACACCTCACATGGGAATGTATGTTATCACAAATACTCTGCCCCATTTGACCAATCAAACATAGGCTCTGCTCTACACAACTCACATGGGAATGTATGTTATCACACACACTCTGCCCATTTTACTAGTCATGCATAGGCTCTGTTCTACATATCTCACATGAGAAATTTATTTTCGTAGATACCTGACTAATGATTGTTATAGTGAGTGATGAGAACATATAACAGGTACAGTTTACACTAGCTTTGCTCACCCTGGCAACACTCCACGACACAGCACTTCAAAAAGTAGAGGTTGATTAGACAGCACGGCAGTGGCTCAGAATTTGAACTACTCATTAAGTCCACGGTGACAATGAGTGACGGAAGATGATTGAAGTAGACATTTAGATCTAAAATTGAATGAAATAACGGATTTGACTAATGGAAGTTGATCTTTTTCAGTCAAATCTCATATATTTATGCCTTTATTTCTTTTACATAAAATGATTTTATATTACTACATATTAGTGTTGATATTAACATATTTATTGTATGTAACTAGTTGAAGTACCTGGGGTTTCCTTTATTTCTTTTACGTAAAATGATTTTATATTACTACATCTTAGTGTTGATATTAACATATTTATTATATGTAACTAGTTGAAGTACCTGGCGTTTCCCGGGAGAAGTGTTTTTAGTTTAATGATTGTAGTACGTAGAAAGTAACTTTAAAGTCAGTGCCTTTAGGCTTACACTGCCCCTGGTCTTTTTGCTTATAATCCAGTTTTTAATCAATTAAAAAGTAATCTAATCAACATTTTTAAATTCCGGCTTCTAGTTGCACACGTTCTTACAGAGGTGTAACTAACTTTTAAAATTTCAGACCTTTGTGTGTGGTAGGTATCGCGCAATGCTCACGACAATACCAACACAAAATCTTCATCTTATTAATATAGACATAAGATGGAAAAAAAAACAGGATGTAGAGAGTGGAGTGCATGAACCAGAGTAAAAATTTGAGGTTCGGTGACTTCAACGCCCGAGTGGAAAGTCAATTTTGTGAGCACAGATTCAGGTGGGATGGAAAGCGACTCGAGAACAAGTCAGCGTTTTTGCATTTTTTACGGCAAAACATTTTTTTTTGGCAAAAATAAATAAAATATTACCTCAGTACAGACATAGAATTTAATTTTCTTCACATGGTGACCTCAAAATTTCTTGAATATTTGTCAAGCGTGTCCTGAAATTTAATGAGAACTTTCTCTCTTCATTTATAAAGTTTGTTAGATAATGCCACCATGCTCATGATAGATAGTCAGGAACTGTTGGTTTCAACACGTGAAGAAAATTAAGATCGATGTTTGTACTGGAGCAATATTTATTTATTTTGGCCAAAAAAAAAACGCAAAATCGCTGGCCTTTTTACACCTCCCCTTCCATCCACCTTAAAGGTAAAATCCTAGCATATATTGGTTTAGTAGACATAATGGGAAGGCTATAATTATCTAGGTTCAGTTGGTTTGAAGTCACAAACCGTGTTTCTAAGATGATGGTTAGATGCTCCATTTGTTTAATAACTTAACAACCCACTTCGGTGGGGGTCGAATGATCTATGGCGTCATTCTCATTATATACTGGACTGCCGATGACGGGGAGATCTGGGTTTGAATCCTGGTTGACATACTGAGAGGTGGTTTTTCTCAAACGATTTAATCACTCTCCCCCCCCACGAAAATGCGGGTACACATGATCTAAATTTAAGATTATCACAATAAATGTGATTTTTTTTTTCACATGCGTTTAACCCGAATACGGCGCTAATATATATATATATATATAATAAATCGATATGTATGGTTTTCCCGTCATTTCCGTCTAATCAAGGTAAAGTGTGTGTTCCCCGTTTCGGTGGAAGCATGGTCTAAGGCGCTACTCTCGCAGTAGACTAGACTGACAGTGACGGGGAGATCATGGTTCGAATTTCGGTTGGGTGTTCTGAGTTTTTTTCCAAATGCGGGTACACTTCCTTTAGATATAACCTTCCTAATCCTTAAAAACCATTAGCGTAATTAGCACATAAGCGTATAATAGGAAGAGATAGTAAGACGCGGTGCTAAAAAAGAGTGTGTTTTGCCGAAGTTCGTGATGTCCTTGGTACAAACAGGAGGCTGATACCATCACGACTACACCCCTCTAGTACCTTTTCAGACACCTAGTGAGAAACTGCGTGCGTGGCCTATACAACCATGGGAACCTTATCTGTTTTAGTAAAAGGCGAGACAAAAAAAGAAAATTAAACGTGCCATGTATATATGTCTGGTGGTCAGAGTTCCTGGCTACAGATCCAGAGGTCCCGGGCTCGATCCCCGGCGCTTACAGATTTGTATGTGAAACAGTAAGTCCGTAGAGGGGTCAAGCCCAGATTCGTGGGGACAAACGAGGAGATACTCGAATAAAAAAAAGTAGCGTCTCCTGTCTAGAAAACTTAGATTAATGGCCGGAGGTTCCGTCGTGCCGACCACACTACGCCCTCTATCCACAAAAGTCAGCACTAAAGTACAGTCCAATTTTCAGAGGAAAAGAAGACATTCATACAAATTTTACTAAATTTTTAGTGTTTTTTTATTAATAATATACATCCAAAGTGACAGACCATATGACATGACATGAAAGTAGATTTAGCTACTTGGACAGTACTATTATCATTATTATTATTATTATTATTATTATTATTATTATTATTATTATTATTATTATTATTATTTATTTATTATTATTAGCACCGCGTCTTACTACCCGTTCGGGTTGTACGCACTTACGCTAATGTGTAATGGTAGAGTGATTGTGAGATGAAATGGAGGACCTACAGTTTAACATGGGATCCGAACCACGGTGGAGGCCTGGCACTCCACACATTCACAAGTTGTGATTAATACACGTCTTGTCAGAGGTGAAGGAAGGGTTTGGCAATTAGATAAATCCGTGCCGGGACCGAGGATTGAACCCCGGACCCCCAGACTTGGACTGTAAAATGTGTATATGAAACAAAGTCTTTACCGCTTTCATTAGAAAATTTCCTTCTTCGACAAATGCAAGTAAGTAGTATTTTAAGGTGGGTGGTCTGCGCGTGCATCGAATGATTATGAAGTGGTCCACTTTTGGGGAAATATTTTGAAACACTGATATATACCGTAATGGAATGATGGACAAAGTAGGCCTGTACCTTTATCTATGGTTGAGTTAGTAAGGTAAGCTTGCCACCTTCCAGGGTTAGACCAAGGGTGCAGTCACACTAAAATAAACTTGAACAATTTGGTTTACAAGAGTGGTTTCCCCCGACTGTCCCTTTCATCATCCAAACGATATATGAGTCAACGTTTCCCCTTACCCACAATGGTTCCAGGCGATCCTCAACTTCCGGAGTCCCGTCTTCGAGTTCCGGCTGTGGTTGATAGCTTCCCTACAATAACTGACTGACGGGTCCCTCGATCCGTTCTCGGGGACCTCCACGACAGCCATTGTTCCGAACAGATGTTTTACGTGACGCACGAACTTTTTAAGATGCTGAGGAAATGAGAGGGGAAAGTGGGAAAGAGAGAGAGAGAGAGAGAAGTAGATGCTGTGTAACTCAAAGTAAGGGAGAATATAGGTCATAACTCGAAGCGGCGATACTTGCTCAACCGTCAACTATGTAAGACCGTCCCCGATGGTCGAGTGGTTAGGGAGATCGATTGCAGGTTTTAGGGTGAAGTGACCATCTTTTGTTCCCTTGGCATATTTGAGGGCAGCCTCTTTAAAGTCACTTATAGGATCCAGTGAAGGTACTGTCCAATTTTCATAGAAAAAGGCCTTTAAAAAAATACATAATTTTTTTTTGCAGTCAGCATTAATGACATTTTACTGTATTATTATTATTATTTGTTTTTTATAAGTATTGATACAATCTATCAGAAGTGACAGCTGCAGATCTCATAGCTTGACGTGTTATCGGACATGCCAATAAATTAAACAACGATAAATACAGAATGTACCGTAACATTGTGAACCACTTCAGCTGTGTGCAGGAAAAAACAAAAACCCACGAAAAAAGTTCATATATACATGTGTTTCATTTTACCTTGCTTTAGAGCCACAGCCAAGTAAATATACCATACTCGATATCTCCTACCTGTTTAACTAGGTATGTTATATGCGTTATTCCAGCAAATCTGACAAACACTGGGTATTTTGAAAGAGTGTGGAATTCTATGACAAGACGACTGCACTCAGGTTGAGGATGTCCATTCTAAGCACATACTATAATGTTAAGCAGTTTCACAATACTTGAGCACAACCATGACTATAATTCAGAAATAAGTTCAAATGGGTCTAATGTTTGTATTACATTTTTTCATTGTTTTTGCGTTTCTTGTCCACCGCTGAAGTGGGTCCCACAAGCTACGGTACACTCTGTTGCATATACATTTGTAATTTATATAATATTTGTGTATATATTATACACAATGAAATTGATAGAATACGATGGATTAAGTAGTAAATAACCTAATAAAGCGAGAGCCAAAAAATAATAGATAATAGTCAGAATTAGCAAATAAGCCTACTACTTGCTTGATATGGTAATGTGCAATTATTACAGATTTTACATTTACAATTTTTAGCACATAACTTGATTAAATATTTTTTATTATTACTAATATCACCACGTCTTACTACCTGTTAAAGTTATACGCATATATGATAACAATTACTCTAATAGTTTAGGGATGAGACAGGAAGAATTTTAGATGTAACCTACCCGCATTTGCGTGGAAGGAGAGTGGGAAACCATTTAAGAAAATCCACCCTCAGAAGACCCGACTGAGATTCGAGACCCGACCTCTCCATCTTCAACACGTTTCTTTATTCAAGTCATATCAATTTTCAAATCATATTAATTTATTTAATAGTTTAAAATGGTCGGTACAGCTGGGATTCTAACCAAAATCCCTTTGATATAAACGGTCATTGTATAGAAACATTAGCATATGTGGGGTGTAATTCTCCTAAAACGTCCCTACTCATTACTACTTCCTAGCGTAAGTCACAAATGACCCTTATGGTAAACGTACTATTGAAAAAAAAAAAGCATCGGTGGTTGAATGTGCTAAAGGCTTCCCTCTTGTGTCATCTGGATTGATGGTGAAGAGAATGGGGATTTTCCCTAAATGGTTTCCCACTTTACTTTCAAGAAAATGCGAGTACACTGTCTCTAAAACCCAACCATCCCCCTTCCTATGATAATAGCCTTATAAATGTACATTTATCCGAACGGCAACTAAGACGCAATGGATAAAAAGGAAAAGGAAACTATAGTTCGACCATCTTGCCTTCCACAGAGAAGTGATCTCAACGCTTCGAGCTACGCGCTGCGTGCGGTATTAAACGCATAAAACGGCTGCGTTTCGTGAAAGGACCTAATTGAATCGGATTGGAAACATAGGCGATATTTCGTGAGAAATAGGCCATTATATCGCCAAACATGGTCGTGAAAGCGAATGAAAAACAGTAAACAAAAAAAAAATTCCTGAGAGTTTTCTTGAAACGACGAGAAATGGCCTCCAGGGAAGTCGGATACTCTGTGATAATTGGATGTATGCTAATTTTTCTTCTCTTTGTTCTTAGTTTAAGTGATAGATGATTACTGAGAAAGTCTGCGAATTTTGCCTTGTATGTAATGATGTAGTATGTCGTGCATCTGTTGATTAGAAAGTATACCTAATGACCTATGTAAGTGTTATTTTTATTCGTGGGAGTTTGAAAGTTTTTAGCAAGCAAATTCTCAAATATAAAAATAATTTTTATGTGAATACATCAATTGCCTTACAGTGCGTTTCGGCTATTCAAAATGAAGATTATAAATGTAAGTAATGGGATAAGATTTTATAAAATTTAATGAATACTTGTTTAATATAGTTTTACATAAAATTGAATGTAAAAGTGCGATAGCTTTTCTTAAGGAAAATACACACTATTCTCTCAAATTTAGCTAATAGAATATTACTATTGTCCAGTCCAATTTTCAAAGGAATGTCTTTTATAGAATTAGAACATTTTTCAGCCAAAATTGTTACTTTTTTACTATGTTACTACCCGCTTCAGTGGCGGAATGGTCTAAGACGTCACTTTGGTATTAGACTGGCCTACTGATGATGGGAGGATCAGGGTTAAAATCCCGGTTGGGTTTATTGAGGGCAGTATTTCCTAAATGCTTCCCCACTTTCGTTCCACGCTAATGTTGGTTGATTAGGTTACTTATAAACATTTTCCTTCCTCATCCCTAGCTTATTAAAGTAATTATCACATATGCGTACAACCTAAACAGGTAGTAAGACGCGGTGATAAAAATACATTTTATTTAGTGTTTATAATATCTCTGAAAGCGACAGCAACAAATAACGTGGCCTGACGTATGAATAAGTGAAGTTAGATCTAGCAACTTTTATAGATGCCAGATAAGGCTTTCCTATTAAAGCCTTAAAGCCATATTAAAATATAAATAAATTCATATTTTAAAACTGTAAAACAATAATTAATTTTATATACATTGGTGTCATCATCATAAAATGTTCACTTAATTTTATTTATATTTTTTCTAAATTTTTAATTTTAAAGTAGCCTAATTTAATAGATTTAAAAACAAATTTTGTCTGCTGATTTGTTCAAAAGGTTAACAATGATAATATTTTAAGACAATTAGGAGTATTGGGGTGCTAAATAATGTTTAATTATTCTAGCAGTATTTACTATACAATTTGAGAGCATAGCTCAACATTTATTAATTTAATTGAAACGCATGGATCTCTCTCTATTCTTTTTTTTTACAACGAAGAGTTGCTGAGCAAGAACCACAAGGTTGAATCTTTTCCAGATAATTTGAGGGTTCCGTCTATCCTGAAAGTTAACAGTCTTACCTTGACGTCTATTACACTATGGCCCTATCTTATAATCTATACCATAGTGGAATAATGCAAGGTAAGCTTGCTACCTTACAGGATAGATAGATGAAGGGTACATGTGTATCGTATCGGAGAGGGGGGAGAAAAGGGGGGCAACAGACGACTGGGTGGCCAAGTTTCACAATTCGCTAATTACAAGCACCCATGTTGCACAAGATAATGTACACTCTTTAACAATAAAACTAGATTAATTTTCTTACAGATACGCCGTGGTACGTAATACCGTAAATTACAAACAACATGAATGCTCTGCGGATTGCTTGTGCTACCTCTAAAAACTATGTAGATTTTCTTTTCTGCCATCTTCTTAATACCCGTCCAAATTACCCCATTTATTACCAAAAACGGTGACGGTCTAGGGGTAAGGTGTCAGATTCTGTGCTGAGGGTCCGGGGTTCAATCCTCGGTCTCGGCACAGGATTTATCTGATTGCCAAACCTTCCTTCACCTCTGACAAGACGTGTATTAATCACAACTTGTGAATGCGTGGAGTGCCAGGCCTCACCGTGGTTCGGATTCCAACGTTAAACTGTAGGTCCTCCATTTACATCTCACAATCACCCTACCATTACACATTAGCGTAAGTGCGTATAACCCGAACGGGTAGTAAGACGCGTGCTAATAGTAATAATAATAACAAAAACGGGATAGACAAGGAAGCTGGAATTTAACGGAAATGTTTCCTGCATTTGATGAAGGAAGAGTAAGAAAACGTCAAGGAAAATAAACAACTCAATGTACTCAGCCGGAACTCATGTCCCGACTTCTCCACCTTAACGACGCTTCTACTTGGAGATTTCGAAGCTATTTTACTGAAGAGGGTTGCATCTTAACTTTACTGTACCTAAGCACCCTGACTCTCTATGCGCTCTATCATATCGAAATAGAAAGATACGGAAGAAAATGAGCAGTTCACCCTGTGAGGCCTCTTTTTAGCAAAGGATACCACGTACCCTCTTCCGCTGCCTAGTATAAATCCTCTATTATTTGCACCTGGATAGAATTGACTTGAATTTCAAAATTTCCTTGTTTCCTTTTCTAGAAAGACATATTCTTCCAAGAATGTTTAATCTACATCCTGGCGGAAAGCTTCGTGACCAAGGCAAATAGCTTGAGTTGTAGATAATTTATAACAAATACGTTTACATAAAAAACTACTTCAAGATAAGATTAATAATTTTGTGACACTGTAGTACTATTTTTTATAAATATTTAAGAATTTTTTTTATATATATCTTTAAGATTCATTGAATAAAAAGTAAATATATTAACATGGAAAATCATATCTTGACGTGCCATGACGTCACAGGTAAGTAACGCCCTTAAAACCAGATGAGCTTGACGTTTAGTCCGCTGTGCCAGCCAATGCAGGGGTAACTGCGATGATAATTATTATTCTATACAACATGAATGATCTAACGAACATTACATCCTACCCCAATTGGTTATGTGGTAATGAGACCCTTCATCTCGTTGGTGTCTGACCCATACTCTTTTCGAGACGGGTCTGTATTTATTTGAAACAGAGCATACTCTAGTGTCCTAGAGAGTTCGGTTGAGATCCTGGTTGTGCAAAGAGAGAGGTGTTCCAAGTATACGGGAGCTACTGAAAGAGATTTTGTTTAGTTCAGTGTGAATCTTCTTTCCTTTCATGTTTGTTATGAGTTGTATTGAGAACAATTACTTGATAAAACTAGTTCAATAAATTACATCGACTGACCGCGGTGGTGGCAAGGAGATCTATAGCGTCTGTTTTTCAATAGACTGAGTTGTTGGTGACCGGTATGTTCAAGCTTCGAATCTCGGCTGGGTATATTTGAAGGAAGATTCATCTAGTGGCGTGATGCTGAGTGTTTCCTGGGTAACAGAGTTCGTTTAAACTGTACTTGTGATATGTTCCCATCAATCAGTCGAACACTAATTGATCAGGTATCAACATTCCTAAATGAGTGGGTGATAACATACATTCCATGTGAGGGTGTAGTACAGAGCCTATGTTAGATTGGTCAAATGGGGACAGAGTGGGTGATAACATACAGTCCCATATTGAGGTGTGTAGAGTAGAGCCTATATATGATTGATCAAATGGGGACAAAGTGTGTGATAACATACATTACCATGTGAGGTGTGTAGAGCAGAGCCTATATATGATTGGTCAAATGGGGACAGAGTGGGTGATAGCATACATTCCATGTGAGGTGTGTAGAGCAGAGCCTATGTAAGATTGGTCAAATGGGGACAGAGTGGGTGATAACATACATTCCCATGTGAGGTGTAGAGAGCAGAGCTTATGAATGATTGGTCAAATGGGGACAGAGTGGGTGATAGCATACATTCCCATGTGAGGTGTGTAGAGCAGAGCCTATGTAAGATTGGTCAAATGGGGACAGAGTGGGTGATAACATACATTCCCATGTGAGGTGTGTAGAGCAGAGCCTATGTAAGATTGGTCAAATGGGGACAGAGTGGGTGATAACATACATTCCCATGTGAGGTGTGTAGAGCAGAGGCTATGTAAGATTGGTCAAATGGGGACAGAGTGGATGATAGCATACATTCCCATGTGAGGTGTGTAGAGCAGATGCTATGTAAGATTGGTCAAATGGGGACAGAGTGGCTGATAACACACATTCCCATGTGAGGTGTGTAGAGCAGAGGCTATGTAAGATTGGTCATATGGGGACAGAGTGGGTGATAATATACATTCCCATGTGAGGTGTGTAGAACAGAGCCTATGTATAATTGGTCAAATGGGGACAGAGTGGGTGATAGCATATTAAAGGTCCAGTTTAAATAATCTCTGCCTATACCAGCATCACATTAAAATATACCACTATAAATATTACTGTGGTGTTCTCAACCTCTCTCAACGTTAATGCGGATGTACTGCATCTAAAATATACCCTGCTCATGCTCAACCCTAGATATTACTTTGTCAGGGATCATGGTACTAATCAGACCACTCAGCCACAGCTGATGTGAGAGCTGGCTCGTCAAACCCGAGGTCACATGGAGGGGGATTGAGTCCACGGTTAATCGAATCACTGTCTTGAGAAGACAGTGATGCTCTCGACCCCCCGGTGGGGCCATGTATCCACCACATACCATCCATACCTTGCGGCAGGTTGAAATAGCTCTCTGTACAAGGAGACGTGACGAGGTAGCCATACATAAAGCACTGTAATAAATATTTCTTGTTGAGGAGAGATATACGACCGGTAGGATGCGTGGGTGTAGCTAGTCAGGTGCTGCTGTCGTGAAGGAAGTGGAGGGTGTCAGGTGCTGTTGTCGTGAAGGAAGTGGAGGGTATCAGGTGCTGCTGTCGTGAAGGAGTTGGAGGGTGTCAGGTGCTGCTGTCATGAAGGAGGTGGAGATGTGTCAGGTGCTGCTGTCGTGAAGGTAGTGGAGGGTGTCAGGTGCTGCTGTCGTGAAGGTAGTGGAGGATGTCAGGTGCTGCTGTCGTGAAGGTAGTGGAGGGTGTCAGGTTCTGCTATCGTGAAGGAAGTGGAGGGACTCAGGTGCTGCTGTCATGAAGGAGGTGGAGGGTGTCAGGTGCTGCTGTCATGAAGGTAGTGGAGGGTGTCAGGTGCTGCTGTCGTGAAGGAGGTGGAGGGTGTCAGGTGCTGCTGTCGTGAAGGTAGTGGAGGGTGTCAGGTGCTGCTGTCGTGAAGGAGGTGGAGGGTGTCAGGTGCTGCTGTCGTGAAGGAAGTGGAGGGTGTCAGGTGCTGCTGTCGTGAAGGAGGTGGAGGGAGTCAGGTGCTGCTGTCGTGAAGGAGGTGGAGGGTGTCAGGTGCTGCTGTCGTGAAGGAAGTGGAGGGTGTCAGGTGCTGCTGTCGTGAAGGAAGTGGAGGGAGTCAGGTGCTGCTGTCGTGAAGGAAGTGGAGGGTGTCAGGTGCTGCTGTCGTGAAGGAGTGGAGGTGTCAGGTGCTGCTGTCGTGAAGGAAGTGGAGGGTGTCAGGTGCTGCTGTCGTGAAGGAAGTGGAGGGAGTCAGGTGCTGCTGTCGTGAAGGAAGTGGAGGAGTCAGGTGCTGCTGTCGTGAAGGAAGTGGAGGGTGTCAGGTGCTGCTGTCGTGAAGGAAGTGGAGGGAGTCAGGTGCTGCTGTCGTGAAGGAAGTGGAGGGTGTCAGGTGCTGCTGTCGTAAAAGGAAGTGGAGGGTGTAAGTGTGTTTGCTTATCTAAGATGTGATGGAAGAAGGCGCGAGCGAAGATCAGTATTTTTATATTTCTTATATCTACCTTTTTGGTCTAGTTTACAGAGGCAAGAGGTCCAAGGTTTGATCCCCGGAACTTCCAGATTTTCTTGTGAAACAGTGGGTCTGGAACGGGGTCAACTAAACCTCGTGAGGACAAACAAGGAGCTACTTGAAAAATGAAGTAACGGCTTTGGTCTAGAAAACTGAGATTAATGGCTGGAGGGTTCGTTGTACTGATCATATTAGGACAATTTATTTTCCACAGAGGTTCGCACTATCTTTGCCAACAGACAACGGCTGTTCGGTCGGTATAGTTCATAAGCCATGGAGTTTTGCTATATCAAAAAAACAAAAAAATGTTCGCTCGAAATAAATATTCTCTTGCACAAAAACAAAGACATAGATAAAAGATATTAAAGGGTACGGAAGAAAAAGGGGGAGGGTCTAATTTTAACTCAAATCAAGCTAGTGCTGCCTTCTGTTAGAAAGTCATGAAACATTTCTAAGCCAGTTTAGATTGTGATTAAAAGAGGTCTGTCACATTATAACCAATTATTAAAAAGTTTTTTTCCACAGTACTTGTGGTGTTTGATAGTTCGAGATATAAAAGTCGCTGTCCAAGAAAATGTGTTTAATTTGACTTCCCCCTTTTCCCCTGTACCATTCGAGTAAAGTGTGTTTGAAGTTTCGGGTGGAAATACTATCTTTAAAATTGGTATTTCATCCCACAGCTGTTGGTTAGTAATAGTAGAGAGCACTTTTAATCAATGGCTTCATTGGTAGAGCTGCTAAACCAATTTTATATAACCCTCGAGCAGTAATTGGTACCAGAGGTCTTGCACGTCAATAAATCTTACTACGCTTCGGTTTACGAATGGTCTAAGGCAGGGGTAGACAAAAGTTCTATATCACAGCAGTTTTCAGTTGATCGAGTAAAAAAACTATTGCGTCACGCAAAGTCAAGCTTACTTTGCATTATTCCACTATGGTACAGTTTAGAAGATAGGCCCATAGTGTAGTCCGTCAAGGTAAGATTGCTACCTTTCATGGGAAATGGAGTGTACATTTGATTTATTTAATATATTTTTATTAAGGCAAGGCAAAAGTATTTAAGGAAGTACTGAATTAAGGAATAAATACAAGAAAGGTATAGAAATATTAATAGGTGTAGAAAAAGTGTCGAGGGACCTTTGATAAATGTAAAGGTCAAATGGGGCCTCAAAAAGGTTGCCGACCCCTGTCCTATCCCTATCGTGAGCTAGTTCTATCCAATCCCCCTCATTACACCCTATCCTTGCCTTGATCTAGTTCTATCCAGTCTACCTCATTACACCCTATCCCTAACTAGAGCTAGTTCTATCCAGTTCACCTCATTACACCTTTCCTATCTTGAGTATCTTGCCAGTCCGTTTCGTTACACCTATCCCTATCTTGAGCTAGTTCTCTTCCATTTCCCCTCATATACACCCTATCCCTTATCTTGAGATAGTTCTATCAAGTTCCCTTCAGTACATCTATCCCTATCTTGAGTTAGTTCTATCACTTCACTTCATTACACCCTATCCTACTATTTCTATCCAGTCCACCTTATACACCGTATCCTTTCTTGAGCTATTTATATCCATCCACATCTTACACTCTATCCCTATCTTGAGTTATTCTATTCATTGCCATTTTAATTACACCCTATCCTATCTTGAGCTAGTTCTATCCAATCCACCTCATCACACCCTATTCCTATCCTGAGATAATTCAATCCATTCCACTCATTACACCCTATCCCTATCGTGAGCTAACTCTATCCAGTCCGTTTCAGTGACACTATCCTTATCTTGAGTTAGTTCTAACCAGTCCACCTCATTACACCCTACCCCTATCAGGTCCACTCTAATGTTATCCTCCCTTTCAATAGCATACAATATTATTCAAATAATTAAAATTAAAGGATTTTCCCTTGGATAAAATACAATTTAAAAATTGAATAAGAAGCGTTTTACAAACTCACGTAAAAGTTATTCTAAAAGACAAACTAAGAAATCCCCCATAAAGATCGCCATAAAATACGTTAGGACATGAATATAAATTATTTTATGAGAAATTGTGAAAACATGAGATACTTATAATTACAAGAGATTTTATGTAATTATTTCCTAATTTGATATCGAGTACTAAATATTATAATTATATCTAGAATATTTTATAATTTAATGTGACACTAAAATGTTTTACCTTATGAGGGGCTGCAAAGTTCCACTTAAAAAAAAAAATGAAATAAATAAATTGATCTTTGAACACAAAATAAATCACACTTTCCAAATGAAGGGCGCGTTGAAAACGCCTCAGTACACGACGACGACGTCACATGGGATTCACCAATAATCAATTTAGGATTAAAAAAAAAATCAACCTCACATAACACACGATTAACACGCTCGCTAAGACAGCACTTCTTTTTTGTATCTAAACAGTGCTTTAATTTTCACTTATTCGTACGTCACTCCCGGAGTGTTTTTAACCCCCTCGAGTAAAGAGGGGGAGGAAATATAGCAGCAAAGCTAGAGGAAGGGTGTGTGCTTAGGGGAGTAAGGGGGAGATATACCTTGTTCTTGCTAAGTCTCGGGTTCGGCGAGTTTAGGTTAAGTGTCCGGTGAAGAGAGCAGCCGGCTGGTAGCTGGCGCCGCGTTATACTGCTCCTTTGGTCGAGGTAAAGAAAGTTACCGGCGTCTCTCTCCGGGTTTTGGTGGGAGATCCGGTCCATCGGGGGGGAAGGAGGGGTAGGAGTCACCAGAGTCGAGTCCCCGAGAAGGGTGGGGTAGATCTTAGGGGGGTAGATATTTAACAGGATACTAGAGGATACTTTGTTAAAAGTGTAGTTTTCATAAACAATCGTATACATTAAGTGGGAAGGTAGGGATTGCGAGCTAAGGGCAATATTTTTGCAATTTTTATAGCAAACATTTTTTTCGGTATAGTAAATTAAATATTCCTCCATAAGAAAACAAGGTTTAATTTCTTCACATTGTGATATCAACAGTTGTTGAATATCTGTCAAGGGTGTCATGGAATTGAATGACCACTTTTTCTCTTAATTAAAAAGGTTTATCATCTAATGCTGCTAAGCTCATGATAGATATTCAACAACTGTTGAATTTACCATGTGAAGAAAATTACACTAAGTGTTTCTACTGGGAAGTATTTGATTTAATCCTGCTTTAAAAAAAGTTGTTTGCAATAAAAACTGCAAAAAACACTGCACTTACTTGCGTAACCTAGACTCTTACCTTCATGATCTAGCCATCTACTATTTAAACTACACTAGAAACCCATTCATCCGAATCGCGATGATCCGAAATTCCAGCATATCCGGAACAACCTTTTGACTAAAAAAACCCTATATTAATAGCGAAAATCATGTTCTGCAAAATACAATAAAGAAAACTACAGTTGCGATCATCAATTCCGAAACTTTTTTTTAACAGGTTGTAGTCTTATTATGTATTTTTTGTAACAAAAATCACAGCCTTTTCTTCGTAGTGTAAATAAATGTGTTATTTCTAAGACATATATGTATGGTTCCATTTTTTATCATCATAACATAATCTAATTGAAAAAGATGACACTTTATTTTAATATTTAATATTTTATTAAACCAATAGAAAATCTAAATAATTTGTATAATAAGTTTCTAGTTATTGAGTAAAACACTGTAGCTGTCTATTTCTGATATTTAAATTGTATTCTTGTATGTTTATAGCCAGCAAGTATTTTCTAAGTTAATAAATCCAACAACTTTAATACGCCATCTAATATGTACTATAAACTAATATATCTAGGAACCATGCAGAGAACCCCTGTATGGAAAGTTAGTTTGAAGTCATGTATAGTTACCTAAAATAGTGACTTCCTACTTCAATGCAAGACAATTTTTAGTTGCTAAGAAGAAAATAATGCTTCCAACACATAATTATATCTTCAAATTATTTTATTACTATCCACAAATATTTTTCTCATAGTGAATAAGTTATTACATAGTCCATTTTTTCCTTTGTACCCTTCCTTAAGTGCAAAGAGGAATATAATTATGTTTCGAAAATTGGGACGTATCAAAATCACGTTACCATTAAATATATATGATGTTCATATCATAATATGTAGTAATTTTGGTTTGTACCTATTATCAGAACTATCTCGTGAAATATAGGGGACGTGATAGCTTCGGTTGTCTGTACAATTCATCTAATGAAATATAGGGGACATAGTTACTTCTGTTACCTGTACCAACACTCCCCTTCCCCCTAACCCTGTTCGATTAATTCCCCCGCTGTATGACAGCGACTGTTATTGTTCGATTTAAGTTCCCTCTCTGTACCGTTCGTTGTTTAAGGCGGAAAGGGTTTTGCTGGAACGAATGCATCTCTTACCGGCTCGGAGAAGATGATACATTAAGAGTCATGTCGTCACTTTCTAGACAGGCGAGAAATATTACAGAGAACCATGAAATGATATAACGCCTTTCAGGTTCTGATCTCGAGGGCTTCAGGGACCTAGAGGATACCACATGAGCTGGAGTACGTTATGGTTGGATACGGTACGTATGAAAATATGTTAATACAAACAAATTGGTGCTGAGTAAAAATAAAACTGATACCAATTAATTCAACATTTTATTTTATTTCTGTGTATTCCAGTAAAATAAAATGTTAAATTATTTTACTGAAATTCACTCGTTTATTTATTTACCGCGTCTTAATATCTGTTCGTGCTTTAGTCTACGCATATTTACTATCTACGCTAATGTGCTAGGGATGAGTAATGGAAATTGGATACAATATGAGGAGCAACAAAAAGAAAACAAAGTCATGATGTGCAGTAAAGGGAAGTTAATAAAATGATTATATAACTTGATGAATTAAAGCTACAGCAAGTAATGGAGTTCTGCTATCTAGGAAGTAGAATAGCCGAAGATAATAGAAGCAAGATTGATATTATAGGTAGAATAGCTCAAGCGGAGAAAGCTTTTCATAATAAAAAAGTAATTACTAACTCAACTATCATACATTTGGAATCAAGGAAAAGGTTCCTTAAGGAATATGTTTAGAGCGTTGCGCTTTACGGATGTGAAACATGGACCATTGGCACAACTGAAGGGAAACGATTGAAGCATTTAAAAAGGAATGTTGAAAATATCATGGAGGGAGATGGTATCAAATATAGAAGTTCAGAGAAAAGCAAATGAAGAAAGGAAACTTTGGAAAGGTTTACAGCAGCAAAGAATAGTTAACATGGTAGGAACATAGGCTTCTGATAATTTGACGTAGATAATCATAGAAAAAATGTGACAAAGAGAGAAGGAGGATACTCAAGAGGGAGACAAGACAGTCATGAATAAGATTACGAATGATGTTGGCAAAAGAAGGTAAAAAGATGTAAAAAATTGTACCCAGGATAGCAAAAGTGAAGAGTGCAGCAAACTGATTGCAATATTAATGACCTGATGATAATGATTAAGGTTGCATTTTGAAGAAATACATCCACCTTTACATGGAGGGAGAGTGGAAAACAATTTAAGAGAAAAACACGCTCAGTACACCCGACCGGGGATTTCAAACTCCAATCTGCCCCTCACCGGCAGTCCAGTCTATTGTGAGAGTGATGCCTTTAGAATATTCTACCGACGAAGCTGGTCAATCACTCTATTCGTGATCCTATTATAATGAAGCACGATACATAAGTCATAGAAACAACGCACTCATATCGCCGATACCATTCTGTACTGTAGTTAAAATATATATGCTGTACATGATTGGTCATTATTGTTTATTACTATACCTTGGCTCGAAATAACAATGGCGAATCTAATATCTAATGGCCGTCTCTTCAATTTATATGGAAATATTAAGTATAAATTTACTTCCCAATAAGGAAGATTATTAGCTGAAAAGCCAGAACTTATTATAATAGTGCATAAAAATGTACTCTCTGTTAAAAAACTATAAGTATCTTTAAAAAAATAAAATAATAAAAGCACATACGCCAAACAAATGAGACACGAAATCATAAGTAATAAACGACAGAACATTTATAATATTTTTCATGCACTAAGGACACATTGTAGCTAACGATAGGTTCTAAATGTGATTGTAAATTAATGTAATATTTAATATAACTTTTATACAAAATTTTATATATTTTATTCCCAGTTTTCTCTTCTTCTTCAAATAAAGAAAATATTTTTATCGTTAACATTTTAAACCTCTAGATAATGATGGAGTCCACTAGTGGTCAGAGCTCCTGGCCACAGATCCAGAGGTCTCGGGTTTGATCCCCGGCACTTACAGATCATTCTATGAGCAGTGTGTCTGGAGCGAGGTCAACTCAGCCTCTTGAGGACAAACGAGGATCTATTTGATTGAAAAAGTAGCGGATGCGGCCTAGAAAACTGAGATTAACGGGCGTAGGGTTTGTTGTGCTGACCATATGACACTATATATCCACAAATGTCGGCATTATCTTCGTCAACATGCGGCAGCCACTCGGTCGATATTAAGTCACTCGCGGCGGATGCCATGGAGGGATAATGATGTATCTTACCGTGATGACTGATTTTGAAAATTTGAAATTTCTTGAAAATGGCCTTAACAATTTGTTCTAACTGTGTGTTTGGAGAGTTGTTTTAGTTATGATTAATAAATAACAACGTGTATTTATTTTTCAGAAAAAAAAATCATTCAAGGGTAGTTTACTATGTGATAAGAATAAAATAATGAGTCGCTCATTTATTTACTACATCTTTATTACGGATTTTAACGTATACACGGACTATTTTAGGGGTATACCGTACTTTAATTTAACTCCGAAGGTATTTAACGGTCCGACACTTTATTTGAGTCGGTAGCATGTCTGTCTACTGATTTAAGGATCCCGGTTTCGATTCCCGGCATGGCCGAAAAATTTATCATAGGTGAAATGGGGGGTTTACCCGTTCACAGTGATGAATTAACGGCCGGAGAATGGATGTTGTGAATGTCCTAGTCTTAATTTATATTATAATGCATATGAAACTAGAAGGCATGGCCAGCTGGTAGGGAAAATATATGGCTTGAATAAAAACACTGACAGGCTGGAAACAGTGATGGATGTAAAGTACCGATAGTTGTCTGAACACACTGTATACATTAGCACACAGCTTACAAACTACAAGTACCGACACAACACCCAGTCCCCCTATCCACAATTCACTAGATAATATATTCTAAGACATTCCGCTGCCGAGAATCAAACCATGCTTCTGGGATGGATACAACAACCATACCCCATACCGTCAGCTAACCACCAAATTAAAAGGACTAAACTCAAACTACATTAATATATTTTATGGTCGGGTGAACTGGGGGGTGGTTTCCTAGATGGTTTTCCACTCTCCCTCCACGCAAATGCGGGTTCACTTCCTCTAAATTCAACCCCCCACAATTCCTAATCCATTAGAGTAATTAGTACTTAAGCGTATAACCCGAACGGGTAGTAAGACGCGGTGCTAAATAAATAAATATATTTTATGACCTTTGTCAGGAATTGAATCCGGGAAACTTTTGGCTTAGTAGGCCATCAACGCTTTATCTACCGAGGTGAGCTGTCAAGACTCCATCTTTATAACCCCTCCCTCCCCCTTTTCTGTCTTTCATTCCCCCTTATTCGGATACCTGAAGACTGATGACCTTGTCACTCTGTCATAATTAACATTGTCCGTATAAGGCATTACTTATCACCCTCTCCCCTCACTTCCTGAGGATTATATCCGTGCTGGGTGACCAGGTGGTCTAGGGGTAAGGTGTCAGACTTCTGTGTTGAGGGTCCGGGGTTCAATCCTCGGTCCCGGCACAGATTTATCT
This sequence comes from Timema podura, assembly GCA_033556935.1. Lineage (NCBI taxonomy): Eukaryota > Metazoa > Arthropoda > Insecta > Phasmatodea > Timematidae > Timema > Timema podura. The sequence goes on from JAVRXN010000005.1 coordinate 39,422,850, forward strand.
GATTGCCAAACCCTTCCTTCACCTCTGACAAGACGTGTATTAATCACAACTTGTGAATGTGGAAATGCCAGGCCTCCACCGTGGTTCGGATTCCACGTTAAACTGTAGGTCCTCCACTTCATCTCAACAATCACCCTACCATTACACATTAGCATAAGTGTGTAAACCCGAACGGGTAGTAAGACGCGGTGCAAATAATAATATAATAATAATAATAATAATAATAATAATAATAATAATATATCCGTACTCCGGATTGTTTAAGTTGGGGTGAAAGGGAAGCGAGTTAAGGTGGGATGAAAGGGGATGCGAAAAAAAAAAACCCAGCGTTTTTGCAGTTTTTATAGCAAAACTTTTTTTATTGGGCCAAAAAAAATAAATGTTTCTTCAATACAAACGTAAGAGTTTCATTTTCTTCACATGATGATATCAACAGTTGTTGAATATCTGTCATGATCACAAGGGAATTTGAAGATAAACTTTTTAGATGAAGATTAAAAGTGCTTTTCAAATGCCGCTATGATAGTGACAGATATTCAACAACTGTTCATATCACCACGTGTAGAAAATTAAACTAAACTTATCTACTGAAGAAATATTTCCTTAATTTTAGCTACGACATTTTTTTTTGGTCATAAAAAAAGATATTGTAAAAATAAGTACCCTTAATTCGCGTTCCCTCCCACCTCTTACTAACACCCTCTCGCGAGAGAACAAATATAAAGATTGACATCGCGGCAATAGAAGTACAGCCCTCAACACAAAACCCTGACTAGCAAAATGTGACTGAGCAACAAGTGACCGCATACCTGTGCGAGCACACTGCATCTTACTACCCGTACGGACTATCAACGTACTTTAAAAAAAATAATTAAGGTACGTGCATTTTATGAACCGATTGATAATATCAGAACACGACATATAAGCTAACTTAAATCTAGAACAGACACAACATTCAGCCCCCAACCGTTAATTTATCACTGTGAAAAGGGGAAACCTACATTTCACCAATGATAAATTTTTCGACCATGCCAGTAATCGACCAGTGACCCTTAACTCAGTAGACAGACACGCCTGAGACCGACTAAGCTAAGGTTTTGGATATCCGCATATCCACATGTTCGAAGGTTAGTGTAGCCTGTAGAGGAAAATATAATTTAGATTAAAAAGTATTCGAAATGCGTGGAGGGAGAGTGGGAAATCACATAGGGAAAACCATCTTCTGCACACCCAGCTGGGATTCAAACCCTGTTGTCAGACAAAGTGAGACTATCTCCTTTGACTGCTTACCAGTTGGTGCGGCTAGCAATTAGCTACATTTTGTCTAAAGTGAAAATTTTTATCTTTAAATATTAATTATTTTCATATTTTAACAGTCCTAGTTTACGTAATATTGATATTCGAGTATTTCCATTTTTTTCCACAGATGTATCATTTATAAAATTATTTTTGTATTTATATAATTAAATAAGTATTAACTTATATTACAGCAATATTTAATGAGTAATGTATTTCGAAATTTACATAAAACATAATTTTAATTTATTACTAACCAATTCCTTAAAACTGTTAAACAAATACAAAATTGAACGTTAAAAAAATCACAGCTAGCATAGGGCCACTACATAATTATTACGAACGCAAATACATTTCTGTGAAGGAACAAAAAGGTTACTAGATGTTTGAGATATTTCAATCATTTTGACAACCTTTAATATTTGTTACTAGAAACTAGTTTTTTTTTCTGATTTGATGCTACTTTTCCTTACGTCATTTGTAAATTAGAATCTGTCAGCACTTCAACAAGAAATCCAAGGCTCATAATATCTTGAGTGTGGCAGGTATAATAAGATAGTTTTTCAAACTTAACAACAACAAAAATTTGTGTACAGTTAGTACGAGGTAGCTTTGACCTTTTCTGTCAGTTGAAAAGCGACTAAAAGCATCGAACTTGCAAGGCAAGGGATGTTAATTAACATGATTTTTCAAATGAATGTTTTCCAGACTGATTAATATATATTTTTTGTCGTGATTTTTCAACTTCCAAGGACAGATTGACGACCTCTGTGGTCTTGAGGTAAGGTACTCGCCTCAGGACCCAATGTTTGTGGGTTCAAATCCAACTGAGGTCAATGGATTTTTCTTGAGCGATAAAAATCCTCCGGGGAGGAAGCAAAGCCGTCGGTCCCATGTTCGATTGTGGTATGTAAAAATAATCCTGGAAGGAAAGGGAAAATATATTTCACGGCAAAATTGGTAAGCCCTTTTCACTCTCGCTATTAAAAATTCTGTGTGGAAATCAACGGGGAGTCATCACACTTCATGAAATCTCCTAGTACAGGGGATGTATACAAGATGGTGCAAGCAACACTAACCAGCCGAGGGGCTGAGTGCATGCCCAGCTCCAGATAGATTGATATCACATTAACCCAACCTTTGGGTTAAGAAGAAGAGGATACAGTTTATACGTTATGAACGAAGATCGAAACGCACTTTGTTATAAACACACGAAGTATGCACGTTTGTTATCTTTTAAGATATACAAACACACATGTTTATAAAACATTCATTTAAGCGAACAGCTTGTCGTTCTTTGAATAAAACTAAAATAGTAAGGCAGTGCCAATCACTTATGATTGGATTTTTTTGGTTTTTCGAGAAATTACTGCCAGTTCTAAAATTAAATGTGTATTTATATTTCTAAAAATAACTTTTTCGGGTTTTTCTACATTATTTAAATTATTACATAAATTAAGATAATATACTTAATAACAGGTTAAGGTTTTGGTACTAAAACTTCAAAACGTATTTTAAATGTGTGTAAATAACAATAAAAATATGTTTGAAGTTCTCCAACAAAGCTTATTTTGGAGATATAAACAAGATCATTTTAGAAAGCAAATTATTCTTCCAACAACCACAACAAAAGGTTAACTTTTATTTGATAGTGTTAGGTGGAGATTTAATAATGGATTTCAAAATATGGACTAGATAATATATATGTTATATCCAGAGCACTCACACAATTCCTTATTTTCAAATATGGAATGGACGTTAATCTTTAAAAAACGCTTTTGTGGTGGGTAAGCAATACAATCGGAATAATTTATTTAATATATGGATTTACAAAGTAAAAGAAAACCTGTTCTGATTGCTTTAGTGTTTTTGTACGCGATCTGATAGTCAAAGCTTCATGGACGTTTGTCCTCGTTCAAAATTGCTCACATTAAAGACGGGTGGATCTTGGAGGCCGGTCACCTTGTAACATAAATTGGGTGGCGAAACCACGCAACAATGACACCGAACAATAACACTGGTTTGACGCTCTTCATTGTCGGCGAACATAACCTCTTCACCTCGACATGCCTGTGTTGCCATTGTACCTCTTGTGGAAGGTTACTGTTGTACGGGCGACATGGAGGTTGCTAACCATCGAGGGAGGTATGCAATCATGTCGTCCCCGTGACATTTGGCAAGCGGATTCATTTTAAAACGTTTGATCTATGTGCCCATGTAAGTAATCTCTTCGCATTTGTGTTGTTTTTCATGGCTCGTACACAATCAATCACATCCTTTTGCAGTCCTAAGATGCGTTGGGGTTTTTTCTGCTTTAAAAGTAATCTTTTACGAAGAAACTTCGGAGGAAATAAGCATACCTTAAGCGACAAAAATAAAGAAGGATAGATAAAACGGGAGACAAGAATGTATCAAACTATACAGGCTGCACAAAAGTCTGGAAACATACAACAAAGAGCGTTCTATGCAGCATGTTAAAAATGACCCCCGTTTTTCTGAACACGCAGATCAAGTCGATGTTGTCATGCAATTAAAACTCTGTGTTAAGGATGGTAGGATCAATTTGATGACAATCGTGCCTGATTCTGTTTGCAAGGTGTTTTAGATCAGAAACCTTTTCAACGTAAGCCGTGGCTTTTAAGTGCCCCCAAAGGTAAAAGTCTAGTGGTGTCAGGTCTGGGCTTCGTGGGGGCTACTCAACACTTCCTCGGCGACTTACCCAGCGCCCTGGAAATTGGTGATCAAGGTATTATCGCATATCAGTGGCATAATGAGCCGGTGCACCGTCCTGTTAGAACTGGCCTGGATACTCTTCTTGGTTCAGAAGGCTGGTCAGTTCTTCAGAATTCATCATGTTCGACTTCTTAGGGCTCTTAACATACGACGCTAAAACTGCAGCGCCGGTATCTTCATCAGTGGCACTTCTTGGCCGACCACCTCAAGATTTGTCACCACACTTCCTGTCGCTTGGAACTTTTTTCACCAGTTTGCTCACACAGCCTTGATTACCTCTGAGGATGTAAATGGTTGAACTCCTCAGCGACTTCTCGCTGACTTAGGCCACCAACCAGCAGAATGACTCTGATGCTTCCTTAGTCAGAGCCATATTCATATACCTGGAAAGCTAATAAAATGAATAACTAAAGAATTCCCTATGAGTACAGACTTTTGGGACACCCTGTAGAACTTTAAATGGTATACATAACCACAATATCATATGATTGCGTCTCACAACAAGTGGATGCGATTTATTGTGAACGAGCCATAGCATCCTATTAGAACCATTTCTTTTAGATTAACCATATATTAATAATAATAATTTAATTTATGTTAATTAGAAGGCTGTAGCATAAAGATACAAATTATTATATTATTTCGGTCCTATTTTTTTTAGGTAGGTAACGATCTTAAGAAACGTTATAGGTTTTGATAATTTTTTTATAATCTTTGAATAAATACATATATCTAGACATGTAAGAACTTAAACCCTGCTTTTCCCTCCCTTCACCCCACCTATTATGTAAGAATAAAATGTTAACAGATTCCACTAAAACCATAATTAAATAGTTTGGTTTTAGTGAGTGAAAAGATTAACCTTGATTTACCCAAGCCCTGGTTTCACCCCAGGTAGTGCATAAAATAATGGGGTATTGCATTTTTGTTTTTAACGTGAAATTGTTCCATTAGGAAGTTCTAGAACTCTGTAAAGATATAATATTTGAACGTTCAATGTTAAATGTTGCTACCCTTTGTTTATTTAATTTGTCTGTAACTTTATTATATAACCTTGTGAGAAAGTTCTCTTGAACTTCCTAACAAATGGTAATGGCTGGTCCAGCTTTTACTTCAGTGAGGGGAAAAGGGCATTTAGGGGGCGCACCCATTTATAGCTAAAACTCCCGACAAGAGTAGTCTCATGCATAAATAAGGCGTGACAATAAAATAATGTGTGTACACCATGCAGTCATGAAATGAAAGTTTCCTTTTATTCATCGACACTTATGCTAAAACAAAATTATTTAAAAATTGTTTTAGTGCAATCTGTTAACATGTTATTCTTATATAATTAGTGGGAGAGATTTATTTATATATATATATATATATATAAAAGCACAGTCACTCCTCGACTTACACGGATTATAGTCAAGTGGATTCGAAGATACGTGATTGCGGTAAGCCTACTTACGGCATCTATAGAGCGCCGCTTAAAAAACATTATAGATGGCGTTCTTAGTGTACTGACGCACAGCTGATAGTGTAATCGCCATTTTGTTTGTTTCTACCTAGAGCGCGAGTCATCTTTTAAAAGTTATATTTTCCTAAGCACAACTTGCTTAACTTCAATTATTCTCTGAAACGAACATGTGTGTAAAAACAACAACATCGTATCTAAACATCATTCGACTTACGCGTTATTCAACTTGTGCGGAAGAATTCGGAACGAATTAACCGCGTAAGTTAAGAAATGACTGTATATTAATATATGTCCCTGTCCGTTGTACAGTAGACCTACCATTGTTCTAGTAACCAACAAGTTTACTATAAAACCCTATATTAGTGTTGTCTAGACAGACAAGTGGCGTAGTAGTGAATGTTGTACTGATTACTTTTTGTAGCATTCACTCCCAGTTTTAACCGTGGGAAAATTAATTTACGATGTTATAGAAATCGACAGCGAATAGACAGACAGTCTAGTGAAGATTATAATAGAGCAGTGGTTCCCAAAAGGTGGTCCGTGGACCCTCGGGGGGGTCCGCGACAACCGCCAAATTTAACAAAATAAAAAGTTAAAATAATAATAATTAAACAACAGTAGGCCTAATCTTAATCGATAAAAAGCTTCCCTTCCACCTCACCCACATGCGCAGTGCTACATGAAAAACAAGTCTAGAAATAGATTCGACATGCATTCGGATTTTCGAGTCAAAGTGTCCAGCCTTCAACCTGATCTTCAAGAAGTGATGGGAAAAAAGACGAGGTTTCACTTATCTCACTAATACTCTAAACGAATACATTTGAACTTTTTCATAATTAATAAACTTTCATGTAGGCTTAACTAACCTTTTGTGTGCTAGCTATTATATTAATTATTATTACAACTAGAGCTAGTGTAAAAATAAAAGTATGTAAAAATACATTTGACTCGGATTTTTTGTGCCAAATTCTCAGTTTAGTAGGTTTTCTAACATTAATTATTAATTTGTGAGGGGGTGGGGAGTGGGGGTGATATTTTATATACATAGAACAGATTAGATTCTAATGATTAGAAAAAACGAGGGGTCCGCCGATCTCAAAGAGCCTCTTGGGGGGTCCTTGACTGGTAGGTAATTGGTAACCACTGTCATAGAGTATTCAGGGACATTTTAAATATATATGTTATAAGACGTAATTAAAGTTTATGGCTCTTTAACTACCATGTATTTATTACAACAAATATGTTCTCCTTAAAATAGAGCCCTGCATTATACAACACTATTTTTTCTATGCTTAAAGTTGTCCAATCGTTTGATCAGTTAAATTTAATTACAGTGAAAACACAGAAAAATTAATATAATTATCGAAAAATAAAAATCTAGCTTACAAGTTGTTCACCAGCATTCCTTAGGTATATAAAATACATTTGCTAAAATAGATTAAAACCACTATTTATGGAGAGAGCTTTGATCAATTGACATAACATTTAGGTAGTAAATTTAAAATTAAAAGTTTTTCAAGTGCGGCATTTTAGGGTTTAATGTCAGTCATATTTTAGGTATCATACCACATAAAAACATCTAGTAAATATGGTTTAAATAACAAGCGCTAGAATCTATGTTTAGTAAAACTAGAAGACAAGATTATAAATTACTAAAATAAAAGTAGAGTTATTTAAATGTTTTTGTTACAAAAACAACAATAATAATATCAAAGTGTTCTACTGTACTTTAGACCAGACTGTATGATGTGATACAACCAGCTGGGTAAGGTTCGCAGCCCGCTTGAAAGAAACGGAAGCCTTAAATTAACAAGTGGGTCACAAAAAATAAGAAAGTTTTCAACTTTTTGCTCATTAGCATTAATAAATAGTAACGAATATAATCTAGAGAACTTAAGGTAAGTATAACATTATTTCTACAGTTGAATTTTTTGATCTACTAATGGATGGTTAGAAAGTACAGTCTGATTTAGATAATAAGGTATTTTTTTTGCAAGAATGTTACTAAAATAATATTCATACATTCACACATCAAATCATAAGATTATTGGAAGTTACTTTTCATAGATAATATCAAATAACACTAATAATATTTTAAAATGTAAGCAATGTTGACTGAAAAAAATTATATTTTCTAAACGTTCCTTCAAACCAGAATCTTACTATATATTGAACTACATTTTCATTGTACAGGATGCTGAGTCAACGTATTGGAGAGTAATGTATAGTACATTAACACATCCACACTGGTGGGAACGTAGAAAAAAGGCACCCATCTGGTTTGGTTTGTCAATAGATTGAAGGTCAAGGTTCTAATCACGATAAAGTATTTGTCTATTCAATGGTTTACCTCTCTCTCTCCACACAAATGTGAGTAAATTTCCTATAAAATTCTACCTTCAACCAATGTAAATAGACGGATCTTCACCATCCCCACCCTATCGTTGTAAATAGACGGACCTTCCTCCTCCTTACCCTACCAATATGAATAGACGGACCTTCATTCTCCCCACCCCATCAGTCTAGATAGACGAACCTTCAATATTCCTACCCCATCAATGTAAATTGACGGATAGGCAGGACGGGTTGTAAGGGGAAAGAAAAATCAAATCGGAAGTGAACCCTGAATTACCTATCATTCAGGAAAGAGCAGAGTTGGATTAGATTGTTGAAATATCTGGGTTTTTTTTAGGACGATGTAATTGATAGGCCGTACCGGGATGTGTGAAGTGGATGTATTTACTTAAAGCGCTAGTGATTAAATTCGGCGATTTATTGTAAAAAACCAATCAAGTTCCAGCACGTGCTACCCAGCTGAATACCAATGTACACTCCGTTCATCCTGAAAGGTAGAGGGTCTTACCTTTACATATTACACTATGGCCCTATCCTATAAGCTGCCCCATAGTGCATCAAGCTTGCTAACTTTCATGGTAAACGAAAGGTGCAAACACAAACATTTAATGAGAGATGTTCCCTCTTCAAAACAAAATATAAATATTTAAAACCTCAAACATGTCTCAATATTTTTATTTTATAAAATAAGATCACTTCTAATATTTGTATAGGTATAATTTTCGTATAAAATAGCTTTTGAAGAAAAATACTCTTTTTTCCTTGAGTGATAATATTGATATTATATATCAAAAGTGACACTTGCAAATAACACGACTTGACGTATGAAAATACGAAAATTGTTTTAGTAACTTTCATAACTGTCAAAAAATTCTATCATATCCAAGTTGGGCCTTGGCGTTATATTTTTTAGTACAATGTCTTACTACCCGTTCGGGTTAAACGCCTATGTACTAAGTACTCTGTCTTAGGGATTAGGAAGGTTACATTTAGAGGAAGTGTACCCAAATTTGCATGGAGGGAGAGTGAGAAAAACATTTAGGTAAAACCACCCTTGGTACACCCAACCGGGATTCTAATCCTGATCTCCCTATAATCATCAGTCTAGTCCAACACGAAAGTGACGCCTTAGACCACGCGGTCACCGTTGCGGTTGATTGTAGCTGTCGCGGCTAAATATTCATTCAAAGGTTTATCTCAGTCCACGGACAGATATCAAGTTCATTTAAAAGTGATGTTGAAAACCAGATCGCTTGTCTAGATTAGTGTCTCCGAATATAATAAAGTCAAACACATCTTCAATGAACGCTTAACTTGATGGATAGAAAAAAAAAAGTCTATCAATGTCGACATAGCTTATTTCTTTTTGAGCTCAATTAAAACTAAATAAAAAGGATACACTTATTGTTATTGGAATTAACTTTTGCGCTGGTGTGAGATTATTTCTGGTCGGTGCGAGTTCATTTTTGTTTTCTCTGATCCCTCAAAGAGAAAAGTATTGTGATCATCGAAAAAAAAAATTGAACTCAAGATTTTGATAAATGTGGACGTTTCATGACCCCTGAAACCGAAAAGTGTTTTTTGCGTTGCCATCTATCTAACTGTAATTGGGACTTGAGCCGAAACCATTTTACCAATCGGGACAAAACTTGGTATCTACAGTTTTCATAAGATCCCCCCCCTAAGGGATTTTTGAAATTAGGTACCTAACACTAAAATTATGGGTGTTTACTGAAGGGTAAAAGAGAGACTAATAAAATCAATTTTCTAATAATCTGTTCTAACGATTTTGATTAAATTTTGTATCTAGACACTGTTTAACATTACAAACAAAATTGATATTTTTATATTTTCATGAAAATTATTTTGGGGGTCCTATAAAGAGCAGAAATTTCCAATTTTGATTGGATCTCTGTAACTATTTGAGGCACGAAATATTTATCATTGTAAAGATGCAGTATTATTAAATATAAAACTCTATTTTTCGAAATATATTTTAATAAAATCAATGGTTTCTGAGCCATAAGCCAATATATATAATACAGTATAACCTTTTTAATTCGAAGTCCAAGGAATATCTAAAAAAAATTCGAAAAGTCCAAAAATTATAACTAATCAATGGGTATCTAAAATGTTTGCACACAATTAAGAAAAAATTGTAAAAATTAACTCACCATACAAAAAAATGCAGACTTTATCAGTTTTTTCAGTTAAATAAGTGTTCGTCTGTATTCCATATTCTTTTGCGATATCACACTTCTTTTTCACTCCCTTTTCCACTTCTCTTATCACTTCAACATTATTGGCTAAGGTTAAACTTGTGTAAGTTCCACGCTTAGACATCGTAAAAACACCTCAATATACACTTGTCAGATGACAATGAGCGACTATCACTGATAGACAAAGGTGCAAGATTAGGACAAGCAACATAAACCTTACCCTTCCATGCTGGGCGTCACGTGATGCCATTGTCACACAGAAGCAATTAAAGCAGAGCCAAAAAAAATCCCCTATTCTAGGAAAACCGCTTGCAGCTGGTGCAAAATTCCCCGATTTTTCTTTTACTATGAATCAATAACTCTTAACTGTATTTGACATTCCTGGGATTCTTAGGTTTAGTTAAAATTGTTAAGCTAGGTTTTAAGTGAGTATAAACTCGAAAAAATTAACAATATACTGTATAAACCTCGAATTATCCAAATATTTTCTTCTAAAATTCGAATTAAAATTTTTTTTTTACCATTGATTTAAATAAGAATTTCGTGGGGAGTAATGGTGGCTTCAAAATATCCAATTATTCGAATTAACTAACCTCGAATTAGCCAGACCCTACTGTATATATATATTATATATTATATATTATATATATATATATATATATTATTTAAGTCTGAAAATGAAATTGATTTTTATGCTCTTTGGTGCACATAGATGTTCCTCTTTTCTTGATGGTTTTGTAATAGTGTATACTATTTTATTTATGCTCCTTAGTGGAGTGTGATGCTCTTTTTATTTTGTCTCGCCCCCGTAGAAAGAGAAGTATTGTGATTCTCAAAAAATCAAACTATATATTTTGATAAAGGTCCACCTTTCATGACCTTCTGAAACCAAAAAGTGGTTTTCGCAATACCGTCTTTTTGTCTCTTTGTCTCTCTGACTAGAGCTGAAACCCTTTTACCGTTCGGGTTAAAACTTGGTATTTAGGGTTTTTATAAGGTTCCCCCGAAGGTTTTTTGGAACCATATATATATATCTCTAAAATCAAGGGTAGTTTACTGAGGGGCAAAAAAAAGATAAAATAAATTTTCTAAAAATCCGCTCTAGTGATTTTTATTAAATTTTGTATCCAGGTACCGTTTAACATTACAAACGAAATGGAAGTTCTCGTTTTTTCCTGAAAATAATTATAAGACCACTTTAGTAAAGTGGAAATTTACAATTTTGATCACATATCCACAACTATTTGAGATACGTAATAACATAACAAGATTGTAGTATTATTAAAATTAAAAATATTTTAAACTGGAAAATATTTTTTATAAAACCAATAGTTTCTAAGCTATAAGCAAACATATATTTTTAATGGAGTATTTAAAAGTATGAAATTGTTTGTTATGCTCTTTTGGTGAACAAAAATGCTCCTATTTTCTCAATGTATCTGTAACATTGTACATTATTACAATATGCCCTTTAGTGGAGTGTTTCTGTAACAGTATATATTATTTCGTTTCACATATTTTACAAGTTTTCATTAAGTGTCCTTATTTAAGATTAAAGAGATAGAAAGTCTGTGGGGTGCACCGTACCATTTGTTTTTAGTTGTGAAAAAGAAAGATGTTATTATTTAAATTTTATTTATACCCGAAATGGTTGTTGAAGAGTCTAAGGCGCTAGTTTTGTTTTGCACTTGGACGGGTGGGTCAGGGCTCGAACCTCAGCTAGACACCCTGTTCTTTTTTATGACTTATATAACATCTCTCTTACTTATATATTATTCGTGGTATTCATTAGGTACGAAATAAATTTTATTTTCTAAATTAGAGGCAAAATGGGTTAATTCTGTCCCTCCAAAAATTAGTAAGCGCAGAAAAGGAGATGTTCTCGGGTGGGGGAGGTTTTGTAACCTCCCCTGGAATCATATATACGTATACAAACTTTTATTCGCTAAAGGTATATTAATTTTTTTTAGTGGACCCCCCAAATCATTAAAAAAAAACTAGTTTTCTACGCCCTTGAGAACTAGTGACGCGTATGGTTTTATATTCATGCGTCAAGGCATGTTATCTGCAATTGTCACTTAAATTTAAGTATATATATATTATATAAGTATGTGTGTATATTATCAATCACCTATCTATTAAATTATACAAAGTATAAAATACAATGTTATCAATGTTGACCGCAAAACAAAGTTTGTTTTTTCTAAAAGCTCCTTCCTACCAAAATCTTATTTTACTCAACATAATATAAGTTAGGTTTCGCAACAGAGAATATCCTTCCGTCCATGTAAGCCCCCTTTCCCCCTCCATCCCATCCATCACAATGAGTAACCCGAGTGGACGAGGCTTAGGGACAGATTGACCTACTGTGACCTTGAGCACGGTGTATGTTTTACCGGTCAGGTCAAGGTGTGCCAAGCATGGACAATGAGAAGATACAACCGCTAGAGCTTCTACGTTGACTATTGCAAGGCTTTTGATACCGTGACTCGTTTTCACCCAGTGGGGGAGCTTACGTTACCTTAATATGGCCGTCCCCCAAGGTGGAACTTTGCACTCGTGAGGTATAGCTGGTCAACGATAATATATATTTTTTTCTAGCGATTCAGAAATTATTCAAATACCGATTAGTTTTACATTCACCTCTAGTTTAATTTGGCTCTCTTTCTTTCTTTCCATTTTAAAGGGAGTGTGAGTTAAGGGTTCGTATTTTTTCTGTTCTTACAATTAAACTTTTTCTGGGACAGATAAATAAAGTTTATTTTTATTTTTAATATTCCTACAAATTTTCAATGTTAAGAAATTTTGTACTTCAAAGAAATACAAAGCTTATAGAACTAAAATTGTAAATTTTTACGCTTTTGTAAAGTACACTTAAAGTAATTTTCATCGAAAAATGATATATACACCATAATTTATTCATTTCATTAAACTAATTTAATAATTGAAAATAACACACGATTAAAAGACAATTTAAATCCATAATGTTTAATGATGCAGAATTTACTGAACCAAATGTTTTAAATTTAAATATATTTTCCAAATGAATTGCACATTCCTCACGTTTTTTAATTCTTTTAAGATCCTCTCAGCCTACCGCTGTCCACAACCCCTCACCACTAAATAATAACAAAATAAGCTCTGTTTTCCTTCATTCACAGTTAACCACAATTGTTTGCCAAAACAACCATTAGAAACGTTCTTTTTTGTTGATATCCACTTGCATAAATGTATAATCATTAGGCTGATGTGCTCCTAAATTTTTTATATTTTTTTTTCTTGCAGTTTTAATTAAGTATTGTAAGTGACTGTCCAACTGAGCCATCTATCTAGACCCCAGGATACACGGACCGGGCAGTTCTGAAGGCTGCCATCTTTTGGAAGAAGAGGGAACTTCTTGGTGGAAGGAAGGTTCATTCAAGCTTTCCCCAAATACTCTTGTCACCAAACCCCGGCCAGAAACTACCTTGGTGACTAGTGTGGTTTTATTTAGAGGAATGTTGATATTTTGTAAAATAATACACTTTAATTTAATATTTAATTTATACTAATACCTAAGGGGAAAATTTCAAAATCTTACGAAATATTACTTTGCTTTTGTTTGGTTTGTGTTTATTTGTTTTACTAACGCAATTTCCGTTTTTCAGACTGTTTAGGCCAAGCTTCGGGTGTAAGAATAGCCCTACTAGTTTATAATTACCTAAGTTTATGTTTCATGTAATCAAATGTAATTAGGATTAAGGCATAAGATAGACATTTCTTGTTTTGAGGGTTGGGACACATGGAGGTCAAAGCGGAAGTGGCAGTTTTTTTTTTTTTTGTGAGGGTGGAAAAGGAGGAGAAAACGGGGAAGCCACGCGGTAACACCCAGGTTTGAGTTCGGGAAAAGGTTCAAATATTAAGTAATATTATTGCCACATTGTGTGCCTAAAGAAGAGGTGGACGTCTCCCTGGATCGCCGGACTATCTGCATCTTGTTCCATTTAAAGGAATACATGGAAGTTTCGGCCACGTGGTAACTTGTGGAGTCATCTCAGGTTGAGTACAACCTACCAGGTACGGGTAGTACAAGACTATTATACCTCAGTTTTAGCTTCTGTGGTGCTGACTGACAGCTCACAGCTGACTTATGACAGTCAACAGTTAGGTATATACCTAAATTTTGACTGTCAAAAGTGACAACTGCTAAACACATGTTTTTTGCAGATCATATGGTTCGGCGTAGGGATACATAATTTGGTATGGTAGCTTTTCAAAGCCGTCAGAAGTCAGCTGTGAGCTGTCAGTCAGCACCACAGAAGCTAAAACTGAGGTATATATTAACTCAAACGGTAGTACCGGCTAGTAGCCAATCATCAAGGACTTTGATCCACGGGGTAATACGGCTAGACTATGCAAATGATTATCCGGGTGGACAATACAGCAAAGTAGCATCCAGCAAATTGTGTTGGGTGACATTGTAAATTAAAACAGGAGTGCCAATTGTTCGCGGGAAGACGAAGTGTACTATTCTAAGCTAGGTTAAAACAGTTGGACAAAGTTATTTGATTTTGAGATTATAAGGTTGTATTGAAGTGTGTTTTACCCGTGTTGTAACCATCACAAGTAGTTATCGGTAGTGTGCACGACCTTTCAGAACAATCTAAAGACACTTAATTCCTAGTTTGATAATATTTGTATATGTGTTTTTTTTATTATTATTGCTGGTAATTTACCACAGGTTAATTTTGTGTCATAATGTATGTGTCAACAACATAATCATTATTATACTCATCTTTGTTGGAAATGTCTAGAATGCTAGGTTCTGGGTTAGAATAAATGTTAACGTTCCTTCTGAAAATTTTGAACTAGCTCCATGTGGCTAATCTATTGATGCGTCAATGTAAGATAGTCGTTCCTCCCTTTCAAGTTTTTTTTTCTCCTTGCCGCTCGAACCTAACTCAGAGGTCCTGTAGAGAAAGATAATCTGTGTTCCTATCTACTAAGAGAGCTAACAGTCGAGGTGCTCCCATGCCCACCACTTTAGGAGGTTTCTTTCCTCAACCAACATTTGTTAGTAATTTAAATGTTTATTGAAAATAAGAGTATAACTGAAAGTAGGAACCTTTCAGTATATACTTTTTTTCATTTTAATTAATCATTTTCAATCGTCATGTTAGTTCTTGGGTCTTAATATATGCTGAAACAAAGATACATAAACACAAAAACCAACTATAGACCACCTTTATCGTATAAAGAAAGGGCCTACTCAGGCTGGCCCTATTCGTTAGAGTAAAGCTGGCTCCGGAATGGTATGGAGATTGACCTTGAGATACGCTGGCTGTGGCTTCTCTGAGAGGTCCGGTCAGACCTGGCCTTGCTAAGCTTCTATATTCAGTCACTAGAGCACTGATACAGTCCTCGTGTGATGTCTGGAGCTAGGAATGACTAATCTGGCCTTGAATACTGTATAACGAATCCAATAATTCACTGCGTGCATAGAATGGTGTTCCACTTCATAGTCATGTTTTTTTACAAAATATTTAATGGAAAAAAGAAAGAAAGAAAATATTTTTTTATGTTAAAAAGGTTTGACAAATGTTGGAGGCAGTTAGCCTCTGTGTCTGCTAAGGATAAACTTTTATAAAGTTTGGCTCTAAAACTGAGATGGTTGCGAAACTTTATTTTAATGCTTTCATTGAAATGGAATACATAATGAATATTTGATGATAGAATATTAAATGCTCAATAAAACCTAATAAACGCATTAAATTTGACTTATAGCAATGAAAATGGCAAAGAAGATTCTCAACAATTATTTAAGGAAAATAAAAAACTATATTTGTTAAATAATATATTAAACGCTTGGTAAAAAATAAAAATAGATATAAAAGTATTTCCAAACCAAGTTGAACACTTTTTAAAAGAATTTAAGTTTTATTGAAATAAGGGTAGATTTTCGATCTAAATGTTCGTCAACTCTTGTTACATGAGTATTTATTAAATTTATCTAGAAAATTAGAGGTTGATTGTTCGATACTAAAACTGGAGTAAATATTTATGGGTCTGGCATTTTATCAAAATACCATTAGGTTTGATCTTGTAATTGATTGTTTTAGTAGTGTCATGTCGTGGAGTGTTGCCAGGATAATCAGAGCTAGTAAAACCTGTACTTTTGATATGTTAATAACCACTCTGTCCCTCTTTGAACAAACACACATAAGCTCTGCTCTATACACCTCACATGGGAATGTATGTTATAACCTACTCTGTCCCCATATGACCAATCATACACAGGCTCTGCTCTACACACCTCACATGGGAATGTATGTTATCACCCACTCTGTTCCCATTTGACCAATCATTCATAGGCTCTACTCTACACACCTCACATGGGAATGTATGTTATCACCCACTCTGTCCCCATTTGACTAATCATACATAAGCTCTACTCTATACAGCTCACATGGTAATGTATGTTATCACCCACTCTGTCCCCATTTGACTAATCATACATAAGCTCTGCTCTACACACCTCACATGGTAATGTATGTTATCACCCACTCTGTCCCCATTTGACTAATCATACATAGTCTCTGCTCTACACACCTTACATGGTAATGTATGTTATCACCCACTCTGTACCGATTTGAACAATCACACATAAACTCTAGTCCAGGAAAATGAGCACATTTGAAGAAAAAAATTCGGGAACTCCTGAAATTTTGCACACATGCACATAAATACTTACTTTTCAAGAATCAAATGAGTCCCGAGCTGTATGTGGGGAACTAAAGCCACCATTTTGGAAAATAATAATAGCAATTATACGTGAGGAAGAAACAAACTTCTTATATATTCTCATTGATAGTCCATCAAAAACACAAAATTTCATTGACTACATAATTAAGGATTAGAAATGTTTAATATTTGATAACTCAACTGCAGATGAAATAATAAGAGAATCCGCATCGTCCTAAGCCTGCTTAACAACGAATGCTTTACTATGAAAACCTTTGGCTAACATCAAAATAAAACGAAATTTGTTTTTCTCATTTGCTAAAAACGTATCTTGAGCTATAGTCACCGTCATATTTTCATCGAAAATAATTTCTGCACTGTTTTTTTTTTTGGACATAGCACCGGTGTCGTTCAGCTTTTTTTTTTTTTAGTACTTATTTCACTCTCCTATCCATCGAATACAATAATAGAATCTATTTCATATTTGTTTTTGACGTGATTAAAGTATATAGCACAAAATAATGTCTTCATACGTTTGGTTTGTTTGCCAAACAAATCGATACAGTAGAAACCCACCGTCAATTATGTACATTCCATTATAATCCAGCAAAATGTCATTAACGGGTTTAAACATTCCATACATTACATATCTTTTTATCTTCCTCATGCCACTCACTTCGTTGACTAGAGAAAGCGGGTAAGGTTCATATCCGAAATATTGAACGAGATCGTCATCGTTTTTCTTTGATATTAGCATTCTTTGAAATAGGATCATAGGGCCAATTATTACTACCTGATCGTGTATTTTTATTGATGAATTTACCATCGCAAGTGACAACATTCTATTACTGCGTTTCAATCTAATATCCTTAGACTGCTTATCGACAATTTCTCTCATATAGTTTTAGCCTACTATTTTGGCTTCATGGCCTTTTATTTTCTCATAACCTATTAGACCTGTACTGAGATACATTTTTTTCTTAGAGGATGCGAACGGGTTGTGTGTGTGTGCGCTGAACCAGTTGTCTTTACACCACTGTCATTTTTTTAATGCGAGTTTTTCTTGACTCTACGTGCTGCTCAGTTGTGGCGAGGTTGACGCCACAAAATTATTCAAGTGCGTCACAAACATTATAAAGTGCAGGTCTTGCAACAACATGAAATTCAATAACACTGTTGGGGAATCCTCGTGGAACAAACACTGCTTTACTTTTAACCTTTTTCATTGCAGATTGTTCAGTTAACAAATCACTCCAACTGCCAGAAAAAAAACCTTTTCATTACGCCTCATTGTAAAATAGCTTTCCGTCACAAATTTTGCGTACTCAAACACATCCATTTTCTCTTCTAATTGTTTCATGATCTGTAAGTAAATTTGGGACGATTTTGCATATGAGAAGTGTCCACTGGCATGAAAATAAAGGAGCATTAATTTGACGGTATATAGATGTTTTTCTTTATTCCCCTGATCTTTCAGCTTCTAGAAAACTTTTTACTAGAGTCACCATATTGAAATATTGCACCCACAGCTTTGTGGCAGGACTTATTATATCAACATTTTGTAGTTGATGTTGTAGTGTTTTTGCAAAAAAAATTTATTACACTTTCTTCCTCAAGAAATTTTCTTGATGGAGGAGTTTGTTGAAAGTCTGAAAAGGTATTTCTTATGATGTTTATTTCTTCGTCACAAAACTCTGCATCTTTTAAAATAATTTTTGCCAGAGCTAATTGAATTAACTGCTTGAGAATAGGCGTGTCCTGTCAACATTTTATCTACTGAATTAGGTGCATACATAACATTTAATAATTCCTTCAATCCGTTATCAGCCATTGTGAATCCAATACAACCTAAAAAGGACATTAGTAAGTAGAATCCTCGGAGCCTCACTATAATATTACTTAATGGTGATTCTGGACCTGCAGAGAGCACTATGTCTGTAGGCTTGATTTATAAAGGTTGTTAAAAGTAATATATGTTGGTCTCTGTTTTTAAGACTTGCTATTTATTTTCGCTCTAGGTAACTAAAAATATGTTTGGGAATATAATTATATTATTTAGTTATAATATATTGTATTATTTGAGGGGATTAGATGGCAATTAAGTGTTTATTTAACTGTTGTTTCTGTTACTTTGTTACTTTGACTATAAGCTTACTCAAATTTGTTATGTATCTACGGTACTTCCTTTATATTGCCCGGTCTTCTTTAGTAAGGCCGTTGAAATTTGTAGTACCTTTTGGAATATTTCTTTGGTAGTGTATATAATTACTTTCTCAACTACTAATAAATAATGACTTATCACTTAAAACACAAAACCATCCCTTTAAATAACATACATAACTTCAGCAAACAGGATGAACAGTTTTCTAAACTTAAATTATCATCTAATATTGCTTTACTATTTTAGTTCCTGATTTATTGAGCTTAACTTAACTTCTATATTCGTTGGCCTCCTGCAAGATTTTTTTTTTAAAACCCAATACACAATAAAATATAAACTGGTTGCCTACACTGATAAAACGCTCTTTGTCATCTTATGTTTTTCTTGTACCATCTGTATGCTCCCAAGCTATTCTTTTTAAATAATTATATAAAAACGGATCCACAATCTATTCCTGGTTGCAATTTCTGTGGGTATGAATGAGGAAGATTAGAGAAAATATAACCAAGGCCGTAGCCAGCCAATAATTTCAGGGGGGGTTTGGTGGGCACATCCCCCAATCCTGGAAGCTAGAAAAAATTCTAAATGATAAACAAATCTAGAAGCTCTCTGAAGTGGTTTTATTTTCATGGTAAAATAACGCCCTAGCTGCCGAAAGCTTGGAAAATATCTAAATATTAAACACTTTTTGAAGCTTTGTGAAGTATTATTTTATGGTAAAATAACACCCAAAATGACGAAGGCAAGGAAAAATTTCTAAATATTTTAACACCTCTAGAAGCTCTCTGAAGTGCTTTTTATGGTAACACAATCTCCTAATTTGTATTTGTATTTTAATTTTGATATTGTTCCATAAATAAATCCATATATAATTTGTTCATAAAATTTCGCTGGGGGTTTGAACGCCCAAAACCCCCCCTGGCTACGGCCTTGAATATATCCCCATTTGTGTAAAGTAAATTAGGAGAACATTCATGAAAAATAGCTTAGTACATACATCAGAAACACGTGATATAATAATAATAATAATAATAATGATAATAATAATAATAATGATAGTAGTAATAATAATAAATTTAAAATTCATACGTATTTGTGTGAAACATTTGTTCATTACTTTTATTAATTTGCATGCTTATAATAAAGGTTTTTTCATGATAAGTCAATTTAATATAAAGTTACTCAATTTGATGGCCACATGGCCTTAGGTGTGACTTTCATATTAGACTAAACTGCTGATGACGGGAGGATTGAGGTTCGAATCTCGGTTGGATGAACTGAGGGTGATTGAAAAAAAATATTTTCCACTCGTCTTCCAGGCAAATTCGAGTAACTACCTATAGATATAAAATTATTAATCCCCAAAACCATCAGCGTAGTTTGAATATATGCGTATAGGCCGGAAGGGTAATGAAACGCGTGCTAAAAATATGCTCTCTTTATATTCTTTGCCATGGAAACGAGAACTGGTAATTGTTTGTTTAACCATGAAATAGATCACGTGTTAAATTTGGTGTGTTGAAAGTCTTCCCTAATTAATTATTAATAATGTTCATGTTTGTCGCTGGCCCGCTAGATTAAAATACAACCGAATACCTAAACAGTAAGTATTTCAAAGGTTTATATTTTCACTTTGTCATGAGGGATTCTACCTGAACATTGCTTTTAAAAATTTTGTGATACCTCAAATATATTTACCTAATAAACAATTATTTTTTGTTTGTCTTCTGAAATTGAATATACTTACAAAACACACATATAAATACATATATATTTAATTTATTCATTTCATCAAACTAATTTAATACTTGAAAAAATAACACGATAAAAATGAAATTTAAATTCAAAATGATTGTATTAAAATCAGTTTTGATCTTGTGTTTAATAGGCGCTATTAAATCTAAACTTGACATTACTGTCGATCAGTTCAGTTCCGCTGACAATTTCAAACAAATAATTCACTCCACAATCGAAGTGATCAGAAAAACTGGGTATCGACCTCTTGCTTTGGTCGTCCTACAAGAAAACTGTCTTCAATTGTACATTGAATTGTTCAAACAAGTCCATCTGTTGGAATATTTCCCCACGTTAACGCTAAGTATTCATGAGAACAGTACTCTAGATCTAGAAGAAGAGTTTCCTGAAGATCTTTTGTTCAAAGGGATCATTGGTTCACCAACAATTGTGTTCTGGTTTGTTGAGACACTTGATAATTTTAGTGGTGAGTTTTTTGAAGAGTTTAGAGACACCTTCATTTTTAATCCTGGTATACCTTTCATAATAATAATCACTTCACAAGTTCAAGATGAAACGAATCTTTTTAGAGAAGAATGCCGAAGAATATGGGAAGAATATCATATCTTGGATGTGGTATTGATATTTTTTAATTCGTTTTCTTTACCGAAATATGACAGTTCATCCATTTTACCGATTCAAAATATGAGTGTGTGGTATTATAACCAGTTTGAAAATAACGGTTCCTTTCTAAACTTTTCAAAAATGTTGAAAATGAAGGTCAGTGCCAACGTTTTTTCTGACAAATTAAGAAATATTCATGGATACAAATTTAAAGTATCTGAAGGAAGGAATATATATGGATTAAAATCAAGGAAATTTAAGGTTGAATATGAGAGTATTTCAAATTTTATACATAACATTAATGGAACAATGGCTATTGTAAAAAAAACAGACATTAAATATGAAACGCTGGATGCTTTTGGGGACTTTCAAATAAAACATTTAGGTAATATGTTCACGACAACTGATACTGGAGATATAATGTGTCTGAAGATCCTTGTGCCAAAAGCTTTACGTATTCCACAATTTATGAACATTATTTTGCCTTTCACCAGTAATACCTGGGCGCTTGTTTTCGTCACTCTCCCCATTATCACATTATTTTGGAAACTAATAAATCAGGACCCATCTTTCGAAATAAAAACCATTTTAGAAACCGTTAGAGTTTTAATAAGTGGATCTACAACGTTTTTAGCAATTTCCTCTTCTTCAAAACTATTTGTTATTTGTTGTTTTTTTCTGAGCTTACTTTTAATAAATACCTATCAGGGAAATTTAATTAGCTACCTGACATTCCCTCATTTCTACCCTGATATTGATACACTGGAGCAATTGCTGGAATCAGGAATAAAGATAGCCATACCTAATATTGAAGGTATACAAGAAGTAATTGGGGTTTTGATACAAAATTTGGATCCTAGTGATGTGATATCAAAAGGAATACTTGAAAGAACTGTTATGTCAAAATCTGTGTTGATTTCTTTAGATGAAGTTGCATTTAATAGAACAACGGCTTATGTTGAAGGAGGCTATATAACGGAGTTTTACTTGCAGCTCAACAGGTATTATGAAGAGGGCTATCCTTTAATGCACATTATGGAGGAATGCCCTTATCGTGTTCTTGTTTGTTTCCATTTCCCGTATAGGTCACCTTATCTTGACTTGATCAATGGTTATGTAAGAAGTTTATTTCAAGCGGGATTAATAAAAAAATGGGTTCTCGATGATGAATATGAAATTCTTCTGACATCTCGTAATAGGATTAGGGCTGTCCAAATGAAACCTTTGGGAGTAGGCCATGTTCAGACTTCCTTTTATATCCTTTTTGGAGGTTTGTTTCTCACCTTTCTTTCAACTATTGGGGAGATTTTAGTTCACATGCTGGTTCGTTATAAACATCGAAATGAATCTAGGTTAGCAGTTCTCAACCTGAGATACCCACACGACTTTCAAAAGGTACGCAATCGGGCCTCAAGGAAAAATGTGCAAAATAATAGGATAGCCTAAAGTGGCAGAAAACCAAACGTGGCAGAGAATTTCCCAGGTGACTGAGATAAATTTTCTCTTTTAATTACCTGACATTTGTCATTTGGAGAAATTTTATTTAGGGTATTATATTGGACATTTAATCATGGCCAAGGGGTATCAGTTAAAAAGGTTTGAAAGCTACTGCTCCGTGGTATTATGTTACATCCATTACTGTGGATACTACGGTATTGTATAATCGAATAAAATAATAACAATTCGATTGGTGAGCTACCTTATTCTTTTAAAAATAAAATTATTTCAACTAATAAAAATACCAGGTAGAAGTAAGTGTATCATATCTATACTGTCTTTTTCCCTTCAATTTATTTTTGCGAAAGTTTTATCTATTTTTTAACATTATGTTACTATGATAGTCTGCTCTTATTTTTAATCATTATTAAATTTTAATACGTCAAATTTTTCTCACTTTTAACTTCAAGAGAGACTAACTTGATTATTGAATTCCCAGATCAATGGCGTTCATTTTCATTTTCTTAGTTAAACAATCCTTAATGTTCCTTTTAATACTATTCTGTTTTCAGCTTGGCTCAAGGATACCTAACCAACATATTCATCCACTTAGTTCCTTCTTCTTAATGTGTGAGTTTACTGTAAAAGTGTTATTATTTTAAAATTAATCTTAATGATCCCGTTCTGTCTTAATTAAATTTAAAAATAATTTATGTTGGTATACAGATATTATTATGAGTTATTACTTATAATTTATAATGAATACTAGCTTTTACCCGTCATGGCTTCGCCTGCAATAATTGATAACATCTTTTAATTTTTAACTAAACTGTTTTGGTCATAAATCAAACTTTATTGCTTTCAAATATCTATGAGGTTTTATCAGCTCTAGCTGTTAATAATTTTGCTTTACTTAAACATTTTAATTTTAACTTTTAAATATTTCGTAGTAAAATAAATATATATTATTTAGTTGATAAATTATCAATTTAAATTTTTTCAAACAAATCATATCTTCATAATTAGTAAGATAAATAAATAAATAAATAAATTAAATAATATTTTCGGCGAACTACATAGCTAAAATCACATCATATTTATTATTTATTAGTATGAAACTACGTTACACTAATTACTATTTACTTTAATTACAAAAGATTAAATCACAAATTCTTCTTAACCTCACCTTTTTAAAGTTAGTAGAGAACAGTTCAAAACGAAAACTTATGCACAAAAAATACTATTGAACTTTTATCATAAAGGTGACTTCGTATTTACACATGAAAACCACAATATTTCTCTCAATTTTTCGCTCTGTAGAAATATTTTACAGGTTATATGGTGCGTAAGTCTTCGTTTAGAACTTATCTTTACTGACTTTAAAAAATGGTGGGGTAAAGTAATATTGAGTTAGTAATATTTTAATTATAATCACATTCATATTTACTCGTAAAATTAAGTTAAAATCACAACATATCACTTATCTCTTATATACGAAAAGTTTAAACATTAGAATTGTAAAATTAATGTAATGTTGTTACAGGACATACTCTACCAACCTACGGAAAAAAAATACTTTTGAAATTTTATCATAAATATATCAAATGACTGGCAGAACCATCTAAACTGCAAAATAATTCTACATAGCGAAAAGTTGAGAGAATTTTTTTTCGTAAGTTGGTAGAGTTGTTGGTAGGCTAACTTTTCGTTTTGAACTCACTTTAAAAAAATGGTGAGATAAAGTAATATTTTAATTATAATCACATTTATATTCACTCGTAATATTAAATAAAAATCAAAATATTTAGTTTAAACATTAGTATTGTAAAATTAATGTAATATCAAAGGTTGGGAATAGTCCTATATGTTATTCCAGCACATACCCTACCAACGTATAAAGTTTCATTCGAATCCGCTCAACAGTTTTGGCGTGATTGATTAACAAACATCCAAACATACAAAAATATAAACATTCACATTTATAATATTAGTGAAATAAGATAAGACTACTCCTTTTTCAATATTTATATGTATTTAACGTGTATCTATATTTTAGAGTGATTATTTATACATAAGCTAGTCATGTTTTATATTCATAATAACGTAGTTATTATTATATTACCAATATTTAATAAATCACATAATATTAACAAAATAATTACTGTAAGTGTAAGAATGATATTACTTTTGATTGTAATATCCGAATAGTGTAATAATTTATATATTCCTATTTGGCATTTAGCGATTCTACTTACAGCAGTGTGTCTGTGTGTTTGCATCAGTTTAA
The DNA here is from genome assembly GCA_033556935.1 of Timema podura. Taxonomy (NCBI): domain Eukaryota; kingdom Metazoa; phylum Arthropoda; class Insecta; order Phasmatodea; family Timematidae; genus Timema; species Timema podura. The sequence continues at coordinate 39,447,878 of JAVRXN010000005.1, forward strand.
AATAAACATATTCTTACATTTATAATATTTACAAATGAATGTAAAAGAAGTTTAAACTAAGAACCTCTCATGAAACGGTTGATAGCACCAAAATTCGTCTAGTAAATTGGTCTGCTCAAATTCCGTTAATGTCAAAGTTTATCACAGCTGACATTGTGTTAAAATCAGGTTGGGCGTATTTTCAACAGTTCGTTCAAAGTTGTTGACAATCTTAAGGGTCTGATTACTCAACAATATATATGTTTGTGAGTAGTTTAATAAAATGTTTACATAATTTAACACTATCTAAAAAGTAGATTTGGGAACTGGACGCCTTTAATCAAAATAACAGATGAGGGAATCCTCAATTCATAAAGAGTTTACGAACTCAACTATCACTCTAGATAAACAAAGTAATGATAACATTGAAATTAAAAGTCAAGATATTAGTGATGACATTAAAATTATTATTTTACTTTAAAAAAATCAGATATTATGAACACATTATTAGTGAATGAATGTGTGTGATTTATTGTTGTTAAAATTTAGAAATATATAAATTAATGTTGTAACTTAAAATATGATTTATTGTTACTGCCATTATGTTGATGTACTGTACACCTTATTTTAAAAGTACTTATGTCTGACATTTATTAATATTTGTATAGTAGACCAAATTGACAAATAATATGGAATAACATAGGATAGAGTTCGTTGAAATATTTTAATATTGTAGTGTCAAAGGGCACATAATCTCTATTATCAGTGGCGGATAGAGTGATCTATATTTTTGGTAGGGCCAGGTCAAAGCTAGCCGGTAATGAATTTTTGTCACCACGTGTTAACATATTCAATTAAATTCATTTAAGTTTTCCTAACTTTAAAAATCACTAGAAATACAAAATCGATAAGCAAATCTAAAAAAAAAAGAATAAAATAATAGAGATTTTAAATTAAACTTATCAAGTGATAAAATTTCTTGAACAAAAGATGGGCATTTCATACTTTGACGCATTTTAAAGTACACAGGCCTTGGCCTGACGCATACGTAGAGTGTGTTCATGATAGGTTTTTACCTAGATGACAGTTCAAGAATTATATGTTTAGGTTTTGGGTTGCCAACACTTGTAAAGGATCACTCTTTTGTTATATATGTTAAGTTTTTTAATTACCTCTTATAGTTTACATTTAAAATTACATAAACTTAAGTTTTCTAATACTATTTTATTACTTTTAATAATTTCCTTTTATCCAACTCGAAACAATATTTTAAACATAATTAAAAGTACTTATTCTTCATTTTGAAACGTTATTGACTATGTGTAATATAGTGCATAAATCAATAACTTTTAATACAGGCATCATATTTACTTGGAAAAGAGAAAATATTTGTCATTTTTTATGTATATAATAAATTATTTTATGAATATTTTAACGTATTTCGAAATATTTAGCTGAATGAAATATTTGTATCTGCTGCGTATGTGTATCATTGTAAAAAAAACTTGTTTCTGTCATGTACAACCACGTGGTTTAAATTCGTCAGTCGCCATTTCGAAGCTATTTTCGTTAGACCTTTTGTGGAAGTGCTGTGAAAAATATTTTTTCTAAATGGAATAAAACGATAAATAAGCTTTGTATCCGACCTCAAATAAATATATAAATAATATTGGTCAAAATTACTGTGTTTAACTATCACATTCATATATTACCATATGTTTTCATTACAGTGATCCAAAGTGATAGATGTCAGATGTTGGCGTAAGGATATATTATGGACTATTTATAGTAACTTTTTGAGCTGTCATCCAAGTAAACCTAGGTCATGAATGAGCTATTGAATCGGCTCTCATACGTGGCAGAGCCGTATACGAGGACCTGCCGTAATATATTTTCTTTTTTTTCCCCTTAGTGCCGTTCATGAGTATCACAGTATTTTAAGCATCCTATTAATCTGCCTATTATATTTGCCTATATTTCGACACCTTTTCATTGTGTTTTTGGACTAAAATTCTAGCCACAGATGCAATATTTACTAAACCAAATGTTTTAAATGTAAATACATTTTCCAAATGAATTGCACATTCCTCAATTTTTTTTAGTTATTTTACTTAAGTATTTAAGATCCTCTCAGCCTTCCGCTGTCCATAACTCCTCACACTAAATAATAAGTGATAAAAACAAAATAGGTTCTGTTTTTCTTCATTCACAGTTAACAACAAATGTTTACCAAACCAACCATTAGAAAAAGTTAATTTTTGTTGATATCCACCTGTTAAAATGTATAATCATTAGGCTGATGCGTTCCGAAACTTTAATATTAATTTTTTTTTTTAGTTTTAATAAAGAAAACCGGGTTTTAATAACTAATATACTTTTTTCATTTTAAATAATCATTTTCACGCCTCATATAAATTCTAGGGTTTTAATACATGCTAAAACACAGATACTTAAACATAAAAATATACTCTATACCAAATTTATCGTGTAGAGGGCCAACTCAGGCTGGCCCCATTCGTTTGTGTAAAGCTGGCACCGGAAGGGTATGGGGATTGACCATGAGATACGCTGGCTGTGGCTTCTCTGAGAGGTCCGGTCAGACCTGGCCTTGCTAAGCTTCTATATTCAGTCACTAGAGCACTGATACAGTCCTCGTGTGATGTCTGGAGCTAGGAATGACTAATCTGGCCTTGAATACTGTATAACGAATCCAATAATTCACTGCGTGCATAGAATGGTGTTCCACTTCATAGTCATGTTTTTTTACAAAATATTTATGAAAAAAGAAAGAAAGAAACAAATTTGTCTACTCAACTTGACCAATGAAATTTCAGAATTTTTCCATGATTTCCATGATCATTTCCTAAAATTCCCGACTAAAAGGTATGTCACATCCTTCTAATTCCCCCAATTTCCCCCCCTAATTTTTTATTATTTTTTTTAATAATAATAACTTTTAAATTTAAATAAACATATTTTTTAAATTTGTATTAACATTGTTTATTAGGAATTATAAAAGTTATTACTTAGCTACAAAAACTGTGAATAAATCATAACTGCAATTTTACTTCTATATAAACCAACGGTAGTCTTCGTTTACTCCTGAAAATATATAATCATAGCTTACATTGTTCCACTATGAATGCTGCTTATAAGATAGGACCATAATGTAATCAGTCAAGGTAAGACTTTTATCCTGCTTAACTCCATAACTATACAGCTTATAGAATAGTGCCATAGCTAAGCCCTTTAAGTTAAGACTACTACTTTTCAAGTTAAACGGGGGGGTGTATATTAGAATAATTCCTGGCTTTGGTAATGGATCAGTTGTGTAGTATATTAAAGTGAGTTGTCAGTATTTGTATCGATCGCTTAATCAAGTGGTATCTGCTGTTGGTAAAATGTTGAGGAATACTTATATAAATATCTATTATACTTACAATATTAAGGATTCATTTGAAATATGTCATTTATTAATGAGCAGGTGGTATCAGCTAACTTAGGCTATTTCACTTTTAAGAATGGGTAAAAGTAACAAAAAACCAACTAGAACCATCCAAGACGTTCAAGTAACGCCCCAAAGGAAGTAATAACTTCACTTTCAATTGTTATCTTAGGTTGAAGTGATTTATGACTTTGAAGTGAAACAAGACATAAAGAAGGTAATAGTATAGGCTTATATTTGGCGACAAGTTTGGGATTAAGTTCCTGTTCAACTGGAGTTTTTTTAGTTGTGAAAATTGGTAAGAGAGATTCAGGGAATATTGGTTTAGTTCCAGAAGGCTCTAAATAATATATTTATTATTTATATAAGAGTCCACCCCTCTGTGGCTAGTTGGCTAACGCGCAGTCGTGTTGAGTCAGACCACGAAAGGGAATCGAGTTCGAATCTCGTACGGGTGAACTGGGGGTGCTTTTCTAAGTGGTTTCCAGTCTCTTTCACGCAAATGCGGGTTCACTTCCTCTAGGTTCAACCTTCACATTTCCTAATCCATTAGTGTAAATAGTACTTAAGTGTATAACCCGAACGGGTAGTAAGACGCGGTGCTAAATAAAAAAAAAGAATATATATAAGAGTTTGTCTCTCTACCTCACTATTTTTATTTTAATCACTGCTTCTTACTGCCCGTTCAAGTTTTACACCATTATACTAATTACAGTTTAAACTAATGGGTTAGGGATTAGGAAGTTTTAATTTAAAATAAATTCACCCGCATCCACACGGAGGGAGAGTGGAAATCCATTTAGGGAAAACCACCCTCAGTTCACACGACCGGAATAAACGGCGATCTCCCCGTGTTCGGCAGTCTACTCCAATACGATATTAGTGCGTTAGACCACGCTGCCATTAAAGTGGACCTACCTCCTATTAATTATTCTAGCGTTAAAGGTGGTTGTCCCAGTTTAAGTTAGTTTGATATTATATTAATGAAAATAAATGACATACGGTATCAATCAATCCAATATAAATACAATCTAAATGAGATTTTTTTTACCAAGCATAGATTTGATGGTGAAATCCGATTCATTCTTATCACGCCTTATATTTGACACATTATTATTAATAATAATTTTTGACTATACCAGGATTCAAACCAATACTAACTCTAGAGATAGTCTAGGGACGTTAGAAGGCCTAACACAACACCGTAACGATCTTGACCAGAGCAAGGGGCTGGGAAGATTATTGACTTCGTTTTAATGAACAGTTTGGTGTAAAAATCAATCATATTAGAAAATATCATGACGATGGTGTTGACTGTAACTAATTTGAACCAATGGTCGCGTGGGCTAGGACATTAGTTTTGCAATATATTGGTTTTCTGGAAAAGAAGGATACCTGGCATTATAGTAACGAGAGAGTATCAAATACCATTTGAGTACACAGCTTTTGGAACAAGCCACCTGCCATTATATCCAATAAGGTATCGAGCCTCGAACTTACCATCACTGACAATAGTGGTCAGGTGATACAAATCCACACGCACACACACACATACATACATACACACAACAGATAACGTCACCGCGTGTTCAAATATTGCGTGCTATAGTTCTTAATGACATTTCAATCGCTCTGGGAACGCAAACCTGTTAAAAACTATATTAATATGTTTCTGAAATGACTTTGATGATCACGTATGAAAATTATCGCTAAAGAGACGAGAACGACATGGTATGTTGTTAAAAGTAGCTACCACGAAGCAAGTTTGTTTAGTATTTATACATGGATAAAATTGTTTGTAGTATTGGTCACAAACACGTAGCCTGCAATGCGGAAAAATATAAAGATGAGCAGAAACTCATAAACCCAAGAAACCAAGTAGATTTATAAACGTTACTAGGTGGAAGCTGTACAGTGGTAGGAGAACAAAAAGGGGAGTGAAAATACAAATGATGATACATTTGTTTCGTGACCATCGCTATTAAATGACATATTTCGATTCACAAAGATATTCTTCATTCTATAGTGACTGATGGTCTAGGTAGTCAACTCAAGCTAGGCCGGTTCAATCTCGTCCGGCCAATTTCTGATTGCAACCTCTTCACCTCTGACAGCGTGTATTATCACTCTGTGAATGTGAGGAATGCAGCCTCCACTGTTCGGATCCGTTAAACTGTAGGTCACCATTCATTCACAATCACCTACATTACCATTACGTAAGTGGTATAACGACGGGTGTAAGACCGTGCTAATATAAAAATAATAATTATCTATAAGTACTTTTTCCGTATTTATATTAATGATCAACGAATATGGCTTTAGAGTTCGTTGGAAAACTCAACTTTAAACTTAATTACAAGTCATCATAAATAAAATAGTTTGTCCATAGAAACAATCGTGTACTGTTAAAGGTATTGTAAATACTTAACCTAAGCGCAACCTCTGATAAAATAATATCTCATCTACCTACTCCGCCTCCATAAATTGCAGCTTGGGGCCCATGTGGCAACTAAAAAATTTACTAGCTCTATTTTCAAATATTCATACGTCAAATCATTTGATTTGCAGCTGCCATTTTTTATAGATTATGATGATATGGAATTATTGAGATATAATTGGTTATTTATAGCCCGTGTTCGAGCGCCAATTATTATGATACGGTATTATTGTGATATAATAAATACAACTATTAATGTTGCACACGATTTATTGGAATGATTATATCTTCTTATACACTTTTACTTGAATTACCAACTGTGTACTGTCATGATATTACACGTACTCTAGTTTATGTCACCAGCACAGGAAAAACCACCCCCAGTTCACCCGACCGAGATTCGAACCTCGATCTCCCGTCCTCGGCAGTCGGGCTCAACACGACTAGCGCGTTAGCCAACTACGCCACAGAGGCGGGTCGTTGACTAAAGAAAGCGAGTAAGGTGCGAGTTCATATCCGAAATATTGAGCGAGATTGTCATCGTTTTTCTTTGTTATTAACATTCTTTGAAATAGAATCATAGGGCCAATTGTTACTACCTGATCGTGTATTTTTATTGATGAATTTACCATCGCAAGTGACAAAATTCTATTACTGCGTTTCAATCTAATATCCTTAGACTGCTTATCGACAATTTCTCTCATATAGTTTTAGCCTACTCTTTTGGCTTCATGGCCTTTTATTTTCTCATAACCTATTAGACCTGTACTGAGATACATTTTTTTCTTAGAGGATGCGAACGGGTTGTGTGTGTGTGTGCTGAACCAGTTGTCTTTACACCACTGTCATTTTTTTAATGCGAGTTTTTCTTGACTCTACGTGCTGCTCAGTTGTGGTGAGGTTGACGCCACAAAATTATTCAAGTGCGTCACAAACATTATAAAGTGCAGGTCTTGCAACAACATGAGCTCCAATAACACTGTTGGGGAATCCTCGTGGAACAAACACATGCTTTACTTTTAACCTTTTTCATTGCAGATTGTTCAGTTAACAAATCACTCCAACTGCCAGAAAAAAAAAACCTTTTCATTACGCCTCATTGTAAAATAGCTTTCCGTCACAAATTTTGCGTACTCAAACACATCCATTTTCTCTTCTAATTGTTTCATGATCTGTAAGTAAATTTGGGACGATTTTGCATATGAGAAGTGTCCACTGGCATGAAAATAAAGGAGCATTAATTTGACGGTATATAGATGTTTTTCTTTATTCCCCTGATCTTTCAGCTTCTAGAAAACTTTTTACTAGAGTCACCATATTGAAATATTGCACCCACAGCTTTGTGGCAGGACTTATTATATCAACATTTTGTAGTTGTTGTTGTGTGTTTTTGCAAAAAATTTACCACACTTTCTTCCTCAAGAAATTTTCTTGATGGAGAAGTTTGTTGAAAGTCTGAAAAGGTATTTCTTATGATGTTTATTTCTTCGTCACAAAACTCTGCATCTTTTAAAATAATTTTTGCCAGAGCTAATTGAATTAACTGCTTGAGAATAGGCGTGTCCTGTCAACATTTTATCTACTGAATTAGGTGCATACATAACATTTAATAATTCCTTCAATCCGTTACAGCCATTGTGAATCCAATACAACCTAAAAAGGACATTAGTAAGTAGAATCCTCGGAGCCTCACTATAATATTACTTAATGGTGATTCTGGACCTGCAGAGAGCACTATGTCTGTAGGCTTGATTTATAAAGGTTGTTAAAAGTAATATATGTTGGTCTCTGTTTTTAAGACTTGCTATTTATTTTCGCTTAGGTAACTAAAAATATGTTTGGGAATATAATTATATTATTTAGTTATAATATATTGTATTATTTGAGGGGATTAGATGGAATTAAGTGTTTATTTAACTGTTGTTTCTGTTACTTTGTTACTTTGACTATAAGCTTACTCAAATTTGTTATGTATCTACGGTACTTCCTTTATATTGCCCGGTCTTCTTTAGTAAGGCCGTTGAAATTTGTAGTACCTTTTGGAATATTTCTTTGGTAGTGTATATAATTACTTTCTCAACTACTAATAAATAATGACTTATCACTTAAAACACAAAACCATCCCTTTAAATAACATACATAACTTCAGCAAACAGGATGAACAGTTTTCTAAACTTAAATTATCATCTAATATTGCTTTACTATTTTAGTTCCTGATTTATTGAGCTTAACTTAACTTCTATATTCGTTGGCCTCCTGCAAGATTTTTTTTTAAAACCCAATACACAATAAATATAAACTGGTTGCCTACACTGATAAAACGCTCTTTGTCATCTTATGTTTTTCTTGTACCATCTGTATGCTCCCAAGCTGTTCTTTTTAAATAATTATATAAAAAAGGAGCCACAATCTATTCCTGGTTGCAATTTCTGTGAGTATGAATGAGGAAGATTAGAGAAAATATAGCCAAGGCCGTAGCCAGCCAATAATTTCAGGGGGGATTTGGTGGGCACATCCCCCAATCCTGGAAGCTAGAAAAAATTCTAAATGATAAACAAATCTAGAAGCTCTCTGAAGTGGTTTTATTTTCATGGTAAAATAACGCCCTAGCTGCCGAAAGCTTGGAAAATATCTAATATTAAACACTTTTTGAAGCTTTGTGAAGTATTATTTTATGGTAAAATAACACCCAAAATGACGAAGGCAAGGAAAAATTTCTAAATATTTTAACACCTCTAGAAGCTCTCTGAAGTGCTTTTTATGGTAACACAATCTCCTAATTTGTATTTGTATCTTAATTTTGATATTTTTGAACCATAAATAAATCCATATATAATTTGTTTATAAATTTTGCTGGGGGCTTTAACGCCCAAAACCCCCTGGCTACGGCCTTGAATATATCCCCATTTGTGTAAAGTAAATTAGGAGAACATTCATGAAAAATAGCTCAGTACATACATCAGAAACACGTGATATAATAATAATAATAATAATAATAATAATAATAATAATAATAATAATAATATAATAATAATAATAATAATAATAATAATAATAATAATAATAATAATAGTAATAATAATAATAATAATAGTAATAATAATAATAGTAATAATAAATTTAAAATCCGTACGTATTTGTGTGAAACATTTGTTCATTACTTTTATTAATTTGCATGTTTATAATAAAGGTTTTTTCATGATAAGTCAATTTAATATGCTGTTACTCAATTTGATGGCCACATGGCCTTAGGTGTGACTTTCATATTAGACTAAACTGCTGATGACGGGAGGATTGAGGTTCGAATTTCGGTTGGATGTACTGAGGGTGATTTAAAAAAAATTGTTTTCCACTCTTCCTCCACGCAAATTCTAGTAACTACCTATAGACATAAAACTATTAATCCCCAAAACCATTAGTGTAGTATGAACATATGCGTATAGGCCGGAAGGGTAATAAAACGCTCGTTTAAAATATGCTCTCCTTTTATTCTTTGCCATGGAAACGAGAACTGGTAATTGTTTGTTTAACCATGAAATAGATCACGTGTTAAATTTGGTGTGTTAAAAGTCATCCCTAATTAATTATTAATAATGTTCATGTTTGTCGCTGGCCCGCTAGATTAAAATACAACCGAATACCTAAACAGTAAGTATTTCAAAGGTTCATATTTTCACTTTGTCATGAGGGATTCTACCTGAACATTGCTTTTAAAAATTTTGTGATACCTCAAATAAATTTACCTAATAAACAATTATTTTTTGTTTGTCTTCTGAAATTGAGTATACTTACAAAACACACATATAAATACATATATATTTAATTTATTCATTTCATCAAACTAATTTAAGACTTGAAAAAATAACACGATAAAAAGGAAATTTAAATTCAAAATGATTGTATTAAAATCAGTTTTGATCTTGTGTTTAATAGGCGCTATTAAATCTAAACTTGACATTACTGTCGATCAGTTCAGTTCCGCTGACAATTTCAAACAAATAATTCACTCCACAATCGAAGTGATCAGAAAAACTGGGTATCGACCTCTTGCTTTGGTCGTCCTACAAGAAAACTGTCTTCAATTGTACATTGAATTGTTCAAACAAGTCCATCTGTTGGAATATTTCCCACGTTAACGCTAAGTATTCATGAGAACAGTACTCTAGATCTAGAAGAAGAGTTTCCTGAAGATCTTTTGTTCAAAGGGATCATTGGATCACCAACAATTGTGTTCTGGTTTGTTGAGACACTTGATAATTTTACTGGTGAGTTTTTTGAAGAGTTTAGATACACCTTCATTTTTTATCCTTGTATACCTTTCATAATAATAATCACTTCACAAGTTCAAGATGAAACGAATCTTTTTAGAGAAGAATGCCGAAGAATATGGGAAGAATATCATATCTTGGATGTGGTATTGATATTTTTTAATTCGTTTTCTTTACCGAAATATGACAGTTCATCCATTTTACCGATTCAAAATATGAGTGTGTGGTATTATAACCAGTTTGAAAATAACGGTTCCTTTCTAAACTTTTCAAAAATGTTGAAAATGAATGTCACTGCCAACGTTTTTTCTGACAAATTAAGAAATATTCATGGATACAAATTTAAAGTATCTGAAGGAAGGAATATATATGGATTAAAATCAAGGAAATTTAAGGTTGAATATGAGAGTATTTCAAATTTTATACATAACATTAATGGAACAATGGCTATTGTAAAAAAAACAGACATTAAATATGAAACGCTGGATGCTTTTGGGGACTTTCAAATAAAACATTTAGGTAATATGTTCACGACAACTGATACTGGAGATATAATGTGTCTGAAGATCCTTGTGCCAAAAGCTTTACGTATTCCACAATTTATGAACATTATTTTGCCTTTCACCAGTAATACCTGGGCGCTTGTGTTCGTCACTCTCCCCATTATCACATTATTTTGGAAACTAATAAATCAGGACCCATCTTTCGAAATATAAACCATTTTAGAAACCGTTAGAGTTTTCATAAGTGGATCTACAACGTTTTTAGCGATTTCCTCTTCTTCAAAACTATTTGTTATTTGTTGTTTTTTTCTGAGCTTACTTTTAATAAATACCTATCAGGGAAATTTAATTAGCTACCTGACATTCCCTCATTTCTACCCTGATATTGATACACTGGAGCAATTGCTAGAATCAGGAATAAAGATAGCCATACCTAATATTGAAGGTATACAAGAAGTAATTGGGGTTTTGATACAAAATTTGGATCCTAGTGATGTGATATCAAAAGGAATACTTGAAAGAACTGTTATGTCACAATCTGTGATGATTTCTTTAGATGAAGTTGCATTTAATAGAACAACGGCTTATGTTGAAGGAGGCTATATAACGGAGTTTTACTTGCAGCTCAACAGGTATTATGAAGAGGGCTACCCTTTAATGCACATTATGGAAGAATGCCCTTATCGTGTTCTTGTTTGTTCCCATTTCCGTATAGGTCACCTTATCTTGACTTGATCAATGGTTATGTAAGAAGTTTATTTCAAGCGGGATTAATAAAAAAATGGGTTCTCGATGATGAATATGAAATTCTTCTGACATCTCGTAATAGGATTAGGGCTGTCCAAATGAAACCTTTGGGAGTAGGCCATGTTCAGACTTCCTTTTATATCCTTTTTGGAGGTTTGTTTCTCAGCTTTCTTTCAACTATTGGGGAGATTTTAGTTCACATGCTGGTTCGTTATAAACATCGAAATGAATCTAGGTTAGCAGTTCTCAACCTGAGATACCCACACGACTTTCAAAAGGTACACAATCGGGCCTCAAGGAAAAATGTGCAAAATAATAGGATAGCCTAAAGTAGCGGAAAACCAAACGTGGCAGAGAATTTCCTAGGTGACTGAGATAAATTTTCTCATTTGATTACCTGACATTTGTCATTTGGAGAATTTTTATTTTGGGTATTATATTGGACATTTAATCATGGCCAAGGGGTATCAGTTAAAAAGGTTTGAAAGCTACTGCTCCGTGGTATTGTGTTACATCCATTACTGTGGATACTACGGTATTGTATAATCGAATAAAATAATAACAATTCGATTAGTGAGCTACCTTATTCTTTTAAAAATAAAATTATTTCAACTAATAAAAATACCAGGTAGAAGTAAGTGTATCATATCTATACTGTTTTTTCCCTTCAATTTATTTTTGCGAAAGTTTTATCTATTTTTTAACATTATGTTCCTATGATAGTCTGCTCTTATTTTTAATCATTATTAAATTTTAATACGTCAAATTTTTCTCACTTTTAACTTCAAGAGAGACTAAGTTGATTCTTGAATTCCCAGATCAATGGTGATCCTTTCATTTTCTTATTCTGGTAGTTAAACAATCCTTAATGTTCCTTTTAATACTATTCTGTATACAGCTTGGCTCAAGGATACCTAACCAACATATTCATCCATTTAGTTCGTTCTTCTTAATGTGTGAGTTTACTGTAAAATTGTTATTATTTTAAAATTAATCTTAATGATCCCGTTCTGTCTTAATTACATTTAAAAATAATTTATGTTGATATACAAATATTATTATGAGTTATTACTAATATTTTATATTGAATACTAGCTTTTACCCGTCATGACTTTCGCCCACAATAATTGATAACATCTTTTAATTTTTAACTAAAATGTTTTGGTCATAAATCAAACTTTATTGTTTTCAAATATCTATGAGTTTTTATCAGCTCTAGCTGTTAATAATTTTGCTTTACTTAAAACATTTTAATTTCACTTTTAAACATTTAGTAGTAAAATAAATATATATTATTTAATTGATCAATTATCAATTTAAATTTTTTCAAACAAATCATATCTTCATAATTAGTAAGATAATTAAATAAATAAATGAAATAATATTTTTGGGAACTACATAGCTAAAATCATATCATATTTATTATTTATTAGTATGAAACTTCGTTACACTAATTACTATTTACTTTAATTACAAAAGATTAGATTACAAATTCTTTTTACCTCACCTTTTTAAAGTTAGTAAGAACAGTTCAAACGAAAACTTATGCACAAAAATACTATTGAACTTTTATCATAAAGGTGACTTCGTATTTTACACATGAAAACAACAATATTTCTCTCAATTTTTTCGCTTTGTAGAAATATTTTACAGGTTAATGGTGCGTAAGTCTTCGTTTTGAACTTATCTTTACTGACTTTAAAAAATGGTGGGGTAAAGTAATATAAAGTTAGTAATATTTTAATTATAATCACATTCATATTTACTCGTAAAATTAAGTTAAAATCACAACATATCACTTATCTCTTATATACGAAAAGTTTAAACATTAGAATTGTAAAATTAATGTAATGTTGTTCCAGGACATACTCTACCAACCTACGAAAAAAAATTACTTTTGAAATGTTATCATAAAAATATCAAATGACTGGCAGAACCATCTAAACTGCAAAATAATTCTACAGAGCGAAAAGTTGAGAACATTTTTTTCGTAAGTTGGTAGAGTTGTTGGTAGGCTAACTTTTCGTTTTGAACTAAATTTAAAAAATGGTGAGATAAAGTAATATTTTAATTATAATCACATTTATATTCACTCGTAATATTAAATTAAAATCACAATATTTAGTTTAAACATTAGTATTGTAAATTAGTGTAAAATCAAAGGTTGGGAATAGTCCTATATGTTATTCCAGCACATATCCTACCAACGTACAAAGTTTCATTTGAATCGCTCAGAAGTTTTGGCGTGATTCAGTAACAAACATCCAAACATCCAAACATTCACATTTATAATATTAGTAAGATAAGATAAGATTACTCTTTTATCAACATTTATATGTATTTAACGTGTGTCTATATTTTAGAGTGATTATTTATACATAAGCTAGGCATATTTTGTATTCATAATAACGTAGTTATTAGTATATTACCAATATTTACTAAATCACATAATATTAACAAAATAATTACTGTAAGTGTAAGAATGATATTACTTTTGATTGTAATATCCGAATAGTGTAATAATTTATATATTCCTATTTGGCATTTAGCGATTCTACTTACAGCAGTGTGTCTGTGTGTTTGCATCAGTTTAAAATAAACATATTCTTACATTTATAATATTTACAAAGGAATGTAAAAGAAGTTTAAACTAAGAACCTCTCATGAAACGGTTGATAGCACCAAAATTCGTCTAGTAAATTGGTCTGCTCAAATTCCGTTAATGTCAAAGTTTATCACAGCTGACATTGTGTTAAAAATTTCAGGTTGGGCGTATTTTCAACAGTTCGTTCAAAGTTGTTGACAATCTTAAGGGTCTGATTACTAAACAATATATATGTTTGTGAGTAGTTTAATAAAATGTTTACATAATTTAACACTATCTAAAAAGTAGATTTGGGAACTGACGCCTTTAATCAAAATAACAGATGAGGGAATCCTCAATTCATAAAGAGTTTACGAACTCAACTATCACTCTAGATAAACAAAGTAATGATAACATTGAAATTAAAAGTCAAGATATTAGTGATGACATTAAAATTATTATTTTACTTTAAAAAATCAGATATTATGAACACATTATTAGTGAATGAATGTGTGTGATTTATTGTTGTTAAAATTTAGAAATATATAAATTAATGTTGTAACTTAAAATATGATTTATTGTTACTGCCATTTTCGTTGATGTACTGTACACCTTATTTTAAAAGTACTTATGTCTGACATTTATTAATATTTGTATAGTAGACCAAATTGACAAATAATATGGAATAACATAGGATAGAGTGCGTTGAAATATTTAATATTGTAGTGTCAAAGGGCACATAATCTCTATTATCAGTGGCAGATTAGAGTGATCTATATTTTTGGTACGGCCAGGTCAAAGCTAGCCGGTAATGAATTTTTGTCACCACGTGTTAACATATTCAATTAAATTCATTTAAGTTTTCCTAATTTTTAAAAATCACTAGAATTACAAAATCGATAAGCAAATCTAAAAAAAAAAAAGAATAAAAGAATACAGATTTTAAATTAAACTTACCAAGTGATAAAATTTCTTGACTATAAGTTGGGCATTTCATACTTTGACGCATTTTAAAGTACACAGGCCTCGGCCTGACGCACACGTAGAGTCTGTTCATGATATGTTTTTACCTCGATGACAGTTCAAGAATCATATGTTTAGGTTTTGGGTTGCCAACACTTGTAAAGGATCACTGTTTTGTTGTATGTGTTAAGTTTTCTCTTATAGTTTACATTTAAAATTACATAAACTTAAGTTTTCTAATACTATTTCATTACTTTTAATAATTTCCTTTTATCCAACTCAAACCAATATTTTAAACATAATTAAAAGTACTTATTCTTCGTTTTGAAACGTTATTGACTATGTGTAATATAGTGCATACATCAATAACTTTTAATACAGGCATCATATTTACTTGGAAAAGAGAAAATATTTATATATTTTATATATATATATATATATATATAAATTATTTTATGAATATCTTAACGAATTTCGAAATATTTAACTGATTGAAATATTTGTATCTGCTGCGTGGGTGCATCATTATAAAAAACTGGTTTTTGTCATGTTCAATCACATGGTTTAAATTCGTCGGTTGCCATTTTGAAGCTATGGTAGTTAGACCTTTTGTGGAATTGCTGTGAAAAATATTTTTTCTAAATGGAATAAAACGATAAATAAGCTTTGTGCCCGACCTCAAATAAATATATAAATAATATTGGTCAAAATTATTGTGTTTAACTATCACATTCATATATTACCATATGTTTTCATCACAGTGATCCAAAGTGATAGATGTCAGATGTTGGCGTAAGGATATATTATAGACTATTTATAGTAACTTTTTGAGCTGTCATCCAAGTAAACTTAGGTCATGAATGAGTTATAGAATCGCTCTCACACGCGGCAGAGCTGTATACGAGGGCCTGCCGTAAAATATTTTCTTTTTTTTCCCTTAGTGCCGTTCATGAGTATCACAGTATTTTAAGCATTCTATTAATCTGCCTATTATATTTGCCTATATTTTGACACCTGTTCATTGTGTTTTTGGACCAAAATTTCTAGTCACGGATGCAATATTTATCGAACCAAATGTTTTAAATGTAAATTCATTTTCCAAATGGAATTGCACATTCCTCAATTTTTTTTAGTTATTTTACTTAAGTATTTAAGATCCTCTCAGCCTTCCGCTGTCCACAACTCCTCACCACTAAATAATAAACGATAAAAACAAACTAAGTTCTGTTTTTCTTCATTCACAGTTAACCACAATTGTTTACCAAACCAACCATTAGAAAAAGTTATTTTTTGTTGATAGCCACCTGTTAAAATGTATAATCACTAGGCTGATGCGTTCCGAAACTTTAATATTAATTTTTTTTTAGTTTTAATAAAGAAAACCGGGTTTTAATAAATAATATACTTTTTTCATTTTAAATAATCATTTTCACGCCTCGTGTTAATTCTAGGGTTTTAATACATGCTAAAACACAGATACATAAACATAAAAATAAACTCTATACCAAATTTATCGTGTAGAGGGAACTCAGGCTGGTCCCATTCGTTAGTGTAAAGCTGGCACCGGAATGATCAGAGGATTGACCTTGAGATACGCTGGCTATGGCTTCTCTGAGAGGTCCGGTCAGACCTGGCCTTGCTAAGCTTCTATATTCAGTCACTAGAGCACTTATACAGTCCTCATGTTGTGTCTGGAGCTAGGAATGACTAATCTGGCCTTGAATACTGTATAACGAATCCAATAATTCACTGCGTGCATAGAATGGTGTTCCACTTCATAATCATGTTTTTTTCACAAAAATTTTTTGTAAAAAAGAAATAAATAAATAAAGTGTCTACTCAACTTGACCAATGAAATTCCAGAATTTTTCCATGATTTCCCATGATCATTTCCTAAAATTCCCGACTAAAAGGTATGTCACATCCTTCTAATTCCCCCAATTTCCCCCCCTATTTTTTATTATTTTTTTAATAATAATAAGTTTTAAAATTTAAATAAACATATTTTTTAAATTTGTATTAACATTGTTTATTAGGAATTATAAAAGTTATTACACAGCTACAAAAACAACAACTACAGTTTGAATAACATTATTATTTACTGTTTTAATGATTATTATATTTTATATTTTGTGTAAAACCACATTCTCCCAAATTTTTATTGTAATTTACCAATTTCCCGGCTAATTCCCGTTTTCCCTGATTTTCTCGGATGGTAGACACCCTGGAGAAAATAGGTTTTTTAATGTTATAAAGATTTGACAGCCTCTGTGGTTCCTAAGGATGAAGTTTTATAAAGTTTGGTTCTAAAACACAGATGGTTACGAGACTTTATTTTAATGCTTTCATTGAAATGGAATACATAATGATATTTTATACCACGAGTAGTATCAAATGTGGAGTGTGAATAATCATACTGCATTTTACTTCTATATAAACACGTAGTCTTCGTTTACTCTGAAATTTATCAATTGTAGCTTACATTGTTCCACTATGATGCAGCTTATAAGATAGGGCCATAATGTAATCTGTCAAGGTAAGACTTTTATCCTGCTTAACTCCATAACTATACAGCTTATAGAATAGTGCCATAGCAGAGCCCTTTAAGTTAAGACTACTACTTTTCAAGTTAAACGGGGGCGTGTATATTAGAATAATTCCTGGCTTTGGTAATGGAACATTTGTGTAGTATATTAAAGTGAGTTGTCAGTATTTGTATCGATCGCTTAATCAAGTGGTATCTGCTGTTGGTAAAATGTTGAGGAATACTTATATAAATATCTATTATATTTCAATATTAAGGATTCATTTGAAATATGTCATTTCTTAATGAGCAGGTGGTATCAGCTAGTTACTACTAACTTAGGCTATTTCACTTTTAAGAATGGGTAAAAGTAACAAAAAACCAACTAGAACCATCCAAGACGTTCAAGTAACGCCCCAAAGGAAGTAATAACTTCACTTTCAATTGTTATCTTAGCGTTGAAGTGATTTATGACTTTGAAGTGAAGCAAGACATAAAGAAGGGAATAGTATAGGCTTATATTTGGCGACAAGTTTGGGATCTAAGTCCCAATTCAACTAGGAGTTTTTTTAGTTGTGGAAATTGGTAAGAGAGATTCAGGGAATATTGGTTTAGTTCCAGAAGGCTCTAAATAATATATTTATTATTTATATAAGATTTTGTCTCTCTACCTCACTATTTTTTTTTAAGCACTGCTTCTTACTGCCCGTTCAAGTTTTACACCATTATACTAATTACAGTTTAAACTAATGGGTTAGGGATTAGGAAGTTTTAATTTAAAATAAATTCACCCGCATCCACACGGAGGGAGAGTGGAAATCCATTTAGGGAAAACCACCCTCAGTTCACACGACCGGGATCGAACGGTGATCTCCCCGTGTTGGGCAGTGTACTCCAATACGATATTAGCGCGTTAGACCACGCTGCCATCAAAGTGGACCTACCTCCTATTAATTATTCTAGCGTTAAAGGTTGGTTGTCCCAGTTTAAGTTAGTTTGATATTATATTAATGAAAATAAATGACATACGGTATTAATAATCTCAATATAAAACAATCTAAATGAGATTTTTTTTACTAAGCATAGATTTGATGGTGAAATCCGATTCATTCTTATCACGCCTTATATTTGACACATTATTATTAATAATAATTTTTGACTATACCAGGATTCAAACCAATACTAACTCTAGAGATAGTCTAGGGACGTTAGACGGCCTAACACAACACCGTAACGATCTTGACCAGAACAAGGGGCTAGGAAGATTATTGACATCGTTTTAATGAACAGTTTGGTGTAAAAATCAATCATACTAGAAAATATCAGGATGATGGTGTTGACTGTGAACCAATTTTAACCAATGGTGGCGTAGGCTAGGACATTAGTTTTGCAATATATTGGTTTTCTGGAAAAGAAGTATACTTGGCATTATAGTAACGAGAGAGTATAAATACCATTTGAGTACACAGCTTTTGGAATAAGCCACCTGCCATTATAACCAATCAGGTTTCGAACCTTGAACTTACCATCACTGACAATAGTGGTCAGGGGATACAAACCACACGCACACACATACATATATACACACAACAGGTCAACTTCGCCGCGTGTTCAAATATTACGTGCTATAGTTCTTAATTACATTTCAATCGCTCTGGAAACGCAAACCTGTTAAAAACTAAATTAATATGTTTCTGAAATGACTTTGATGATCACCTACGATAAAGTAGCGGCTAAAGAGACGAGAAGCGGACATGGTATGTTGTTAAAAAGTACGTACCACGAAGCAAGGTTTGTTTAGTATTTTTACATGGATACAATTGTTTGTAGATATTGGTCACAAACACGCAGCCTGCAATGCGGAAAAATATAATAGATGAGCAGAAACTCATAAACCCAAGAAACCAAGTAGATTTATAAAGTTCCTGGGTGGAAGCTGTACAGTGGTAGGAGAACAAAAAGGGGAAGTGAAAAATACAAATGATGATTACATTTGTTTCTTGACCACCGCTATTTAATGACATATTTCGATTCACAAAGATCTATTCTTCACTCCTATACCAGTTACCTTTTGATTCCCGGTCATTTACCTATTAATGATAAACCGAAATTAGTGGACTTTAAGAGTTTTCACTGTGGAAAACTCAACCTTTAAACTATAATTACAAGTCTATTTATAAATAGGGCGATATAAAATAATATTAAGTTAAATCCAATAAATAAAAGGTTCGTGTACTGTTAAAGGTATTGTAAATACTTAACCTAAGCGCAACCGCTGATTAATAATATCTCATCTACCTAGTCCGCCTCCATAAATTGCAGCTTGGGGCCCATGTGGCAGCTAAAAAAGTTACTAGCTCTATTTTCAAATATTCATACGTCAAGTCATTTGATTAGCAGCTGCCACTTTTTATAGATTATGATGATATGGAATTATTGAGATATAATTGGTTATTTATAGCCCCGTGGTCGAGCGCCAATTATTATGATACGGTATTATTGTGATATAATAAATACAACTATTAATGTTGCACACGATTTATTGGAATGATTATATCTTCTTATACACTTTTACTTGAATCACCAACTGTGTACTGTCATGATATTACACGTACTCTAGTTTATGTCACCAGCACAGGAAAAACCACCCCCAGTTCACCCGACCGAGATTCGAACCTCGATCTCCCCGTCCTCGGCAGTCGGGCTCAACACGACTAGCGCGTTAGCCAACTACGCCACAGAGGCGGGTCGTTGACTAAAGAAAGCGAGTAAGGTGCGAGTTCATATCCGAAATATTGAGCGAGATCGTCATCGTTTTTCTTTGATATTAACATTCTTTGAAATAGAATCATAGGGCTAATTGTTACTACCTGATCGTGTATTTTTATTGATGAATTTACCATCGCAAGTGACAAAATTCTATTACTGCGTTTCAATCTAATATCCTTGTACTGCTTATCGACAATTTCTCTCATATAGTTTTAGCCTACTCTTTTGGCTTCATGGCCTTTTATTTTCTCATAGCCTATTAGACCTGTACTGAGATACATTTTTTTCTTAGAGGATGCGAAAGGGTTGTGTGTGTGTGTGCGCTGAACCAGTTGTCTTTACACCACTGTAATTTTTTTAATGCGAGTTTTTCTTGACTCTACGTGCTGCTCAGTTGTGGTGAGGTTGACGCTACAAAATTATTCAAGTGCGTCACAAACATTATAAAGTGCAGGTCTTGCAACAACATGAGCTCCAATAACACTGTTGGGGAATCCTCGTGGAACAAACACTGCTTTACTTTTAACCTTTTTCATTGCAGATTGTTCAGTTAACAAATCACTCCAACTGCCAGAAAAAAAAAACCTTTTCATGACGCCTCATTGTAAAATAGCTTTCCGTCACAAATTTTGCGTACTCAAACACATCCATTTTCTCTTCTAATTTTTTCATGATCTGTAAGTAAATTTGGGACGATTTTGCATATGAGAAGTGTCCACTGGCATGAAAATAAAAAAGCATTAATTTGACGGTATATAGATGTTTTTTCTTACTCCCCTGATCTTTCAGCTTCTAGAAAACTTTTTACTAGAGTCACCATATGAAATATTGCACCCACAGCTTTGTGGTAGGACTTATTATATCAACATTTTGTAGTTGTTGTTGTGTCGTTGCAAAAAATTTACCACACTTTCTTCCTCAAGAAATTTTCTTGATGGAGAAGTTTGTTGAAAGTCTGAAAAGGTATTTCTTATGATGTTTATTTCTTCGTCACAAAACTCTGCATCTTTTAAAATAATTTTTGCCAGAGCTGATTGAATTAACTGCTTGAAAATAGGCGTGTCCTGTCAACATTTTATCTACTGAATTAGGTGCATACATAACATTTAATAATTCCTTCAATCCGTTACCAGCCACTGTGAATCCAATACAACCTAAAAAGAACATTAGTAAGTAGAATCCTCGGAGCCTCACTATAATATTACTTAATGGTGGTTCTGGACCTGCAGAGAGCACTATGTCTGTAGGCTTGATTTATAAAGGCTGTTAAAAGTAATATATGTTGGTCTCTGTTTTTAAGACTTGCTATTTATTTTCACTCTAGGTAACTAAAAATATGTTTGGGAATATAATTATATTATTTAGTTATAATATATTGTATTATTTGAGGGGATTAGATGGAAATTAAGTGTTTATTTAACTGTTGTTTCTGTTACTTTGTTACTTTGACTATAATCTTACTCAAATTTGTTATGTATCTACGGTACTTCCTTTATATTGCCCGGTTATCTTTAGAAAGGCCGTTGAAATTTGTAGTACCTTTTGGAATATTTCTTTGGTAGTGTATATAATGATTTATTTTATTAAATCTACTTCTCAACTACTAATAAATAATGACTTATCACTTAAAACACAAAACCATCCCTTTAAATAATATACATAACTTCAGCAAACAGGATGAACAGTTTTCTAATCTTAAAATTTTCATCTAATATTGCTTTACTATTTTAGTTCCTGATTTATTGAGCTTAACTTAACTTCTATATTCGTTGGCCTCCTGCAAGATTTTTTTTAAAACCCAATACACAATAAAATATAAACTGGTTGCCTACACTGATAAAACGCTCTTTGTCATCTTATGTTTTTCTTGTAACATCTGTATGCTCCCAAGCTGTTCTTTTTAAATAATTATATAAAAAAGGAGCCACAATCTATTCCTGGTTGCAATTTCTGTGAGTATGAATGAGGAAGATTAGAGAAAATATAGCCAAGGCCGTAGCCAGCCAATAATTTCAGGGGGGGTTTGGTGGGCACATTCCCCAATCCTGGAAGCTAGAAAAAATTCTAAATGATAAACAAATCTAGAAGCTCTCTGAAGTGGTTTTATTTTCATGGTAAAATAACGCCCTAGCTGCCGAAAGCTTGGAAAATTTCTAAATATTAAACACTTTTTGAAGCTTTGTGAAGTATTTTTTTATGGTAAAATAACCCCCAAAATGACGAAGGCAAGGAAAAATTTCTAAATATTTTAACACCTCTAGAAGCTAGAACACCGCTAGAAGTAAAAGTAAAAATGGTGAGATAAAGTAATATTTTAATTATAATCACATTTATATTAACTCGTAATATTAAATTAAAATCACAATATTTAGTTTAAACATTAGTATTGTAAATTGATGTAAAATCAAAGGTTGGAAATAGTCCTATATGTTATTCCAGCGCATATCCTACCAACGTACAAAGTTTCATTCGAATTCTCTAAGAAGTTTTGGCGTGATTGAGTAACAAACATCCAAACATCCAAACATACAAACATTCACATTTATATAATTAGTAAGATAAGATAAGATTACTCTTTTTACTTTCTCTCTATCTTACAGGTAGAGAAAGTATTGTGATCGTCAAAAAAATCGAACTCGAGATTTTGATGAATTTTGACATTTCATGACTTCCTGAATCCGAAAAAGTGGTTTTTGAATTTCCGTCTGTCTGTCTGTCTGTCTGTCTGTACCTCCAACTAGAGCCTAAACTATTTTACCGATTGAGCTGAAACTTGATATCTAGGGTTTTCATAGGGTTGCCCCGAGGGGATTTTGGAATTGGATATCTACCCCTAAAATTAAGGGTAGTTTACTGAAGGGAAAAAAGAGAAAAAGTCGATTTTCTCTCAAAATCGGCTCTAACGATTTTGATTAAATTTCATTTATGAACATAAATAAATATTCCAAACAAAATGGCTACTCTCAATATTTCGGCAAAATCGCTTTAAGGGCTTCGGTCTGATGCGTAAATTAACATTTTTTATAATAGCTCCGAAACTATTTGAGATATGAAATTACTTAGCATTACAAATATGTATATATATTTATAATACAAATATTTTATTCGAAACATATTTTTATAAAATCAATAACTTTCAATATATACGCAATTATATATATATTTTTAACTTTTTGGACATTAAAGCATAAGTATTGCGACCGTAAGAAAAACTAACCTGAAATGTTGATGGATGTCGACGTCTCATGACCCTCCGAACCCTTAAAAATAGTATTTGCAATGCCGTCTGTCTGTGTGTCTATTAAAACTTAAAATTAAGGGTAGTTTACTGAAGGGCAAAAAGAGAAAAATTCGATTTTCTCAAAATCGGCTACAACGATTTTGATTAAATTTCATTTATAAACATTAATAAATATTCCAAACAAAATGGCTACCCTCAATATTTCGGCAAAATGGCTTTAAGGGCTCCGGTCTGATGCGTCAATTAACATTTTTTTAAATAGCTCCGAAACTATTTGAGATATGAAATTACTTAGCATTACAAATATGTATATATATTTATAATACAAATATTTTATTCGAAACATATTTTTATAAAATCAATAACTTTCAATATATACGCAATTATATATATATATATATTTTTAACTTTTTGGATATTAAAGCTTAAGTATTGCGACCGTAAGAAAAACTAACCTGAAATGTTGATGGATGTCGACGTCTCATGACCCCCCGAACCCTTAAAAATAGTATTTGCAATGCCGTCTGTCTGTGTGTCTATTAAAACTTAAAATTAAGGGTAGTTTACTGAAGGGCAAAAAGAGAAAAAGTCGATTTTCTCAAAATCGGCTCCAACGATTTTGATTAAATTTCATTTATAAACATTAATAAATATTCTAAAAAAAATGGCTACTCTCAATATTTCGGCAAAATGGCTTTAAGGGCTCCGGTCTGATGCGTCAATTAACATTTTTTTAAATAGCTCCGAAACTATTTGAGATATGAAATTACTTAGCATTACAAATATGTATATATATTTATAATACAGATATTTTATCCAAAACATATTTTTATAAAATCAATAACTTTCAATCTATACGCAATTATATGAATTTTTTTAACTTTTTGGACATTAAAGTTTAAGTATTGCGACTGTAAAAAAAAAACTAACCTGAAATGTTGATAGATGTCGACGTCTCATGACCCCCCGAACCCTAAAAAATAGTCTTTGCAATGCCGTCTGTCTGTGTGTTGTGACGTGTGCGTTGGGCGGTAGGCGCTGACAACTATAGCGCTAGGGTCTGTGTTAGGTCAGAGAGAGAGTTCACCTGAGGCGAACGGGGAGAACTAGAAAGGAAGTAACGCTTAAGACTTGGTAGAGTCAACACGGCCTAGTATGTACGGGCTAGTCAGAGAGTCGCCGTCCGCCACGCTCACGTACACGTCACAAGATATTAAAGTGTTTGTAACTTTAACAATAAACTACAGTCTTAACTCACTACCTGCAATGTTGTTATTAACCCTGAAATATATCCACGGCCAACAGCAAGGAAGGCAGGCAGTGCAGTGTCTATAAAAACTTAAAATTAAGGGTAGTTTACTGAAGGGCGAAAAGAGAAAAATTTGGTTTTCTCAAAATCTGCTTAAACGATTTTGATTAAAATTCGTATCTAGGCGTTGATTAAGATTATAAATAAACTGGCTATTTTCATTTTCCTATCAAAATGATTTTTAGGGTACTTTACAGAAGCGTTAATTTCCGTATCTCCACAACTATTGGAGAAACTAAACAACTTATCATTGCAAAATTGTAGGACTATTAGAAATAAAAAACTTTTAAATTGACATATATTTTTATAAAAGCAGCAGTTTCTGAGATATTTGCAAATATATTAATACAATTTTGTGAGCTTTAGTTGTAAACATATACTACTTAAGTCTTAACGCAATAATTCTCCAATGCCATAGAGTAATTAAATATAAGTATCTAAAAAAGTATGTTATTTTTCCTTAAATCTCTTAGGAAAAATGTTTGCATAGCAATGATCTATCTCCATTTTAGACTCAATAGTCAATATTTACATTTTTTATTGGTCAAAATGTATAAATGAATAATTAAATATCAATGCGATGACTTGAAGATCTGCAACACCTTATAAAAGTTAATATTTTAACCAGAAGTAGAAATTTTAATACGAAGTGTTGACCCTTGTGGAAGACATTAAACTGTTTGAAATGCTCTTAGGTGGACAAAGATGCGCCTCTTTTCTCATTGATTCTATATCATTGTATATTATTTTATGCGTGTTCTTATGTGGAGATGTGATGATACAATGTACATTATTCCGTTCAGAAATCTTACGAGTTTATAGAAAGAGAGAGAAAGTCTGTGCGGTGTGCCGTACCATTTATTTTTTTAACATTTATATGTATTTAACGTGTGTCTTTATTTTAGAGTGATTATTTATACATAAGCTAGGCATATTTTGTATTCATAATAACGTAGTTATTAATATATTACCAATAATTATTAAATCATATAATATTAACAAAATAATTACTGTAAGTGTAAGAATGATACTACTTTTGATTGTAATATCGGAATAGTGTAATAATTTATATATTCCTATTTGGCATTTATGCGATTAAACTTAAAGCAGTGTGTCTGTGTGTTTAAATCAGTTAAAATAAACATATTCTTACATTTATAATATTCACAAAGGAATGTAAGAAAAGTTTAAACTAAGAACCTCTCATAAAAGGGTTGATAGCACTAAAATTCCTCTAGTAAATTGGCCTGCTCAATTTCCGTTAATGTCAAAGTTTATTACAGCTGACATTGTGTTAAAATCAGGTTGGGAGTATTTTTCAATAGTTTGTTCAAAGATGTTGACAATCTTAAGGGTCTGATTATTCAACAATATATATGTTTGTAAGTAGTTTAATAAGATGTTTACATAATTTAACACTGTCTAAAAGTAGATTTAGGAACTGGACGCCTTTAATCAAAATAACAGATGAGGGAATCTTCAATTCATAAAGAGTTTATGAACTCAACTATCACTCTAGATAAACAAAGTAATGATAACATTGAAATTAAAAGTCAAGATATTAGTGATGACATTAAAATTATTATTTTACTTTAAAAAATCAGATATAACGAACACATTATAGTGAGTGAATATGTGTGACTTATTGTTGTTAAAATCTAGAAATATATAAATGGATTGTTGTAACTTAAAATATGATTTATTGTTATTGCCATTTTCGTTGATGTAAACCTTATTTTAAAAGTATTTGTGTCTGACATTTATTAATATTTGCATAGTAGACCTAATTGACAAATAATATGGAATAACATAGGATAGAGTGCGATGAAATAGTGTCAAAGTAGTGTCAAAGGGCACATAATCTCTATTATCAGTGGCGGTTAGAGTGATCTATATATTTGGTGGGGCCAGGTCAAAGCTAGCCGGTAATGATTTTTTTGTCACCACGTGTTAACATATTCAATTAAATTCATTTAAGTTTTCCTAATTTTTAAAAATCACTTGAATTACAAAATCAATAAGCAAATTTAAAAAAAAAGAATAAAAAAATACAGATTTAAAATTAAACTTACCAAGTGATAAAATTTCTTGAACATAAGTTGGGCATTTCATACTTTGACGCATTTTAAAGTACACAGGCCTCGGCCTGACGCACACGTGGAGTCTGTTCATGATATGTTTTTACCTGGATGACAGTTCAAGAATCATATGTTTAGGTTTTGGGTTGCCAACACTTGTAAAGGATCACTGTTTTGTTATATGTGTTAAGTTTTTTAATTACCTCTTATAGTTTACATTTAAAATTACATAAACTTAAATTTTCTAATACTATTTCATTACTTTTAATAATTTCCTTTTATCCAACTCGAAACAATATTTTAAACATAATTAAAAGTACTTATTCTTCGTTTTGAAACGTTATTGACTATGTGTAATATAGTGCATACATCAATAACTTTTAATACAGGCATCATATTTACTTGGAAAAGAGAAAATATTTGTAATTTATATATATATATATATATATATATATATATATATATATAATAAATTATTTTATGAATATCTTAACGTATTTCGAAATATTTAACTGATTGAAATATTTGTATCTGCTGCGTGGATGCATCATTATAAAAATCTTGTTTCTGTCATGTTCAATCACATGGTTTAAATTCGTCGGTCGCCATTTTGAAGCTATGGTAGTTAGACCTTTTGTGGAAGTGCTGTGAAAAATATTTTTTCTAAATGGAATAAAACGATAAATAAGCTTTGTGTCCGACCTCAAATAAATATATAAATAATATTGGTCAAAATTACTGTGGTTAACTATCACATTCATATATTACCATATGTTTTCATCACAGTGATCCAAAGTGATAGATGTCAGATGTTGGCGTAAGGATATATTATGGACTATTTATAGTAACTTTTTGAGCTGTCATCCTAGTAAACTTAGGTCATGAATGTGTTATAGAATCGACTCTCACACGCGGCAGAGCGGGATAAGAGGGCCTGCCGTAAAATATTTTTTTTTTCCCTTAGTGCCATTCATGAGTATCACAGTATTTTAAGCATTCTATTAATCTGCCTATTATATTTGCCTATATTTTGACACCTGTTCATTGTGTTTTTGGACCAAAATTCTAGTCACGGATGCAATATTTATTGAACCAAATGTTTTAAATGTAAATACATTTTCCAAATGAATTGCATATTCCTAATTTTTGTTACTTATTCTACTTAAATATTTAATATCCTCTCAGCCTACCGCTGTCCACAACTCCTCACCACTAAATAATAAACGATAAAAACAAACTAAGTTCTGTTTTTCTTCATTCACAGTTAACAACAATTGTTTACCAAACCAACCATTAGAAAAAGTTATTTTTTGTTGATATCCACCTGTTTAAATGTATGATCATTAGGCTGATGCGTTCCAAAACTTTAATATTAATTATTTCTTGCAGTTTTAATAAAGAAAACGGGGTTTTGATAAATAATATACTTTTTTCATTTAAAATAATCATTTTCACGCCTCGTGTTAATTCTAGGGTTTTAATACATGCTAAAACACAGATACATAAACATAAAAATAAACTATAGTCCAAATTTATTGTGTAGAGGGCCAACTCAGGCTGGCCCTATTCGTTAGTGTATAGCCGGCACCGGAATGGTATGGGGATTGACCTTGAGATACGCTGGCTGTGACTTCTCTGAGAGGTCCGGTCAGACCTGGCCTTGCTAAGCTTCTATATTCAGTCACTAGAGCACTGATACAGTCCTCGTGTGATGTCTGGAGCTAGGAATGACTAATCTGGCCTTGAATACTGTATACCGAATCCAATAATTCACTGCGTGCATAGAATGGTGTTCCACTTCATAGTCATGTTTTTTTCACAAAATATTTTTTGTAAAAAGAAAGAAAGAAACAAAGTGTCTACTCAACTTGACCAATGAAATTCCCGACTTTTTCCCTGATTTCCCCTGATCATTTCCTAAAATTCCTGACTAAAAGTTATGTCACATCCTTATAATTCCCCCACCTCCTCCCTCATTTTTCTATTAATCTTTTTTTATGAATAATAATAATAATAAGTTTTAAAATTTAAATAAACATATTTTTTAAATTTGTATTAACATTGGTTATTAGGAATTATAAAAGTTATTACAAAGCTACAAAAACATTTACAGTTTGAATAACATTATTATTTACTGTTTTAATGATTATTATATTTCATATTTTGAGTAAAACCACATTCTCCCAAATTTTTATTGTAATTTACCAAATTCCCGGCTAATTCCCGTTTTCCCTAATTTTCTCGGATGTTAGACACCCTGAAGAAAATAGGTTTTTAGTGTTAAAAAGATTTGACAAATGTTGGAGGTGGTTACCCTCTGTGGCCCCTAAGGATGAAGTTTTATAAAGTTTGGTTCTAAAACACGTTGCGAGAATTTATTTTAATGCTTTCATGGAAATGGAATACACAATGATATTTTACACAACGAGTAGTATCAAATGTGGAGTGTGAATAATCCTACTGCATTTTACTTCTATATAAACACGTAGTCTTCGTTTACTCTGAAATATATCAATCGTAGCTTACATTGTTCCACTATGATGCTGCTTATAAGATAGGACCATAATGTAATCAGTCAAGGTAAGACTTTTATCCTGCTTAACTCCATAACTATACAGCTTATAGAATAGTGCCATAGCAAAGCCCTTTAAGTTAAGACTACTACTTTTCAAGTTAAACGGGGGGGGGGGGGGGGTGTATATTAGAATAATTCCTGGCTTTGGTAATGGATCAGTTGTGTAGTATATTAAAGTGAGTTGTCAGTATTTGTATCGATCGCTTAATCAAGTGGTATTTGCTGTTGGTAAAATGTTGAGGAATACTTATATAAATATCTATTATATTACAATATTAAGGATTCATTTGAAATATGTCATTTCTTAATGAGCAGGTGGTATCAGCTAGTTACTACTAACTTAGGCTATTTCACTTTTAAGAATGGGTAAAAGTAACTAAAAAACAACTAGATTCATTCAAGACGCTCAAGCAACGCCCCAAAGGAAGTAATAACTTCACTTTCAATTGTTATCTTAGCGTTGAAGTGATTTATGACTTTGAAGTGAAGCAAGACATAAAGAAGGGAATAGTATAGGCTTATATTTGGCGACAAGTTTGGGATCTAAGTCCCAATTCAACTAGGAGTTTTTTTGTTGTTGAAATTGGTAAGAGAGATTCAGGGAATATTGGTTTAGTTCCAGAAGGCTCTAAATAATATATTTATTATTTATATAAGAGTTTGTCTCTCTACCTCAATATTTTTTTTTAAGCACTGCTTCTTACTGCCCGTTAAAGTTTTACGCCATTGTACTAACTACAGTTTAAACTAATGGGTTAGGGATTAGGAAGTTTTAATTTAAAATAAATTCACCCGCATCCACACGGAGGGAGAGTGGAAAACCATTTAGGGAAAACCACACTCAGTTCACACGACCGGGATCGAACGGTGATCTCCCCGTGTTGGGCAGTGTACTCCAATACGATATTAGCGCGTTAGACCACGCTGCCATCAAAGTGGACCTACCTCCTATTAATTATTCTAGCGTTAAAGGTGGCTGTCCCAGTTTAAGTTAGTTTGATATTATATTAATGAAAATAAATGACATACGGTATTAATAATCTCAATATAAAACAATCTAAATGAGATTTTTTTTACCAAGCATAGATTTGATGGTGAAATCCGATTCATTCTTATCACGCCTTATATTTGACACATTATTATTAATAATAATTTTTGACTATACCAGGATTCAAACCAATACTAACTCTAGAGATAGTCTAGGGACGTTAGAAGGCCTAACATAACACCGTAACGATCTTGACCAGAACAAGGGGCTAGGAAGATTATTGACCTCGTTTTAATGAACAGTTTGGTGTAAAAATCAATCATACTAGAAAATATCAGGATGATGGTGTTGACTGTGAACCAATTTTAACCAATGGTGGCGTAGGCTAGGACATTAGTTTTGCAATATATTGGTTTTCTGGAAAAGAAGTATACTTGGCATTATAGTAACGAGAGAGTATAAATACCATTTGAGTACACAGCTTTTGGAATAAGCCACCTGCCATTATAACCAATCAGGTTTCGAACCTTGAACTTACCATCACTGACAATAGTGGTCAGGTGATACAAACCACACGCACACACATACATATATACACACAACAGGTCAACTTCGCCGCGTGTTCAAATATTGCGTGCTATAGTTCTTTACATTTCAATCGCTCTGGAAACGCAAACCTGTTAAAAACTAAATTAATATGTTTCTGAAATGACTTTGATGATCACCTACGATAAAGTAGCGGCTAAAGAGACGAGAAGCGGACATGGTATGTTGTTAAAAAGTACGTACCACGAAGCAAGGTTTGTTTAGTATTTTTACATGGATACAATTGTTTGTAGATATTGGTCACAAACACGCAGCCTGCAATGCGGAAAAATATAATAGATGAGCAGAAACTCATAAACCCAAGAAACCAAGTAGATTTATAAAGTTCCTGGGTGGAAGCTGTACAGTGGTAGGAGAACAAAAAGGGGAAGTGAAAAATACAAATGATGATTACATTTGTTTCTTGACCACCGCTATTTAATGACATATTTCGATTCACAAAGATCTATTCTTCACTCCTATACCAGTTACCTTTTGATTCCCGGTCATTTACCTATTAATGATAAACCGAAATTAGTGGACTTTAAGAGTTTTCACTGTGGAAAACTCAACCTTTAAACTATAATTACAAGTCTATTTATAAATAGGGCGATATAAAATAATATTAAGTTAAATCCAATAAATAAAAGGTTCGTGTACTGTTAAAGGTATTGTAAATACTTAACCTAAGCGCAACCGCTGATTAATAATATCTCATCTACCTAGTCCGCCTCCATAAATTGCAGCTTGGGGCCCATGTGGCAGCTAAAAAAGTTACTAGCTCTATTTTCAAATATTCATACGTCAAGTCATTTGATTAGCAGCTGCCACTTTTTATAGATTATGATGATATGGAATTATTGAGATATAATTGGTTATTTATAGCCCCGTGGTCGAGCGCCAATTATTATGATACGGTATTATTGTGATATAATAAATACAACTATTAATGTTGCACACGATTTATTGGAATGATTATATCTTCTTATACTCTTTTACTTGAATTACCAACTGTGTACTGTCATGATATTACACGTACTCTAGTTTATGTCACCAGCACAGGAAAAACCACCCCCAGTTCACCCGACCGAGATTCGAACCTCGATTTCCCCGTCCTCGGCAGTCGGGCTCAACACGACTAGCGCGTTAGCCAACTACGCCACAGAGGCGGGTCGTTGACTAAAGAAAGCGAGTAAGGTGCGAGTTCATATCCGAAATATTGAGCGAGATCGTCATCGTTTTTCTTTGATATTAACATTCTTTGAAATAGAATCATAGAGCTAATTGTTACTACCTGATCGTGTATTTTTATTGATGAATTTACCATCGCAAGTGACAAAATTCTATTACTGCGTTTCAATCTAATATCCTTGTACTGCTTATCGACAATTTCTCTCATATAGTTTTAGACTACTCTTTTCGCTTCATGGCCTTTTATTTTCTCATAGCCTATTAGACCTGTACTGAGATACATTTTTTTCTTAGAGGATGCGAAAGGGTTGTGTGTGTGTGCGCTGAACCAGTTGTCTTTACACCACTGTCATTTTTTTAATGCGAGTTTTTCTTGACTCTACGTGCTGCTCAGTTGTGGTGAGGTTGACGCTACAAAATTATTCAAGTGCGTCACAAACATTATAAAGTGCAGGTCTTGCAACAACATGAGCTCCAATAACACTGTTGGGGAATCCTCGTGGAACAAACACTGCTTTACTTTTAACCTTTTTCATTGCAGATTGTTCAGTTAACAAATCACTCCAACTGCCATAAAAAAAAAACCTTTTCATTACGCCTCATTGTAAAATAGCTTTCCGTCACAAATTTTGCGTACTCAAACACATCCATTTTCTCTTCTAATTTTTTCATGATCTGTAAGTAAATTTGGGACGATTTTGCATATGAGAAGTGTCCAATGGCATGAAAATAAAGGAGCATTAATTTGACGGTATATAGATGTTTTTCCTTATTCCCCTGATCTTTCAGCTTCTAGAAAACTTTTTACTAGAGTCACCATATTGAAATATTGCACCCACAGCTTTGTGGTAGGACTTATTATATCAAAATTTTGTAGTTGTTGTTGTGTCGTTGCAAAAAATTTACCACACTTTCTTCCTCAAGAAATTTTCTTGAATGAGAAGTTTGTTGAAAGTCTGAAAAGGTATTTCTTATGATGTTTATTTCTTCGTCACAAAACTCTGCATCTTTTAAAATAATTTTTGCCAGAGCTAATTGAATTAACTGCTTGAAAATAGGCGTGTCCTGTCAACATTTTATCTACTGAATTAGGTGCATACATAACACTTAATAATTCCTTCAATCCGTTACCAGCCACTGTGAATCCAATACAACCTAAAAAGGACATAAGTACATAGAATCCTCGGAGCCTCACTATAATATTACTTAATGGTGGTTCTGAACCTGCAGAGAGCACTATGTCTGTAGGCTTGATTTATAAAGGTTGTTAAAAGTAATATATGTTGGTCTCTGTTTTTAAGACTTGCTATTTATTTTCACTCTAGGTAACTAAAAATATGTTTGGGAATATAATTATATTATTTAGTTATAATATATTGTATTATTTGAGGGGATTAGATGGAAATTAAGTGTTTATTTAACTGTTGTTTCTGTTACTTTGTTACTTTGACTATAAGCTTACTCAAATTTGTTATGTATCTACGGTACTTCCTTTATATTGCCCGGTCTTCTTTAGTAAGGCCGTTGAAATTTGTAGTACCTTTTGGAATATTTCTTTGGTAGTGTATATAATGATTTATTTTATTAAATCTACTTCTCAATTACTAATAAATAATGACTTATCACTTAAAACACAAAACCATCCCTTTAAATGACAGACATAACTTCAGCAAACAGGATGAACAGTTTTCTAATCTTAAAATTATCATCTAATATTGCTTTACTATTTTAGTTCCTGATTTATTGAGCTTAACTTAACTTCTATATTCGTTGGCCTCCTGCAAGATTTTTTTTTTAAAACCCAATACACAAAAAAATATAAACTGGTTGCCTACACTGATAAAACGCTCTTTGTCATCTTATGTTTTTCTTGTACTATCTGTATGCTCCCAAGCTGTTCTTTTTAAATAATTATATAAAAACGGAGCCACAATCTATTCCTGGTTGCAATTTTTGTGGGTATGAATGAGGAAGATTAGAGAAAATATAGCCCCATTTGTGTAAAATAAATTAGGAGATCATTTATGAAAAATAGCTCTGTACATATCAGAAACACGCGATAAAATAATAATAATAATCCATTTAAATTCTGTACCTATTTGTGTGAAACATTTGTTAATTACTTTTATTAATTTACATGCTTATAATAAAGATTTTTTCTTGAAAATTGAATTTAATATGCTGTTACCCACTTTGGTGGCCGCATGGCATTATGTGCGACTTTCGTATTAGACTAGACTGCCAACGACGGGAAGATTGAGGTTCGAATCTCGGTTGGATGTACTGAGGGTGATTAAAAAAAAATTGTTTTCTATTCTTCCTCCATGCAAATTCGATTAACTACCTATAGACATAAAATTATTAATCCCCAAAACCATTAGCGTAGTTTGAACATATTCGTATAGCCCGCAAGG
Organism: Timema podura; assembly: GCA_033556935.1. NCBI lineage: Eukaryota > Metazoa > Arthropoda > Insecta > Phasmatodea > Timematidae > Timema > Timema podura. Next base: position 39,482,478 of record JAVRXN010000005.1, read on the forward strand.
GTAATAAAATGCTCGTTAAAAAAATGCTCTCTTTTTATTCTTTGCTTTGGAAACGAGAACTGGTAATTGTTTATTTAACCATGAAATAGATCACGTGTTAAATTTGGTGTGTTGAAAGTGTTCCCTAATTAATTATTAATAAAGTTCATGTTTGTCGCTGGCCCGCTAGATCGTTATCCAACTACACACCTAAACAGTAAGTATTACGAAGGTTTATATTTTCACTTGGTCGAAAGGAAGTCTAGCTGAACGTTGTTTTTCAAAAATTTGTAATACCTCAAATATATTTACCTAATAAACAATTATTTTTTGTTTGTCTTCTGAAATTTAGTATACTTATCAAACACACATATAAATACATATACGTAATTTATTCATTTCATCAAACTAATTTAAGACTTGAGAAAATAACACGATAAAAAGGAAATTTAAATTCAAAATGATTGTATTAAAATCAGTTTTGATCTTGTGTTTAATAGGCGCTATTAAATCTAAACTTGACATTACTGTCGATCAGTTCAGTTCCGCTGACAATTTCAAACAAATAATTCACTCCACAATCGAAGTGATCAGAAGAACTGGGTATCGACCTCTTGCTTTGGTCGTCCTACAAGAAAACTGTCTTCAATTGTACATTGAATTGTTCAAACAAGTCCATCTGTTGGAATATTTCCCCACGTTAACGCTACAAATACGTGAGAACAGTACTCTAGATCTAGAAGAAGAGTTTCCTGAAGATCTTTTGTTTCAAGGGATCATTGGATCACCAACAATTGTGTTCTGGTTTGTTGAGACACTTGATAATTTTACTGGTGAGTTTTTTGAAGAGTTTAGAGACACCTTCATTTTTAATCCTGGTATACCTTTCATAATAATAATCACTTCACAAGTTCAAGATGAAACGAATCTTTTTAGAGAAGAATGCCGAAGAATATGGGAAGAATATCATATCTTGGATGTGGTATTGATATTTTTTAATTCGTTTTCTTTACCGAAATATGACAGTTCATCCATTTTACCGATTCAAAATATGAGTGTGTGGTATTATAACCAGTTTAAAAATAACGGTTCCTTTCTAGACTTTTCAAAAATGTTTAAAATGAAGGTCACTGCCAACGTTTTTTCTGACAAATTAAGAAATATTCATGGATACAAAATTAAAGTATCTGAAGGACGGAATGTATATGGATTAAAATCAGGGAAAATAACGGCTGAATATGAGAGTATTTCAAATTTTATACATAGTGTTAATGGAACAATAGTTACTGTCAAAAAAACAGACATTGAATATGAAACACTGGATGCTTTTGGAAACTTTCAAATTAAACATTTAGGTAATATGTTCACGACCACTGATACTGGAGATATAATGTGTCTGAAGATCCTTGTGCCAAAAGCTTTACGTATTCCACAATTTATGAACATTATTTTGCCTTTTACCAGTAATACCTGGGCGCTTGTGTTCGTCACTCTCCCCATTATCACATTATTTTGGAAACTAATAAATCAGGACCCATCTTTCGAAATAAAAACCATTTTAGAAACCGTTAGAGTTTTCATAAGTGGATCTACAACGTTTTTAGCAATTTCCTCTTCCCAAAAATTATTTGTTATTTGTTGTTTATTGCTAAGCTTACTTTTAATAAATACCTATCTGGGAAATTTAACTAGCTACCTGACATTCCCTCATTTCTACCCTGATATTGATACACTGGAGCAATTGCTGGAATCAGGAATAAAGATAGCCATACCTAATATCGAAGGTATACAAGAAGTAATTGGTGTTTTGATACAAAATTTGGATCCTAGTGATGTGATAACAAAAAGACTACTTGAAAGAACTGTTATGTCAAAATCTGTGTTGATTTCTTTAGATGAAGTTGCATTTAATAGAACAACGGCTTATGTTGAAGGAGGCTATATAACGGAGTTTTACTTGCAGCTCAACAGGTATTATGAAGAGGGCTATCCTTTAATGCACATTATGGAGGAATGCCCTTATCGTGTTCTTGTTTCTTCCCATTTCCCGTATAGGTCACCTTATCTTGACTTGACTAATGGTTATATAAGAGGAATATTTCAAGCGGGATTAATAAAAAAATGGGTTCTCGATGATGAATATGAAATTCTTCTGACATCTCGTAATAGGATTAGGGCTGTCCAAGTGAAACCTTTGGGACTAGGCCATGTTCAGACTTCCTTTTATATCCTTTTTGGAGGTTTGTTTCTCAGCTTACTTTCAATTATTGGGGAGATTTTAGTTCACATGCTGGTTCGTTATAAACATCGAAATGACTTGAGGTTAGTGGTTCTCAACCTGCGGGCCTTCAGGAGATACGCGAGAAGGTCCCCAGGAATAATGTGCAAAAAGATAGAATAGCCTAACTTGGCAAAGAACCAATCGTAGTGGGGAATCTTCTCCTTTGGTTTCCTGACCTTTTTAATTTGGGGAAATTTGATCGTGGGGGTATATTATACTTTTACTCATGACCAAGGAGTATCGTCTAAAAAAGTTTGAGAGGTATTAAGAAATCAACTAAGATATTACTAATTCAACCAGTGAACGAACTTATACTTTTATCTATAAAATTATATTAATCAACAAATACAATGTAAAAGTAAATATTTAATCAACTATACCGTCCTTTTACTCTTAGTTTCTTTGTGAACGTTTCATCTGTTTGTTGAAACTTGTCCCTAAGTTAATGTCAGCCATTTTAATTTCTCACATCAATAGAAAGTATTGTGATCGTGAAAAAAATATTCATCTCAAGATTATGACAAATTTTTACGTTTTACGTGAACACGAACCCAAAAAAAGTGGATTTTACAATTATGTCTGTCCTCATGATTGTCTGTATGACTCTGGCCAAAGCTCAAAATGGTTTGATGGATTTTGACTTTCTTTCTATCTTACAGGTAGAGAAAGTATGGTGATCGTCAAAAAAATCGAACTCGAGATTTTGATGAATTTTGACGTTTCATGACTTGCTGAATCCGAAAAAGTGGTTTTTGAATTTCCGTCTGTCTGTCTGTCTGTACCTCCAACTAGAGCCTACACTATTTTACCGATTGAGCTGAAACTTGATATCTAGGGTTTTTATAGGGTTGCCCCGAGGGGTTTTTGGAATTGGATATCTACCCTAAAATTAAGGGTAATTTACTGAAGGGAAAAAAGAGAAAAAGTCGATTTTCTCAAAATCGGCTCTAACGATTTTGATTAAATTTTATTTATGAACATTAATAAATATTCCAAACAAAATGGCTACTCTCAATATTTCGGCAAAATGGCTTTAAGGGCTCCGGTCTGATGCGTAAATTTAAATTTTTTTTATAATAGCTCCGAAACTATTTGAGATATGAAATTACTTAGCATTACAAATATGTATATATATTTATAATACAAATATTTTATTCGAACCATATTTTTATAAAATCAATAATTTTCAATCTATACGCAATTATATATATATATTTAGCTTTTTGGACATTAAAGCTTAAGTATTGCGATCGTAAAAAAAACTAACCTGAAATGTTGATGGATTTCGACGTCTCATGACCCCCCGAACCCTAAAAAATAGTCTTTGCAATGCCGTCTGTCTGTGTGTCTATTAAAACTTAAAATTAAGGGTAGTTTACTGAAGGGCAAAAAGAGAAAAAGTCGATTTGCTCAAAATCGGCTCAAACGATTTTGATTGAATTTCATTTATAAACATTAATAAATATTCCAAACCAAATGGCTACCCTCAATATTTCGGCAAAATGGCTTTAAGGGCTCCGGTCTGATGCGTCAATTAACATTTTTTTAAATAGCTCCGAAACTATTTGAGATATGAAATTACTTTGCAATACAAATATGTATATATATTTATAATACAGATATTTTATCCGAAACATATTTTTATAAAATCAATAACTTTCAATCTATACGCAATTATATGAATTTTTTTAACTTTTTGGACAGTAAAGTTTAAGTATTGCAACCGTAAAAAAAACTAACCTGAAATGTTGATGGATGTCGACGTCTCATGACCCCCCGAACCCTAAAAAATAGTCTTTGCAATGCCGTCTGTCTGTGTGTCTATAAAAACTTAAAATTAAGGGTAGTTTACTGAAGGGCGAAAAGAGAAAAATTTGGTTTTTTTCAAAATCTACTCAAACAATTTTGATTAAAATTCGTATCTAGGCGTTGATTAATATTATAAATAAACTGGCTATTTTCATTTTCCTATGAAAATGATTTTTAGGGTACTTTACAGAAGCGTTAATTTCCGTATCTCCACAACTATTGGAGAAACTAAACAACTTATCATTGCAAAATTGTAGGACTATTAGAAATAAAAAACTTTTATTTGACATATATTTTTATAAAAGCAGCAGTTTCTGAGATATTTGCAAATATATTAATACAATTTTGTGAGCTTTAGTTGTAAACATAAACTACTTAAGTCTTAACGCAATAATTCTCCAATGCCAAAGAGTAATTAAATATAAGTATCTAAAAAAGTATGTTATTTTTCCTTAAATCTCTTAGGAGAAATGTTTGCATAGCAATGATCTATCTCCATTTTAGACTCAATAGTCAATATTTACATTTTGTATTGGTCAAAATGTATAAATGAATAATTAAATATCAATGCGATGACTCTAAGATGTGCAACACCTTATAAAATGTTATTATTATTAGCACCGCGTCTTACTACCCGTTCGGGTTATACGCACTTACGCTAATGTGTAATGGAAGGGTGATTGTGAGATGAAATGGAGGACCTACAGTTTAACGTGGAATCCGAACCACGGTGGAGGCCTGGCATTCCTCACATTCACAAGTTGTGATTAATACACGTCTTGTCATATAAAATGTTAAAATTTTAACCAGAAATCGAAATTTTAATACGAAGTGTTGATCCTTGTGGAAGACTTTAAACTGTTTGAAATGCTCTTAGGTGGACAAAGATGCGCCTCTTTTCTCATTGATTATATATCATTGTAGATTATTTTATGCGTGTTCTTATGTGGAGGTGTGATGATACAATGTACATTATTCCGTTCATAAATCTTACGAGTTTATAGAAAGAGAGAGAAAGTCTGTGCGGTGTGCCGTACCATTTATTTTCAGAGCTGATGTTTGGAACTATAGAGCTATATTACAAAATGGTTTGATGGATTTTGTTCAGAGCTGATGTTTAGATACTATAGGGCTATACTACAAAATGGTTTGATGGATTTTGTTCAGAGCTGATATTTAGATACTATTGGGCTATACTACAAAATGGTTTGATGGATTTTGTTCAGAGCTGATGTTTAGATACTATAGGGCTATACTACAAAATGGTTTGATGGATTTTGTTCAGAGCTGATGTTTAGATACTATAGGGCTATACTACAAAATGGTTTGATGGATTTTGTTCAGAGCTGTTATTTAGATACTATAGGGCTACACTACAAAATAGTTTGATGGATTTTGTTCAGAGCTGATATTTAGATACTATAGGGCTATACTACAAAATGGTTTGATGGATTATGTTCAGAGCTGATATTTAGATACTATAGGGCTATACTACAAAATGGTTTGATAGATTATGTTTAGAGCTGATATTTAGATACTATAGGGCTATACTACAAAATAGTTTGATGGATTTTGTACATAGCTGATATATAGATACTATAGGGCTATACTACAAAATATTTTGATGGATTTTGTTCAGAGCTGATATTTAGATACTATAGGGCTATACTACAAAATGGTTTGATGGATTTTGTTCAGAGCTAATATTTAGATACTATAGGGCTATACTACAAAATGGTTTGATGGATTATGTTCAGAGCTGATATTTAGATACTATAGGGCTATACTACAAAATGGTTTGGTTTTTATTTACCCTAACCCTTCAATTAATACTAGTTTAATGATGAGTAATTTTTTTGGAAATGGCTTAAACGATTTTGTTTAGAATGCATATTTCAGATTTGTTTGGCATGACAAATATCATTATATAATTGGTTTTCGTTGAAGGGTAATTTACTGATGACTGATTTTTAAAAAACTTGAAATATTTAAAAAATAATCCTAACGCTTTGGTTACAAATGGTTATCTTGGTAATGTTTGATATAACAATTAATACTTTATGTTGGTTTTTGGGTTGAAAACTCCTTTATGGGTAGTTAACTGATGACTGATTTTTAAAGAATTGGAACTGTTTTTAAAATTACGCCAACGATATGGTTCCAAATGGGTATCTTTGGATTGTTTGACATGACAATCCTATCTACTTTGTTTTGGATAAAAATTCAATAAAGGGTCTTTTACTGAGATGTGATTTTTGAAAATTGGAATTATTTTGAAAATGGCTAGAACTATTTTGCTTAAAAGTTTTTTTTCTGGGGAGTATTTGATATGAACATGAAAAATAAAGATGTATAATTATTTTGGGGGAAAATTTGGCTATATGTAATATATTGCAAACATTTTTTAAATTTAAATATTAAAAAAATAGCTTCAGTGATTTGGTTCAAAATTGATATAGGAAAACTATTTTAAAAATCAATATTGCATATTCATTTATCTAAAATACATTAATTTAAGGGTAGTTTACTTAAAACAAACTATAAAAAGTTTGAATGTTTTTTTTTTGAAATAGACCTTGAAGATTGAATTCAAAATGAGAATCTGTGAATAGTTTTTCATTTTAATAAGAATACGTTTTTATTCTTACAAATAACAAATACATTCAGGGTAGTTTACAAATAATGTATTTTTGAATATTTGAAATTTTGTTAAATATATTTGAACAATTTGGTTTAAAATTTAGATGTGAAGTGATTATTGTGATTAACAAGATGATGTGTTTGTTTTTATGAGTAAAACTTAATTACGGGTAGCTAACTAAAAACATATTTTTGAAAATTTTCTTTGAAGCTATAATACACAACTTGAGAAAGTTAGTGCATAGTGTCGTACCATTTATTTTTGTGTGTGATTAGATTTACATAATTAAAATTTTCTTACGGTTAGCTTTAAGTGTATAAGTTATTCGTGACCTCCCAGAATAGGGGTGAGCTTTCGATCTCTTATTCTGGAAGTAGAACATTAAAATTAGTGACAAGAGGTTAGGGTGGTAAAAAATTCTGGTTAGCTATCAGTGAGCTAAGCTATATAAATTAACAAATTGTGTTAGAAGGAACATTACTTGCTTTATGGATTTACTTATGCCATCGAGTAGGTAATGTTACTTCTAACACAATTATGTTAATTTATACAGCTTAGCTCACTAATTGCTAACCGGCCTATTTTACTCCTTACCCTTTTAACCTTAATGTGTGAATTTATTCCAAAATTTGTAAAAGTGTTATTATTTTTAAATGCTATTTAATCAGGTCGTTCACAAATTAATTATTAAATCTTAAATATAATTTGTTTGTTCTAGAAATCTTACTATGTGCTATTATTAATATTAAAATTGAATACTCTTTTTATGTAACATTCATTTGTATTTTGTATGTCTTTGTTTTCGAGTGATTATTAATATAGAAGCTAGCCACATTCTATATTCCTATTTGCGTATTTATTAGTATATGACCAAAATGCATTGAAACAACTATAAATAAGAACATCATCAACCTAAGTGTAATAATGATATTATCTTTGACTGTAATATCCGAATATTAGTTACTCAAACTTTCATAGTTGGTATCTACACAATTTAACTTACAGTAATTGTCTTTGTGGCTTTGCAACACTTCAAAATAAAAATATTCTACATTTATAAGATATATAGAGTAATGAAAGAGCGGTTTAAACTAATAACGCCTTGTGAAAGGGTAATTTAATATTACGACCCTTATGATTAAAGATAATAATTAAGATGATGATATGTAACTTTGAAATTAGACTTAAGACTTGAGCGATACAATTTAAATTATCGTTTGACTTTAAAAATGATTTAATATTAAACTAATAATTTTTTAAGAAATTACTAAAAAAAAATACTTTTTTTGTTTAAATAAATATTTTCAAGTGTGGTTTATTGGTGTATAGTAATTGGCACACTATGTATTAATGTTTTTTCGTCACTGGGATCACAAGTTTCACTTGATTGGTAGATGTGTCTTAAAATGTGAATTTTTTGTCATTATTGTCTATTGTTGTAGACATTATTTTTAAAAGTAAAAGATTAATATCTAAAATTTATTTATATTCATTCAAAGTGTTGAAATAAAAGTTAAATAACATTGAACAAAGAGCAAATGAGTATTATAATATTGGCGTTCATTGGAGCTGTGTTGGGCCTTTTCCATTTGTTTTTTCCATTATGCTCGGTGATTCAATCTACAGTACTAATTTATATTCTTTCTAACATCCATGCTACTCTAGTGTTTTCAATCAGGGATTTACAACTGCAAGATTCATGCTGCTCACCCAACAAAGCAACTTCTCTAATGTGTTCCTGCAACATAATATTTTCGCTTCCTAATGACAGGGTTTCAGGGAAGTTTAATTATGCAATAGGCTCATAACTGCTTTGTGATAGGGCAAACTTTACATTAATACAATATTTAAACAACTTTCTACTATATAGAAGAGTTTTTTTTTTAGTTTTGGAATTTTTAGGGGAACTCCTTTCTTTTTCTTTTCCTTAATTTTTGAATTTAGACATTTAAACTTCAATGCAGTTTGGGGGTATCTTTACACCAACACGAAAAATTTAAATCTTATATCACAATGATAAATAGTTATTTTTCTTGTTTTGGAAATTTCTAAAAACCCCAACTTAATCAGCCCCCACTATAATAAAATTATTAATACTAATTTTGTCATTCTACATTCCAGACAAATTTAATTTTCCAAATCCCCTTAAAGGTTTTTTCTACTCACTTCCGATCCTAGCCATATTTTAGAGTTGCATTTGAAAATTAAAATTACTATTCAGACTTTTATGTTGATTTGGAGTCCCTAAATTGCTTGCCAAAATTCTGTTCTATACCACACAAGAGTATTATTAGTATTAGTTTTGGAAAATTTCTCCCCTATTTTCCACGTTCATTTAAAAATTCCCTTTTGAAATTTCTATCTTTATTTGGTTCCCCGGAAGGTTTCTTCTACCTTCTTGCCAGATTACAAATTTATACCACACCTAAAAGTGTATTTTATACACCCCCTCATTTACCCTTTCTTCCTGGGGCTTTTTTTTTTAATTCTGAGACTCTTTTAGCTATTTTGAGTACTCCTTTTACCTTTCTTCCGAATTTCAGTTTTTACCACACTGAGAAGTTGTTTCCATTAATTTTGGCCTTTTAAAACCCCTTAACTCCTTCCCCCATTTGTCCAACTACCACTTGGAAATTTTAAATTTTAAGACTTATTTGGTTTACTTTGAGTTGTCCTTCTATCTGCCAACCAATTTAAGTTTTCTACCAAATTTAAAAAATATTTTTATGTTTATACCATCCTTCCCTATTTCCTGAAGTCCCATTTAAATGTTTGTTTTCAGACTTTTATGGTTATATTTGGAGTGGTCCTTTTACCTCTCTGCCAATTTTAATTTAATACCCCATCAAAAGTTCTTCTTAATCTAGCGCCCATATTTCCCGGAGCATCATTTTGAAATTTCTCATTTTTAGATTTTTATGGTTGTATGGGAAAATTCCTCTCTGTTCATGCCGGATATCAGTTTTCGAGTTCACCTGGATGTGACTTATCATTTTCGGATACAAACACACATATTATCTCATGTTACACCGGAAAAATATGTACAGTATCGATTTTGTAACCATTATAATCGATAATATATAGGCACTACCCAGAAGCTCCTATATGGCTCAGAATGCTGACACATTTGCACACATGGAATTATAGTATAGACCACGGGACAGACTTAACAGAGCTGGATTTTCAACTTTTTTATTTAATAAAAAATAATTAATTTAGTTAACTCTAATTTTATCCACTCTTACATAATAACTAATAGAAAAATACTTTTATTTACAATCAAAGCCTGATTTATATGCGTCTATCGATTGAAGATTAGAATTTTATTAGGTTGGTTAATATTATAACCAACCTGTCGTAGACAGGGCTAAAAACTGGTCTAAATATATTATTTAATTGGTAAAATGACATTGTGACACGGGAATCGAAACAGGGACTTTTGTCTTAGTGCGCTTAGGCACTTACCACTGAGCTTAGTTCCTTCATTTGAAATGTATAATGGATCCAGGGCTTTTATGGTGGTTCCTAACAGCTAGTAAAAGTTACCAGACCAAATTATGTATCCCTACGCCAAACCATATGATCTGCCAAAACATATTTTAGCAGCTGTCACTTTTTCTGCAAGTCAAAACCTAGATCTATAAAAGAAATATAATCTAAACAGTTTTATTATTTTTTATTTATTGTTGACCTTGATTATGTTGATGTTAGACCAAGTAATAATAATAATTTTTTCTACAATATTTAAAATTTTAGCATTTCATTCTATATTAGTTTTTATTCTACTATTAAATTTTTTAAACAAATTATTTTTTAATTTTTAAATGATTATTTGTTAATAATATTATTACTAACATTATAAATGTGAAAAATCTAAACGGATAATAAACAGGAGGAAAAAAAACCGTCACAAACCTTTTTAACACTATTGATAAATTATTACTACAAATAAGTAATATTTGTTATGAACTGGTTTGTACCTTTTGGTACCTATTTTCCAACGGGTCACAAGAACTTCTTCCACTTTTCACTTGAAGTCTTAGCCTAGTATTTATTTACTGAACAATGAGAAAGACTCGTTAATCTTTTTCTTTACACTTCACAGAGTTTTTTCAAATACTATGAAAAATCCTAAGACTTTAGGTTTAACTTAGTGGTCAATACAACACAATCTTGGGTTAAAATATATATTTTATAGTTTTAATACACAGACTTGAATTTTCGAATAATGTATATTGAAACATGAGAAACACTCGCTATTTTTTTTATCACACGCTTAAATATTATATTGGAAAAATAATTATTTAAAGATAACTAAAAAACCGTTTATTCTCCAAGGATAACACGCTCACACACGAAATAATATTCACAAAAGAACACACGGATTACTAAATAGCCGAATTAATATTCAAAAAAGATACTGATTATTCAAATTTGTAATGAAATTATTAACAGTAACTTAGATCCCTTACGCCTAAATACTCAAACAATAAAGTATTTAGTTCACTTCAACTTGTAGACACACACACTTTGTTTTATTAATTGTGTTTTATATGATAATTCACTGTTATAATATCTATTTAAAATTGTTAGATTTTGGTTATAAGAACAACCGTTTGGTTTGTTGTTTGCTGTCTAATACAAATTAATTATTACAAGCAAGAGCTCGTTAAAAGTGGCTTTAGATGCAAAAACCAAAAACAAATATGGCGCATTGAATTGAAGCTTTGCTGCTAGATGATGACGTAGGTGACCTTGTTGGCGACTGGTATTAATACTCGTGTTGAAAATTTAAATTTTATACTAATACACAAACATTTTGTAAGTCACTTTCTATTTATTATCACAAACCATTTATTTATGTTAAAGATATGTGAGGCTAGTTATAAAAAATACAAATAACTTAATATAATACCATTAAATACATTATTTAACGCACTATTTAACTGTAGTTGTCACGGGAGTTAAAAGAGAAACAAGAATGGATTTATAAACTATTTTTTTTAAATTTAATTATGGAAAATACAATTCTACTGTAACCCTTAGGGAAGTATTGTTGAAAGTGTTTGACAAGATTTTTTAGTGATAATAATAGTACCTACTTAACAAATAATAATTATTTCCAAATATGTTGACATCAGTGACTTTCATACAATGTTGGCATCACTGCTAGCTCTGCTATATTCTGCTAGCTATCAGGTACCACCAAAGAAGTGGTGAAACAACTGTAAGTATTTTCAGATGTTCACTGTGGTTCTGGAGGTATCCTTACACCTGCCTGACATATCTCAATCTTCTACCTACTGATAAGGGGCTATTATTTTAGTTTTGGAGATTTCTAAACCTACTCTATTTCACCAGCCCCCACTTATAAAGTGAAATTATTCAGTATTAATTTTGCTATTTGGAGTGATCCCTCTACTGTGCTCTTTCCTACTATTATTTTTTGTGTTACGTTCTTGCTGGATCTCTCGAAATAATATGAACACAGAGACAAAATGTATTGTTGTAATTTACTAAGCGTGGACTGACCATAAAAAAAAAGAAAGACAGGGCTTGTTCTTTCCGCGCTGTCTTGTCAGACGAGGTCTCGTCACTTAACTTTAGCACACACACAAGCTTCCAGTTTGATTGCCCGATGCAGACTCTCCATAGATAAAATATAGTGGGGACCTCTCACCCTCTTAATTACAGGGGTGTAGGTAGACACTGTGTACGATATATAATACAAAATACATACAAAATATACAAAAGTGTGCATTACCAGTTGCCTACTCAAACAATTTAATAGGTTGGTTCGAGTACTTTTGACAACCGCAAGACATTTATAATAATTAGATTAGCGTTTAGTTAAATAAAATAGAAGAAAATAATAGTATGTATCTTTTAAATTCAACACAATCTTAGCTAATATCTATTTGAAATACCTAAACTCTAGTGACAACACGTATGGCACACCCATTTAAGTACAATATACCAAAATTCTACATATTTACATGTTTGTTTTTGTCAGTTTTTCCTTATTTTATGTCTAAAACAAAAGGATGATTTTAAATTTACAATATAAGACATAGTAAAACAAGTTAAGGCCTGTGCCAATATTACATTTCATTTAAACTTAACCTTCACATTAGGTAAACATAATTAATAAATGACGCACATGAGATAGACCTACTTGCAGGAGTGGGGGATGGGGGGAGGTGCCAAGACTCACCCCTTATCACCCTATCACAATACAATTTGACGGACCAACATCTTTCTCTTTTCACGCAATTTGGAAAATGTCAAACAAAACACACCTAAGAAATGCAGAGAAAAATTCTAACTTCTAAAGTGAATCTCGCTACCGCAAAAATGCCGGAGAAAGGGAATAAAAACCAACAAAGAAAACGTGTTTCTTACGCATACCGCTTGCCGATATAAACTTAAACGGGATGAAGGGGGCGTGCAAAAAGAGATCAAACAAGGACGAGGCAAGGGGGGGAAGGGGGGAGGAGGAGGAAGACAACCTCATATTTTTCTCTCACAGGCCTCGTTCCTGGAGCGAGTTCCAGGTAGTACGGTTGAGCTGATAGACATGACTGAACTTGGTAGCTTGGATTTGAGTCGATGAGTAAGACTGTATGAGTCAATGGACTAATCTCAGGTTGATACGTAAGACCGTCATTTAAATGGATAATCATCGTTGATACGTAAGACGTCACTGAGTTAAAAATGGACTAATCATCCAGGTGATGTAAGCCGTCACTGAGTTAAAATGGACTAATCATCCAGGTTGATACGTAAGACCGTCACTGGAGTTAAAAATGGACTAATCATCCAGGTTGATACGTAAGACCGTCACTGGAGTTAAAAATGGACTAATCATCCAGGTTGATACGTAAGACCGTCACTGGAGTTAAAAAATGGACTAATCATCCAGGTTGATGCGTAAGACAGTTATCGGAGTCAAAAATTGACTAATACAGTCGGTTCCGACCGCCTGTAATATTTAACTTAGCTGATACTCTTTCCACGGCTCTACTCAGAGTGTGTAGTAGCTCGTATATGACTTTATCACCTAGTTTATTGGGTACTGGCCCTCTTTAAGCGGTGTATATTCTGGCGACTAGGTCGTGAGACTTCTTCAACTCTCTAAATGGACTTCACATTTTTCAGCCGTTTGTTCTGGGGTCCTTCCCCTAGAATTTCCAGCGTGAATTAATAGACAAATTTATTTTCATACCAGTACTGATAATATCGACGTCACAATCAAAAACCAACAGAGCCACGCAGGTCTTCCTATTTTATTGCTTATTTTCACCCATTGTTTTACAGATAGCATTCTAGTATCGGCTGTGACGCATTGAACGTTGAATGGTATCGGCTCCTTGACGAGTCTTTTCCTTAATAGACTCTCGTAACCCTCTCTAGATATATTACTAACAGAGCCCGTATCCAAAAGAGCTACGATTTTTCTTGGCTTAAATTAAGGGCACTCCCTTTAAAGCAATCCTGGAGGAACGGTTTTGGGTTGTATTTTCAGTTTAGGTTTAGCGCCACGCCTCCCTAAAAAGGTGGCTTCTTTCCCCTTCTCTACCACTCGCGAATCTATCGAGCATTCGCGATTCAAAGGTATGGTAATCTAATTAAAAACTGAACATTTAATATTATTACAAGGATTTATATTTTACCTTTGTAGAGAAGAAGATTACCTGTACGTTATTTTTCAAACTAAAAAAAGGAGTAAGTTATGACTATTTTATACACAAGTATGTTTTCATTTGTCATACGATAACTCTACAAATAAGGGATAGCAATACTTTTGATTTAAACACATAGCTCCTTGGTTATCTTCTGTTCGAAGGAGTGATTGGATCACTAATAGCAATATTCTGGTTTGTTTATAAACTTGATAATTTTACCCGTGATTTTCTGGAAAAGCTTATAGAAACTTTTTTTTTTAACGTTTAAGAGGAACGAACGTCAAATAATGTGGGATGAATTTCGTATTTTGGGTGTAGTATTTTTAATTTTTTTTACCGTACTATTAAATTAATCCATTTTACCGATTCAAAATATGAGAATGTGGCATTATATTCAGTTTAAAAATAACGGTTCGTTTTTAAACTTTTCAAAAGCGTTGGAAAGGAATTGATCGGGTAACATATTTCTGACAAATTAAGAAATATGTATGGATAAAAGCTTAGGAGTATCTGAAAGAAGGAGTGTATTGGGATTACAATCAGGTAAACTAAATGCTGAATATAGCTGCGTTTTAAATGGTATGGATATTGTTAATGAGACAGTATCCAGCCCCTTGATATAGTGGTCAGCACATCTGGATACCCACCTAAGGTCGATTCCTTGCTAGTACATGAGTATTTTTTTTTCCCCCCCAAAGGAGAATTATTCCAACGGTCACCAGGATCTGGTTCGTTAAGCTTAAATTAGGTTAAGAGTTTCATACTGGTTCCACACCCTCATGTTCACTATCATAATCTCATCTTATCGAGGCGTGGAAAGAACTTTCCCCGGAAAGAATATACGATGATTTCGGGCACCCCCTAGGGCATGGTACATAAGTACATTCGGGCATCCCCTGGGACATGGTGCATAAGTACCTGCTAATATTTCCACAAATTAAAGATGTAACCCAGACTTGCTGTATAATGAAGTATTGGTCATTATAGGCAGAAAAACAAACTTGGGTATTAAATATGAATCGACGGATTCATTTCGAAACTTTCAACTTAAACATTTATCGGGTATGTTCACGTCCTCTGAACCCACGGATATTGTTGGTGTGGTAGAGTCATAGAGTCATTTGTCAAAAGCGCTACAAACTCCCCAATCTATGAACGTTATTTTTCCTTTCACCAGTAGTACCTGAACGCTTGTTTTCCCACGGGTGCAATCGTCCCATTATTTTGAAAATTAATAAAACAAGATTCCCCTTACAAGTAAAACATTTTGAAAAGGTTGGTGTTTTTTTAAGTGAGTAAAAATTTCTGGTTCCACCACCGACAGGTGAAGGGACCGTTGACTTACCTTTAACCAGTCTCTCAGCCAATACACCTCTGGTTTGGGGTCCCCGACGACCTCGCAGTGGATGATGACGGTTCCCCTTCCTCGGCCTCCGTGGAGCGAGGCTTGGTCACGAACAAGGGGACCTCCGAGTACCTAGGGATACCAGAGGGACACGACATTGGCTTGGGGCACTGGTTTGCTTAGGGTACTTAAGATGGTGTTGAAAGAGAAACACAAGTTAACGTGCACATTTTTACAGTTTATAATAACAAAATGTTCATTTTGGGCCAAAATAAATCAAATATTGCTTCAGTAGATACATTTAGTTTAATTTTATACGTACGGCGACCTCAACAGTAACTGTTCTTGAATATTAGTAATGGCATAGTAACATTTGAAAAGGACTTGTACTCTTAATTTTAAAAGGTCCTAATCAAATGCTACTCCACCATTTACAGATATTTAAGAAGTTTTGAATTGGGATGCCAATATCCCTATTATATCGATATATTTATCATTTAATATATAGCAAGGTGTATATAAAGCTACTATATGTATATATATTTATATATATACATTATATTATCTATTTCAGAAATATTGATTTGTATTGGTCTGGGCAGACTGAAAAGGCTGTATTAAGATGGCAGTTCTGTAATGATATTCTTCGCCGCATTTAACATTTAACTTTATTTAAATGTTGAAAATATCAGACAAGTTTAGTAAAAAATTGGGAATTATATACTCAGTTAATGAAAATATATAAAAGTTAGTTCAATATATTTTGGTTAACAATATTTAAGGCGTAGCCCGATATATGAAATATATCTTCTTCTTTTTAATCACCCACTTGGATTGCATACATATGGACTAATCACGCTAGTGTGTCAGGAATGAGGAAGATTGAATTTAGAGGAAGTTTACTCAAATTTGCGTAGAGGGAAAATGAAAAACAATTTAGGAGAAAATACTCAGTATACTTGAACGGGATTAAAACACTGATCTCTTCATCGGCAGTCCAGTATATTGCAATTTTAGCACCTAAGGGGGTTGAAATATATCGATAAATTGTTGCCATCCATCTTGTTGAGATTAATATGTGTAGGAAATATATCTTAACGTATCAACTGAGACGATAATTTATGTTGACCTATAGATAATTTTTTGCCATAAAAAGTGCAAAAATACAGAACTTAACTCGCGCACCTTTCCACCTCACCTTGATACACAGCGTGCGTATCTACTCACGGTGTTTCAGGCGCCACCAGGGTGGGAAGCCTGGCTGACGGTGGCTCAGCGCTGGCCTGCACCGACACCCTGGCGCTTGTCTCTGCGCGCCCCACTTCGTTGGTCGCTGTGCAGCTGTAGACTCCGGCGTCTCTAGGCGTTACTCCCGCTAGAGCGAGCTCCACCGTGCCATCATGATCCAGCGTCATGACGGCCCGACGGCTAGGTCGGAGACGCACGCCATCGCGATGCCTGAAACAAGTGACGTCGTTCTTACGTCATAAGAGAGACGACGATTGGAATGAAGACTATGCTTATCTCTGGCCTATACTTCCAGAAATTTTTGGTACAATGCATTTAACCAGGGTCGTCTTTAGCTACAGGTTGGAATACTGAAGTTTGGCAACACTGCGTTGAGGCCGGTCAACAAGTCAGCCACGTGCAGTATTGCTTATTTTGTTCAGTTTGTTTTTTGTTTTACTGCGCGGGATGTTTGTTCCTCGTGTAATTTACTTGGTTTGAAATTTTGCGTTGTTCACGTTTCTATTGCATTATGTTTTGGGTTACATAGCCAAACATACAATGAATGAAAATTGGTGGTGTGTGTGTGTATATATATATGTATATATAATATTAGTGATATTCAACCAACAGCTGACATAATTAAAAAAACTCAGTTTTGTACATTTGTGTTTATGCTAGCTATAAATTATTTGCTCGTTTGGAATGCAGTTGTTGCTTTGATTAGTTGGTCATGATACAGATGCTTACAATTTCAATGAACTTACCAGAGGACTAACTAGTCAATTAACAATCGTTTTGAGGATTGGAGTAATCGGACATACTATAATAAAGGTTTTAATAAAAGAAAAGTTCGAAAATAAGTTTCTTCAGCACAAAAATCAGAAGCAACTTCTTCTATGCATCCGCTTCGGTGGCCGCATGGTCTAAGGTGCTGCTCTTGCAGTAGACTAGACTGCAGAGGATGGGAAGATCGAGGTTCGAATCTCGGTCGGATGTACTGAATGTAGTATTTTCCAAAATTGTTTTCCACTCTCCCTTCATACAAATGGAGGTACACTTCCTAAAAATATACCTCATTCCTAAAATCACTCGCGTAATTAGTAGGCTCCTATATAAGCGTAGATCAATTTATTAACAACTGTTTCTGCGGTAATTCCTTGTGTGAAATATGTTCTTTGGTTTCGTCAACGCTTGGAAATATACCTTTTATCAACTACATCAAGTTAGGAATGATAAACTTTATATTTTCAGAAAAAAAGATAAGTTAAACACTTTACAAAAGTACTAATGTTTCAAGATTATATATTTCAAGGCTGGTAGATGTTCAGAGCAATTACATAAACAATACTCTTATCTTATTAAAATATTTCCTAAAGAGCTACACCTGGTCATGGGAAATTGAACCTGAGACCTTTGGATTAGTGTACCAATGAATGCTTCTTTCTAGACCTAGAGCCAGTCAGTGACCTTTTGTAAGTTTCATTGTAATATTCTAATCATATTTGTGAACGAACATAACTCTACCTAGCAAATTTATTTTAAAATTATTATTTACATGTTTATTTGTTGTATTTTTCAACCTTTGACTTATTTTTGTTTGGTGATATACTTAAAATATGTTTAGATTAACTGTCAGTATCGGTCATATGGACTCAACAGTTTTTAAATGAAGAAACCTGTGAATATTCACACAATTCTCCGTAAGAACCAGCAGATCACCAGGCCCATGACGTCACTACAAGCGGAGTTGCAACATTTAACACTCTGGCCATAACTAAAAACGGCCATGATTTAACTCAAAAGGTAACAAGCTTACCTTAATTAGTTAGTGCTCCTCATTGTTCAGTGCTAGATATGTAAAGAGTTGTATGTAATGTTCTTATCTGTCCAGTGGCAGATGCGTAAAGAGTTAGCTATGTTCTTACATGTCCAGTGACAGATGTGTACAGAGTTAACTGTGTTCTTATCTGTCCAGTGGCAGATGCGTAAAGAGTTATCTATGTTCTTACCTGTCCAGTGACAGATGTGTACAGAGTTAACTGTGTTCTTATTTTCCCAGTGGCAGATGTGTAAAGAGTTAGCTATGTTCTTACATGTCCAGTGGCAGATGTGTACAGAGTTAACTGTGTTCTTATTTTCCCAGTGGCAGATGCGTAAAGAGTTAGCTATGTTCTTACATGTCCAGTGACAGATGTGTAGAGGGTAGACTATGTTTCTATTTGTCCAGTGGCAGCAGTGAATAGCGGAAAAATTGTTTCTATCATTCCAACGACAGCAATGAATGGTATGGACTGTATCCCTCTTTTCTTTCCGCAAGCCATATTAGGCGTTTCCTTTTATTTTTCTCGACTTAACTTTTAAATACCTCCCCTTATGCAAGAAAAAGCAGAAAACATACAACAAACATAAAACAATGGTTCCTGCGATCCTCACCACATGACGCCTACGGTGGGGTAAGCCTCCACCTGCGCCGCCAGTCTGAGCTCCCCTCCCTCCTTGACGGTGATGTCCATGTCCAGGTCTGACAAGAACTCTGGGGCAACGTACGCTCTGATGCCCTTGTCCACCACCAGGTGACATTTGCACGAGACGGCACCGTGGGCGTTCCTGGCAGACGCCGAGTAGTTTCCACCATCCTCCAGCGTCGCCTGGCTGATCTCGAGCGTGTGAAAGAGCTCCCCGCTGCAGAACGCGTGTCGTTCTGTTGGGAGGAGAGTGAAAGGAAGTCGGGTAATCCACTGATGTATTTCTATTGCTCCCTTCTTGAAATACATCTGAACTAGTGATTCTCATTCCTAAACTCCTAAATTGCTGACTTCCTGAATCACTCTTGGGACCATTACTATAATTCCTAAACTCCTTAAACGGCGCCTTCCCGATATTCTCCTATGAACGAGACTATGATTCATAAACTTCTTTATTACTACCTTTCTTAACTACTCATGAGAACGAAACTATGACTCATGAACTCTTTCACTGTTGGCTCACTGAATTACACCTGAGAACCCAACCCTGAGTCATAAACTCCTTCATTGCTGCGCTCCTGAACTACTTCTGAGAACGCGACCATGAGACATAACTTCCTTCAGTGCTGCCTTCCTGAACTACTTCTGAGAACGCAACTCTAATTCATAAACTCCTTCATTGTGGCTTTCCTTAACTAATCCCGAGAGCGCAATTCTCATTCCTTAACTACCCGAAGACCGCTTTGACAGTGGCATCACTCGGAGAAAACCGATACATTTTTAACTACCCTTACAGTCGGACAATAGATGATTTGGATGAGTGGGATGGTCCTACTCACCGTCTTGTTTCACTTCATGCCCGTCCTTTCTCCAGGTGATCTCAGGCGTGGGTCTTCCCACCACCTGGCAGGTCAACCTGACCGGGTACGTCATCTGCACCCTTCGGTCTCTCAACCTCATGGTGAACTGTGGAGGTCCATCAGCGTCACTCTCGTCTTCCAGGATATTTCTGTAAGAGATATTAAGCGTCAACAGGTGTACCAATTACCTGTACAAAACACATTCTACAAATATATTACTAGAATTTATTGGGATGTTTGACTAGCTTACGTCTTAGTACCCAATTGCGTTATAAGCCTAATTAAATAACGCTAGTGAGACAGGGGTGGGAGGGTAGAATTCTTAAAGGAAATGTACCCGAATTTCCAGGGAGTATAGCCGAAAAATAATGTAGGGAAAAGCACTTTCAGGACACTTAAACTATATCCTATGTATTAATGTTTCAATAACATTATGTGTTAGGTGTCAGTAAGGCTAAATTTTAGAGGAAGTATACCCGAATTTGCATGAAGATAGAGAGTGGAAAACCATCTAGAGAAAAAAACCACCCTCAGTGCACCCACCCAGGATTTGAAACTCAATTTCTCCGTCATCGGCATCAGTCTATTGTGAGAGTGACATTTTAAACCATTCGACCACCGAATAGTAAATATTTCAAGCTATGTTGAAAATGTACTCTGGCATTAATGCCATATGTTATTTTTTCAGTGGTCAACAAAGGTCAATATGACGTCACTGACCTCTTAAGTTTGGCATCCGCCTGCCATATCTTGGGGTCGGAGACGACCATGAGTCTGGCGAAGCTTGAGGCTCTTCCAGCCTTGTTGGAGGCCTCACACATGTACCTCCCGGTGTCGGCGTCTCGCAGGTCCTCGACGGATAGTTGGCAGTTGGCTCCATCAAACCGAGCGTTGAACCTGGGACAGGCGTCCAAGTCGATTGCGGTGCCATCCTTGTACCACCGCACAGCGGGTGTCGGCTCACCTTTTACCTATGGAGGAGAGGGAGTTGAGAGGTTCACTATCCGGATCCGGGCAACATATTGGTTCTATTAGCCATTAGACTCTAGGGAAAGACTGAAAAGAGTATTCTTTCTAATCTACGTCCCAGAGAAAGGAGGAGAGAGCAGTTCTGCCACCCTACGCCTCAAATAAAGGGAGACAGTGTATTTCTACTAAGCCTACATCTCAAATAGGAGGTACAGAACAATCCTGCTAACTTACATCCTGGAAAAAGGGGGACAGAGCAGTCCTGCTAACCCTATGTCCCAAGTAAAGAGGGACATAATTCTCCTTGACCTCAAACCCAATCTCGAAGACAAAGTGTTAGAGATGTCCCTCACCTGACAATCCAGTCTGATGTTTGCGCCATGGAGCGCCTTCAGTTGCCCTGGAAGTATCCTGATGAACTCTGGCAGCTCATTGCTGCGACCAACCACCACAGGTGACGTCGTAGAGACGCTCTCCCCCCAGCCATATCTGTTCCTCGGGGTCACGCGGAACTTGTACTCGGCCCCGGGTTTGAGATTGAAGGCGTCGAAACTGTTTATCGGCGAGACTCCCAGCTGTGCAAGTGAACCAAAGATTCATTTTGGACATCATTTGATGTCAGGTGCAGTTTTATTTTATAATACGCTGTAATTCCAGCAATGATATTCAGACACTTTAACTATTTAAAATTAGATAACAGGACTAAGAGGGATAACCTCGCCTGACTATCAGCAATGGTAATAGGTAACATCGTGAGGAGTGTGGATATGATCACTATCTCATCCTCCCAGTATCCATGTCTGAGCACCAACACAGGGGGACCACCCCTAAGTGTCTCACCTCAGTCCAGATTGCACCCCCATTTCTCCCAGCAGCCAAGCCTCCACTCTGTAGGCCAACACAGGGGGACCACCCCTATGCTCCACTTTGGGCCAGGAGAGTGTCAGCCAATTCCTACCACTGTCCACGACCGCTGGTTCTCCGCACACCCGACCAGGAACATCTGTTGAGAGATAGAGAGTAAAAAATTTGGTATTAACAAGCGTAGGCCTAGCTATGCGGATAGCCCGAACAAGAAATACGGTTTTGTGAAAACTCGAACATCCAAGCAATATATTGAACCGGATACCTTTTAACGTCGTACCCGATCTAATGAGACAATAGCTGCTTTAGAGGAGTTGGATGGTCCAAATCACTGTCAGGTCTCTTTATTGCCAATATTTGCACTAATGTGTGATGGATTTAGTGTTAGCACAGCGTGGGTTGCATCTCAAGCTGCCAAAGTTTGAAATTTTCCTTCCATCATCAACTAGATCATAATTTTCATTAACTTTAAAGGATAAGAGATGCTTTAATGTCTATTAACCCTTGCTCGTACCAGTGGGTACGGGATGAAAGTGTCAGTCTCGACTTATCTCGTTTATCGGTAGTGAAAAGGTTTGGAGAAAGCTTTACTCTTGTGCAGTCACTTGCACGCGAATTGCGAATCTTAGAAAATGCAAATAAAGTTATGTTCTGGATGAAGCCGTATTAGGTGTCATATTAGTAAACTTGAAAAATTTACACTTGTACAAGGAAATCGAGCCTGGGACCATTGGTTTGGCATACCAATAACTGTTTGATTTCGAGTTATTCTCTATCCAATTAAAATCACATCTATTTATGATACTTAACATAACGATGAATAAGATCCCACACCAGCCTTGACGGAGGGTCTCATTTATTTCACAAGTAGCAATTACATGAAATACAAAGTTTATTTCTGGTGAGTGGAGGAGGGAAACACTGAAAACTTACCTCACGTCCCCAAATTATAAATATTTTTTTTCATCCACTTCAGAGGTCGAATGGTCTAAGGCGTCACTCTTGTGTTGGATTGTCCTGCTGATAACGGAGACATATGGGTTAAAATCTCAGTTTGGTCTACTCAGGGTGTTTTTCCCTAAATGGTTTCCCACTCTCCTCCCACGAAATTGTGGATATATTACCTCTAAAATGCTTCCTTTCTCATCCCTACCCCATTAGAGTAATTATCATGCGTATAGCCTAAATAGGTAATAGGATGAGGTGAAATACACAGGGTTTATTCATTTATATGGGAAGTAACTAGATTGTGGATAGTAAACCTCAAAAAACACAAAAAGTCCTTATGAACAGAATTATGTCCTATGTTCAATGGCTCCCGAGATAAGGCTCTCCAAATTTCTGCTGGAACTGTTAATAGCCCTATTTGACACACCTCAGTTGCAAGTCTTATGAGTGACGTATCACTGCTGGTACACAGGCAGTGTTAAAGCTACATGAACAGGAGTCTATCAAAGAGAGCTATTAAAAGTTACAGCAGAATCTTGGAAGGCCTTATCTCGGGAACAATCGAACATAGGACATACATAATATGTGCATACGGTATTTTTTTTATGTTGTTTAGAGGTTTACTATCCACACCCCAGTTACTTCCCAAATAAATCGATAAACCCTGTACATGTTTTTTTCCAAAGAAATATCCCATTGCAAGAGTTTTTTCTTCCACGATACACTCGATGGCCTGATGAAGATGGCCTCAAATGGGTCGGGAGCATGCAAACCCTTAGAACCAGTGACCTCTTCCTACTCCTACGGGGGGTTTGAATATGTCATTTTAGATGCGAAGGTGAGGGTGGACACGTCAATGCTCTACTGCTGAGTTATCCAGGATTCTTTCCTTGCTCAGGATCATTCTTCATTGGTGATTCACTAATATGACTGAAGAATGGCAATCTTTCCTGGTTCGACTACCATATCCAGGTGTCATTCTTCATTGGTGATTCACAAATATGAGTAAAGAATGGCATTTTTTTCTGGTTCGATTTTCATATCTAGGTATCATTCTTCATGGGTGATTCACCAATATGAGTGAGGAATGGCAATCTTTCCTGGTTCGATTACCCATATTCAGATGTCATTCTTCATGGGTGATTCCCCAATATGAGTGGCCTGGTGTACTAAGGATGGTTCACCCTAAATGTTTCCTCTACTCCCCCGGAGATAAAAAAAAAGCAACTACATAGCATCAAGATCGCTAGATAAAGAACCATTTAACAATATGTAATTATTGTATGTACTGTACAGCTGTTAAAGTTGACACCATCTGACAAAAGACTTGGCCTTTGAAAAGATACAGCTTTTTTTTTACTTTTTAATAAAGATAAAGTAAGGTGATATTGAACATTTGTGACCTCAAAGTTATGGTAGATCTTAACGTTTTATGTAGGCCCAAACCCAAAAAACTAAGTCTTACAATTAGTACAGTCGGGATAGGTTTTTTGCTAGAGTTAATTAAAACAAAAATAATTTATGGTTCCTGTCAAATAATATACCCCCAAGATTAATATACTAAAAATCTACGTCGGAATCTTTATGCCATTGGCCACCATATTTGAAAAGTTGCCTCAACAATAGACCTTTATGAAGTGTTTTTTTTTTCTCATTTCTAGGAAAACCTTAATTCCTGAAAAAATTTGTTCTGAATCAAAATTAAATAATATAAAATTACCTATAAATATTGTATATAATCTTTTTCTCTGTGACCCATATTTTACCTGCAGATTCAATTTCTTTGAGATTTATTAATTCATAATTTTCTTTACTATAGATTTTTCGGGTAGATTACTATTTTTAATCTGAAAACCGTTGGGCCAATGAAAAACTTTGCTGAAAAAAATTTGCAGAGCATACTGTATTACATAATAAAATTAAGTTTTAATGGCTGGGGGTGAGGCAAGTGGGGGTGGGATACGTTGGGGTAGGATGCGCGGGGGAGCAACATGAATGCATTAAAGTTGGATATTAAGTTAAAAAAAAATTCCGGAACCGTTTGGAAACAACATACTGCCATCAATACTGTATCATAACTAGTTTCAATATTTTAAGTAAATTAATACACAGCATGAATATACAACGTTCGTGAACTTATAAATGTTGATTGGAAGGAAAAATGTATAAGAATAATTTTTAAGTAAAACAAATCAATGTATTAATATTCAAACAAGTCAATAGGAAGTACATAGAATTATAGATAGAAATTATTCAAACCATCTATTGTTTAAACATGAGAGAATAAACGGTTACATTAAAATAAATAGCTTGACAAAGGAGCATCAGGTGTGAAGCACTTATACCTCAGTTTTAGCTTCTGTGGTGCTGACTGACAGCTCACAGCTGACTTCTGACGGCATTGAAAAGCTACCAGACCAAATTATGTATCCCTACGCCGAACCATATGATCTGCAAAAAACATGTCTTTAGCATTTGTCACTTCTGACAGTCAAAATTTAGGTATGTACCTAACTGTTGACTGTCAGACGTCAGCTGTGAACTGTCAGTCAGCACCACAGAAGCTAAAACTGAGGTATAGATACACCCTATAACCCACACTTATAGGTCATAGGTGTAAATAAGAAAGCTTGTAGCTCGTGAAAGCAGGACAATTACTAAGTCATCTAGTAGGATGAAAGGTAGCAACTCTAAGGCAATATAATTAAGGCCCGCGGTGCAAACTGATAATCAGATTTTGTCCTTGGAGACGAAAAACGTTGAACCACCTTGACTTTGTAGACAATTCGACCCTCAAAGTGGATTATTGATGATTTATTTTTGAAAATATTTATGTTCTAGAAAAACTTAAAACAATATATGTTAGAATAAACGGAGGGAAATGTGTAGACCTACAACTGATAGCGTGATAGATAAGGTTACCTATTTCCATAGCAACGCCACCGATTCAATGGTATTGTCACGGTTTCACGCTAGAGCCCTTCACACGGGTCATTCAGCACGCTTCTGAGAAGCGTTTCGCTTACAGGGCCCCTTAACACGGGGTATCAGCAGCGCTTCTGAGACTTTCCGGGCCTTCACAGGTCATGCGCGCTTCTGAGAAGCGTTTCCTCTTGCAGGGCCCCTTAACACGGGGTCATTCAGCAGCGCTTCTGAGAAGCGTTTCCGCTTGCAGGGCCCCTTAACACGGGGTCATCAGCAGCGCTTCTGAGAAGCGTTTCCCTTGCAGGGTCCCTTAACAGGGGTCATTCAGCAGCGCTTCTGAGAACGTTTCCACAGGCCCCTTAACACGGGGTCATTCAGCAGCGCTTCTGAGAAGCGTTTCCGCTTGCAGGCCCATATAACACGTGAGGGTTCATTCAGGCAAGCGCGTTCTGAGAAGCGTTTCCGCTTGCAGGGTCCCTTAACACGGGGTCATTCAGCAGCGCTTCTGAGAAGCGTTTCCGCTTGCAGGCCCCTTAACATTACTCATATGACGGAAGAATATACGGATAAAAAAGAAAAGAAGATTCTGGTCCACTCATTATTTTTAGAAAGACCAATCGGGTATGTTTCATAACTTATTTGATGATCTACAAAACGACGATGAATTTTTTTCGTCTTCATATTTTTGTGTATCTAAAAACTCACTAAAAGAGCTTCTCGTTGGAATTAGCAATGAGATTTGGAAAAAAAAACACACCATGAGACAGGCCATTCCACCATATGAAATATTGCACTGAATATTTTGAATATTTTTTAATTTTACATTCTTCATTGCATGAATGAAATATAACTTAAATACTGTAACCGTACGGCCTAATTTGGAAGTCGTGTTTGTGTAATATTGTGTGTTGTGGATTGCGAATGACAAAACGAGCATTGCAGGTTGTTTAGATTAGCCTGTAAACAAATAGAATAAAGGAGTTGACCACGAAATCATTGTCAAGATTCCTCAGTTAGAAACCAGGCTGGAGGCCAGGATAAAATGTAGGGGATCCAGCCATCGTGGCAGACTAAACAACACCGCAGTTTAGGGGTCACTCTTTCCGAATCGGGATTACGCGAGCTAGGAGCCGGTTCATCATTATTCGTAGAAGAGGGCTACCCCTCAATCTCAGGGTACCGGCGTTCGAATACCATACAGACAAGTAAAGAAGATTAAAAAAAAGTCAATCGTCAACATTATTTTCTCATTCCGACAACTTGTGCTGAAAAAAAGATCTGTTTGAGAATGAAAAAAATTTACTTATTCAAAATGAATGCCTTAAAATGTTTAAAAATCGTTCAAAACTGACGCAAACCAAGAAAATATTACCTTAAATTTAAAATGGCAGAGAATGGCAAAAAAAAAGCCTATAAATCATACATTTATACAACAAGGGGATCATGAACAGAGTTTATGTTCTCATGAGCAATGTATTTGACCAAAAAAACATGTCAACAAAATCCGGGACCTGGTGATAATACAAGCAACCTCGTTTATTTTAAGAATAGACTGGGAGTATTAGGGGTCGTCCATAAACCACGTAACGCTTTTTTCTTACTTTTTTAGCCCCCCTTCCCCACATGTAGCACCATGTAGACATTTAGCCTACCCCCCCCCCCTTTCCAACCTATGTTACGTAACTTATCTCACCAAGAATGAATGTCATTATTTCATAGGGAAGTTATGTGATACTAAGGGAGGGATTCAGATTTAATACTTCTTAAAATCCATTTCAAATCCTGATTATAAATGATTTAAGAGAGTATTTGTATTATAATATTAGAATTTGAGTATAAGAATTGTGTTACGTAACACTTTGATGTACCCCACCCTCCCCCCATGTAACAACCTGTAGGCAATAGAGCTAACCCCTCCCCCCCCCTTTAAAACGTTATGTGGTTTATGGACGACCCCTCAATGGGAGGGAATTGTTGCCAAACAGGCACGCGTTAGCAGCGCTTCCACCGCGCCACTATAACAGCGGCGGCCCCGTGTGAAACCTCTAATTTAATTCACGTTTTCATGCCGAGCAGCGCCACTTTTGGTGGCCGCCACCAGCGTCGAAGCCAACTAATCAGATCGGAGAGGCGCCAATGTTCTATGGCTCTGTGTGTGTGAAAACCCCATCTATCTCCATAATTTGTGAGCGGAAGCGCTTCTCAAAAGCGCTGGTGCGTGGCCCCGTGTGAAGGGTCTCTAAACTATCGTGGTGCTTCGGCTACGGTATGTCCTCTTGTCACGGATCGCGTGCGGTCAAAAGATTGACGGACGATAGCAGCACGAATCGCAGAAACAGAACGTGATACTTTTACAAGTGCGCCGAGTAGGGAAACGAGATACGGATCGCATTCGACA
Source organism: Timema podura (assembly GCA_033556935.1). Taxonomy (NCBI): domain Eukaryota; kingdom Metazoa; phylum Arthropoda; class Insecta; order Phasmatodea; family Timematidae; genus Timema; species Timema podura. The sequence continues at coordinate 39,510,877 of JAVRXN010000005.1, forward strand.
CGTGATTTTAGTGTTTTGATACCGCCTAGGTCTATTTCCTGCTCCATAGCACAAACACATACACACTCATGAGCGTGTGTCCTCTAGATAGTCTGAAGGCGATGTCGATAAAACTAGAGTGGCATGGATGGCAGCATATGTAAACCTAGTGTGATATAGATGGCAGAAGATACAGGGGTAGTTGTATATAAACCTTGTAAGATGATGATATAGGAATGGCAGAAGATACAGGGGTAGTGTATATAAACCTAGTGTGATATAGATGGCAGAAGATACAGGGGTAGTTGTATATAAAGCTAAAGTGATATAGATGGCAAATGGAGCAGGGGTAGTTATATATAAAGCTAAAGTGATATATGGAATAAGGAACAGGGGTAGGTGTATATAAGATTAGTGTGATATATATGGCAGAAGATACTTATTCACTTGTTCACTGTGATATTTTAATCATATATATGCTTTAAAAAATAAAATAAATAAATGATACAGGACTCCGCAAGGACTTTCTCACTCCATTAAAAAAAAAATAGAGGTGTTTGCTCAAAACTTGTAATATACGTGAAACGAAATAATATACACTAGCAAACCCACGCCCAAATTGTTCTATAAGCCTACGTGAAACTTTTTTTACTCCCTGTTTTAAATTTTATAATTTTATTTTTAAAGAATTAAAGTTCTCATTTGTATATTTAGACTAATAAAAAAGATCAATATTGGGTCCTCAAGGGTCAACACTTGATATTAAAATTTTGACTTACAGTTAAAATTTTCGAATTTTTTTTAGGGTTTGCACATCTTGAGCTTAGCTTTTCTATTAAATTCCTCATTTATAAATTTTTACCAATAAAAATAGGTAAATATTGACTATTAAGTCTAAAATAATAGATAGTTAGGCCTATTATATATCATTGCTGTACAAACATTAGCATAAGAGAATTATTGAGTTAAAACTTAAGTATTACCTATGTGCAACTAAAGATCACAAAATTGTGTTAATTTATTTGCCAATATCCCAGAAACTATTAATTTTATGAAATATTTTTCAAATAAAAGTTTTTCAATCTTAATAGTGCTACAATTTTGCAATAATAGTTTATTTAGTATCTCTAATAGTTGCGGAGATATGGAAATTTCCGCCTCTATAAAGTACGCTAAAATTAATTTTAGGGTTATATATCCAATTCCAAAATCCCCTCGGGGCAACACTATGTAAACCCTAGATACCAAGTTTTATCCCAATCGGTAAAATAGTTAATGCTCTACTCCACGGTACAGATAGGCAAACGACATTGCAAAAACCACTTTTTCGGATTCGAGGGGTCATGTAACGTCAACATTCATCAAAACCTAGAGTTCGATCTATTAGACGATCACAATACTTTTTCTACTACTTGTAAGGTAGCGAGAAAGTAAATATATATTATATACTTTATAATTATTATATTACTTATATATATGGTCGATATATACTCTCCCTCCACCTAGTAGAAAATTATTTAAAGAGGTTGCTGATTCAACTTAGTGAAAAAGTTTTCACTAAATACTATGAAATTGATTTGTTTAAATTTACCGTAGTAGTAGGAATACAGTTGAGATATTTATCTCCAAATGCTTACCAAGCATGAGCATTCCTTTGCACTATATTTAAATACATGAGTTTTTCTTATTTTACAATTATTTATTCATATTTGTATAGACAATCGTAGATTTATTTTTCTTTACGAGAAAAAGGAGGCTGAAAGAAGGTACCTTTTCACTTATTCTTATTTCAAACAACAATCCCAAACCCTTTCATTGTATGGAGGAAACAAAACCTCTTTGCATTCACTAAACGAGTTCATCCATCGCGATGTTTGAAATCGGCGCTCTAAGTATCGGCTAGTTCCTAACTTGGCCACTCCATCTGGGTGAGCGTTAAAATAAAACTCGAGCCATTTGTGAGTTAACTTGATCTGTTGCATGCGTATACTCCATTCACGGTAGGAATTACTCTCTGAAAGGTCTTTTTTCCTACCAATATCCTACTATATAATAGATTTCTGCTAGGGAAAAAGGCCTTTTAGAAAACAATTCCTTTGTTGAACAGATTATACCTTGGCAACAAAATTGGTTAGAAATGGTACATTTTAAAACATGTAAAATATATTAATTCTAACGTTTGGATACATCTTGTAGAATTATTTAACCAAGCCAAACAATTATGTTATAATTATGAAGGATTATGATCCACAAATCATGATGGATTAAATAGCAAGGCTATTATATTTGTTAGTTATGGTTAGAGCCACATCTAGATATCAAGTACTTTAAATTGATTCCCGGATAGCTCAAAGGTTAGAGCATTGGCGCGCTAAGCCAAAGGTCCCGGGTTCGATTCCCGTGTCCAGGTGTCATTTTTAAATTTAAAGAATATGTTATAATTGTTTCATATGTAGACATTGAATACTTATAAAGTAACGTAAGTAATTAAACCACAAGAATGCCGACTGTATGTAGCAAGAGACGCGATGGATTGTGGATGGTATGTGGATCTTTCTGTATACAACTTCTAACAGAAGCAGCACTCAAACATTAATATTTACACATTTTATGTTTTCATTTAAATTAGATTTTAGCCAAAAAACGTTGTTCGGTTATTTAATTTTTTTCGAGGTATTTAACGTGCACTTTCTGAACAGAATGATGATGCTAGCACATAAAAATTTCTTTGAATCAGATTGAAAGGGCCTACCAATTTTCCCGGAAAGATATTTGCACATATCTTCCAGAAAAATATATACTATCGATATTTGATGTATCTGCGTCGGTGGTCGAATGGCCTATGGCATCATTCTCGATGACGTGGAGATTGAGGTTCTGAGGTTAGCTTTCCTTAATACAATAAATTTTCCACAATCCCTTAACGCCAACGCAGGTACACTTCCTTTAAATTCAACCTTCCTCATCCCTAAAAATTATTAACGTGATTAGTACATAAGCGTATAGCCCGAAACGCGGTACTAAAAAACAATCAAAAAACAAGTGGGTAAAATTCAAATTAAGTTTCTTGTTTATCAACTTGTATTTCATAATTGGCCATTTAAATATTCATCACTCCGATTTCGATTTGTAAAGGCTATCCAAATGTTATATGCTTTCATAAATAACGTGTTTGTGTACTAAGCATTAGTTACAAATTGATTATGAAATAACTCTTGCTCCAAACAATCAGAATTTTTTTTAGAAAAGCTACTAGATCTACTTTCGCGTCAAGTCATGTGATCTGCAGCTCCACTAATGATAGCTAGTATCAATACCTATTAAATAACAATATTAATAAAGTAAAATGTTATCAATTTTGATCATAAAAAGAGTTTATATTTTCTTAAAGGCTCTTCTTAGAAAAATTGGACTGGTAGTAACATCTATTAGCACAGGCCACTACATTTGTGCCATCCATCTATGTCTTTTGCTCTCTTTATCTTTCCTTCCTTCTCTCTCTCTCTCACACGTTATTTCCCTCTTTTTTCTTTTTCATACATCTTGTTTCCTCACGCACACATTATATTCCTCATTTTATCTCTCCCTCTGAAATGGAATTCGTTATGACTCAACGCTGGGTTATTTTCGACGGCCAAAAAACCTATTTTTGTTCCATGAGAAATCGACGCTGGTGCTTCTTGAACGTGTGAAATATACAACAAAACATTCTACAAAGGGTGTAAAAAAGAATAAAGTTCATTTAAAATGTATAGAATTAATTGTTATTACATTTTAAAGTTAGTTTTTTTTTATCACCAAGTCTTACTACTCGTTCGGGTTACAAGCCTATGTAATAATTACGATAGTGCAAATGTGGGTCAACTTCCTCTGAATTTAACCTTCCTCATTCTTAGCACATTAGCTTAATTAACAAATATGCGTATAAACCAAACGGGCAGTAAAACGTGGTGCTAAAAAGAATACTTTTGTTTTTCTAAAAATATATTATTTAAGAGTGAAAAGTTTACTGATAACCAATATTTAAAATTTTTGTATCAAGCTATAATAGTTTACTTATAGTTAATAAAGTACGGAAATATCGTTAGTATGTACGGGCATTATTAAGTGCACATTGAATTCCTTAATTTAATGACAATAACTTATTGTCTGAGGTTTAATATTAAAGTAATTTTTACCACAGCTATAACTTGCTATAGCAATATGTTTTTATAGAATAATCTATCTTTGATCTATAATCTGATTTGACTTCTCAAGCAACCAGATAGTGAAATAAAACTAAAGAATAAGAAAATAAATAACTCTAGACTCATTAAAAAACAAAAACGAAAACTTTATGATTAATGTTCGTTCGGTAAAATGCCATACGTATTAACATAAATGCTATACGACCCAGTTAATTTGATTGATTATTATTCCTCTGAAATGGAGAGAATAATACTTTGATTAATATATGTTGTGTGTGGGCTACACTAAAGGGCAAACTTTATTCGGTTTTCAACTAAAATACTTAGCACCGCGTCTTACTACCCGTTCGGGTTATACGCTTAAGTACTAATTACACTAGTTGATTAAGGAATTGGGAAGGTTGAATTTAGAGGAAGTGAACCCGCATTTGCGTGGAAGGAGAGTGGAAAACCATTTAGGAAAAACCACCCCAGTTCACCCGACCGAGATTCGAACTCGATCTTCCGTCCTCGGCGGTTGAGCTCAACACGACTAGCGCGTTAGCCAACTACGGCACCGAGGTGGGTTTCAACTAAAAATAGGCAAGTAATGCAGCAAATACTCTTCATAATCTCACCAAAATTTTATATTATTAAATTAATATACATTGCTTATTTGAAAATACTAATATCTGTGTGTTTTAATAAATTAAGTTGTATACAAATAAAGAACTGTAAAGTGGTTTTGTTATTGACGATACAAAATATGACATTCAAAAGGTATCTAAGGTCATATTTGTAGTATATGCTCATTAAATGGTTAACAATGATAATTTTAAAAGCATTTATAAAATAATATATAAAATAAAATTTATAAAACGTTTACATAAGGCCCACCCATATAAACTATATTTATTTTATTTGACATACAGTCCAAGATACAATTTCTAATAAAAACGGTCTAACTGAAAGTTCAGTAGGATTTTGGTATCAAGAAACTTTTAGAGGAGACACCCATAATTTTTTCGGACAATGTTAATAACAGTTTACTTTATTATTAAATTTATTTTATAGATATTAATAATATCTATCAAAAAGTGACAGCCGCAGATTACATGACTTGACGTATGAATACGTGAAGGTAAATCTGCAGTCCAATTTTCATAAGAGGAACCCTATCTGAGAGCTAGAAAAGTTACTAGATCTACCTTCACATATTCATACGTTAAGTCAGGTGATCTGCTGCTTTCACTTTTGATAGATATTATGAAAACCAAGAGACACCGAAATATCTCAGTTCATGTTTTTATGAACTTTTACTAGCACATCAATTGAATATAATAAAATTTTAAAATAACATTGTAGCATGGATGGAAGATTCTAGAACCGTGCTAAGGGCAAAGGATAGAACTATCACAAGATAGGAATAGGGTGTAATGAGGTGGACTGGATAGAATTAACTCAAGATATAGATATGGTGTAATGAGGTGGACTGTATATAACTAGCTCAAAATAGGGATAGGGTGTAATGAAGGGGGCTGGATAAAACTAGCTCAAGGTGTAGGGTGTAATGAGGTGTACTGGATAGAACTAGCTTAAAATAGAGATAGGGTGTTGTGAGGTTACTGGATATAACTAATTCAAGATAGGGATAGGTGGCGTACTTTTATGAGTACGGAAATGCACTTTTGAGTTGCTAATGCCATAGAGTTAGTAAACATTTTCAAATAGATTTTACACAGAGGAAATAAAACAAAAGAGGAACTTTTCGCGAAATTGATTACTTGTCCTTTTATATTGGAATAATAATCAATTAGAGATTTTAATGGGAATTAACGATTTATAAAATCAATACACATTTTTATTAAATAGTAGACGACATTATACTTTGCCATTTTTTACCTGAAATTTCCCCCAAAAATAGTACCAATTCCACTAATACACATTTTTTTCTTTATATTCCTATTGCCGATGAAAGTTCCCATTCTAGAAAATGTATTTCCCTCAACCAAATACCATTGATAAAGAAGTAAAATATGGGTTTTATCCGGCTATTAAGAGAGTCATAGTGTGACCAAAGGTAAATATGTATAAATTTAAGAAATTGAGTAAAATTTGCTATACCTATTAAAAATATTCACCGACTTTAAAAACTGAAGTACAACTCTTATCTAACGGAATCCAATCATTTTATTTACCAAAGATCAGGGTTTATATCGATTCCTATAAAAATACACTAATATTGTAAAATGATATCAATGTTGAACATAAACAAATATGTTTGTATTTTCTAAAAGATTCTTCATGCCAGAATGTTACTATACAGTAGACATTCAGAGGTACAAGAATAACTTGTCCCGCTGCCAGAAAGACGCCAAACAGGAGTAGCCTCTGTTCGGAATTACAGGTAGTTCTAAGTAGCCGACGCTTTCACACGTCCGTACAGACCCTCGCCTTTAAATAACGAGTGACCTTGGCCGCGGGAGATCCTTGTCGACTTCGATTGAAGGGCTTAATTTCATTACAACCAAATTAACTCACTTACTGGATGAATAATACACTGATTTTGTTAAGAAGTCCGTTCTGAAAAGTATTACATCCTACCAAAATACTACTATACAGTAGGGAGTGTAAGGAGTGTAGAGAATGTAGGGAGTGTAGGGAGTGTAGAGAATGTGGGGACTGTAGGGAGTGTAGGGAATGTAGATAATGTATGTAGGGAGTGTAGGGAATGTGGGGACTGTAGGAAGTGTAGAGAATGTATGTACGGAGTGTAGAGAATGTGGGGACTGTAGGGAGTGTTGAGAATGTAGTGATTGTAGGGAATGTAGGGAGTGTAGAGAATGTGGGGACTGTAGGGAGTGTTGAGAATGTAAGGATTGTAGGGAATGTATGGAGTGTAGAGAATGTAGGGAGTGTATAGAATGTAGAGAGTGTATAGAATGTAGGGAGTGTATATAATGTAGAGAGAGTATAGAATGTAGGGAGTGTAGGAAGTGTTGAGAATGTAGGAATTGTAGGTAGTGTAGGGAGTGTAGAGAATGTAGGGAGTGTAGAGAATGTAGGAAGTGTATAGAATGTAGAGAGTGTAGATAATGTAGGGAGTGTTGAGAATGTAGGGATTGTAGGGAATGAAGGGATTGTAGGAAATGTAGGGAGTGTAGATAATGTGGGGAGTATAGATAATGTAGGGAGTGTATAGAATGTAGAGAGTGTAGAGAATGTGGGGACTGTAGGGAATGTGGGAACTGTAGGGAGTGTAGGGAATGTAGGGAGTGTATGGACTGTAGGACTGTATGGACTGTAGTTGACAAGGTTTTTTTGCAGTTTTTATTGAAAACATTGTTTCTGGACAAAATAAATCACATATTGCTCCAGCAGAAACATAGATTTAACCAGCACTTTTTCTCTTCATTTAACTCCCGGTTATATGGACATGAACTTTAACTCCCGGTCAGCTACAGGCAGGCTCACCTTGGTGCCCGGTGAGGTAGAGCAGGAAGTCTGAGATGACGGACTCTCTTGCTGCCCACACCCCCCTCAATTCTTGCAAGGGCTCTAATTCTCGACCCGTGGGGTCCCGAGTCCAACCCCCGCGCCCTTCGCACCCGGGACACGCTGCCGGCATCCTCATGGCGCTCACGCACTCCACCGCGCACGCGTGCTCACACCGCCGACTACACCACAAGTAAGACAATCACTCCACTCGGGAAAAGAGGGACACGATTCTGCGATCTCCCCCTCTCGTAATGAGCCATTTTGAGTAAAAAAAAATTGTAGTGAATAAAGTAATACGGTTTTATTTAACTGAAACAACAGCAGTTTTAGGTCTGCCTTAGTGTTAGGGCTGGGTGAACCTCAAATTTACTGTCCCTAAATTTATTGCCTTTAAATTTACTAATCCCCAATTTACTACCCACGAATTTATTGTTTCCATATTCACTATTTCCAAATTTACTGTTCCTAAATTTACTATCTCTAAATTGAATGTATCCAAATTTACTGTCACACATTGAGTTTAAAAATGTTACATTTCCAAACAAAATTAATAATTTAAAATTAAATTTAAACACATACCGGGGTCACTGCTACCCCTTGGCCAACATAAAAACCTCTTTTTCATGTCGAAATAGCTCGAATAAAGAAAAATAACGTGTTTTTTCCTCCATCCAAGCAACGAAATACTTCTAATTCGGTATTTTAAACCTGGATTTCTAAAATTAGCGGTTGAAACATTTGTGTATATATATATATATATATATATATATATATACATATTCAATTTATAAATATTATTAAAGAAAAGTGGGTTGAACTAAGATCAATTTTGGTGGTCATTCAATATCAGAAAAAAAATAACAAAAAACAAAATGTTGTCCCCTAATCTGTAGAAATGTAAGTTCTAAAAGATACATCGATCAAGTTTTTAATTTTCTTTGCTTAGACGCTTTATAAGATGAGTTAGTTTTATTTTCAAATTTATATAGATCCGTTTCAGTGTTCGAATTGTCTAAAGGCGTTGCCATCGCAATAGATTGGACTATCGATGATGAGGAAATCGGGATTCTAATCTCTGTTAGATTCACTGATAAATGTTTTCCCTATAAGGTTTCTCACTATCCTTCTACGTAAATTCGGGTGCATCTATGTATATGTCACAGGAAAAGTAGATTGTTAGGGAGAGTTGACTTGGCCTAGGTAAAGTCGACTCTTACTAAAAGTATCAGTAAAAGTTGATAGAGAATAAACAGATCAACTTTTCCTAGGAAGAGTTAATTATGCCTGCTGTGGTTTAGCAAAAGTTGATTCCGCGATGTTGCTCTCCACATGAGACTTCACGCGCACATCTTTGTTTTGAATATCCCAGCTCTATTTGTTTACTGTTGTTTTATAGGTTAGGTTAGGTTAAGTTAGGTTAGCTCTGCAACTCAAAGTGTCACAAATCTTTACTTTGCTGTAATAAATAATAAACATTTATATCTCTCTTTGTATCATAAAGGTTTTGCTTTTTTATTTGTTTTTTATTAGGTAGTAGACCATTTCCTTGCAAAAAGTCAACTTTTACTAACTCAAGGTCGTAAGAGTATACTTTCCCTAGGTACGGTCAACTCTGACTAGTAAATTTTGATCGAAATTCATCACTTTTCGCTTTTAATCAACTTTTACTAAAAAGACCAGTAAGAGTCAACTCGGCCTAGGTAAAGTCGACTCTTACTGGAGAATCTACTTTTCCTGTAACATATACAACTCAAAAGTGTACTAAGACAACGGTGAAATAAACAATCTTATTTACATTCGATCTTGTTTCTCTCTCTGTTATTTCCAAATATACATCCCGTCCAACTCAGCATTATTACAGTCGTTTTAATAATTAATTAATCAAATTAATCACAAAATAGAAACATCCAATCAAGGATATGTATTTATTTTTCCAAACAATATGTAATTAAATGTAGAATATAGTAGGTACCATATTATTCAACGCTCTTAATATTTATGTTGACCATTTTTGAAAACTGCTACTTAAAATTTGTTAACGAAGGTCCAATTTTAAGGGGCCTAGCGATGATTTAAAAAAACAAGCATAGCAATTTTTTACTTGAAGAACATTCATGAATTTGATTGATTTTATTTATATTATTTTTAAAACAAGAGTTTTGAATAAGTTTATTATTATTTAATAAGGACAATTTTATTCAACCTTTTAATCACTCGTGGTTAATATAAGTTAAAAAAATTCTCAAATTAATGTTTAACCAAATTAAATGTAAAACCAAAGTTCATCTGCAATAGCACGTTATTGAGTGGCATTAACTGGCCATAGTAATTGACTAATTAATTAATGCATTCTAAAACAACCTGATAGGTTAAAATAAATTCCTTTAATTTAATAAAATACTATGAGAAGAAAAAGGACGCTACTAATTTATTTTACGATTTGACACACCTGACACCTAAAAAACATACTGGAACTACTTTCACGTATTAATACGTCAAGTCATGTGATATGCATATAATGTCACTTTTGATAGGCAGTATCAATATTTATAAAACAGAAATAATAATATAGTAAAATTTTACCAATGTTGACCATAAAATATATGTTTGTATATTCTAGAAGTTTCTCGAAATGTCAATTTATAATAGAATCAAAGTATGCTAATGTATGGTATGTGTGCTAACAAGAACTTGAACATTAGAACGCAAACACTTATGGTATTAATCTTCTTGTTTTATTTATTTTTTGCTCACCGCGTATTACTACTCATTCTTGTTATACAAATATGTAGGTCTACTAATAATTATGTTAATGTGAACAAGGTTGAATTTTATAGGAAGTATACCCGCATTTGTGTGGAAGAGGAGTGGAAAACAATTTAGGTAATAACACACCCTTCAGTACACACCCGATCGGGATTAAAACCCCCGATCTCCCCGCCATCATCATCCGTCCAAATCTACTGCGAGGGTGACGCCTTAGAACCGTGTTCCACCAACTTTCTTAAGTTCATAAATACACTTAAGGTGGGGATGTAAGTGACGCGATAAAAGGTGAGTGTTTTTGCAGTTTTCATATCAACACTTTTTTTGTTTCTAAATAAAAAAATATTTATTAGAAACATAGGCCTATAGTTTAGTTTCCTTCACATGGTGATATCAACAGTTGTTGAAATATATGTCAAGGCTGGAATTTAATGATAACTTTTTCTATCTATTTAAAAAAGTTTGTCATTTAATGCCGCTATGCTCTTGACAGATATTCAACAACTGTTGATATCACCATGTGAAGAAAATTAAACTCTTTCTAGGTTTTTACTAAAGCAATATTTTATTTGTTTAGGCCAAAAAATGTTTTGGTATACAAATTGTAAAAAACCCTGACCTTTTCTTGCGTCCTCCACATCCCCACATTAATAAGCCTAATTTATTTGCGACTGCTTGATTTCGGACACGCGCCGCGGCAGCTAGAAAAAAAATGTTTTACGCACCCAGTCCAACAGCTGTAATGGTACATCAGAGTTAGGAAAGTAGAGACTAATTTTTTCCTTAACTAACTTCAAATGTTACTAGATAAAAGGTTGAACTTAATTGTATGTGTTATACTCTTTAAGATTTGGAAACATTTCGTTTAAACCTTTAGTAATTTGGGTAAATCATAAATCTAACTTCGCGCCACAGCTTTTTACTTAGTCGGACATATTTAAAATATTAGTGAGTACGAGTAATTAAGAAATGCAGGCGACGCCCGGCGGCTGCTCGTATCAACTTCATTCGTGTTCTTATTGAACAGCGACGCTCTTGGCTGTGGCCGCACGGCGCACCTAATTCACCGCCGCGGCACACCGTTTGTGGAACACTGCCTTAGACCATTCAACCACTAAGGTGGGTCTCCATTCTAAGGGGTATTTGGTTCGAGTCTAGATTCATCATGTTGAGTAGTGACGTAATAAAACATACGAATAAATAGAAGGAGTCTTCAATGTCACACGTCTCCAATCACTCAAAATAAAAACTATAAAAAATAAACAAAACTAAGCGATATTGAACGACCACCGGTTGAAGCCTGTTTTTACTTTTCAAAATCTGTTTACTAAAAATTCCACAGTGATACAACTTGACAGTATACGCACTGTAACAAACACACTAGCGCGACCGAAGGTTGGCATCGAACTGAGGACCTCTCCTCCTTAGCGTCACGCGTGTGTGTTTCCAAACGAACTTGTACTAAATATACCCGACACGCGGCTAGTGGGTTAGCTTGTTTTGACACAGGAACGGAGGTTGCAGGTGGGGGAGTTGTTAAAACTTGGCTCCTGCCCCCCCCCCCCCCCCTCAGTTGGGAGAGGGCCAATGTTTTCAGGACGAGAAGTATGTTACGCCTCAAGTCTTTGAAGGGGTCGACTGGTGAAAAATACTCACACCAAGAATGTGTAAATAAGGATTACATAGCTGAGTGGATAGAAGAAGTCAAACGCTTCCTAGTACGACGTGATTTTTTTTAAAAATTCTTTCGGGAGTTGGCGTATCTAGCCTTCATTATCCTGTCCATCGTTGATGCTTCCATAATGACAGTTAGAAGAATATGAAGAGTACAGGTGAAAAAGGAGGAGAGTCTCATTGCACACATTTCCCAGGGCAACTTTTGAATCTCAAACCCCATAAGGAGCCCAGAAAATCCCTTCTTCTTTCTGACTAATTTAAATACGACAGAACCCCCCTTTAGTGGCCCTGCGTGGTCTAACGCGTTACTCTGGAGTAGACCAAACTTCCGATGACCGGGAGAATGAGGTTCGAATCTCGGTCAGGTGTACGAGGGTGTTTTTTTCAAACTGTTTTTCCACGCTAACTCCACGCAAATGCAGGTACACTTCTTATAAATATAACCTTCCAATCCCTAAAAGCCACTAGCGTAATTAGTACATAAGCGTATAACACTAACGGGTAGTAAGAATTGGTACAAAAACAAACAAACGAGAAAGATCTTTTTTAACCATATTATAAACTCCAGTAGAAAGGTATTATAATTGTCTAAAAGATGGTCCGTTACTTTAGCTCAGTCGGTAGCGCTCCTATCTATTGAGAAAAGGGTCCCGGGCTCGATTTCCGGCATGGGCGGAAAATTTATCGTTGGTGAAATGTGGGTTTACCCTTTCACAGTGATGCGTTAACGGGGAGGGGGAGAGAATAATGGCTGTTATGTCTGTTCTAGATTTATAAGTCGTGTGTTGATATAATCAGCCGTTTTAGAAAGTGCACGACTAATACCTTGAATAAGTGAAAAACTAATTCGATTTGAGATAAACTTGGACTATCCACCTTTTTATCCTGTACCCTTCATATGCAAGAGTCGTCCCTCTCTCAAGTCATAGGATCCCTTGTAGCCATTGGCATTGTTCCTAAAGTGTGTATTGTTTGTTATTGTATTGTTTATTACCTTCTCACATACCGCACCTCTTCTTTGCTCCTAACATGAAATAAACCAACTGCTCGACACGTTTTAGAAAACCCTTAAAACAAAAAGTCGGATAGATAATTTTTCTTGTAAATTATTGCCACAAATAGTCTGTATCATTTATGCCTTGGCTAGGAGTCGAACAGTCCAATTTTCATAGAAAGGGTCTTTCAGAAAATACAAATATATTTTAAGCGATCAATATTGATAACTTTTTACAATATTATTATCAACTTAAATCGAGTAGGGTGGCGTAACAAGGGGGGCATTTCTTCCCCTTCCCCTATACACCTGTTGGTTTTCGCTTCCTCTTCGCAGGCGATTTTTTGTTTAGTTAAACTTGTCTTTGGATGAAAAATTAGTCAATTTGTTTCAACTATACCCTGTGATTTCTAAAAATGGTAACAACCATTATTATGACAGTGTTAGGAAGGAAAATGCATCGAAGGAAATCACGGAGATTTTAAAGGAAACTCGTCATTAAAATGTCACACTTTGTAAACATTATCATACTAGCCATATTTTATTAATTATAATCTAATACTTTAAAGTAAATAATATTATGAATTATATTAATTCAAATTTCTGCCAGTTAGTGGAGGTAGCAGGTGTTCAGAATTGTAGTATTATTAATTTATTGGAGGCTTTGATTGGCTCTAGCCATCTGGTCAGCTTCATAAAACTTTAATTATTTTATGTCTTTTTTTTTTTAAATACAATCCTTTGTATCGAGAGTAGCAGGTGTTCAGCTTGTTCCACACGTGCATTTACTATTTTCCCGAAAGAGGTTCATCTCAACAGGGACCATAAATAAATATAAATAACAGAAATACAACTCTTCCTCCTGTTCATTGGCAGCAAGGCACAGAGCGACCATGGCCTCATCTTCACTGCTGCTATCACTCATCTTCTATTCAAATAATATGTACCCTCTTTGGCTGATTCCTTCTGACTGACAACAATTACAAACAAATGTGCGGACGAAACTCGTTTCCGTTCTTAGGGTTCCGATTCCAAGCGTTCCGATCTGTTCCGATCCGATTAGGTGTGCATCAAGCTTTATTAACTCTCATATATGTCAATTCGTTAGAAAAATTAAATTAAAGTTTATCAAACCTCTTAATTTACATCATGTTTTCCAAGATAAGGATTCGGATTCGGGATTCATAGGTATAGTGAGGATTCAGGTCCATGATTCGCACTCGGTAAAATAGGGGATTTGACACATCTTTACTCCAAGTGGTACTACAAGAAGTACTTTAAGTGGTAATACTATTGATTCTTCAAGTGGTAATACAATACTATTGATTCTTCAAGTGGTACTACACGTGGTAAAACAAATGATACTTCAAGTGGTACTTAAAATGGTACTTCAGGTGGTACTGATGTAGATGGCACTACGACTGGTACTCCAAATGGTACTTCAAGTGGTATCTAAAGTAGTTTTACAAGTAGTACTTCAAACGATACTACAAGTGGTACTTCAAGTGGCATTACAAGACCTTAAATTCCATCTGCTACTACAACTTGTATTCTAAGGGTTACACCGAGTTACTCTCAGTGGTACTAGGACCAATCGCAGTCACATCACCTATTGCTCAATTCTTGTAGCACAACAGCGGCTGGTGGGTGTTTTATTCTCGTCTCTAAAGAAGACATCGCACGCAGAGCCTCGCAGTCGAAGGTGACGTCACAGGGGGCCGGCGGATCTTGGCTCCTTCCAACGCCCCCCAGCGCCAAACAGTGGGAAGGTCGGGGGGAAGGGGGGGGTTCCTGATAGTTCATTTATACGATGGACCGCTCGGGTTTAGGTTCGTCCTCTTTCAGAATTGATGTGGTGTTGAAGGATATACTAGCTATCGTGAAAACATAGGGTTTTTTTTTTCCAAATTAGTTGAAAAATGACACACGCCCAATTATTTACCACTGAACCATTCAGAATTCATCCGACGTCAGTGGTAGAGTATTGGAGCACTAAGGCATGGGTCCCGGTTTCGTTTACCGTGTCCAGGTGTCATTTTAAATCCAATTGAAACACAATGTCAGTGATGGCTGTATCCTTAACCTAAAGATTTTCCTCATATTAGATTTTTAACATTAGTTTAGTTTATTTAATGACTCATGCACCGGTGGTGCTCACGGTACGAGGCGACAGGTTCGCAATAGACTGTTACAGAATAAAAAAATCCGCAGATAAGTTTATTTTTAAGTTTTCTCCACTATGATTAATCTTCAACAGAATGCTAAATATCTGGAATGAGCAAAGAATATTTGGCCAGGAATTTTTAATTTTCATTCAAAAAATTTTCTGGTCAAAGGTCATAATCAAAATCAGCACAAGTTTGATTAATTAATGGCAAATATAATTCTAAATAATTCTAAAAAAATTGACTAATTTATTAAAAATCCTTAAAGCTTTTCAAAGGTCACTATGACAAAACAATAAACACGCACTTCAGAAATTTAACACGCAATGAAAAGCTTTAACAAATAAACTCTTGTTTTCTGATTAATATAATATTAAATTTAAAATATCTTGCTCAGAAGTAATCGCTACCCCTCCCAACGCAACCCTCTCCAGCCTATTGCAGTCTCACCAGAATGTGTATTCCACAACCAAACAAGCTAAGAGGATACAAAGTCATTACCTACCTTTTAACTTCTCATTCTAACAACTGTGTGCTGGTAAAATATATGTTTGAATATCTATGAATTTATAACAGCTTTTAAAAATATACTTGTTCAACAAAAACGCTAACACTTATTCAAAAATGCCTAAAAGTAACTCAAAACTGCCTAAAAATAACCAAAAATTGACTCAAAACCAAGAAAATATGACCTCCAAATTTTAAATGACAAGAAATGAGAAAAAATAACATATTAAAAAAAGTTTCCACAACCAGGAGATCACGAACAAAATGTATATTCACATGAGCATTGTTTGTGATGTACCAAAAAATAAGATGACACGTAATAAAAATTCGGATCCTGCTCAAAACAATATTAAAAATTGGTGAGGTTGCCATGTGTAGAAATTTAAAATAAAAGTATCTACAGGAAACAATATTTATCTATTTTAAGTAAAAAAAAGGTTTTTCATAAAATTGCAACGATGTTGGATCCAAACTAGTGTTTACTTTCACCTCCACTTTAAAAGAATTATTTAAAAAAGATACAGTACATACAATGTGATTCTATATGGTTCCTAAGGAACGGGACACAGTAGTTGAATTGCATCTGGACCGAGCTGGAATAGATCCAGGGAACTTGACGTTCCACGCCTTGTTATGTTGCGCCTGTTTAGAACAAAAAAAAAAGTGCCGCTTGCCAAAATATGAAAGGGGATTGGGGAGGGGGGGGGCAGGTTACGTAAAATAGTCACTTCCACTTCCCTCCTTCCCCCCACACTTGAGTAAGAAAAGTATTTTGGATCCCAGGACTCAAAGGTGTGACGGGATTTCTCACCTTGGGACCCGTCCTTGTAGCTCAGTGGATCAGGGAACATGACTCGGAGAGCCAAGTAGTGCCGACCACATATTTTAATATTTATTTGGAAACATTGCGGAGGTCAAATGTTATGAAGGCGTCACGCTCGTAAATTATTGACTACCTATTGATTGGGAGATCTGGGTTCGAATTCCGGTCGGATGTGTATAAGGATTTTCCCTAAATGGTGTCCACTCTTCCTGCACTAAAATGTGGGTACACTTCCTATAAATTCAACCTTCGTCGCCCTTAAAATCAATAGGGCAAACTAACACATATTCAAATAAACCGAACGGGTAGTAAGATGTCGGTGTCAAAATAGATTTATGTGCATCAGTGGCGAGGGTAGACTTTTAACAAGGTGTTGAAATATACAGTACCTGCACTGTAAAGTATTCACTTACCTTAACTGTATGTTTATACCTAGAAAAAGTATTAATTTCTTTAGTAAATCTAAAAGTACATAAAAAAAATGTTAGCGCCATCAGAGGATACAAAGTCTCATGACCTACATGACCTATTAATTACGCTAATGGGTTAGGAATTAGGAAGTTTGAATTTAAAGGAAGTGAACCCTCATTTTCGTGGAGGAAGAGTGGAAAACCATTTGGAAAAAAACCACCCCCAGTTCACCCGACCGAGATTCTAACCTCGATCTCCCCGTCCTCGGCAATCAAGCTCAAAACGAAACTAGCACGTTAACCAACTACGCCGCCGAGGCGGGTTTATAAATAATTAACCCAAACAAAAACACAATAAAAAGTGATAATTTTTTCAGTCACATGTCGTGGATTAATTCCAAATTAAATAGGTCTATAGCTTTTTTATCAGCACAGCGTCTTACTATACGTTTGGATTATACGGCCGTGTACTAATTACGCTAATGTGGTAAGAATGAGGAAAGTTGAGCCTATAGGAAGTGCATCTACATTTTCGTGGAGTAAGAGTGAAAAACAATTTTTTTAAACCAACCGTCAGTACATCTGAACAAGACTCGAACTCAGATCTCCTCGTTATTGGTAGTCCAGCCTACTACGAGAGTGACGCATTATACCACGTGACTAATCAGGCTCACTGACCACTCGACACCGGGAAGATGGAATGGAACTAAGCTCTCTTAGACCTCTAGTCATCCTTCCTAACCACTCAACCATGGCAATATATTATCAAAAGTTGCTCTATCTTCGTTTTATAAACACCTCAGATTTTTTAAAAGCAATCTAGTGCCGGAAGTTGACCTAGTTAACACCGTATTGGCGAGGGAGTGGTGTGTTGCAAATAGCTGCACTTCCGTTCTCAGCCGGCGTCCGCCCATCCTAACGTTAATCTGTGATTTCGCCACTTTCCTCTCTGACGAAAGAAGGCGGCTACCTTCTTCCTTTACCATTCTAATACAACCCGGCAATAACGGATATTTACAATGGCTTGGATATTGACGAATATTATGATTAAAACGATGTCCATACCTCTTGTATTAACGGAGATATTCTGATTAAAACAAAGGAGATATTCTGATTAAAATAAAGTCTAGACCTCTTATATTGAAGGAGATATTCTGATCCAAACACTGTGTAGACCTCTCGTATTTGACGGAGATATTTTGATTAAAAACTGTGTACACCTCCCGTAATGGTGGAGATATTCTCATTAAAACACTGTGTAGACCTCCTATATTGATGGAGATACTCTAACTAAAACAACGTCTAGACCTCTTGTATAAACGGAGATATTCTGATTAAAACACTGTGTAGACATCCTATATTGAGGGAGATATTCTCATTAAAACACTGTGTAGACCTCCTATATTGATGGAGATATTCTGATTAAAACAACGTTTAAACCTCCTGTATTGATGGAGATATTCTGATTGAAACACTTTGTAGACCTCCTATATTGAGGGAGATATTGTTATTAAAACACTGTGTAGACATCCTATATTGAGGGAGATATTCTGATTAAAACAACGTTTAAACCTCCTGTATTGATGGAGATATTCTGATTGAAACACTTTGTAGACCTCCTATATTGAGGGAGATATTCTTATTAAAACACTGTGTAGACCTCCTATATTGAGGGAGATATTCTGATTAAAACACTGTGTAGACCTCCTATATTGATGGAGATACTCTGATTAAAACAACGTTTAAACCTCCTGTATTGATGGAGATATTATGATTGAAACACTTTGTAGACCTCCTATATTGAGGGAGATATTCTGATTAAAACAACGTCTAGACCTCCTGTATAGACGGAGATATTCTGATTAAAACACTGTGTAGACCTATATTGAGGGAGATATTCTGATTAAAACAACGTCTAGACCTCCTGTATAGACGGAGATATTCTGATTAAAACACTGTGTAGACCTCCTATATTGAGGGAGATATTCTGATTAAAACAACGTCTAGACCTCCTGTATAGACGGAGATATTCTGATTAAAACACTGTGTAGACCTATATTGAGGGAGATATTCTGATTAAAACAACGTCTAGACCTCCTGTATAGACGGAGATATTCTGATTAAAACACTATGTAGACCTCCTGTATTGACGGAGATATTATGATTGAAACATTGTCTGGGACTCTTTAATTGATTGATGTAAATTGGTTGACGTTCAGAAATCCTATGTTATATAATAATCAATTTGCTATTTTAGACTACGATTTACACCAAAATGGAGGGGAAAGGCATCAAAATATCCTTAGGATAATCAGCCTTTGAGCTAACCACCTAATTACTCCCTGATCCTCAAGGTGGGATGGAAGGGAAAGAGAGTTATGGTTTGTATTTTTAAAGTTTTTACAGCGAAAACACATTTTAGGCCAGAATAAATAAAATATTGATTCTGTAAACATATTTATGTAATTTTCATCACATGGTGATATCAACAGCTCTTGAATATTTCTCATGAACATCACAGAGTTCAACTAGGACTTTTACTTTTAATTTAACAGGTTTCTGTTCAAATGCAACTCTATTCATGAAATATATTCAAGACCTGTTTAGATTACTGTACATAAAATTAAACTAAACGTACCTACTGGAGCAATATTTTTATTAATCTTATTAAAAAAAAAATATTATGAAATTGCAAAAAATTCAGATTTAATAGCATTATATTCCATTACATCTTAAAATAGGTTGGTGTTTTGAACTAACTATTAAAAACCAGCCCATTACCCAGATTGCTAACCCTGTGAGAGACTTGCCTGTATCCAACTCTGTCTTGTGTACACAAAATATAACGTTGTTTAATTTTGTGTTTCCATCAAGATTCTCATATCTGTTCACACACATTATTTTAATCATTGTGTGATCTTTCTTTCCTCTTTGTTCTCATAAAGGGGCTCAATCTTTGCATAAGAATACGAAGAGAATTATTCACCTGTAGTTTCCAAAAAATAGAAGGTGTATTATAGAAAACATTTGCAATGAAAAACACATAATGACTTTTTTAATAGTATAAATCAAACAAGTTAATCCATAATGTTAAAGAAGATTACCAGTGTGTCTGTGATTTGTTCTCCTCCATTTGACCACTCATGCATAGGCTCTGATCTACCCACCTCACATGGGAATGTATGTTATCATCCACTCTGTCTCCAATTGACCAATAAAACATAGGCTCTGCTCTACACACCTCACATGGGAATGTATATTATCACCCACTCTGTCCCCATTTGACCAATCATACATAGGATCTACTCTACACACCTCACATGGGAATTTATGTTATCACCCACTCCGTCCCCATTTGACCAATCAAACATAGACTCTGCTCTTCACACCTCACATGGGAATGTATATTATCACCCACTTTGCCCCCATTTGATCAATCACACATAGGCTCTGCTCTACATACCTCACATGGGAATGTATGTTATCATCCACTCTGTCCCCATTTGACCAATCATACATAGGCTCTGCTCTACATACCTCACATGGGAATTTATGTTATCATCCACTCTGTCCCCATTTGACCAATCAAACATATTCTCTGCTCTACACACCTCACATGGGAATTTATGTTCGTTGATATCTTACTAATGAGTGTTCTACTGAGTGATGAGAACATATCACAGGTACAGTTTACACTAACACTGCTTGCCTTGATAGCAGTTATCGACACTGAAAATAATTCCTAAATACTGTACTTCAAACTGAAAAGAGCTGAATATATTGGGAGATTGATTCAGGCGCAGTATTTTTCTTAGCGACATCCTGAGCCGTTAGATGATCTAAGATATAAATTGCTGTTTAGGTTCAATTTGAAATACAAAATCGTAGCAAAAGGTTTTCTATAAAATTTATCGTAACATTATTATTTATTTTTTTCCAAAATTTATGCTCTCAATATAAGTTTACAAAAATTAGTCATTGATTGGTAATGGTCCGACAGCTTAGCTCAATCGTTAGTGTGTCTGCCTGCTAAGTTAAGGGTCCCGGGTTTGATTCCTGTCATGGCTGAAAAATGTATCATTGATTAAATACACACAGTGATGAATTAATGGCCGGGTGGCTGGGCGTTGTGTCTGTTCCAGATTTAAGTTAGTTTTAAGTCGTGTGCTGATATAATTAGACGGTGTAGAAAGTACACGCTCAATACTGCAAATAATAAAATTATTAATGGACTATTAACGTTGAGCCAAAATAGACGACGATTAATGGACCAAACGGTGGTTTAACTCAGTGAAAGCGTCCTGGAGCTCTTATAGATGACTACAGGGTTCGAGTCCCTTCTGATCACGTCATTGAATGATTCTCCTCTTATTTCCTCGCTTGGTGAATCCCGTCTGATCACGTCATTGAATGATTCTCCTCTTATTTCCTCGCTTGGTGAATGCCGTCTGATCACACCATTGAATGATTCTCCTCTTATTTCCTCGCTTGGTGAATGCCGTCTGATCACGCCATTGAATGATTCTCCTATTATTTCCTCGCTTAGTGAATCCCGTCTGATCACACCATTGAATGATTCTCCTCTTATTTCCTCGCTTGGTGAATGCCGTCTGATCACGCCATTGAATGATTCTCCTCTTATTTCCTCGCTTGGTGAATGCCGTCTGATCACGCCATTGAATGATTCTCCTCTTATTTCCTCGCTTAGTGAATCCCGTCTGATCACGCCATTGAATGATTCTCCTCTTATTTCCTCGCTTGGTGAATGCCGTCTGATCACGCCATTGAATGATTCTCCTATTATTTCCTCGCTTAGTGAATCCCTTCTGATCACGCCATTGAATGATTCTCCTATTATTTCCTCGCTTAGTGAATCCCTTCTGATCACGCCATTGAATGATTCTCCTATTATTTCCTCGCTTAGTGAATCCCGTCTGATCACACCATTGAATGATTCTCCTCTTATTTCCTAGCTTGGTGAATGCCGTCTGATCACGCCATTGAATGATTCTCCTATTATTTCCTCGCTTAGTGAATCCCGTCTGATCACGCCATTGAATGATTCTCCTATTATTTCCTCGCTTAGTGAATCCCGTCTGATCACACCATTGAATGATTCTCCTCTTATTTCCTCGCTTGGTGAATGCCGTCTGATCACGCCATTGAATGATTCTCCTCTTATTTCCTCGCTTGGTGAATCCCATCTGATCACGCCATTGAATGATTCTCCTCTTATTTCCTCGCTTGGTGAATGCCGTCTGATCACGCCATTGAATGATTCTCTTATTATTTCCTCGCTTAGTGAATCCCGTCTGATCACGCCATTGAATGATTCTCCTCTTATTTCCTCGCTTGGTGAATGCCGTCTGATCACGCCATTTAATGATTCTCCTATTATTTCCTCGCTTGGTGAATCCCGTATGATCACGCCATTGAATGATTCTCCTCTTATTTCCTCGCTTAGTGAATCCCATCTGATCACGCCATTGAATGATTCTCCTCTTATTTCCTCGCTTGGTGAATGCCGTCTGATCACGCCATTGAATGATTCTCTTATTATTTCCTCGCTTAGTGAATCCCGTCTGATCACGCCATTGAATGATTCTCCTCTTATTTCCTCGCTTGGTGAATGCCGTCTGATCACGCCATTTAATGATTCTCCTATTATTTCCTCGCTTGGTGAATCCCGTATGATCACGCCATTGAATGATTCTCCTCTTATTTCCTCGCTTAGTGAATCCCGTCTGATCACGCCATTGAATGATTCTCTTATTATTTCCTCGCTTAGTGAATCCCGTCTGATCACCATTGAATGATTCTCCTCTTATTTCCTCGCTTGGTGAATCCCGTCTGATCACGCCATTGAATGATTCTCCTATTATTTCCTCGCTTGGTGAATGACGGTTTATTTCTTAAAACTATCCGCTCTTTTCCCCTGTATTTATATAAGTTATTACCAGAACCGGGGAACGCGCAGCTCATGGCGTTAAGTCCACATTGCATTCGGTCTCCGTTAACGGATAGAGTGCGAGCGGGGGAGGTTTTGACGTCTGGTTTGTACCTCTACATGCTAATGCGGGTTCACTTCATTTGTTTATTATTCCTAATGCTCAGGTTAAGCCAAGGTTGAGGACTTTATTTAGAGATTACTTCGATTAACATATTATCATTTGACATGATTAATGAGTTAAAATAGTCAGCAACAATTTTTAACTATTAATAACAATAATAATAATAGTAATAATAATAATAATAATAATAATAATAATATCGTTTTTATTTGGGCGAAATTAAGGCCAGCGCCTTTTCTTACACTTAACTTAGTTTAGAAATTAGGAAAAGAATACAGTCGGGACCATCTCATCCTTGCTTCGTCTATTATTTCATGTACTCCCTTCCCTCTAACCCAACCCGCCCGAACAACATCATTCCTAATCTTGTTTCTCCTGATGAAAGCTATTATGTGCCTAAAAAAACCTCATTCTTAATCGATTTCGGTTGACTGCACAGCATCCTATTATTACACATATAATTATGACAATGGTGCAGCTCATTTCACTTATCTTCTTCAATATTTAATATCTTCTTACAAAGAATGTCTACCACCTGTTAAAATGTATCAGTAAATTTTTTTTATAGTTGAAATAAAATCATAAACTAGTGCCTGATGTTTAAAGTACATACAGATATAAGTTACGAGCAAATACACACAGTTCCATGCAAACCAACAAAATTTAAACTTGTGTCTTGATTCTGGTAGGATTCAAGGACTGGAAGGTCATATTTCCTACCAGAACATTAATATATTGAAGGATTCTGCTAGGAAAAAAAGGCCTTCTAGTCCTGGAATACCTAATATAATCAAGATTATAGTTCAATATCTTACCGCTAGAAAGCACTAATACGATAGTGGCGCTGCCATGAAGCCAAATAAGGTACCATTAGGATATTTTCTTTTCCTCTATTTTTAAATGAAGAGTTTACAAGAGTGCAAAGGGGAGGGGAGAGGTTGTAAAAGTTGAAATACATTTACCAGGTGTGGAAAATTATCTCCCCGATAAACATTTGTTTGACGGAAAGTGACTTACCTGCTCATGGCATGGATACGATTAACAATCAGTGAATGCCTTAACAGTGAATGCTTAACAAGCCGTGAATGCCCTGACCTCACATTTTATACAGAGATGTACCTAGAGGAGCCTTTTTTTTAAGCCAATTGAATGCAAGTTAGAGGAACATTTTAATTTTACTCCACTCGTTGACCTTGAGATATGTTCAATGATCCATCTCCCAACATTCTACGACTTGCTCAAATCCCACAATTTCTAACTGAATATTAAAATCCTTACGCAATTATTTATACAGACAAAATTCTCACAGCAACGTATAAAACTTTTAATGCGAGGCTGTCACAAAACTATTGATTGTTTTAAGAAATGTTAGCGGCCTAGAGAAATGTTATTACTTGTTACCTCAAATATTTGCACAAAAAAAAAAATTCCATCGCATCAGCCTGTAAACGAACTATACCAACAGAGTGGCCGCCGTATATTCACTAAGATAGTGCCAATATCTGTGGATAGAGGGTGTCATGGAGTCTACGCAAAGAAGCCACTGGAAGTTAATCTAAGCTTTTTTTTTTAGATCAGCAGCGCCACTACTTCTTCATTCAAGTAGCTCCTCAAATTGTCCTTACGGGACTGAGTTTGACCCCGTTATAGACCCACTGCTTCACAGAGAAATCTGGAAGCGCTGGGGATCGAACCCGAGACCTCTGGATCTGTAGCCAGAAACTCTGACCACCAGACCAATATTCGTACTATCTCAAATATAGTGATGATAAATCTACCCCCTCCTCCCCCCTTTCCTTACCTCACCCTTTAAACATGAAGTTTACAAGTTTGACTCATTTGTATGTGTATAAATGTAGCTAACTTACAAATTGTTTCGTTGACACTTCATAATGAGATGAATTTACATCACAGTATGTTTTAATTTTGTACAGACGAGCATTATAATCATTGTATTCTATTTTTCATCCGACAGCATGAATATTGTTCTGAGCTTCACTGTCCGGTGCCAACAAGTGAATACAAGTAGACTTAATTAAACAAAAGTATGTATTCATATAATACCAAGATGATTTAAATTTAGTCTGAAGGACGAATCTCTATAAAGCTACACAGTGTTTGAAAAGGAATTTAGAACGCAGAAGTAGTACAGCTAAGCAAAATAGGTACGTTCTTTCTATTACTAATTATATTCAACTTTCATATCAATATAGAAACAAGTTTGGATAGTGCTTCCCCAAAAGTTAATAAACTATCTTCATCAAGTTTTGACCAAGATTATTTTACAACTCATTCTGTTTTAATAAACTAAAAATCAAGGCTGTAACACAAAGTATTCATACTGTACATAGGAACAAACATATTTTAAATATAAATAAAATGCCGTATTGAGAATACTAAAGACTATGTAAATATAGTTAGTAGCTATGTGAATGTATTTTTTAATATTTATTATGTTTTTCAAAACTATAATTTTAAGTATATTTTACATATATCATCAAAATAGATTCTAAAATATTGCTAGTTATGTTATTAATTGGCAACATAATATATTATAAAATATTAGTAAAGTATTATTGCTACGAGAGCTTATAACAATGTTGTAGTGTGTATCTTCTCGAATGCAGCGTGTATTGAAGTATAATGAACCACGGTGCTTCATTTAAGATTAAAACAATAATGAAGCTCTACACATAAATGAAAATATTGTGTCAATGTTTGCTCAGTGTACACAGCTGCTCGCGCATGGCATGTAATTAAATGTGATGAAACTTTATTCAACGTTGTGACAATGTTTGCATTCTTCGCATAACAACGGGAAATATTGTGTCGATATTTGTTCAGTGTGTACATGTGTTCACACATGGCGTGTAGTAAAGTAGGCTATAATAAGGCGCGTGGCTTCATCCAAAATTGGCATAATATTGGAGTTATTCACACAATAGATCGTGGAATTTTTTTTCGATCTGTACACATCCATTCATACAAGGTGTGTGATGATTAAGGGCGTGGAGTTGTTAGCCGGAACATAAAAAGCTGTGCCCGCAGATTGTTTTATTGTAAGTTTATGTATATGAAAACACACCTTTTTGGGATCATGGCCCAAAAATACTATAACTATCATACATCACATTAGGTGGGAAACCACGGTTGAGTCTATGATAATATCAGACTTCTTAAAACAGAGGGTTAATTTTTACTTAATTTATTGAACTGCTCTTATACCCTTCTTACCTTGTACAAGACGTATGGATTAATTGGAACTTTGAATTGAGGAATGCCGCCTACCGTGGTGGAAAGTGAAAACTTTTAGGATCCCCCATTTCATCCACGTATTCACCTCATTCACCGTCTCGCGTAATGGGTTAACCGAACAAGCGCGTGTTAATCAAACTAGCTCCATTGAACGGTTTTAATTTTATTCATGTGGTAGTTGTGAATATCTGTCATAAGCATAGCGGTATTAGATTAGAAACATTTTAAATAAAAAGAAAATGTTGTCATTAAATTCCAGGACACCCTTGACAGATATCCAAGGACTAGTTGATATCATCGTGTGAATACAATTAAAATATGTTTCTACCAGAATAATATTTGGTTTCTTTAGACCAAAAAAAGTGTCGATATATAAACAGCAAAAAACCTTACCTTTTATCAAGTCACCCACAGTACCTCCTTAAACATAATGAGCAAAAGGCTTAATTAAAGATTACGACACGTTTGGATTGATTTAGATGATTTTTTTTATTTATCACGCATCTTACTACCTGTTCGGGTTATACGCTTAAGTACTAATTACGCTAATGGGCTAGAAATTGGGAAGGTTGAATTCTATAGGAAAGTGAACCCGCATTTGCGCGGAGGAGAGAGAAAACCCATTTAGAAAAACCACCCCCATTTCACCCGATTGAGATTAGAGCCTCAATCTCCCGTCCTCGCAGTCTAGCTCAACACGAAACTAGCGCGTTAACCAACTACACCACCTAGGCGTGTTTTTCATAATTAGTTAAAAGATCGTACCAATGTTTGCTCAGTGTACACAGCTGCCCGCACACGACGTGTGTGTTCAAATATAATGACAGACCAGGCTTCATTAAATATTACAACAAGTTTGGCTGAATTTACACGTTAATTAAAAGCACGTGACAATGTTTGCTCAGTGTACACCACTTCTAGCACACGGCGTGTAATCAAGTGTAATGAGTCACGTACCTTTCAGGCGGTCCCTCTCTAATTGATCGCGAATGTCTCTCAAGATGGTCGAGGTCTCCAA
The DNA here is from genome assembly GCA_033556935.1 of Timema podura. Taxonomy (NCBI): domain Eukaryota; kingdom Metazoa; phylum Arthropoda; class Insecta; order Phasmatodea; family Timematidae; genus Timema; species Timema podura. The sequence goes on from JAVRXN010000005.1 coordinate 39,538,206, forward strand.
GTTGCTCCAGCCTCCACTCGGGGTCAAAGACCTTGCTCGTTGACGAATCTGGACCAAAAAGTAAAAAAAAAAAAGTTATGTCCAACCACACCAATAATATGATACAGCCGCTCTAATGACAGGCTAAGCGACTTTTCCCAAAGCAAGAGTCTTTTTTTAAGCTACACTTTTATATGCTGTACTTAAGTGTATGTGAGATCACAAGGATTCCATCGATATTAAGGTGGGGGGGTGAAAGGGAACTAGAGTTAAGGTGCGTATTATTTGCACTTTTTATTTACGTAACAAATTTTTGGACAAATTATATATATATATAAAAATTTCCTCACTAGATACATTTAGTTTAATTTTATACACATGGTAATATGTCATGATCATAGTTGCATATGAATATAACCTTTTTAAATGTCGAGAAAATGTCATGGTCAAAACTGACAGCTTTGAGTATTTGCTTACTCAGTTTTGATCATGAGAGAATTTTCATAATTAATTAAATATGCACTCTAATTCCGGTAGTGGATTTTTATTTTATGTTCCTTGAGTAATAATGATATATTACCTTTATCTTCTATCTATATATTAATAAATTTAAGGGTGACTGGTGGTCTAGGGGTAAGTGTCGACTTCTGAGCTGCGACCGGGGTTCAATCCTCGGTCCCGGCACAGATTTATCTGATTACCAAACCTTCCTTCACCTCTGACAAGATGTGTATTAATCAACTTGTGAATGTGAGGAATGCCAGGCCTCCACCGTGGTTCGGATTCCACGTTAAACTGTAGGTCCTCCATTTCATCTCACAATCACCCTACCATTACACATTAGCGTAAGTGCGTATAACCCGAACGGGTAGTAAGACGCGGTGCTAATTATAATAATAATAATAATAAATTTAAGTTAGTGTATCTGTTTGTCATGAGCATTGCACATTATCTACATCATGCAGAGGTCTGAAATTTTGAAATGAATAGTCTCTGTACACAAAAATGTGCATATTAAGGCTGAAGTTTTAAATTCTTTATTAGATTTTTTAAAAATTTATTTAAATCTGGGTTGGAAGAAACAATTATTTTTTTCTGACTGTTTGTAGCAAATAAAAGCGTTGCACGGGGTAGCCAGGCAATGCATTGAATAATCATGATATTATTTTAATAATTCTAGGTAAATTAATGTGGAAACCCTTATATTGTTATAGAATGGGACGTACTCGAACTGTAACGAACGATCTATCGCAGCCGTAAACGTTCTTGGCAAGGATGCAGTAAGTTCCAGCATCCGACGGTAGAGCTCTCTTCAGTGTTAGCCTGACGTAGTCATCGAATGTCTCTTTAAGAGAGCGCTGACTGTTGGTGATGTCACGTATCCCCTTCATCCAAGTGACTGCAACAAGAACACAGTCTTGCCAATGCTTGCTACCCAATATCCCGACCAAAAGAGATTAAAACGATCTCGTTTCAAGCTAGATTTGAAATGAATAAGGCTACATTTTCTAAATTGTTATTTTTTGCCTCTTACCAAATACAATAAAAGTCCAGCGTCCTTTAAGATGTACTAAAATTATATGGACCAACCAAAATCCCTGGTACAAGATAAATATGGTTGCAAATGTAGTATTTTAAGCCCTTCAAACCACAAAGAGATATATTAATTAAAAAGAGGAGAAGATCCACTAATTAAAAAACTAAACGGTCATTTACTTAACTCTAAACTAAACATAACATAAAGAGAAAAAACACTAAAATATATATTTTTTATTTAGAAAAAAACTACAGAATAATACAAAAGATCTAAAACCCCCACTGACCCGCTATTTAATTAATTTAGACCAGTGTTATTCAACCTGGGGTACGTGTAACCCAGTGGGTTTGCGAAGGACTCTTAGGGAATATGTAAAGTGAAAAAATATATATATATTCACATCTATATATTACTATATATGGTATGTTTCACCTATAAATTTCTCATTTAAAACCCATTAGTTAATCAATTATTTTGGATGTATCTAATATATTATTTATTTTAGATGTAGATTATGGAATATGTATAGCTTGGATTATGCACCAACAACTTTGGCCGTAAAAAGTTGAAGAAAAATTATATCTTGGGTTATGCGAACAGAAAAAAAAGTTTTAAATTATCGATTTAGAATCGACCCACTTTGAAAAAAAAACTGCATTTGGCATGAGAAAAAGATAGTTTGGCAACACTGACACTTAACTTAGACATTGGCTGAGCTTGTGTAGGTCTATCAAAGAGGAATTTATATCGTGGCCTCCTTGATCACGTAACGTGTCAAGGTTCTAAAAAGAGTTTGATTTTTATATTTCCAATTTCATAGTAAACTAAAATAAAAACCAACTCAGACATATTATTAAAAAAATACATACTAAAATATTTTTTATATATTTAGTAAAAATATAAATAGTAAAACTAAATAATAATTTATTATATATAATACATTGATTAATAACTAGGAAATCTAGCATTCATTCAGTATGTAAATTTCAAACAACATTTTAAAAACTACTTCATTGTTAGTGAACCTAAAAACAAGTTTAAAAAAAATTAAAAGTGAACAAAAATAAGTTTCATGATATTTTTTCTTCGAAATGGTCATCAAAATATTATTTGGCGGGTATCCCCTTTGGTTAATTTTTATGAATTAAGATAGCCCTAATCATAAAATATCGTTTTCTTTTTGAAAACTAGATTGGGAGAGATTATGATAGTTGTATAAGTATAATTAAATTAATTTCATTTGAATTGAAAATAACTAATTAAAAATGTGGAAAATCTAATTTGTAAATAGTAAATAGGGCCTTGTGTGCGCAATAGCATTACAATGGGTGCTAATGTAATTTAGTTTTAAGAAGCTAAGACTTGACAATCTGATTATTTAGGGTAGAAACCCTGAAGATACAGCTATTAACAAATATAATTTTTTTTTCAGGGCAGATCAAAGATAACTTAAAATTATTAAATTTAATATAGAAAGGTAAGAAAGGTTAAATTCACCAGTATTTGATTTGAAATTTTTGGCACATGTGGTTGGAATCTCCCAGCTAAAAGTCAAGTGTGCTAACCACTCGCCCAACCCTTATTTAAGCTGAGTATTATCATGATCATCACCTTGAGGCTTCGGGTCTCCGTTGACTCTGAAGGATACGGTGATATCCTCCCCAAGAGCCACGGCCATGTCCTGATCAGGTCTAGACACGAACATGGCCGGCTTGCCTCCTCTCACGCTTCCGGGTGGTACCACCTCCACCGCGGCGCTAGTATCGACGTGACCAAAAAGGTTGGAAGCGCGGCACGTGTACAGACCGGCCTCAGACTCGGTGACTCCTGCTACCATTAAGGTGTGAACTCCAGACTCTTCGAAGGTTCTCACTCTGTGGGATGTGCGAGAGAGGAGGGGTTCCGAGCCACGTAACCACGTGATCTCAGGCTTGGGTGCCCCTGGAATATAAAACAAGATTGTAGTAAAAAAAATCAATTTTAGGATATCTTCACCAAATAATGAGCAAGTATATTTATGTTGTAAGTACAGGATCGTATTAAATTGAGTCCGGTGGTCTCTCTCTCTTTCTCTTTCTCTCTCTCTCTCTCTCTCTCTCTCTCTCTCTATATATATAAAACATATATATATACATATATAATATTTATGTAAGAAAATATAAACATTTGTCTAGCATGGGGTAGCCCACATTTTAAGAAACTGGAACCGCCCAGATTCAAAAATGATGTTTTTATACATAATTAAGGTAATATTTCACAAGAAAATATAATTTTGTGAGCTGACCTTTGACCTCAACCTGTAAAGCTATGGTGCCACCCGAGGGCACAAGGTGGTCAGTCAGCACGCTGGAGAACTGTGGCCTTCTCGAGTCACGTGACACGCGTTGACCTACAGTCGACCTCGCTGACCTTCTGGAGCTCCCGTACTGGTCACGACCTTTGAAAAAAAAAAACATTTATAAAAACTATCCTGACAGCTAGACGCAAGAATGTAAAAGTTCAAGATGCTGAATGATGGCGTCGTGATGCACCTCTCTAGTTGATGAAGCGTAAGCTCGATGATATTCACAGAGCGCCCTCTCCACCTTCCTTATAGTGCAGTAGAGCAACGAAATACAGTAAAGCCCCCTTTTCCCCCCCCCCTATGCTCACAGAGTATATGTGTGCAGTGGTGCACTCAGAGATTTTATTTAGGGGTGGGGTCAAATAATCAAGGTTGTGTTCAGAATTAAATTTTGGAGGAGAAGGGGAAGTTCAGGGGGCACAGATCCAGAACCACTGGAGTCAAAGGCAATTTCATGACTATTAAATTCCTTTAGAAGCTATTTCAACTATTTTTATGGTAACTAAGGGTAGCTACGGGACACTTTCAGTATTTTACTCTAAGAAAAGAATCAGTGATGGTAGAATACCATTTGTATAGGAAGGAAGGGGTGGTTAGAAAAATAAAAAGTTTTCCCCTCCAACCCAATGGGGAATCCAAGGATCCTTTCTAGGAAAAAAAGAAAAATTGATCCACCTTGAAGCTATTTGGAGGGGTCTTTCCTTTGAAAATTTAAAAAATTTAGATGATTATATAAGTTTTTCGGAGAAGTCACAGTTCAGAATTTTTTTTTGAAAAAAAAAAGAATAATCTAGAAGCTATTTGAATTGGTCCTTGACTGAAGATTTTTTGAAAATTACATGTCTCTAGAAGTAATTTGGTATGATCTTAATCTGGCAAATATTTGAAAATTGGATGCTTCTAAAAGCTACTTAGAGTGTTTCTTTGCTGTCAAATTTTTGAAAATTATTTGAGGTTGGAGGAGGGGCAAATGCTCTATTTGCCTCTCCTTGGGTGCGCTGCTGTATGTATGACTCGCGTGGAGGTACTTGATGGATTCGTACGTGGACAAAATTCAGACGTTTAAGAACCAGTGTTTGAGAATTACAATCAACTCTGGTTATAATGAACCTCAAAAGACTTAGCTATTTTGTTCACTACGTCCGAAGTTCAGTAAAACAGATTTTAAAAAATCTGAAAGTAGTGGGTTAGTGACAAACAAAATAAGAGTTCAAATACAATCACTCTTTATTGAAATCTATTAATTAATCCTTTAAAAAAAACGGTTTTATGCTGCTGTTTACTGTATACTGTCTTAGTTAATATTTTTTTTACATATCCTTCTCTAGAGTCTGTGCTTTTCCCACACTTGATTCCACACTATCCATTCATTCAAAAAACTAAACTACACCTAATATCATAGCTGAGGGAACTGCAGGTCTTATGGAGAAAAGATTTATCTTCGCTCTCTCTCTGGTACAAGTTGCCAAACTTTCTAGCTTTCGGTTGTTGGAATGTGAGGGGGGAGGGTTTACTTGGAAATCCCTCATTTTAAACAATGCGGCATGGGGTGGTTGGGGGGTTCAATTGACAGGTAAAAGCATTTCCTATCGGTGTACAGTCTTTTCTAGAAACATTACCTATTTCCACAATCGTAATTTTTTCAAGATTGAAGTTTATTAACGTTTCTCTATTCCCTCCGTAATTATGCTTAAAATATTTTATGTATAAAGCTTTTTTTCCTCATAATTAATATACAAACAAATATATTACAACATGCATTTTATAAGAAATGCTATAAATTACATTCTTACTTGTTCTTAATCAGGTAACGGTACCACTCCTAGATCAGCATCACTATCATCATCTTCAGAGCTAGAGGAGTTGTCCTTCAAACTTATCACGACACTGTCGTGCAGTTTTTCTATAAGCCCGTCTACGTCCCACATTGTTGCTTCAACTTCCATTACATGATGAACATGATTTCGCCAGTGTTCTTTTGTGATATTTATCACTCCTTCTTCTAGTAGGCGATGAACATCATTAAGTTTAAATGTATTGTTTTCTTGAGCAACAAATATTTTAATTTGACTCCAAATTCCTTCGATGGGATTAAGCTTACAGTGATAAGGTGGCAGTCGTAGAAATTCATGTCCAGCACTTTTAGCGATCTCGTCAATAATATATTTACGCTCATAATTGCCTCGTACTTTGTCCAAAATCTCCACAAACTCCATCTTATTCATGGTTTATTCCCAAGAAATACCTTTACTGGTGAGCCAGGATTGAATAATAATCTTGTTACTACTCTTGGTTGGAATGCTCTCTTTGATCGTAGAATGAATGGATGCACTGTCTAGAACTATGACACTGTTTGATGGTATATTTGGAAGCAGCTTCTCTCTGAAATATTTTTCATACATTTTTCCATCCATTTCATCGTGATAGTCATCATCTTTTTTCCCATGAAAAATAAGCTCTGCACCGGGTATAAAACCAGTTTCATTACCTGCGTGGACGAGAATGACGCGCCCGCCCTTTCCAGAGGGAAGCTTATTTCCTGTAGTTAGGCCTTCTCGCCTTGCTTGTGAGGATAATGCAATTGTTGTGTCCATCCACGATTTTGAAGTTGTGTGTCCGGAATTGCACCAGGTTTCGTCTGTGAAAACAATATTCCTGTTGCTCTCTCTGTGCTTCTTAATAGCTCTTAAGTAGCGATGTCACCACGCAATAATATCATCTCTGTCTAGAAGCAAAGAGTTACGCTTCCGTCGAATGAATTTAAAGCCAATATCTATAAGAAACCTCTGAAGTGTCGTCAATGAAAAATTAGGAAGGTCGCTATCAGTATCAATTAAAGCTTTAATTTTCTTTAGGGTAGGTAATTCATTGTTACGGTAAAGTGAATGTACCTTTCTGCGAATTGCTGCTTGAGTAAAACTGTCATATTTATGCAAACGCTTCATTTGAATAACTTACCCTTAGTTTTGAATTCTTGTTTAATAGAGATCACTAACTTATAAGACACACCTGTAGCTTCTGCAGTCTCCATTGCCGCTTGATTTACTGAGCAAGTTCCGTCTTTACGAAAATAGGTGTAGACTCTTAACACCATTGCCCTTTTTTTACTACCTAATATTTTCTTCTTGGAATGTAATTGTTTGTAACAAGCCGGAGATTCCATAATGTTTGTTATATCTTAATTGCTAACAATACACTATTATTCAAATAAATATATTAATATGCACATAAAACTATAGTTCCACAACCTTACTGTAAAAATACAAAACACGCAACCAACACATACAGATACACACCAAATCTTAACGTGATCAATAACACATATTATTATACACAGAGTACTTATAAATATGAGTGTTTATTTAGTCAATGTTTTTGAGCTAGCTATTAGGAACATGAGACTCAGACTAATGTAACTTTACGACTGTGCTGGAGGAAGAAGCACTAATGAGTGGCAACAACGACAGCCCAGCATTGCCGAATTTGATATACATTCGAAGGAAGACTGATCACGGAAAACAAAAGAATGACAACGCTGTTGATCAGTAGTAAGCATGCAGTTCCCTCAGCAATGAAATTAGGTGTAAGTAGAAAAGTCTAGTTTTTTGAGTTTCAAATACTCTCTCGAAGAAAGGTATTAGTGAAAACAATTACTAAATGGCCACAGACTGTCATTCACTGTCCTGTAACTCCTGTCGTATTAATACAACTCAGAACACTGCCTTCCTTACTTGCCTCAGATAAAGGTATTAAAACTTAAGCCATGTCAATGAGTCCAGTGACTGTTTAAGCTCAACCCTTTCCCCCTCCCCATTCCGTACTTTCAGCCAAGCTTTGTGCTACTTAAACAATAACTCAGGTAGAGAATCGGTGTCTTCAAGTTTGAACAACCAAAAAGTTGTGTTTTTATAGAATTATGATGTTAGAATAACATTTCTCACTGAAAGTTTCAATTTTTCTGTTCACTAAGACCAAAGTTGAGGGTTCATTATAAACGATTTTTTTTAGCACACATTGAAATGTATGTGGGTTGGGACCAATGAATTAGGTTCACTGTAGCCGATTGTTCACTACAACCGAGTTCACTAAAATCAGAGTTGATTGTACTATGGTAATTCTCTAATGTGACCCTGCATCTAGGCCTGAAGATGCCGGAAGCTTGAGCAGTCCCTCTACGACCTGCTACTGGGTTCCACTAATGCTCTCAGCTGGGGACTAGGGAACCCTGTGATAGACTCAGGAAGGTCCCACGGATGTCACAAACTCCTGCTCGGATAAGCGAGATATTGAGCCTCAGTTGTAAATGGGAGGTTCTCACCCAGTTCTCAGTACAGTAATCAAGAGAGCAGAGATAAGGGTCAGGACCCCTCCAGATTTTGTCGGAACCCCTAGGTTTTGTCGGAATTCTTTAAAAATGGGTCCTCATAAAATAAAAAACTTGATACTATAGTTTTTTCATTTACCACAGTTTTAATTGTATGTCATAAGCTATATACTAGCGTATAGCTCGAATGGGTGGTAAGGCACGGTGTTAAAAACCACAACATAAACCAGTTAATTATAATTTTAATATTCGCCTTCAAGATGCACCTGGTTAAGACTTCCAGTTGTGAAATTAGCTCTGTCAACATTTCAAATACTTTTATTTCCACAGATTCAATATGGTATCGGAAAACAAGGGAGGTTTCTTGGAATAAGCCGAGTAAAGGGGATCCATGAAAAGGAGGCAAACTTTTTGCTATCACCTGTAATATCTTACTGGAAGAATTAACAAGAGGAAACCCGCCTCGGTGGCGTAGTTGGCTAACGCGCCAGTCGTGTTGAGCCAGACCACCGAGGACGAGGAGATCGAGGTTCGAATCTCGGTCGAGTGAATTAGGAGGGGTTTTTCCTAAATGGTTTTCCAATCTCCCTCCACGCAAATGCGGGTTCACTTCCTTTAAATTCAACCTTCCCAATTCCTAATCCATTAGTGTAATTAGTACTTAAGCGTATAACCCGAACGGGTAGTAAGACGCGGTGTTAAAATTAAAACAAGAGGAAAGAGCAGCTTAAATAAAAGAACAACCGTCAAATACGAAGTTTGTAGCTTATGTAGGTAGGTTTATTACCTTTCTCTCACCCAACTTTCAATACACCTACTTTCTCAAAACATTAATTTGTAACTAATTATTAAAAGATTGTAATCATTCACTCACAAAATTTTAAGAGCATCACTAGTTATTACAAGGTTGTACAAAGTTATTGGTAAGATAATAGTGGAATGTTGATAATATAATTATCATGCTAGTTACATAAAAATATGTTAAATCCTAAAAAAAGTAGATATACGCTTGACACCTGATTAGTAAAAGAACTAGGTACCAGCAGAAACTATTCCTTACGAAACACCAAAAGAGGTGAGATGTGGTTTTTTTTTACCTTCGCGCCTTTCACTATTCATTCGGATATACGTATAAGTAGGCTACTAATTATAGGCTGTTGTAAGAACGATAGACGTATAATGTAGAGGAGATGCACCCTCATTTGCGTGGGGTGTAGAGGGGAGGGGAGCGCGAGAAATAATGAAGGAAAAACGACACCCAGTACATTCAGCGGGGATTCAAACCCCGACGTACCCGTCACCAGCAAACCAGACTTAATGATCTTGACCTTGTGCTCACTGCCTTGGGTAATCATATTGTCAATACTGTTAATTTTAACAATAGTATATTCACTTATGTGTAAGACATTTATATTATAAAATTTTGTTTACAAAACGCTTTATTATTTTAAAGATATCTATTTTTACTTTCTTATATAAAGAGAAAATACTGTAATTACTTATTCTATAGAATTAGGAACTCGAAAATGCATTGTCACACTCACAAAAGTACGCCACCTATCCTTATCTTAAGCTAGTTCTATCCATTCCCCCTCATTACACCCTATCCCTATCTTAAGTTAGTTTGATCCAGTACCCCCCCATTATAACCGATCCCTTTTTGAGCCAGTTCTATCCAGTCCACTTCACTACACCCTATCCCTTCTTAAGCTAGTTTGATCCAGTCCCCCTCATTACACCCTATCCCTTCTTAAGCTAGTTTGATCCAGTCCCCCTCATTACACCCTATCCCTTCTTAAGCTAGTTTGATCCAGTCCCCCTCATTACACCCTATCCCTTCTTAAGCTAGTTTGATCCAGTCCCCCTCATTACACCCTATCCCTTCTTAAGCTAGTTTGATCCAGTCTACCTCATTACACCCTATCCCTTCTTAAGCTAGTTTGATCCAGTTCCCCTCATTACACCCTATCCCTTCTTAAGCTAGTTTGATCCAGTCCCCCTCATTACACCCTACCCCTTCTTAAGCTAGTTTGATCCAGTCCCCCTCATTACACCCTATCCCTTCTTAAGCTAGTTTGATCCAGTCCCCCTCATTACACCCTATCCCTTCTTAAGCTAGTTTGATCCAGTCCCCCTCATTACACCCTATCCCTTCTTAAGCTAGTTTGATCCAGTCCCCCTCATTACACCCTATCCCTTCTTAAGCTAGTTTGATCCAGTCCCCCTCATTACACCCTATCCCTTCTTAAGCTAGTTTGATCCAGTCCCCCCCATTATACCCGATCCCTTCTAGAGCTAGTTATATCCAGTCCACCTCATTACACCCTCTCTCTTTCAAGTTCATTATAATGTTATCCTCCCATCTGGATTTAAATCTTCCCAATGGTCTCTTCCCATTAGGTTTTACAATCAGTACCCTGACCAAGGTTCTAGATTCTTCCATTCATGCTGCATGTTCTGCCCACCGTAACCTATAATACCTGATTATCCTAACAATGTCCTGTGGTAAGTACAGAGTAAATAACTCATCATTAAGTTACGTCCACCACTACCCAGTAACCTTATCCCTTTCTGGAGCAAACATCTTCCTAAGCACCCTGTTTTTAATACCCTAAATTCAACCATTAAATTCTAATGAATAATGACATTTGATGTGATTCAGAACCCAATAAAGTGTATATTAATATTCTGTCTGTCTCTCGGTCTGTACCTGGTGCAAAAACTGAAACGATTAGATGGATTGTGTTCAAACTTGATAGCCCTTAAGATAAAGGTTGTTTATTAAATACTATTTTTGAAAAATTTGGATTTTTTTCAAAATTGGTTCTACATTTTTTGTTTGAAATTGATATCTGGGTGTATTCAATATGACAAATAATACTGTGTATCTATATTTTGGGAGAAAATTCTCTCAAGGGTAGATTACTAAAAAGAGCGTAGAAAGAGGGTGTCGGGTGAATCTGGACCCCTTAGTTTAATAGATCCCGGGGGGGGGGGGGGAGGAGTCATAAATACACATATAAAATTTATTGGCTAAAGTAATAGTGAAATTTTCTAGTCGACCCCCTTAGAAAAATTAGCTTTCTACGCCCTTGACATATTCTAAGAAAGCTTGATAGGCTTACATTGTTTTATTTAATTTGTGGTTTTTCTTTTAATACAGGTATAATTCGCAAATCACGACAACCCCTCACATTTAATAGCCTGTCTCGCTGATCGGATAACCTCTAACTTAAGAAGGTAGCACAGTTCAAACCAGACTTCACATTGCAGTGTGATGCCTGGAGTCTTCATTAGAAAACAATGGAATTGAGACCAGTGAAACAGTTTTACCATATTTAAAAAGACAAAAAAACCAACAGAATCGAAAAATAATTATTTAAAAAAGCCAACTACTAAAACGACCCAAACTTTTCTGTTAAAGAATGAAGAATGCCAAAAAACCGTACATCAATAAGTTTTTTGTTTGAACCGTAATCTTGTACCTATTTTGTTGATTAATCGGCCGTCATGGTGTGATATAAAGGATTGGAACATGATTAAATTTATATACAGTGGAACCTCGTTTATCCGGCCCTCAATGATCCGGATTCCGGTGTATCTGGACTGAAATTTTGCATTGATTCATTTTATTGTAACACAATTTTGTTAAGTGAATTTAGGTATTACTTAAAAAAACCTTCAAATACTTGAATTAACTATAATACTATGGACGCAAGGTGAGTACAGTACTGTATTGACCTAAAACTGCACTGCAATCAGTGGTACAATACTGTATTTAATACTGTAGATTTATTGTCTTTATTGTGAAAATAAATTTTGAATTGTAGTAACATTGTTTAAATGCATTTTTCCTATAATTTCCAGATTTTTTCAAATTTTTATCAATCCATATGACACGTCACATTTAGGCCAGATAAACGAGGTGCCACTGTACTTTGATTTTCTTACGAATGGACATTTGGATCACTTTTTAGAAATTACAAAATTAATCTTGTTTTTTCTACGGTCAACATTGATAACAATTATATTGTTATATTAGCATTGTTATTTTATAGATGTTGGTAAAATATATCAAAATTGACAGCTGTAGAACACGATAACTTGACGTATAAATGCATGAAAGTAGATCTAGTTACTTTTTAAGATGGCATAACTTAAAATATGAGCTAAAAATGATCCTGGGCATTGTACGACTCCTGGATAGCTCAGTTGTATGAGCTTTGGTGTATTAATCCAAAGGTTCCGGGTTCGATTCCCGTGTCCATGTGTCATTTTTTCAATTTAAAGAATATGATATTTAGATGCAGCTATAGCCGTACTCAACAACTACAGTAAATTGTCTATTTAATTCATTTTTCAGATATGTCTATTCGTAAAAAACAAGAGATTGGGTTGTGCTTCCCTGCCGGAAGGATCCCAACATAGTTCGGCTCACCAAGGAAGGTGATGCTCTCCGAGATCTGATCACTCCAGAGAAGGTTCTCGGCCTTGCAGGTGTACCTTCCGGAGTCTCCGGACTCCGGTGAGCTGACGGTTAGACGACACACCCCGTCCTTCAGTTCCGTCATCTGGTACCTGCTGCCCACCCTCACCGGCACACCGTCCTTGAGCCAGGTCACTTTGGGGGACGGGTGGCTTCGAACCCGGCACTCCAGCACCAGTTCATCTTCTCCGACCCGGTACGTGTCTGTGAGGGAGGAGAAAACTCGTGAGAACTGCGAGTAAGATCAAGAGCTCAATCCATTGTCGAACCGCCATTATCGAGCTATTATGATAACATTTAAAGATAAATTAATCAGTGAGCGCAGTAAGGAGCCCATTCCAATGAAGGGTAATTAATAGATAATTAACCGCTTGGGTGGTAAAATCGTCTAAGGCGTCACTTTTGCAATAGACTGGACTAGTGACGACGGGGAAATCGGGGTTATAGTCCTCATCAAATGTACTTAAGGTGTTTTTTTTCCTGAATTCTTTCTCACACTCCATTGAAGAAGAGGCCGGTAAATTTACTTTAAAAATTCGATCTTATTTATTTTTATTCCAGTATCGAATAACTCTAACGGGTATTAAAACGCGGTGGAAAAAGAACTATTTCAGGACGCCCTATGACTGACCTTTGATGGCTCGAGTAAAGGTGGGCGGGAAGGGCGCTGGTTCGAAACCAGCGAACACCTTGAGCTCCGCCGTCGAGGTCACCTCGCCGTGGATGTTCCTCGCGACACAGGTGTACTCCCCGGAGTCCGATGGGGAGGCGTCGACCACCTCGAGATTCGCCAGACCGTCCCTGCAGGTGGACCGGAAACGTCGCATCGCCGGGTCATCGGGATTCAGGAACAAAGGTAGGCCATCCCTCAGCCACTCCACTGAGGGTTCGGGCGTACCCAGGACCGACGCCGTCAGCTTGAGGCGGGAACCTTGCGCCGCGGTGCGGTCCGTCAGACGGGTGCAGAAGGTGGGTTTCTTGCGCGCGTCGCGACCGACGGGCTGATAAACAAGGACACAGGGAGTGATTGTCAAACTTCTAGCTCCTGACAAACAAAGAATCCTTCGAAAATACTTTACTTGAATCTATATTAATAAAATAAACAATTTGTTTGTCTGTCATGAGCATCACGTGACAAACACACACAAAGAGGTACTAAATTTTAAAATTAGTAGCCCCTGTGCTAAAACATGTGCACCTTGAGGCTGGAATTTTAAATATTTGATTCTATATATATATATATATTTAAATATATATATATTTAAATTTATTAAAAATTGGGTTAGAAGAACTAAAATAAAGATATATTTTCCCATCTGTTTGAAGAAAATAAAAACGTTGGCGTGGTGTTCTACTAATTAATATGATTGTTCTGAAGGAAAATATTTAAATTAAATTTATGAACATTCCATTTATATAGTCCTTTCATGGTTGTCTCGTCAATATACTCCCTACGTCCCGTATCCGTCCGTTTAGTTTTTAATTTTTGGCACACATTAAGATCCTTATTCACTTATAATCGAGTAAATAAATGGGAAAATGCAATCCTTTGTCCAATAAAACCTAATGATATAAAACAATTTCAGCAAATTCAATAAACACCGATTACCTTTTTCATCATTCCAATTTTTTGTTTGTTTAGTGTTTAAAAAAAACACGATATATTTAATTTATTTCCCCCGCTTCTGTGGCCACGTGGTCTAACGCGCTAATCTAGTGTTGGACTAGACTGCCGAAGATGGGGGCATAGGGGTAAGGGGTTTTTCCTAAATTATATTCCATCCTCCCTCCACGCAAATTTGGGTGCACTTCCTCTAAATTAAACCTTCCTAATCCCTATTCTAATAGTGTAATTAGTACATAGGCGTATAACCCAAACGGTTAGTTAGACCCGGTGCTAAATAACAATAACAATAATAATACTACTACTACTAATAATAATAATCCATTTCAGCTGTCAGTAAAACTAAAGCTATGGTGAGCGAACTATACCTTTGAAATACAGAACAAACAGTCCAATTTTCATAAAAGGGTCTTATATGACAGCTATACAGGCTACTAGAGCTACTTTCACCTGTTCTTAAGTCAAGTAATGTGATTTGAAGCTATCTCTTCTGATGAATATTATCAATAAATATAAAATAATTATATAGGGCTTTTTTTTTAAGCAATTTTGACCCTAACAAAATATGTTTGTATTTTCAAAATAGTCCTTAGTACGAATATTTTACTGAAGCTATAGTCAGTTCTCTACACTTAGCTTAAGTATATGAAGGACTAGATAAGGTTTTTCATATGCTGAACAGACTGGCTAGTTAAAATAATACCCACCAATTTGTTATCAGATTCGAACCCCAGCTATCCGGACACCGGTTAGCTGAATTCGTATTGTAAAAGCGGTTTTCGGACAAAATAAACTGTTAGTATCTTTTCCTTAACTTTAGTTTTATGTATGGTATGTAATTGCTTTTAGAAGCTCGAAGATTTAATTTTATGATGTGTTGTGTAGTAGTTATCTCTTTAAGGTGAATTAACAGGATTTTCAACCATACGGACTATCCTGGATACTAATTAATCCGGATAGTCAGGACTATTCTTTATATATGTTGGCAAAACGCAAAAATTTATTATGAATTTCAGGATCATTCGTGCTCACTAAACAGAAATACGCCCTATACTGAAACCAAAATACGTCTCTCCTTAAACATAAATATGCCTTCTCTTGAATAAGATCAACCTCCTCTGCTGAAAGAGAAAGACGCAAACTCCTGAAAGAGAAATATGCCATCTACTGAAACAGAAATAGGTCCACTCCTGAAACATAAAGACGTCATCGCCTTAAACAGAAATACGCCTTCTCCTAAAAAAAATAAAGAAAGATGCCATCTCCTGAAAAAAAAAATGACGCTTTCTCTTGAAACGGAGATCCTTCCTTCTGAAACAGAAAGACGCCCTCTCCTGAAACAGAAACACGCCATCTCTTGAAACAGAATTAAGCCTTCTGCTGAAAAATAAAAACGCCATCAAAACAGAAAGACGCCATCTCTTGAACCAAACAGACTCCTGAAACAGAAAAACGCCATCTCTTGAAACAGAAATATGCCTTCTGCTGAAAAATAAAAACGCCATCTCTCAAAAGAAAGAGACACCATCGCTTTAACCAAAAATACTATTTCTGAAACAGAACTAGGCCCTCTCCTAAAACAGATAAATGCTATATCCTGAAACAATAAGACGCACTCTGCTGGAACTCACCTCCACTCTTTCTCTTGTCCTAGAACGCTGAGTCTGGTCAAGGGGAAGATCCTCCATGCTGGCCAGGCTGCTGTCTTCAGCGGTGTAATCTCGAACCCTCAACCTTGCGGAGAATGGCGTCAGAGTCGTGGTTGTGGTCGTCGTAGAGGCCGTCAGCGTCTCACTACTCTCCATAGCGTCGTCGTACACCCGACGCCTCCTCAAAGACTCTTCTTCTTTCCAATCCCCTTGGTCATAGCTCCTCGCCCTCCTGGTCGCCCCATCGGTTAACCTGGTTGCCCTATCAGTTACTCTGTTCCTCACCTTCTTGTTATCTGAGTCATCATCTTGCTCGACGATCCTCAACTTCTCGAGATTTGTCGGGTTTTTATCGTGTGGATCTTTCACGTCCCTCGTGATTTTGACGACGTCTGAATTAGGGTCAGCCTCCTGTTGTAAGTAGATAATAGATTCTTTCTTAACACTTGAACCGTAAATTAATTTTTGTTCTTCTTTATTCTTGTTTGTGATGGGTTCTGATGTATTTTCTTGAATCTCAGTTTTATCAGCTACTCCAATGTCAAGTACAGGTACAATTGTTTTACTAGTGTCTTTCTCACTTTCCGTGAGATTATGTTGTGTCTCTTTACAATTTTCATTCTTTTCTGCATCATTCTTCTTTTGTTCAATATCTTCTGCTTCTTTCTTTTTACGTTCAATCTCCTCTGTTTCTTTCGATTTACATTCACTCTCTTTGGGTTCTTTCTTTTTAAGTTTACTTTTTTGTGACTTTCTCTTTTTACTTTCAAACTCCTCTGCTTCTTTCTTTTTAAGATCAACATCTTCTGCTTCTTTCTTTTTACGCTCAATCTCCTCTGATTCTTTCTTTTTACATTCAATCTCCCTTGCTTCTTTCTTTTTTAGTTCAATCTCTTCTACTTCTTTATTTTTGAGTTCAATATCTTCTGTTTTTTTCTTTTTAAGTTCAATTTCTTCTGCTTCTTTATTTTTTAGTTCAATATCTTCTGCTTCTTTCTTTTTACGTTCAATCTCCTCTGATACTTTATTTTTACGCTCCACATCCTCTGAATCTTTATTTTTACGTTCATTCACCTCTGCTTCTTTCATTTTATGTTCAATCTCCTCTGACTCTTTCTTTTTACTTTCAACCTCCTCGGTTTCTTTCTTTTTAAGTTTTTTCTTTTGTGATTTTCTCTTTTTACTTTCAACCTCAATTGCTTCTTTCTTTTTGAGTTCTATCTCCTCCCCTTCTCTATTTTTCCTTTCAATCTCCTCTTCTGTTTTATTTTTAAGTTCAATCTCTGCTTCCTTCTTTTTAAGTTCAATATCCTCTTCTTTCTTTTTACGTTCAAGCTCCTCCACTTCTTTCTTTACACGTTCTATATCCTCTGCTTCTTTATTTTTGAGATCAATCTCTTCTTTCTGTTTACGTTCGATATTTTCTGATTCTTTATTTTTACTTTCGATCTCTTCTACTTCTTTCATTTTACTTTCTATCTCCTCAGCATCTTTCGTTTTACGTTCCGTATCCTCTGCTTCTTTCCTTTTAATTTCAATCTCTTTGCTTCTTTATTCTTACGTTCATTCTCCTCTGCTTCTCTCTTTTTACGTTCAATCTCTTCTGCTTCTTTCGTTTTACGTTCAATCTCCATTGATTCTTTCTTTTTCTTTTCTATCTCTTCTTTATTTTTAAGCTCGATATCCGCCGCTTCTTTCTTTTTACGTTCAATCTCTTCTGCTTCTTTATTCTTACGTTCAATCTCCTCTGCTTCTTTCTTTTTACGTTCAATCTCCTCTGCTTCTTTCCTTTTAATTTCAATCTTTTCTGCTTCTTTATTCTTACGTTCAATCTCCTCTGCTTCTCTCCTTTTACGCTCAATCTCTTCTGCTTCTTTCTTTTTACGTTCAATCTCCTTTGCTTCTTTCCTTTTAATTTCAATCTTTTCTGCTTCTTTATTCTTACGTTCAATCTCCTCTGCTTCTCTGTTTTTACGCTCAATCTCTTCTGCTTCTTTCTTTTTACGTTCAATCTCCTCTGCTTCTTTCCTTTTAATTTCAATCTTTTCTGCTTCTTTATTCTTACGTTCAATCTCCTCTGCTTCTCTCCTTTTACGCTCAATCTCTTCTGCTTCTTTCTTTTTACGTTCAATCTCCACTGATTCTTTCTTTTTATTTTCTATTTCTTCTTTATTTTTAAGCTCAATATCCGTTGCTTCTTTCTTTTTACGTTCAATCTCCTCTCTTCTTTCCTTTTAATTTCAATCTCTTCTGTTTCTTTATTCTTACGTTCAATCTCCTCTTCTTCTCTCTTTTTACGTTCAATTCTCTTCTCTTCTTTCTTTTTACGTTCAATCTCCTCTACTTCTTTCTTTTTACGTTCAATCTCCTCTGCTTCTTTCCTTTTAATTTCAATCTTTTCTGCTTCTTTATTCTTACGTTCAATCTCCTCTGCTTCTCTCCTTTTACGCTCAATCTCTTCTGCTTCTTTCTTTTTACGTTCAATCTCCTTTGCTTCTTTCCTTTTAATTTCAATCTTTTCTGCTTCTTTATTCTTACGTTCAATCTCTTCTGCTTCTTTCTTTTTACGTTCAATCTCCACTGATTCTTTCTTTTTATTTTCTATCTCTTCTTTATTTTTAAGCTCGATATCCGCTGCTTCTTTATTTTTACGTTTAATCTCCTCGCCCTCTCTTTTTTTACTTTCAATCTCCTCCGCTTCTTTCTTTTTGCGTTCAATCTCCTCTGCTTCTTTCCTTTTAATTTCAATCTTTTCTGCTTCTTTATTTTTACGTTCAATCTCCTCTGCTTCTCTCTTTTTACGTTCAATCTCTTCTGCTTCTTTATTCTTACGTTCAATCTCCTCTGCTTCTCTCTTTTTACGTTCAATCTCTTCTACTTCTTTATTTTTACGTTCAATCTCCACTAATTCTTTCTTTTTACGTTCAATCTCCACTAATTCTTTCTTTTTACGTGCAATCTCCTCTGCTTCTTTCCTTTTAATTTCAATCTCTTCTGCTTCTTTATTCTTACGTTCAATCTCCTCTGCTTCTCTCTTTTTACGTTCAATCTCTTCTGCTTCTTTCTTTTTATGTTTAATCTCCACTGATTCTTTCTTTTTATTTTCTATTTCTTCTTTATTTTAAGCTTGATATCCTCTTCTTCTTTCATTTTACGTTTAATCTCCTCGGAATCTCTTTTTTTACTTTCAATCTCCTCTGCTTCTTTCTTTTTACGTTCCGTATCCTCTGCTTCTTTCCTTTTAATTTCAATCGCTTCTGCTTCTTTATTCTTACGTTCAATCTCTTCTGCTTCTTTCTTTTTACGTTCAATCTCCACTGATTCCTTCTTTTTATTTTCTATCTCTTCTTTATTTTTAAGCTCGATATCCGTTGCTTCTTTACTTTTACGTTCAATCTCCTTAATTTCTATCTTTTTACGTTCAATCTCTTCTGATTCTTTATTCTTACGTTCAATCTCCTCTGCTTCTCTCTTTTTACGTTCAATCTCTTCTGCTTCTTTAATCTTACGTTCAACCTCCTCTGCTTCTCTCTTTTTACGTTCAATCTCTTCTACTTCTTTATTTTTACGTTCAATCTCCACTGATTCTTTCTTTTTACGTGCAATCTCCTCTGCTTCTTTCCTTTTAATTTCAATCTCTTCTGCTTCTTTATTCTTACGTTCATTCTCCTCTGCTTCTCTCTTTTTACGTTCAATCTCTTCTGCTTCTTTCTTTTTATGTGTAATCTCCACTGATTCTTTCTTTTTATTTTCTATCTCTTCTTTGTTTTTAAGCTCGATATCCGTTGCTTCTTTATTTTTACGTTCAATCTCCTTAATTTCTATCTTTTTACGTTCAATCTCTTCTGCTTCTTTATTCTTACGTTCAATCTCCTCTGCTTCTCTCTTTTTACATTCAATCTCTTCTGCTTCTTTATTTTTACGTTCAATCTCCTCTTTTTCTCTCTTTTTACGTTCAATCTCTTCTGCTTCTTTCTTTTTACGTTCAATCTCCACTGATTCTTTCTTTTTATTTTCTATCTCTTCTTTATTTTTAAGCTCGATATCCGCTGCTTCTTTATTTTTACGTTCAATCTCCTCTACTTCTCTCTTTCTACGTTCAATCTCTTCTGCTTCTTTCTTTTTACGTTCAATCTCCTTTGCTTCTTTATTTTTAATTTCAATCTCTTCTTCTTTCTTTTTACCTTCAATCTTCTCTGCTTGTTTCTCTATACGTTCAATCTCCTCTGCTTCTTTCTTTTTACGTTCAATATCATTTGCTTCTTTATTTTTCAGTGCTTCTGTTTTTTTACGTTCAATCTCCTCTGCTTCTTTATTTTTATATTCAATCTCCTCTGCTTCTTCCCTTTTAATTTCAGTCTCCTTTGCTTCTGTTTTCTTAAGTTCAATATCTTCTGCCTCTTTCTCTATACGTTTAACATTTTCGGGTTCTTTTGTTTTATATTCAATAACATCGGCTTCTTTATTTTTACGTTCAGTTTCAATTTCACCTGCATTTTTGTTTTCAATATCCTCTGCTTCTTTCTTTTTATGTTCAATCTCATATACATCTTTCTTTTGGTTTTTAATTTCTTCTACTTCTTTTTGATTAAGTTCAATTTCTTCCACTTCGTTCTTTTTACGTTCAATTTCTTTAGATTCTTTCTTTATACTTTCAACAACTTCTGGTTCTTTCTTTTTTTGTATCCCCCCTGCTTCTTTATTTTTATATTTAATCTCTTCTCTCTCTTTCTTTTTGAATTCAACATCTTCCGATTCTTTCGATTCACGTTCCATCTCTTCCACTTCTTTAGTTTCAAGTTTAATTTCCTCAGCTTCTTTTATTTCATGTATATTCTCTTTAGTTTCCTTCTTTTTACTTTTAATCTC
The DNA here is from genome assembly GCA_033556935.1 of Timema podura. NCBI lineage: Eukaryota > Metazoa > Arthropoda > Insecta > Phasmatodea > Timematidae > Timema > Timema podura. The sequence goes on from JAVRXN010000005.1 coordinate 39,559,018, forward strand.
CTTTGTTTCTAAATATTTAATTTCATTCTCCTCTAATACTTTGGTTTTGACTTCAACATCTTCTGATTCTATCTTTTTATGTTTATACTCACCTGCGTCTTCCTTTTTATGTTCAATATCTTCCACTTCTTTCTTTTTACGCTCAAGATTTTCTGCTTCCCTTTGTTTACGTTCAATATCTTCTGTTTTCTTATGTTTACATTCTTCTTCCTTTTTATGTTCAATATCTTCCACTTCTTTCTTTTTACGCTCAAGATTTTCTGCTTCCCTTTGTTTACGTTCAATATCTTCTGTTTTCTTATAATTACATTCTTCTTCCTTTTTATCTTCAATCTCTTCTACGTCCTTCTTTTTAAGTTCACTGTCATATATTTTATTTTTAGCGAAATTTGGTTCGTCCACCCCTTCCGAAATATTTTTCTTGCCACACAAATCTTGGCTAGATTTCTCACTTTCATTAATTTTTCCTTTTCCACTTAAAATTTCAAATTCTTTTGAAATGTCATCAATATTAGTTAAAGTTGCCAAATTAGAAACAACTGTCACATCACTTATCACTGATTGTATGCTATTAGCAAAGATTTTCTGTTTTTCTATTTTTATAAGCCCTTTTTCCATTTCTTGAAGTGGTTTGGATAATTTTTTTAGTAAAATTAAATTTGCTTCTTCTGATATTGATCCCCCTCCAATTTGACGAACCATGTTTTTTTCTGCTAGTGAAATTCCTTTTTGTAACTCTTGCATCGGTATTGCTACTACTTTCAAAAGTGCATAGCTTGCTTTTGAATCACATAATTTACCAGATGTTATCGTTAATTTTTCTAATTTCTCCAGTCCTGTTTTTAATTCTCGAATCGGTGCAGCCAGAATATTTAAATCTATCGTAGCTTTGTTTTCAGAAATTTGTGTGGAACAGATTCCATTATGTTCTTTTGGACAGCATTTAATGCTTCGAGAAGTTCATGTATTGGTTGAGACATCTTTTCCATAGTAGACATAATTTGCTTTTCACATATCTTCTCATTCCTTAGCTCAATCTCAGCATGTTCTTGTACCAAAGAAATGCGTTCCTTTACCTCACTTATGGGTTTAGCTAGTTCTTTCAGTAAATGTAAATCTGTTTTATCAGACATGGTATTTGTAGTAGTGTTAATGGTAGCTTGTTCAAGTTGTGATATTGCTTGTTGCAGATTCTGAATTGGGTTAGTCACAGCGTGAAGGGTCGATGTGCCATTTAATATATCAATATTTTCTGCAGCCTCTTCTGAACCTATCCCATCACCAAGTAACTCAATCTGCCTCTTAACTTCAGCAATAGGTTTCGCTAAGGCTGTTACCAACCTGAAACTGTCAGGATCATACATGGCTCTATCACATTCTTGTAAAATTATTTTTTGTTCTATGTGAACCAGGGATTTGTACAATTCAATCAAAGGGTTTTCCATTTGTTCCAGTTCAGATAACTTCATTTTTTCTGGAATATTTTTTTCAATCGGCTCGATGAACTTTTGAGACTCATCCAAATATACGGCAGATGTTTTGACTTCTGAAATAATTCCGTCATCTGATTTATCATTGTTTTCCAAAACTTTCTGTACTTCGACATGAGCTAGATGTTTCTTAATCTCAATTACAGAGCATGATAATGTTTTTAATAGAGACATTGCAGGTGTTTCTGATCTATCATACTCTTGGGGTGACAATAATAACTGTTCTTCTAATTTTACAATTTCATTTTCAAGTACTATTAGGGGTGTGGCCAAAGCTTTTGCTACAAAAACAGCCTTTTTTAATTCCTCCACGTCTTCTGTAATAACTTGTTGTTCTACTTGTGCTAAGGATATCTGAAGTTCTCTTAAAGGTTTTGCTATGGTTTCTAGAACCTGCATATTACTTTTCTCTAACAAGTTTCCCCCTCAGACACAATAAGCGCTTGTTGTTTTATCAATGCTATGCCTCGCGCTAGCTCTAATATGGGCTTTGCGAAGGTTCCTAGACTAGCTAAACTTTTACTTCCGATCAGAGACTCAACGTAAGGTTCTAATATTTCCTGTTTTTCAACGACGGTAATTTCTGTTTCGTGTTCTTTTGTTAAGCTTTCAATTAATGAACTTATTTCAGGCATGGGTTCTTCTTTTATATAAATTGGTTCTTGTTCTTGAATCAAAGATAAACACTGTTTAATTTCTTGCAAAGAGATTGTAATATTTTTAAATAGAGATGTGTCATATTTTCCACTCAATGAATCCCCTTCCGCTTCAAGAACAACTTTATGTTCAATCTCAATTATTTTTTTTTGTAGCTCCTCAACGGGTTTTGATAATGCTTTCAAAGCAGATATATTTTTTTGATCCGGAATAATATATTCTCCGCCTTCTAGAATTTGTTGTTTTTCTACTAAAGCAATATACCTTTGAATTTCTTCCAGTGGTTGGGTGAGGGTTTGTAGAGCTGATATGTTTGATTGCCCCAACAATGGCTCACTTGATTCAAGACCTATTTGTTTTTCAATGACATAAATGCTATTCATTAATTCTTTGACAGGTTTTGCTAATGTTTCAATGTCAGATAAAATGTTTTTCCCCACTATGATTTCATCATTTGCTTCATATCTAATCTCTTTTTGAGCTTCATTATTATTTTTAGTTTCAATTTCATACACCACCAATTGTGCTTCTAAAGTTGCTGCCTTTTCTTCTGTTCTCTGTTCATCCTCTTTTGCTGTGTTGTTTTTACAATCTACTATTATTTTTTCTTTTTCTTCATGGTTAACCACTTTCTTCTTTTTCGTCTTAGTCATATCCATATTATTATTATCATGGCCTGTTTCACCCAATTGAATCTTAATTATATCCTCGTCTAGGATATGCTTATTCCCTTCTAGATTGGACTCATTAAAATTCGGTTTGTCAACATACTTTTGTGAACTAAGCTCCTTGCCATGCATAGATTGATTAGAAGCATCGATCAAGGTTTTAAGTTCTTTTTCACTACCTCTTATTCCAAATTCTTCCGAAATTGAAGCAACATCACTCAAACCTAAAACTTCTAAAACCTTTGTGCTGTCATCTCTAATTGATTGACTATCACACAATAGTTTTGGTTTTTCTATCTGTGTAAGCTCTTTTTTCATTTCCTGAAGAGTTTTGGATAGTTTACTAAGTAATAATAAATTAACGTCTTCAGATGATGACCTACTTCCTGTTTCTAATACCATGGGACTTTCTAGTAATGCAATTCCTTTTTGTAGTTCTTGCATTGGGTGGACTAGGACTTGTAAAAGCGCATAGCTAGCTTTTGAATCACTTATTTTTCCAGATTCTAATTTAATATTCTTGATTTTTTCCAATCCTGCTTTCAATTCTTGAAGAGGAGCAAAGATAGTATTCATAGTTATAGTATCTTTACTTTCAGGAACAGGTCCAACAGTTTCAATAATATGATTGTGAACAACATTTACAGCTTTGAGAAGTTCATGCATTGGCTGAGCAATGTATTCTATATGGGATATATTTGCGTTTTCTCCCAATTCCTCAGAGATGAGACTAATTTCTACTTGACATTGGACCAAAGAAATGCATTCCTTTACCTCTTTTATTGGTTTGATTAAAGATTTCAGCAAGGTTAAATCTGCCCCACTAGTTAATGTGTGTTCCCCAGGGTCAACGGTAGCTTGTTCAAGAGTTGATATGGCTTGCTGTAGATCTTTAATTGGATGGGACACTGCTCGAAGGATTGAAGTTTGATTTAATCCATTAATATCACTTCCAGTACCTTCTGAAACTATGTCATGATTTATTGATGCAATTTGTCTTTTAGCTTCAGCGATGGGTTTTGCTAAGACTGTTAGCAAAGTGAATATTTCGGACTCGTTCATTGTTTGGTCTTGTAAAAACATTTGTGTTTCTAATTGAACTAATGACTTGTATAATTTTTCCAGCGGGCTTTCATTTTGCTCAGTTACAAATAGCTCCATGTTGTCTGGCAATTTTTCTGTATTTGATTCTACTATCACAAGTTCTTGATAAATATCGCTGACATATTTTGACTCTTTCATCAATTCAGCAATATTTTTATGTTCTGAAGTACTGCCTCCATCGGTCATTGATTGATTAATATTTTCCAAAACTTGTGGCATTTCGACATGAGTTAACTGTTTCTTAACTTCATTTACAGAGCATGCTATTTTCTTTAGTAGAGAAATTTCAGGTATTTCTGATATATCACAATCTTGTTGTACCAATATCAACTGTTCTTCCAATTTTACAATTTCATTTTCAAGTACCATTAAGGGTGTGGCCAAAGTTTTTGATACAAAAACCGCCTTTTTTAATTCCTCCACGTCCTCTGTAATAACTTGTTGTTCTACTTGTGCTAAGGATATCTGAAGTTCTCTTAAAGGTTTTGCTATGGTTTCTAGAACCTGCATAATACTTTTCTCTAACAAGTTTCCCCCCTCAGACACAATAAGCGCTTGTTGTTTTATCAATGCTATGCCTCGCGCTAGCTCTAATATGGGCGTTGCGAAGGTTCCTAGACTAGCTAAACTTTTACTTCCGATCAGAGACTCAACATAAGGTTCTAATATTTCCTGTTTTTCAACGACGGTAATTTCTGTTTCGTGTTCTTTTGTTGCTTTTGTTAAACTTTCAATTAATGAACTTATTTCAGGCATGGGTTCTTCTTTTATATAAATTGGTTCTTGTTCTTGAATCAAAGATAAACATTGTTTAATTTCTTGTAAAGGGATTGTAATATTTTTAAATAGAGATATGTCATATTTACCACTCAATGAATCTCCTTCCGCTTCAAGAACAACTTTATGATCAATCTCAATTAAATTGTTTTGTAGCTCCTCAACGGGTTTTGATAATGCTTTCAAAGCAGATATGTTTTTTTGATCTGGCATAGTATATTCTCCACCTTCTAGAATTTGTTGTTTTTCTACTAAAGCAATATACCTTTGAATTTCTTCCAGTGGTTGGGTGAGGGTTTGTAGAGCTGATAAGTTTGATTGCCCCAACAATGGCTCACTTGATTCAAGACCTATTTGTTTTTCAATGACATAAATGCTTTTCATTAATTCTTTGACAGGCTTTGCTAACGTCTCAATGTCAGATAAAAAGGTTTGGGTGGGTTTTATTTCATTATTTGTTTCGAGTTTAGCTGGCTCTTCAATTAAAACAATTTCATTTGTTGAATTTTGGTCCTGCGTTCCTTTTAAAGGGGTTGTCGATACATCTTTTGAAGCCACTAATCTTTTAACAGGTTCTAAAACTACTTGCTGCTCAATTAATGCAACATATATTTTTAATTTTTCTACGGGTTTTGAAAATGCTTCAAGAATGGAAAGCTCATTGGGAGTGATCAAAGATTTTGTAACGTCTTCTATAGTAGTATGCTTATCAATCAATGCTATGTTTTTATGCAGGACTTCAAAAGGTTTGATAATAGCTTGAGCAATTGCTTTAAATTGTACTTCATTGATTTCTCCATCTGCAGATTGAAGAATTTCACGTTCAATTTGCTCTACACACACTTGAAGTTCTTGAATTGGTTGCGCTAATTCCATTAATGGAGAAAAGGTTGAAAAATGGCTCTCTTCTCCTAATAATTCATACTTCTGTACGGAAGAAATAGCTTGTCGTAGCTGTTGGACCGGAGTAGTCAGTTGTCCTAGTAATGCAATACAATGTTCATAAATTGGTTTATATTTGGAATAAATCAACGTTTCTTCTATTATTGGTGCCTTATTTGCATGTGTATCTTCTTCTCTTTTTGGAATAGTACTTAAAGATAATATGTTAAAAAAGTCTTTGTTTACAGATTCAAGTGATTCTTCAATATACAACTTGAAATCATTGGGTGAACTAGCTAAGCATAATAAGATGGCTTTGGAACATTTCTCTAGGTCTGCATTATTATGAAGTATGGCATGATTTTGAATCGTAGCAATCGCTGTAGTCATTTGTTCACGAGTTTGATCTAATAGTGAGAAGAAGGACTCTTCTGAAATCTGTTCATTTGGTGTTTCAATATGTAGCTCCTGTTTTCGTTTACTAATTTTTGATTTTAAGTCTTCAATGGGTTGTTTCATTGTTTTTAATAGCTGGTTAGCAGTATTGTCATCGACAATTGAACTGGAGAAATCTACCACAATTTGTTGCTCAATCTCACGAAGAAGTTTTTTAATGTCCATTGGTTGTTGAACAGGTTTCTGTGAAGTTTTAGAATCATCATTATCTGATATTTGAAATTTGTTCTCGGTAAGATCTGAAATGTCCATCTGATCCTTAAGAGGGAAAGTTTCAGAAGTGATAACACTGGCAACACCACTTTCCTCAGTATGTGGACTTCTTGAGTCCACAACTCTTCCTCTATTTTCTTCCCGAGGAATGAGTCTAGATATTGCAACACTCGATACACCACTTTCTTCGGTGTTTACTAAAGAACCACATGATTCTAAAATGACATGTTGCTGTATTTGTGCAAGACCTTTGCGCAGTTCTTGCATTGGTTGCGCTAAACTTTCTACCAAACTTAAAGTAATATCAGAAAGAGGCTCACTATCAGATTCTAATGCAGCTTGTTTTTCTATCAAAGAGATTCCTTTCAGCACTTCTTCGACAGAAGGAGCAACTTTTGTGACAAATTTAAGTGCAACATTGTCCATGCCATCTAAACCTTCTTCTTCGCGATGTTCTTCAATTTGAACTAAACTGTTACGTAGCTTTTCCAACGGATGAGCAAGAGCTTCTAAAATGGATAAACTTTCTCTTTCAGACATGGGCTCTTCATCTGAATCCAGGAAAGCTTGGCGTTCAATCAATTCGAAGCCTTTCTGAAGTTCTGAGATGGAGTTTGTAAAAGAATTAATAACAGGCTGACTTGCTCTAACAACCAAAACAGAATTATTGATTTTGTCACCAATTTTATTCAATTGTTCTTGCAAGTGATTCAACGATTCAACTAATGTACCAAGGGCTATGGTCTCTGGTGACAGTTTCCCAGAAATTTCGGAAATGGAAACTTGTACCAAAGAGATACCTTGCTGTAACTTTTGTATAGGTTTAATAAATGTTTCTAGTTTGTAGGCACTAAAATCCGCCTCTATCGACTCATCATTCGATAGAGATATTTTATGCCTCTCTACGTCCATTATTTCTTTAGTGAGATCTTTTAAAGGCTCCGTTAGGTGAGCAAGTAAGGATATGTTGGCCATCGTTGATTCATCTTTGACACCGGAACCTAACAACTGTTGTTCAAATTGATTCAAACTTTGTTGAACCTCAGTTAGTGGCTCGTATAGAGAATTAAGTATAGACGTATTTTTTGTACTAAACTTATCATCAATTCCCTCCGTTGGAGGTTCAGCGTAGAATTTAAGTGTTTCATTTAGATCATCGATAGATTTGTTTACATTTTGAATAACAAATAGATTGTATTCATCTGGAGAGTTATGTGATCTACTTAGAACATTTTGTTTTTCTATTGCTGAAAGACTTTCCTGTAATGTTTCTAGTGGATGAATTAGCTTATCGATCAAATAAATGGATGTCATATGCGTTTTATCAGTAATAACAGCTTTAGCCTGTTTTGTAATAATTTCAACTTGATGATGTAGTTTACTGAGAGGTTCTATAATTGATGTACTAATGTAAATAGTGGATAAAGATTTTGGAGTGCTTTGCATTTCAATAGCTAGATTTTGTAGTTTTACCATTTCTCTATGGAACTCTTTTAAAGGCTCACTTAAACTTTGCAAAATATAAATACTTTCTTGCGACGTAATATTAATATTTTCTTCTTTTAACAGTTTTTCTTCCCCTTCAAGCAAATTATTTTCTAGGTATTTCAAAGGTGCGGAGAGATTCGCAAACATTTCAAGTACATTTTCCCCAGGAATTTGACGAGACAGGTGTTCAAGTTTTGAGATTGATTCTTGTATTGTTTGTATGGATTGTACAACATTTTCCACTTGCAACGCACTTAAAATTTGGGGGGTTTCTTGATTCTTTTCAACAACGTCCAAAGCTCTGTGGAGGTTTTGCAATGGTTTTTCTAGTGTACTTAAGACATCAAGAGTTGATTCTGTACTCCATCCTTCCGTAGATAATATAGCCAATTGCTGTATTTCGACAATATCTCTGTGAAGTTGCTGAATAGGCTGTATCAACGTTTTGGCACTTGAAAGGCTAGACTTTCTAGCGTGTTTATTCTTATTAAGTTCTTTTTCAAGTTTTCCTTCCGTGAGAGCCAAGCACATTTCTAACTTACCTAACGGTTGAACCAACGTTATTAAACCACTGGTGGGAGTCTCATAGCCTCGTTCTAAATTTTCTTCCAAAATTATGTCCTGCATTATTTTAACCAATCCTTCCTTGAGTTCCAGTAGAGGTTCTTTCAATTCTTGAATTTCAGTCACCTCGTTTGGTTTAGTCGAGCTGTTATTTTCTGATTGTTTTTGTTTGCCTATTGTTGCTATATTACATTCAAGTTCTTTAATGGATTGTGCTAGAGACTTGACAAACTTAGGATTTACATTACTTGATTCAAATGTAGAAGCGGATTCGATCGCAATTTGTTGTTCTATATCTGATAGAACATTTGTAAATGCTTTTAATGGGTTATTTAAATGTGCCATTGTTGCCTCAATAAATTTTACTGTATCAGTATCACTGCCAGAACGTATAAAAGAGATTTGATGAATATCTGCTATGTTTATTTTTAGTTTCTGTATAGGTTCTTTAAGCAAAGCTAAGTTTTCTTTCATAATAATTGTTCCTGAGCTAGATGAATCAATAGCATTACTGATTAAATGTTCAATTTTAGACAGTTTATCTTGAAGTTCTATTGAAGGCTGAGAGATATGTCTCATTAACGATTCTCTTTCATCAAATAAAACCTTTTCAGAATCTTGACCAATTAGTTTACCTGTAAATAATTTTTGAGCTTGAGATAAGCCATCTTGAAGGTCAGATAATGGTTGTAATAATTCAACTATGTTGGAAATAGTATTTTTTTCTGTTTCACTGACACTAGGAATATTTTCACTTAGTAACTGTATATTTTTTACTGTTTCTATTTCCTTTTTCAATTCTTCTAGAGACTGCGCAAATACCTGTGCCACGGGTGAAACATCTCTATAAGGAACAGCTCTGAATATAGGCTCTTGGACATAGTGCTGTTGAATAGCAGATACGATATGGCCAAGCTCTTGAATAGGTTCTGCTAACGACTTTACTATCATGAACTTTGAAATCAAGGGAAGAAACGTACCTTCAGCTTCCAAAGACGCTTGTTGTTCAATGAAGCGAACATTTTTATTAAGTTCTTCTAGTGGTTGGGTCAAAGCAGTGAGAGTGTTTTTGCTGATGTTTTTATTCTCCGGACTATCCAAAGTTTCATGCTCAGCTTGTTGCGCTATCAATGAGATGCCTTTTTGTAGCTCTCGCAATGGTTTTGATAGAGCTAATAATACTGTTGTGCTAGGTTTTTCTGCTATAAACTCCCTATTTGTCTCCATTACAGCCTGTTCCTTAAGAATTTCAATCTCTTTTTGAAGCTCAGAAAGAGGATTTATCACACATTCCAGAAAACTAATATTTAATAAGTTATTTGTATCTGCACTTTCTTTTTCTTGCAACATTTTCGCTTCAAAGGATGGAATGATCATCTTCTTTGAAATACCACTTTCAGCTTGATGTAGTGCGGCCTGCTCTTGAATGAAAGCTATCTCCCTCTTGAGTTCTTGAACTGGTTGTGCCACATTTTCTAGTATTGACAAACTTGTTGTTTCAAGCAAAGACGCTTTAGATTCTTCAAATGCAGCTTGTTTTTCCACTAGAGCTAGCCCTCTTTGAAACTCTTGCATAGGTTGTGATATGGTTTCCAATATAGCTGTGCTCGTCTTTCCTAAACTATGTTCCTCAGAAGATGATTCAAGGGCTGCCTGCTCTTCCACCAATGCTATACTATCTTGAATTGGTTGGGTCAGTGTCTCTAAAACCGATAGACTTGACATCACTGTGTGTGGCTCATTTGTTGATTGGGATATAATTTTCTCTTCAACTGATACTAAACTACGTTGTATATCTAAGAGAGATTGTGTTAGAGATTCCAATAATGTTGGCTCTGTTTTAGCTGCCATTGTGTCCACTTCAACTTTGTCACCTATTCCTAAAGCGGTTAGCTTGGGTAGCTCTGCTTCAGTTGCCGAAATTGTTCGTTGTTTCTTCGTTTTACGTGTTTTACTAGTATCCTGTTTTGTTTCTTTTGGTGACTCGCCTGTATTATCACATATTGCTCTTTGGTCTGGTTCTGTTTGTTTACTGGAATCAACAGCTGATATGTTTTTTGAATTTTCTTCAGCTTTTGCTAGGCTCATTGTTTCATCTATATACAATTTATTTTTATTTGACTCAACAGAGGGGGATCTCTTCGACTCTTTTCTTTTCTTAATATGACTTTCTTCTTCTGCAGTAGCTACACCATCGTCCCTGGCAATGTTTTGTTCATTAGAGTCTAGAGATGGTTTCCTCTTAGAGTCTTTTCGTTTTAGAAGTTTACTATCCCCAGTCTTAGCCGCAGTGAGGGTCTGTTCCACTTCCATTTTATTTTCATCTGTTTCAATGGGTGGGGCTTTCTTTATACCACTACGTTTTCTAGCTTTGTTTGTTTCTACTCCTTCACCGACAGAGCCTTTCCTTTTTTTACTAGATTTTTCTTTTCTTTTATTAAAGGTTTTTAAGCCATCTCCTTCTTCAGAATATGAATTATCCTTTTCAACAGAAGACTCCTTTGATTTAAGAGATTCTGTAGATTTGGTTTTATCTGCTGGACACTCTATACCCAAAGATAGAACTATTTTCTGTGGATAATCTTGTGCCATGGCTTCATTAGACTTTGGCCCGATTGCATCCTGTGGCTCTTGATCAGATTTTTCTGTTGATTTGCTCTTTTTTATTGTGCGTGATAAACTCTCTTTCCTCAGTGACCCAATATCTCCATCAATATTTTCATCTTTTGTCCCGATTAAACTTTCGTTTTTAACAACATCTTGAGATTTCCTTTTCTTCTTTGTGGGTTTTGGTGTTGCCTCAAGATTTGACAGCGTGTTGGCTTTTACTTCTTCCAACGTTTTAACTTCCTCTTTCTTTTCATTTATTTTTGAAATATCATGATCAGGTTTTTGTTCATCAAGTTTATCAGGTTTATGTTTATCATTGACTGTTTCCATAGTAATATTTCGAACCAGTTCTGCAGGACTAATTTTGGTGGTTTGTAATTCACCACTGGATTTTTCTTTGTTTTCTTCGATGATCGCAATTTTATATGCGAACTCTTCTTTCTTTGTTTTGTGAGCCCCTGGGCTTTCCTTGGCGCTCATAAATGTATCTGCTATCGACTGGGAGTCTAAAGTTTCTCCAACTGCATCAGTAAAATGTTCACTTTTGTCAGTATCTTCTTTTGGAGAATGCCTTTCACTAGCTTCTTTAGCCAGTGAAAAGCTGTGAAATGTATCACTGTCATGGTTCATTTGTTCATCGTATTTTTGACGATTCGCTTCGTTTTTTCGACGAGGGGGTCGTTTTGGTGGAGCGAGGGGACGTTCCCGTAGTTCTGAATTTATCTTTTCAAAAACAAGGGCGTCATCTTCTACGTCTGGAGAAAATTGATGCCCGTTTTCATCGGTGATAGAAAATTCTTCGAGGTCAGCGTCAGTTCGAAGGTCATCATCCGCGGAACTGAAGTAGTCAGGTGTGACATCGATTATAACAGCTTCCATCAACAGATTTCTAGTGTTCGAAGTTTCTTTTACGAATCTCAATGGCGGCAACTCCACTATGTTGTGCTCTGAGAAAATAAGAAAACAGTATTTGATCATACTAATCAATACTAACTACAATATGATACGTGTTTTACCTTTAATAAACCATATTTTTATAAATGTAACCCTTTAGATCAGTGCTACTCAAACTTTAACGTGTGGCGGACCGGTGTATTTTTAGTGGCCCCCAGGGACCAGCTTTGTGGAAAGTTAATACCTTGTAGGTTAGGTATTAAAAATATTATTTTTTATGTAAACATGTTCTATTTATATTAAAGAAAAAACATAGTATAACATTTAATGGGACAAATGAGCTTGCTTATTTTTGCACATTCTATCAATCCGTGGCTCTATTGTGGACAGTGCTACACATAATGGACCGTGAATATCTACACCATTACGATATTTCGTCTTAATTACACTCATAGTAGAGAAACCAGTCTCACAAAAGTAGGTCGAGGCAAATGGTAATGTAATTTTCATTACAATTTCACAAAGATCTGGGAATTCTGTTTTCACTTTTATCCAAAAAGAAGCAAGTGAATTTGCACTTTGGAAATAATTTGTCAATTCTTCATTAGCAGCTAGGTCAATCATGCTATATCATATGTTAACAGGCATCTCATCATTCCATGTAATAAATGGATTTCAGATCCATCCAGTCCTTCTCCAGGATCCTCCTCTTCTGGGAAGTATAAATCAAACTGCTTTGCTAAGTTTGTCAAATGATTAAAAATGACATTGCGCAAATATGTTACGTCAATATCCTCACCTCCCTCAATAATAATATCAGCCAAATGGTGAAACATGTCAGAGTAATTCCTTGAGACTCTAGTCTTCCATGTTTTCAGCTTTCGTTTCAACCCTTGTCTCTTGTTGACCATTGTAAAACAAGAGGACATTCTTCCTTACGTGAACTTGTTAAGTTCATTTAAAATGGAAAAGGTATCTGTCAAATAGGCCATTATAGCTATCCAATTATTGTTTTGAAACCGTTCTGACAGAACAGTTTTTTCTTTTAGAAACTCAGCAAGCTCATTCCTCAGCTCACACACTCTTGACAGGACTTAACCTCTGGGAACTCACTCCGGAATGTCTCCCTGTCATTGCTGCAGCACTATAAGTACATAGGCCTACACAAAACTTAAAGTCAAATCCACATTTTTCCAGCAATGTAGTCGCTTAGTACCCTGAAACTTTAATAGCTAATTGTGTTTGTTGGCAGTGAAGCGGATAAAACACTTCCTTCAAGTCACCTTCATACTCATAAAGCATATACACCACCAAAATTGTCATATTATCCACATCGGCGGATTCATCACGCAGCAAAGAAAAGTACTTTGCAAATTAAACTTGGTCTATGAGCTGTTCTTCCATATCGTCAGCAAGTTAATGAATTCTTCGAGCTATAGTGTCAATTGAGAGTGGAACCTGAGCAACTTTCTTCGTCGCCGCCTCACATAATATTAATTTCAAAGCAGACGTCACTAAGGCCAACGCCACAATATACCGAAGATACGCCACGTATGTTCGGTGACGGATCTTCCGTCGTTGATTGACCCTGACACACTACAGCGGAAAATGCGTGGCGTTAGTTCTGCCCATATAGATTGGACAACATTAATTCATTAAATTCTCTGACATTGTAATAGGTGGTCACGGCATTACAAATTATTAGTATTTATGAGGCGTTACAGCAAAATAGAAGTAAAAAGAAACATTGGATTCATCCATTAAATACTAGAAGAATATCTATTGGGCAATTTCATTGTTTATATAGTGAACTAAAAAGTTATGAAGATACATTTTTCAATATGTCTTGAAAAAATGATGATGAACTCCTAATGTTAGTGAAAGAATATATTAATAAGAATGGCACACATCTTAGGCAATCTATATCACCAGAAGAAAGGCTAACCATTTCATTAAGGTAAGTAAAAAAGTATCTGTTTAGTAACATATTTACTATTAATTATGATAAATACAGAGTATAATCCTAACTATAGCTCTTGATACGTAATTCTTCCTTCCAAAATATCGTGAATGTCTTGCTCTGTTGATACTTATATGAGGCGTGCATAGCATTACTATTGTGTGTGATGTAATAAATAAGTTTTTCTGTCGCGTTTTAAAATCAACACACTTTCTCTGAAAAAACTAATTTCGACTTTGAAGTCACATCTTTGTGTTTGGTATTTAAATGCCGTTTCAACTTCGAGGGCTTCATTGCATCGTTAGAAAAAACCTCTCTAATTTTATTAAATGATTGCTATTCAAACATAATAGGTTGTATTTTGGAACTGTTCGTAGCTTGACATAGATTTTTTAAATTGATTTAACTTGTAATAAAAAACATTGTTTCTTGCTTGCTGGCCACGGGCCGGCTAGCCCCAGCCCGTGGACCGGCACCGGTCCGCGGACCACCATTTGAGTAGCACTGTTTTAGATAACTTAATGATTTCCAATACATATATGACCCATGAAACTATAAGTGTAAATTAAAATGCAATATTTTATATCATCTGGAAAACATTAACCTTAGATGAAAATTAATTTAGTTCACAATTTTAACTACATTAAACTCCCAATTATTCGTGCATGAGCTATTCTGTATAGATTATAGCGAAATAATTCGTCAATATGTGAATCTATTTTAATTTTCATTCCTATGCTTTCAACTAAATTCAGGAATTCCGAAGAGTCATTTTTGTCTTTGTAGTTTGGAAAACATCATGAACTATCTTTCTACTCAACCTATTTGTAAAGAAAATGTTAGTTATTGAAATCAGGTTTGATAAAATACAGTGTTTTTTTAATATCATGCAGTCCTATATTTAACTAACCGGGATAAGTGCGTCTTCTTTATTAATAAAATAGTATAAATCCTCATCTAAATGGCCAAGATGAATTTCTAGCCATTCTAAAAAAATAAATGTCCAAGATAGTCCTGAAATTATATCTATATTGATGAAAATGCATCAATGAACTAAATACAAGTGAATCAGTGGCGTAGCGTGGAGTATCACCAGGGTGGGTAGAGCTTGTTTAAACTGTGTCTGTAATATGTTCTCACTCACATGGCCCCCCATTGGCTCAGTCACACAAGGGTTCTGCTCTTAATACCACACATGGGAATGTATTTTCCTGCACACCTGGACAATGAGTGAGTGAATATAATAATCGTTCATAGTTACAGTTGAGGTTGGAATGGAAGGGAGCACAGTTTTTATACACATAACAAACCTTTTCAGCCAAAATTTACTAAACATTGCTTCAGTAGATAGGTTTAGTTTAACTTTCTACACGTGGTGATATCAACAGTTGTTGAATAGGCCTATCTGTCAGGGGTATCGTGGAATATCAACAGGCCTTTTCATCTTAATTTAAGAAGTTTCCTTGTCAAATACCACTATGACCGTGACAGATATGCAATAGTTAGTGAGGTAACAGTTTGTATATGATCAAACTAAATGTATCTACCGAAGTAATTATGTTATCTATTTTGTCCAAGATGTTTTTTGTTATAAAAACTACCAAAGTACTAACCTAAGCTCACGTATACTTACATTCTGCTTCCCCACCCCCCATCTGGTCATTTCACTGAAGTGAATCTCGTCAGGACGGGGTGACGGACTCACCTGACACATTCTCCGACAGTTCGTCGGCGTACATTTCGACAACCTGCAGCGCCTCCTCCTCCGTGAGGTCAGGGGTCTCGTACAGAGACACAGAGACCTCTCTCCCGTCGAAAGAGAAAGATATATCCGCCCTCTCGTCGACCGTGAGTGACCGCTCTGTGGCTGGCGTGTCGTACATCTGAGAGGTCCTCTCCTCGTGGATGGTGGAGAGGGAGGGGTTTCTCACAATGGTGTGACCGCCAGGGGTGACGCCGCCGGAGACGTCCAGTTTCGGGAGATCGCCGCTCTTCCTCGTCCTTCGCTCTGGGGGGGAAGAAGCGAGAGAACATATTAGTGATGTCGTTTCGTTAATTATTAAATTATATTTTACTTCTTCATCGGTCAACAATCCGAATGTTGGTTTTATGTGCTTTACATTCACACAGCGCTAGGCATGCCCTCAGATCTTTGATTGGTTAGTGCTGCCTGTACCATCTGTTAGAAATCCCACGCACTAGGGGAGTTCAGGAAACGTGGTGGTTCCCAGTTGCCTTCCACACTTAATTTCTATGAGCGAGCGTGATCGACCTGTAATCAACGGCTCTACTTCCCCTCCTAAGGAAGTTGTGCTACGGATTTTGCTCAAGAGAAATCCGTCGACATCGGTTGGGTTCGGGCTCACGAAAATCACGGAAGTCTTACCTTGATGTGTATTAGACTATGGGCCTCCCATCTTATAAGTTACCCCATAGTGGAGCAATACGAAGTAAGCCCGCTGCCGTTCAGGGTAAGCTAAGGGTACGTAAATTGAATAAAATGTGTTTCAATTTTAAAGTAAAATCGTTTATTGAGATGAGGAAATAACTAAATGTAAAACATTTGGCATCAGGAAGCAGTATGGTGTCGCGGAGTTGTCAAGGGTAAGCAGAGCTTGTTAAAGTTATTGATGTG
The DNA here is from genome assembly GCA_033556935.1 of Timema podura. NCBI lineage: Eukaryota > Metazoa > Arthropoda > Insecta > Phasmatodea > Timematidae > Timema > Timema podura. Next base: position 39,575,416 of record JAVRXN010000005.1, read on the forward strand.
TTCTCATTCTCTTGGTTCCCCATTTGACCAATCATAGATAGTCTATGCTCTACACACCTCGCATGGGAATCTATTTCCGTTGGTTACTAACTAATGAGTGCTCTACTGAGTGATGACAACCTATCACAGGTACATTTTAAACCATGTTCTGCTTACCCTGGCAACACTCCACGACATGCCATTGTCAGGAGGTAGCAACGAGGGAGGTCATCTAACAGAAATACCTTCAAATCCGAGCAAAGAAGCCGAACTAGAGACGACCCCCATACAGTTCTGCGCCTCACAGGTGTAGGTACCCAGACAGCAGGTGCCATCTTGACCCGATATTATACGGTGGATGTCTCCTGGTTTCAGTTCCTCTCCGTCTTTATACCACTTGAGGACCGGCTGAGGAACACCGATCACCTGGATAAAAGGTAAACAATTCATATCACAAGGTTAATAAAAAAAAGGGAGCTAGAAATAAACGGAACGAAAAAGGGTTGCGAGTATTAAAAGCCTTATTAGAGTCTCAAATTAGATAATCATTTTATTTGAATAATTACACAATATCTATTATTATTATTATTAGCACCGCGTCTTACTACCCGTTCGGGTTATACGCACTTACGCTAATGTGTAATGGTAGGGTGATTGTGAGATGAAATGGAGGACCTAGAGTTTAACGTGGAATCCGAACCACGGTGGAGGCCTGGCATTCCTCACATTCACAAGTTGTGATTAATACACGTTTTGTCAGAGGTGAAGGAAGGGTTTGGCAATCAGATAAATCTGTGCCGGGACCGGGGATTGAACTCCGGACCCTCAGCACAGAATTCTTGACACCCTACCCCTAGACCACCAGGTCACCTAACACAATATCAAAGGGATTGAACTGGGTACCGTTGACTTTTATAGTCAATAATCTTTATACTTGATCATTAAACATTTTCCTGTTCGCAAAGCTATTCTCAACAAGTTGTTAAATGCAAAATGTTTTAACGAAAGTGTGAGAGCATCAGTTTCAACTTCAATAACTAGTAATTGCATTTTAGAAAATCTACACGCTAGGTTATAGTTCCTGCATTTGATTTACATCTATTTTAAACTTTAACTTCCTATGTAAACTGAGTTTTAACTTTTCAGTCCAAACCCTTTATATAAATATTAATTTTATAGCATTAATAACTAAATGCTAAAATCTGATAGCATAAAACTGATCAAATAGAATGATCGCTACTTATAATTTAACTACCCTATGTTATTAGGAGCTCGTAAGTTTATTGCTACACATACAAAATTAAGCCACCTTTCCCTATCCAGTCCACCTCATTACATAGTACACCATATTCCTTTCAAGTCCATTCTAATGTTATCCTTCCATCTTCGTCTATATGTCTTACCAATGATCTCTTCCAATTAGGTTTGCTAGACGCTAGTCAATACCTGAACACGATTCTAGATTCTTCCATTCTCGTTGCATGTCCTACCCACCGTAATCTACGAGTCTTGATTATGATTATCCTAAAAATTCCTGTGAGTCTTACATTGACTGATTACACTATGACCCTGTCTTATAACCTGTACTATAGTGGAGCCAAGCAAGTCAGCAGTCTTACCATTACCGATTACACTATGACCCTAACTTATAACGTGCACCATAGTGGAACAAAGCATGGTAGGCTCTCCCCGTTTCAGGATAAACTGAAGGTACTACCTTACCTTGACTGAGTACATTATGGCCCTATCTTATAGCCTCCACCATAGTGTTACAAAACACGGTAAACTTGCTGATTCTATTCACTGGATGTGTCAGTTCTTCAATCGTACCTTGCACTCAAGGTTGACGGCCCCTTCCTCCGACAGCACAGCTTGCAGACACTCAAGGAACCTCGGCTTCTTGAAATGTCTTGGTATGGTGAGTTTTAGGAAACAAGAAGTCACGCTGTGACCAAAGTCGTTCGTTGCTACACACTTCCACTCCGCCTGGGACGAAAAACAAAACGTCACAAAGAATAAGGAAACAACTAAATAAATAAAGAGTACCGGCAAAATCCTATATATTATTTCTGTTGTCAACATCCCTTTTTCTCAACTAATACAAAGCCTACAGCTATGAATAAGGTATCAGAGGATAGGACTTTTTACCGAATTATGACATAGCATACTCAGTTTACGTTAAAACACATTGTTTGTTTAAAATTGAAGTTAAAAGAAAAATCTAAATTCAAGATGATTGCATTCTGACATCAAATATTGTATACAAAGAGAATCGTAAATACATTCACATTAATAAACTCTATTTGCTATTTTATACCAACACTTCGCTGAGTATTTAATTTCAACAACCCAACAAAAGACCAAATCTTATTTTTTGGAGGGGGGAGGGGAGGAGGGGAAGGTTGAATGCGCGAAAGTTTCACAAGGGTTTACTGGTCTTACATAATTTCTCGTATATTAGAAATGACAAATTTTCAAAATTCAGTAAACCAGTAAATTACCCTTACATTATTAAATTTTGGAAAACAAATGTACATCCTTATTTTAATTTAATCGAATTTGAACAAAATCGTCAAAGCCACTAAAAAAAACTTAATTAAAAAAACAGGCATTATTAATTACCCTTGATTTTAGATATAGATCTGGACACTCCAACATTATACTGTTCTAACCTAGTCCACCATTTCAAACCTATTATTGTACTAACCTGGTCCACCCTGTCAAACCTCTTATTGTTCTAACCTGGTCCACCATTTCAAACCTCTTATTGTACTAACCTGGTCCACCATTTCAAACCTCTTACTGGTCCACCATTTCAAACCTATTATTGTACCAACCTGGTCCACCATCTCAAGCCTCCGAATGTCCAGGTGGTAAGTGCCCAGTGGTTCTCGTGACGTCATATACCTGTCGGCGCTCTCGACTGTCTCGTCATCCCTGTACCAGGACACCTGGGGCTCGGGCATGACGCTCACTGCAAGCAGAAATATTACGTCATTTCGTCAAAACAGACTCGCACAAGCATGACGTCACTTAGGGCTCAATCATACAGCGTTAAAACTAAGCTTGAAGAGAATGTACTAGTTAATTTCTTCCTCCCATTTAGTATCAAAATCGTACCTTAAAGCTAATAAACAAACATTTTCCCACTACCTTATTGTGTGTGTGGCTAGTTCGTCAAAAGGATAAAGAGAGGAAAGTAGGAAAAGGGGGGGGGGATGTATATTTGTACAATCCCTGTAAGCCTGGCTTGCCCTAGTAACAACCCATAAACTAAACCTACACATTTCACAGACATGGCTTTTACTTTAAAAACAACCTTACACTAAAATAACGTCACCTTAAAACCCACCTAAGTGAAAATATGTAATCTCCGGGGAAATAAAATGAAACTTGTGGAACCATAAGGGGGAGGGGGTACCTGTCGACCTACCTTGAACGGTGAAACGGAAGTCCTCGTCTATCTTCGCCTCGGAGCTCTTGAGCCCTCTGACGAACTTGGGCGGCTGGTTGGTAGAGAACAGCTGGAGTTTTTCTTCCTCGTTCAGTTGGTTCTGAATATCCTCCACAGTCAGTTCGGCGGAACTCGTAGTTTCCCCCATGCAGTTCTTCGCGATGCACGAGTAAGACCCTGAGCAGGATATTACAAAGTCATATTTAAGTTTGAAAAGTAAAATGTCAATTTCATAAAATAGATAGTAAAATACTTATGGGTATGCGAAGGCCACTTAAAAAAAAAAAAGCTAAATTAAGTCAAAGCAACGCTTGAAACATGCGAAGAAAAGATGAAGATAAACCTTTTGTTGTTGTCATGTAGCACTACTTGTTTATTTAAGAAATCATCCATCAAGAACAGCTAAGAAAAGAAAGCCAACCTCAGTAGTTTTGGAGTGAAGTGCTCGCCTCAGGACCCGATGTTCATGGGTTCAAACCCAGCTGAGGTCGGCGGATTTTACTAAGCCCAACTTCCCTTCAAAGGGGAATTAAAACCTATGTTCTCATGTCGATTGTGGCATGTGAAAGAACCCTGGAAGGTATGTGAAAATACCTCTCCTAACAAAATTGGTAGGCCCTTTCTCATTCGTATAATTTCATTGCGGAATGCCACGTGGAGCTTCCGAATTTTCTGAAAATTCCCTACTACATATGCTTTCTACCAATTGGTGCAGGCAGCACTAACCAGCTGAAGAGCTGAGTGCATGCCCAGCTCCGGATGGATGAGAAGCACATACAACCCACATTTGGGTTGAAGACTCATCAAGCAAGCAAGTATATATTAAGACATGGAAAAAATTAACGAAGCACACCATATTAATTTGTCTATGCTAACGTGTCTGAATGTAACCCTGCTTACGTTATAAATGCCATTTAATCAAGCACGTATTTAGAATTTTCTTTTGGGGGAGCTCATTCTTCAAATATTGCTCGACGACGACGGTCATCTCAAGACTAAACAGCGAGGGGAGGGGGGCGGACGAATCTGACCTGCACGGAGATAAAAATGTATTAAAATTTCGTACAAAAATATATTGAAGTAGACCCATTCTTGCATTCACTATATTAATACACTTTTTATGACTTTTAGTAGAAAATATACTAATTTTACATACATTTTTATAAACACTAGTAAATTTTCTACTCAAATTCATAAAAAGTATATTAATTAATTATTAATGAATGCAAGCATGGGTAAACTGTAATATATTTTTTTAAGAAATTTTGATATATTTTTATCTCCGTCTGTGGAGGAGTGCATGAATATGTTACATCTTAACGATGTTTAGTCTGGCTAAGAAAGTGAAAGTAAAATTAACTGTTACTACTGTGTTTTTTGATTTGGAATTTATTACTACAAGACAAGATATTATTAAAATATATTTTTATTTTTTTATAGTAATTTTTAATTTTGGTTTAGATTTCGGGGGGGCCTTCAGCCCAATGAACTCCCCTCTGTATATGTGGCTGTATTTAATCATTAGTTGGTGTTAAAATACTGTTTAGCAGCTGTTATAAAAAATATTATTGGTTGAAATATGTCAGGTTTAGTGAAATATTCCAATTTCTTGATGATCTATGTTTACGTCTTTAAAAATGTTTCGAAGATGCAAATGTTTTTTTTAGTGTCGAAGTAGAAGAGAGGGAGGAGATCTTACCTTAGACTGTGACTTAGAAATTCTAAGCTTCGTACACCCCTTAAAAGATCTTAGTTCGTCCTTTTATTAAACATGTATCATTGAATTAAATCACATTTCCTTCAAAGTTTGACCAGTAAACGTAGGTAAATATGAATTATTAACTACTGTCAGCTATAAGAACTAAAATTGAAGAGCCCGAACTATACCAAAACTATTTAAGAAAAATCAATACATTCTAAAAAGATTTCGCACCACAGTTGATTCTTTAATTGAAGGGCGAAAATGTCAAATGTTTTAAGTGCAAAAAATAAATTTTTACAGGAAAGGCAAAAAAAGTTCTTGGATTATAAGTTTTATATATTATTATTTAAAAAACTACTGAATTGCTTACAGTACTATATCATAAAATTAATGCTTAACTTAGAAATAATTAATTATTGGCACATGATTAAATATAACAGCTAAGATCGTTCTAACTCAGCCTAAGTTCTAAGTAATTTATGGACTACCATCTGTTCTGACAAGGCACTTGGAACCGCTGGCGGACAAAGGCAGTGGTATATCCTACAAGCCCTTTCTATGATCACTTTTATGAACTACTTACAACACCTATTGGCACTTGGAACAAATGTTAACTATGGCACATAGGCACTTAGAACATGACTACATAAATATACACATTAAAAAAAGTACTTAGTACATTTGACATCTCCACCCTTCAATTATTAAGAGGCACACCTGCTTCGACTGCCACGTGGTCTAAGGAGACAGTCTCGCAATAGACTAGATTACTGATTACAGGGAGGTCAGGGTTCCCAGTTGGGTGTACCGAAGGTGGTTTTTCATAAATAGTTTCCAACTCATCCTCCACCCAAGTGCGGGTACAATTCATCTAAATTCATCTTTCCTAAGCCCTAACTCACAAGCGTAATTAGTACTTAATGTTTATAATCTGAACGGGTTAGTAAGGTGAGGTGCTAAAAAAAACACTTCCTCCTTCGTTCCTTTATCCCCTCACCCCACTCACCCAGAGAGTTGGTGCCGGTCAGTTGGTATACGTCCCCCGGTTTCAGCTCCTGCCCGTCCTTGAACCACCTCAGCTGGGGGGTGGGGTAACCCACCACCTTGCACTCAAAGGACACGAGCCCCTCTTCAGTCAGGATCGCCTTCAAACTCTCCAAGAAGCGAGGCCTGCGGTAGTTCTTGGGGTCTGGAGAGGCACAAGAAGAGACGAGGGCGTGAGGGAGGGAAAAACGAGTTGAGGTACATATTTATCCAGCTTTGATGACAAAAAAAAAACATTTATGTGCCAGATTAAAACAAATATTGATTTATTAGATATTTTAGTTTAATTCTCTACACATGACAATCTCAACATGTCTTGAAGGATATCTGTCTTATTGTAACGTTTAAAAGAGCTAGCATTATATATTATTTGTTTGTTCGCCACAATTAGTGTGATATTTTATATAATTATTGAATTGGTTTCAAGTTTGTTATTCTGTATTATAATAATTAAAAAGGGATAATGTCTTATTTTAGAAAACAAAAGTTCTGGTGTTTTATAGTTTTTATTTTTATTAGATTAACAGTTTTTTTGATAGATATCTCACACGTTGTAGATTTTAATAAGACCCCGACTATTGCATTATATGTATGATCATTCCTGGCACGCGAAATTTAGAATATAGATTAATATGTCATAGACTCAACCTATATGGCTCCTCGTCATGAAGGCAATTATAGAGATGCGTACTTTGAAAAGGTATATCTAGTGACATTTTCTCCTCGAAACTTCCCAAAAGAAAAAAGGTGTGGTCATCCAGGTGCGTTTCTGTTCACAAAACTGAGTTGGATTTTCAAACAGAGACGTAGAAAGATGTTCACCATACCTTGCAATTTAACACAAATAAATCTTACTACCCGCTCGCATTTATAATATCGTAATTTTGAATATAGATGCGAATAATAAATTATTAAGATGTATAATTCCATATCATTACAATGGGCATTGCATAATTTGAATATAAACTTTTTAAATTAACAGAAAAAAGTCCTAGTCAAATTTCGCGATGCTGGTTACAGATATTTAAGAACTGTTGATAATACTAAATATAGAAAATTAAACTAAACGTATCTACTGGAGCAATATTCTATTTATTTTGGCCAAAAAGAGTTTTTGGTCACTAAAACTGAAAAAAAAAAAATTATCAGTCCTAGCTTGAGTTTTCTTCTATCTCATATTAACATTTAGTTATTAAAAAAAAGCCTATTTTTAAAGGCAAATTTTAAGGACTTTTACTCTCATACTGGCTAGAATTAGAAGATACATCTTTCAAGTAATTTAAACTCTTGATTGATTTATACTTCCCGTACAACAGTGATGGGCAAAGTACGGCCCGCGGGCCAAATGCAGCCCGCATACAGGTTCAATGCGGCCCGCGAAATAATTTCAAATTCCGATTAAAAAAAAGTGTCAAAAAATTATGATAAAAAAGAAAAAAAATCACTTAGCACTCGTTTGTTTTTCTTTATATTTTATATATTAGTGACCAGAGTACAGAGATTAAATAATACGAAAACCATCCACGAAATTGGAATGTGAAAGTTTGGTTGCAGAGTAATGCAAGTGGTGTTAAGTATCTGTTTTATTCAAGTATTTGTTAAATAATGTAGGCAACTCACCATGAAAAGTTTGCTCATCACTGCCGTACAATATTCACGTAATACTCAATACCATGATATTAAGGATGCACTGAGATATTCACTTCATGCCTAGGGCTCTAGTATCCACTTTCCTTCATCTACTACCTATCAAGGGTGGATATCAAGGATGTATACTTCCTGTCTTGCAGTATCTACACGTGACTCAAAGGATGTACCAAGATATGCCCTTCATGCCCAAGGCTCTAGTCTTCACACACAATCTCCTTTAACAACTACTTATCAAGGGTGAATCTCAAGGATGCATCTTTCCTGTCCTGCTAGCACTCAGTACTCACATGACTGTAAGGATGCATCTAGATATGTCCTTCATGCCCAAGGATATAGTGTCTACACACTTACACTCTCCTTCGTACACTATCAAGCAAGGATGGATCTCAAGGATGAATTCTTCCTGTCCTGCAGTACTCACACATGACTGTAAGGATGCATCTAGATATGTCCTTCATGCCCAAGGATATAGTGTCTACACACTTACACTCTCCTTCGTACACTATCAAGCAAGGGTAGATCTCAAGGATGCATTCCTCCTGTCCTACAATACTCACACGTGACTGTAAGGATGCACCGTGATATGCCCTTCATTCCCAAGGCGCTGGTTGCCACGCACTTCCACTCCCCTTCATCCACGACCTCGCAAGGGTGGATCTCGAGGTTGTATCCTCCAAGTCCGTCCTCCATGACGTGGTATTTGTCATTCTGGTCCACTCTACCCTCTTTGTTGTACCATGAGATGCTCTGGGGCCACGGCGGGACGGCCACTTGAGACATAAAGAGAAGGAAATGGTCATGCGCGTAGAAGTTACCAGAAAACATCCCTAGTGTTGCTTACAGGACTCGATCCAGGGACCATTGAATCAAGTCTTGCTCTTAAGACAAGCCCTACTAAGAGGGAATTAAAAAATAAACAAGCTAATGGCCTAACAACACGGGAATACTTTGAATTAGAAACACAGTCCAATTTTCTTAAAAAGACCTCTTTAGAAAAGACAAGAATACTTGGTTGCTGTCAACATTGTTATTTTCATAGACGAGGGGCTAGGCTTGTCTCCAATAGGGGCAATTTTGGACCAAGTTGGACTCAACTTTTACGTTGCACCCACCATCTTGGATTTTTCAAATTTCGATTTTTTTTCCCTCGGAAAGATGGCATGCTCCAAATCGTCCATACCAAAGTTCAGCTCCCTATGACTCTTTGTCTCCACCAAATTGGAACCACCATCTTGGATTTTTCACTTTTTGGATTTTTTTTAATATATATGGTTTGATCCATACGTCCTCGCCAAATTTCAGCTATCTAGGTCTCAATTTGTACGTTGCGCCCACCATCTTGGATTTTTTAAATTTCGAATTTTCTCACAACGATGGCATGCTTCATAGCTTCCATACCAAATGTAATTCCTCTAGGGTATCTGTAAGTGCGAGTTTTATCCCTGCAAGGACATAAATACACCCCATGGATTCTATATGTGTAAGTATATCATATATATCAAAAGCTATAATTGCAAATCACATGTACTAATGTATGAATACATTAAAGAAGATATAGTATCTTGTCTAGCTATAAGATAAGGTTCTTCATAAGAAAATTGGACTATATGTATTTAAATTTTAACAGATCGTGGATCAAAGTATTTAATTTCATAATAGTTTTTTTCACTATAAAATGTATTTGAATACTTACTTTTTTAATTATCTTAACATTGATTCAAAGGGAAAATATAAAAAAGAGGATGGAAAATCACTTTGTTGATAAAACGGTGCTAAGTACATTCAACAGGGATTCGAAATCAAACCTTCCTAACACCGGGGAAAAATTGGATTAAACAGAGGTTGCCGCCTCAGATTCTCCGATGCCTATTTAAAGTCCACTCTCTTCATACTGGTCAGGTTAAGTTGCTTATACTTTAACTGGTACTTTAAGAAACGTAACACTAAAAAATAAATAAACAAACCTTACAAATCTCATTATTGATATTTAGATGTTATATGGTCATAACTAGAGACCAAATCGTGATTTTGGTTTCAACCCTAAATTAATTATAACTAACTAATGGATGATTTTTTGCAAATTTGAAGTCTTTCAAAAAATTGTTCGAACGATTTAGTTCAAAATGGATACCTGGTGAGTGATTTTATATAATAAATAAGAACGATTTTTGTTTTATTTCTCAAAATTATAGTACATCTTTGAGGTTAGTTTATTAATGACCGATTTTTGAAAATTTGCATTTTTTAAAATGGCTATAGCGATTTTATTTTGTATTTTAATCTGATGAATGACTATCAAAATAATTTCTAAAAATTTGAGAAATAATTGTTGATAAGTGACTGATAATTTTTTTAACGTTGTTCCTGATTAAAACAGACATTATATAATACGATTGTGTCGTAAAATGAATTTAATGATGGCAGTTGGAAGTCAAGAAACCTGTCCGACTCATTCGGGCCAACATTGTCGACAAGGGAGGGTAAGGGGGGGGGGGAGTGGGTATTTATAGTTGTTACCTTGGCAAGACAAAGTCGCAGTGTCACCAATCTTGACCTTCTCGTTGCGCAACTCTTGGGCGAAGATGGGAGGAGGTCCCACTGGTTTCAGGCTGACCAACACACAAAACATAAATAAATAAAACATTTTGAGAATACTTTAATTGAAAACAATTTTTTTAATCATGATAATATTTCTAAGGTTGATCCAGTAGGGTTCTGATAATAAAGAACTTTTGAAAATACAAACATATATTTTTTGCAGTCTATGTAGAAAAAATCCTACTTTATTATTAATATTATTGCTATTTATTAGGTATTGATAATATCTATAAAAAGTGACGGCTGCAGATCACATGACTTGACAATTAATTAATACAGGCTCTACATATTAAATAAGTTTTAGTAGTGACTTTGTAACGATAGAGTAGGTAATCATTTTACAGTTTAGTGTTATGTGTTGCTGTTTATTGTCAGGTGTTGCTGTTTATTGTCAGATGTTGCTGTTTAGATTCAGGTATTGCTGTTTATTGTCAGGTGTTGTTTATTTCCAGGTATAGCTGTTTAGAGACAGATGTTGCTGTTTAGAAACAGGTGTTGCTGTTTAGATTCAGGTATTACTGTTTATTGTCAGGTGTTCTTGTTTATTGCCAGGTATTGCTGTTTATTGTCAGGTGTTGTTTATTTCCAGGTATAGCTGTTTAGAGACAGATGTTGCTGTTTAGAAACAGGTGTTGCTGTTTAGATTCAGGTATTACTGTTTATTGTCAGGTATTACTATTTAGAGTCAGGTATTGCAGTTTAGAGCCAGGTATTGCATTTTAGAGTCGTGTATCGCTGTTTATTGTCAGGTGTTGCTGTTTATTGTCAGGTGTTGCTGTTTATTGTCAGGTATTACTGTTTATTTTCAGGTATGGCTGTTTAGTGCTAGATGATACTATTTAGTGTCAGGTGTTGCTGTTTAGTGCTAGATGATACTATTTAGTGTCAGATGTGGATGTTTACAGTTGGGTGTTGTTTATTTGTTAGAGGTTATTTCATGTTAAGTGTGAGGTGTTTATGTTGAATGATAGAAATTCATGTTTGGTGTTGCTATTTTGTCTACGGGATACTATTTGGTATTAGATGTTGCTATGTAGGGTGTATTTGACCCTGAGTTACAGAGTTTGGTCCCTGGAGAATGCAAAGGGCTGTTACCTGCTCCCCTTATTGAATCGATTTACTCATCCTGATCCTAGACAGTGCTGGCCTTCCCCCCTCCTCACTTGTCCGAGGGCATCAACGAACCCTCCCTTCCACCCTTGACCATTCCTCACCTGTCTGCTGGTCTCAGCGACCCCTCCCTGCTTCCCTTGCCCATGACGTGCACCCTGGACGAGGAGTATGTCTTTCCCATGCAGTTGACGGCCTCGCACGTGTAGGTCCCCAGGGACGTAGGGTCGTCAGGGTTGGCCGTCAGGGCGAACACGTCCCCCGCCTTGATCTCCTTGCCATCCTTGTACCACTTGAGCACCGGGGTGGGCACCCCTATCACCTTGCATTCCAGGGACACCGTACCTTGCTCCGTCAGCAGGGCCCGAAGCTCTTCCAGGAACTCAGGGTTCTTGTAGGCCTTGGGGACTGTGGACAAAAGGGGGCATTACGTCACAAAGGGAGGGAACACATGTTTCACATCTTACCACCCGTCCAAGACATCTGTGTGCTTGCGCTGATGGAGGTAAGGACTAGGAGGGTATACCTCTAGAGGAGGTGTACCTACATTCACGTTACGATAGTAAGATAGAGCGGAGGAACTGTTTGGAGATAAACCCACTTCGGTGATCGAATGGTCTAAAGTTGTAGCTCTCGAAATATAATGGAGTGCAGATGATGGGGAGATCGAGGTTTGGATCCCGATCGTGTACACTGTGGGTGGTTTTTAATAGATGGTTTTTCTTCACGGGAGCCCTCAGTCATGTAGGCCCCTTTCCCCCCGTCCTCAACCATCACGGAGGAAGGTGCAGATGGTGAAGATATTGCAGATAATGCAGATAGTACAACCAGTGCACACAACACTCACCTAGAACGTTGAGGTGCGAGGAACAGGAAGATCTCCCCCCTGAACTCTCCGCCATGCAGGTCCATCTCCCCCCGTCCTCGACCATAACAGGGGCCACGTCCACGCAGAAGAAGGTTCCCTCGTGCAAGAAGTGGAACCTCTCACCTTCATCCACGAGATGGTCGTTCTTGTGCCAGCTCACCTGGTGAGAAAAATAGAACAATGTTTTCAGAACAGCATGTGTTCTGACTGTTGATAGGGAGTATTATGGTGGGAGGGGGAGGGAGCACAAGTTAAGGTCCATAAGTTGGCGGTTCTTTTAGAAAAAAAAATTGTATTCGACTAAACTAAATAAAATATCGCTTCAGTAGCTATTTTTAGTTTAATTTTCTTCACATGGTGAATTCAACAGTTGATGAATATCTGGCATGAATATCCCGGTATTGGACGATAAACTTTTTAAATTAAGAGAAAAAGTTGTCATTAAATTCTAGGACACACTTGATAGATATTCAACAACTGTTAGGACTATTGTAAGTAGATATAGTCCAATTTTCATAGGCAAAGCCTCATCTGAATGTTAGAAAAATGACTAGGTCTACTTTCACGTTTTAATACGTCAAGTTATGCGATACCAACCCGTCACTTTTGATAGATATTATCAACACCGATAAAATAACAATAATAGTAAGGTAAAATGTTAACAATGTTGGCTGCAAAAAAAAAAGTTGTATTTCATAAAAGTTCCTTTCTATTAAAATTGTACTGTACACAGGATGTGTTTTACATTATATATAAAAATGTGTTTTAGGTGTTTACTGATGATTAGTTTTTGAAAATTTGATTTTTTTAAAATTTAAAAGAGTATTTTATAATGATTATCAAAATAATATGCTGTTTTTGATGTGACATCATAAATATATATATAAAAACCCCACGCCTTATCACCCATTCGGTTTACACACCTATGTACTAATTACGCTAATGTGTTAGGAATTAGTAAGGTTAAATTTAGAGGAATTTTACCCTCATTTGAGTGGAGGGAGAGTGTAAAACCATTTAGAAAAAAATACCCTCATTACAACCGACCGGGATTGAACTACAATCTTACCATCTTCAGCAGTCTAGTTTATTGCGAGAGCAGTGCCTTAGACCAAGCGACCACCGAAGCGGGTATAAAATCTTTAAAAGTAGCTAACTGATCAGAGATTTTTTTAAAAAAAGATTGTCCCTAATTACAACAGACTGTACAAGAAAGTTTGTACGATTATGCCGTGATGTTTATTTTTTACGTTTCTTACTGGATATTTTTTTCAAATGGAGGTCTTCCCGAAATAGTCTTGTTTATATCTGACGCGAGTGTATCTTTGTCTCTACAGTAAGGCGTGTTAAAATGGCTGTCAACATTTTGTTAGAGAGCTCGCAGAAATAATAAGAGAGAGAGTGATATATGTTTACTTTGATAACTTGTCTTTTGGAAAGGGTCGCCCACAGAGTAAAATAAATAACTTGGGAGGGAAAAACCAATGGATAATACAGGAATACATTAATTACGTCATAACTGCAAGATGGGATTTATTAGGTTAAAGGTTGTTTAGTAGGTCGTTATCTTTAATAAACCTACGTATTCTCCTTGTATTATCACCGCGTCTTACTACCTGTTCAGCTTTTGAACATGTATGATAATTACTCTAATGGGGGAGGGATGAGAAAGGAAGCATTTTAGAGGTGGTTTACCCGCATTTGCGTGGAAGAAGAGTGGGAAACCATTTAGGGAAAACCACCCTCGGTAGATTCGACCGGGATTCGAGCCCCGGTCTCTCCGTTGGAAGTAGGTCAGTCTAACATGAGAGTGACACCTTAGACTAGGAATCGGCAAAGTTTTTGGCTCCCGATCTATCAGTAAACTCATCAAAGGTCCCGCAATCACACGTTTACTTCACTCTAGTTTTATTTTTCTTTCCATTTTATGTTAATTCCTTCAATTAGATATTTCCTCAAATATCCATGTCCCCAACTTTATGAAAAAAAAAAATACAATAAATAAAATGTACATTTACTTATTCAATCAATTTAAATTTCTTATAACATTACCGATTATATTGTGTAAGTTCAAAATTGACACCTGGACACGGGAATCTAACCCGGGATCTTTGGTTCAATACGTCAATGCTCTCCTCCGAGCTATCCAAGAGTCGTCTCGTGCCCGGGGTCATTCTTCACTTATATTTTAAGGCAGAGTCTGTGATGACGCGCGGAAATCATCCGCTACATATTATGAGTGATCAATTAAGAACACGAGCTATCAGATATCGCAGCCACCTGCAAATCGCAACTGATCATGGTAATTTCGACGGGGGATGTGAAAAAAAGTATCGATACTTTACTAATATCAATATTTTCCTTTCAATACTAGTATTTTTTTACTCAATACTTTTTCCGATACTTTTACTGATATTAGTACTCACACTCCGGTATCGAAATAAACAACATTTTTGTTATCTTCACTCTTGTTGGGATTAAATATTTACTAGGGTGGACTGTGGAGGAAGAACAAATGACATTATTTCTCAATTCTCACTCAATTTTATATGTCATGCGAGAAGAACTTTAGCTAGTATGGTAAAAGCTTTTTTTAATATCCATCACACAATACTTTCTATCATATCCTTCAGCGTATAACTCGAACGGGTAGTAGGACGCGGTGCAAAGTATTGTTATTCCATCATACCTTCCAAGTTCCAATACATAACATAGACGCGAAAGACCTAGGTATACTTTGGTTAAATCATTATAATTTTCAGTTTTTAAATAAATATGAAAATACAATTATGATGTAAAATTTGAAATTATTATTACTAAATAAAAAAAAACATTTTTACAGATTAAAATTTCGATACCGATACTTACTATTATCGATACTTTTCTTTAGATACTAGTACGGTATCGATATTTTTCTTCCGATACTTTTTTCTATACCACATCCCTACTCACGGACCACTGAAAAAAGATGCTAAAATCGTCAATACACACCACCAGATTTTTAAAGAGAGATTTTATTATTTAAAAGAAACTAGTATTAAGTTTGTGTTTAAAAGTGTGATGGCTAAAATTTTAATAATTGTGTTAATTTTAAAAATATTGTTTATCATGGATTTAAAAACTTTTACTTTTATTCCAAAAATTGTTTAATCACTCTTCTCTTTAATCATCCTTTAAACTACTGCGGCATATTATTTAAGCAGTATGCCATAAAGGATATGTAACCCTTTATGGCATACTGCTTAAATAATGTGTGGCACCCGACTCGGTGGCCGCAAGGTCTAAGGTACTACTCACGTGTTAGACTAGACTGCCAATGACGGGGAGATCGAGGTTTGAATCTCGGTCGGGTGAAGTGACAGGATTTTTCAAAATGGTTTTCCACTCTCCTTCCACGTATATGTGGGTACACTTTCTATAAATATAGCATTCCTAATCCCTAAAACCATTTGTGTGATTAGTACATAAGCGTATTACCCAAACGGGTAGTAAGACGCAGTGATTGAAAAAAAAAGTGTATATTTGTTAAAATAAAAAAATGTAAATATGGACACATGTCTTTCTTAAGTGTTATGATGAAATATTGTTAGCTATATTTTGATATCGAATTGATTTTAGTTTTTATTTCATGTTAAATCATTGAAAAGTTGATTTTTTATTTTTAAAACTATATACCACTGAATCCAAATACGGGACACATTTGAATTTCGAAACCTAGAATCCAATTCGAATCTTTCTAATACCAAGGTTCGGAATTTATAATCGGATACGAATCTTGGTTGAATTCAGAATCGGATTCAAAATTTTGGAGCTAAGTACAGGATTAGTTTTCAGTGACTTCGCATCCTGTGTCGTACAGACACGATGTCCCACTGGTCTTGATCATTATTTACCAAGCAGTGTAATCTATTACCTCCGTCCTCCCTTCCGAGAAGACTCAAATTCTTGGCATTCATTCTAAAATAGCGGCGCTAGCATCCGAACAGGCAGACGAGAATGTTAAAAAAAAGAAAATAAAATGAAAACCCACCTTCTGTTCTAAACAAAATTAAACATGCGTGAATCTTGACAACATTAAGGATCATCAAGGCTCACAGGCTGAGTGAGATGGGGTGGTCATGTCACACATATGGAAGATGACAGGCATGTATTGTACACAATATTTTAGTTGGGAAATCTGAAGATACAAGAACCCTTGGAAGGCTGAGACGTCGATGCGAGGATAATGTATGTTTTCAAACAAGATTGTATGTCAGGCTAGGGTTTGGATGGAGACATTACGTTCTGGCGGCCATGGACTTTAGAGTTTCTCGAGGACAGAGAGTTAGTTAGGTGATATGATTCGTAATTAGTCACCTTATATCGAGCAAACTATTTAAAATACGTGAAATTATTTGGATATTTCTTAATTCTTGAGATATTTAGTATCCAGTGATGGTCAAACTTTCCAACTGAATGAAAGACAGACTAAAGGACAGAGGGACAAAGGAATAGATAGAAGAAAATATAGAAAGAGTAATATATATATATATATATATATATATATATATATATACAGAGGAATAGATGAAAAAAGGACAAGGGGTGCAGAGGAATAGATGGACAGAGGAATATATATACAGAGGACTAGATATACGGAGGAATAAATGAACAGAGGCCTAGGTTTGTAGAGGAATAGATGGACATAAGAATATATATATATATACAGAGGATTAGATAGAGAGAGAAATAGATAGATAAAGAATATTTTTACAGAGGAATAGCTTGACAAACAGACGGAGGATCTGATAGACAGAAGAATAGACAGTGGAATAGATGGATAGACAAAAAAAAAATACTAACAAAGGTACGGATATAGAGACAAAAATACTGACAGACAAATGAAGCATATTGTAAAATCCACTTTTTTGAGTCCATGGGCACATAAAATGTTAATAAATAATCATGAAGTAGAAAATGTTCATGGTTACAAGTAAATAAATCTCTCAAAGCATCTGTAAGAAGAGAGAGTGGTAGAACTGACCTTGACATCCGAGGCGCACCGTATCTCGACGAGGAACCTCGTCCTCGTGCCGACCTTGACGGCGAGGTCAGTGAGTCTGCGCACGAAGGTGGGCACCTCCTCCCCCCCTCTCCCCGCCTCGGCGACCAACAGCTTGACCGCTCGACGGGCCTCCCCCGCTGCGTTCTTCGCCACCAGGGTGTACACGCCTCCATCCTCCCTTGTCACGTGGTGCAGTGACAGGTGAACTGTGTTGTTGTTCTCGGACACTCTGTAGCGGTCCCCTAACAGCTCCTGCTCACCACGGGTCCTGAAAACAGACAAACACCATCATACAGGAACTGTACTTGTGTCAACACTCTTCTTGGACACAGACATACAACCTTTATACAGACACTGGACTAGTGTCAACACTCTGTGACAGTTCCTGCTCTTGGAGACAGACATACAACCTTTATACAGGAACTGGACTAGTGTCAACACTCTGTGACAATTCCTGCTCTTGCAGACAGACATACAACCTTTATACAGGAACTGGACTAGTGTCAACACTCTGCGACAGTTCCTGCTCTTGGAGACAGACATACAACCTTTATACAGGAACTGGACTAGTGTCAACACTCTGTGACAGTTCCTGCTCTTGGGGAGACAAACATACAACCCTTATACAGGAACTGGACTAGTGTCAACACTCTGTGACAGCTCCTGCTCTTGGAGACAGACATACAACCTTTATACAGGAACTAGACTAGTGTCAACACTCTGTGACAGCTCCTGCTCTTGGAGACAGACATACAACCTTTATACAGGAACTGGACTAGTGTCAACATTCTGTGACAGCTCCTACTCTTGGCGACAAAAATACAACCTTTATACAGGAACTGGACTAGTGTCAACACTCTGTGACAGTTCCTGCTCTTGGAGACAGACATACAACCTTTATACAGGAACTGGACTAGTGTCAACACTCTGTGACAGTTCCTGCTCTTGGAGACAGACATACAACCTTTATACAGGAACTGGACTAGTGTCAACATTCTGTGACATCTCCTACTCTTGGCGACAAAAATACAACCTTTATACAGGAACTGGACTAGTGTCAACACTCTGTGACAGTTCCTGCTCTTGGAGACAGACATACAACCTTTATACAGGAACTGAACTAGTGTCAACATTCTGTGACAGCTCCTACTCTTGGCGACAAAAATACAACCTTTATACAGGAACTGGACTAGTGTCAACACTCTGTGACAGTTCCTGCTCTTGGAGACAGACATACAACCTTTATACAGGAACTGGACTAGTGTCAACACTCTGTGACAGTTCCTGCTCTTGGAGACAGACATAATACTTTCATACTAGACGTGTCAAACTTGTTTGATCATAAGGCCACAATGAAAATCTAAAATATTTAGAGGGGCACATTAAAAAAAATTGTCAACAACTTAAAAAAAGAATTCCAGCTTATTACCTCAATATTACAATAAGAAAAGAATAAGCCTTTAATAGAACAATAAGACCCACTCAAATTTTTTTAATCAAAAATTTGAAACATTTTATTTACAGCGATGGTGTAATTGTTGTGCTGTATATCTTGTATTAAAGTCACTTTCATAATAATTCGCTGAAAAATATGCCCCTGTAAGCTGAAATCTTTCGGGGGTTTGGTTTCATTTCAAGTTAGAAAACAAACCATTAAACTACGTATATTCTGCACGTTGCATATATTGAACGGGCAAGTTCAACAAATTTTGGTAATTGATTCATATCAAAGAAAGAGTACCAATTTGATACACAGACTTTAGATCACTCAAAATTTTAACAAATCTCCAACTATCACATTCCAAAAGGTTGTATTTCTACGACGTTTATAATAATAAGAATAGGATTTTATTGTTTAATGGTTCATCAAAAGGTCAGCGGGCAGTTCAAATTAATGGATAGGGAAGCAAGTTCGACACGATTGCTTTAGAAGTTCATTCGACAAACCTCTTACTTTAAAGCACTCATTTTATTTGACAGATTATGTCCATTTTGACCTATATCATGAAATTTGGCCAATATTAATTGATATATAACCATCTTGAAGGTGCTGTTATATTTTCTATGGCCATTTAACTTTAGCTCGCGACGTCATCCAGAATTGAAAGAAACCTAACCTACTTCGGTGGCCGCGTGGTCTAACGCTCTACGCTTGTAGTAGGCTAGACTGCCGATGACGGGGAGATCGAGGTTCGAATCTCAGTCGGGTGTACTGAGGGAGGTTTTTTCAAAATGGGTTTCCACTCTCCTTCCACGCAAATATGGGTATACTTCCTTAAATATAACCTTCCCAGTACCAAGAACATTAGCGTAACTATTACATAAGTGTATAATCTGAACGGGTAGTAAGACGTGGTGCTAAAAATAAGAAGAAATAAGTCCTAAAAAAAGTAAATGGTACGGTGCACCACACAGACTTTCTCGCTCCCTGGCCTCGAAATGGATCTATTCATACAAAATATATAATGTGGAATGAAATAATATACTTTGTTGCAGAAACATTCAACCAAAGAGCATTAATAAAACAGTATACACTTATTTAAACATTGTTCACACAGTTCTATAAAGAGAATAACAATAAATTTACAAGACCTTAGTTTAAAAATTATATATTCCCCAATATCTAAAAAAAAAAATGTTGGTTTTAAAAATTTATCTGCAATACTACAAGTACTACAACTTTGAAATGATAAGTTATTTTGTATCTCAAAGATTTGCGAAGTTATGATCAAAATTGAAAATTTCAGCCAATGATTAGTACTAAAAGTCATGTTCATTGGAAAACGAGAGTTGCCATTTTGTTTTTAATGTTAAACAATGCCTAGATAAAAAAAACAATAAAATAGTGTTAAAACAGATTTTGAAAAAATATTTTTTTTTTCTTTTTATGCGCTTAAGTAAACTACCTTACCCTCAATTTTAAAGTTGAATAGATAGTTACGAAAAACTCACTGAGGAACATTATGAAAACCCTATACCAAGTTTTGGTACGATCTATAAAATTGTTTCGGTTCAAGTCCCAGTAAAAGGAACAGACAGCATTTTAAAAAAATATACATTTTCAGTTTCAGGAAGTCATGAAAAGTCGACATGCAACCAAATCTAGAGTTATATTTTCTTTTAAGATGACAATACTTTCTCTACCTGAGGGTTGCTAGAAAGTAAAAATCAAAGTAACATTGTTCGCCATGAGACAGAAGCGATGCTAGAAGAGATACAAGTGTGTAATGCAGGGCAGCGTAGCAAAGTAATCGCAGGGGAGGGGTCTTGAGATATTTTAAAATAAATTATAGTTTTTATGTATATATACGTATATTAATGTTTTAGTCATAGCACGTAAATATTTTTAAAGGCTTAGTGTAAGATATAAAACTCTATAAAAGTATATAATTTACTTGATTTCTGTGATTTAACTTTTTAAAGAAGAAATAAATGTCGTCATTATAAATGTCGCTCTGACAACTACGTCACACCCAAAGGGGCCAGAGAGTCTCCCTGACCACTAAGTCAAACCCAATAGGGACAATATATCTTCTCTGACCACTACGTCAAATCTAATAGGGACAAGATATCTTCTCTGAAAACTACGTCAAATCTAATAGAGACAAGATATCTTCTCTGACCACTACGTCAAATCTAATAGGGACAATATATCTTCTCTGACCACTACGTCAAATCTAATAGGGACAATATATCTTCTCTGACCACTACGTCAAATCTAATAGGGACAAGATATCTTCTCTGACCACTACGTCAAATCTAATAGGGACAAGATATCTTCTCTGACCACTACGTCAAATCTAATAGGGACAAGATATCTTCTCTGACCACTACGTCAAATCTAATAGGGACAAGATATCTTATCTGACAACTACGTCATGCCCCAAAGAGACCAGAGTTCCCCTGACCACTACGTCATGCCCCAAAGGGACCAGAGTCTCCCTAACCACTGCGTCACACCCAATAGGGACCAGACAGTCTCTCCTTGGCCAGGGGCCATATTGGCAGTCCTCTGCTCTCGTGCGGCCTACATTGAAGTGCTATTGTCACCAAGACAAAAACTGTGGCAGGATGTACTTGGTGCTGACAACACTGGTGGATCAGTGGCAAGGGGAGGTGGATGATAGAGGTAGTTGGTGCTGACAACACTTAAATATAATATTTTGTAAACCATAACAAAACATTCTATATAAATTTTGAAAAAATTTACTAGAACCACTTTTGAAAAATTTCCAGTTTTAAATAATCAGTGGCTTATAAACGGATCTCAAAGAATTAAAAACAATATTTCTTCATTTTTTATATTTTAAAACACCCCTCAGATACAAAATTTTACAAAAAAATATTAAATATATTCCAAAATATTTCATATTCTCAAAAATTAATCATTAATAAATTAGGTTTAGAATAAGGATCATGATTTTTTCACTCGAAATATGACCTAATAACTTATATATATAAATTTTGAAAGAAATCCATGAAACCGTTTAGTTGTAACCCGGGTACACATAGTCATAATTGAGCCCCTGAGAATACAAGTGGTGTAGGTCACTTTTTTTTTCATATTTGAGTTAACAATGTAAGTATGTGAAGAATTATTCATTCTGTCAACTGGTAAAGTGGTGTAGGTCATACTTTATATGTTTGCCGCTAGATTACACTAAATATTTGAGCTTGTTAACACACCAACGCGTTTGTTGACAGAACAAGTGGTGTAAGTCGTGATGTACTTTTGAATTTAGATGGTCTGGTTCAAATTTCTAAGTTATAATGACCACACTTAGTGATTCTACGATCGAAAATGAATTAATAAATTCATCATCTGGCTCCGAGTATGATCCAGAAAGTAGGCCTGAATAAAAATATATTATTAGGCATTTTTTATTTTAGGCGGTAATATTGAACAATAAAAAATTCCAATTCAGGAGATAGTGCAAACTATTTCATGTGAGAAAGTTGGGTTTTGTGTTTTATGTTGCCTAGTTTTTTTTTTGTTGTGTCTTTTAACACATTAGATTTTTACTTTTTGTCATTAGTTATTTTCAAAATCTTGTTTAGTATTAGTGATAATAAATCTCTATTGAAGTTACAGTGCTACTATGAAAAATAACTTTGTTTAGTCTTTCAAAGTGATGGGAGTGACAATGGCCATGTAATGCGTGTCAAGTTAGGGAGATTTAAATTTAACATAATTAGCGTTAAATTTAACGTAAATAAGTTTTTTGATCTATAATTAACAATTAAAAAACTACCTAACTTAGACAAACAGCTTTTGAGTTATTTAATTGCCTAATTCTAAAAATATTTCACAGCAAAAATGGTCTAAGTCATCAAATAATACAAATAATTGTAAAAATAAATTCTTAACTAGATAAGTTTTTTATATTTTATATTTTTGATTAGTGCATAAGTTAAGTTGAACCTTTATATATGCACCTAATTATTTTGAAAAGATCAGAAAAATCGGTTTGTTTTCTATATGGATCTAACTTTACCTCCAATTATCTCAAAATGAGAAAAAATGACTTACACTACTTGTATTCTTAGGGTCTCAATTGTAACTCTCCCTTTTTTTAGTTCTGGGGCACATAAATTACATCCAGAAGCATTATTATCTCAAGTAATGACATTTTCACCATCACAATATGTTCTCAATCTGTGAAAATATAAATATTATATAATTAATTGTTTCAAACCACGGCTTTATATGCATATTAATAAATACATTCTAAAGATTAGACCTAGTTCTTTCTTATTTGTAGGATCGGTATAGTCTCATTCATTCTTTAACAGACGAAGTTTAGCAAATAAAATAAAACCAAATCACTTATGTTTATTTTCAGGACGTCAACCGACGACAGTTCCAGTTAAAATGGCGGACAGCCAACAATGGATGGCAGCTAGTGGCGGCCATCTTATGACGTCAGAAGGAGTGTTGAACAAACATTTCCTAACACACAGTGACCGAGAGTATTTGTACTTATATACATTTTTTCTTCAAAGCGTGATTTTTTCCTCAACACTTGTAATAAATATTTTGAAAAATATCCTATGAAGGGAAATGTTTAAGATTCCATAACTAAAAAGTCTACATCCGAAACCCCGTTGCTATTTTAACCAAGGTATTTCAGAGGGGATTGGTGACCAAGGCAAATATATTGGTCATGAATTAGAATACCACCCACTTCAATAGACGAATTGTCTAAGGTGACACTCTAGTGTTATACTGACCGGCTGATTAGGGTGATATCTAAATTTCAACCCCGATTGGGTCTAGTGAGGGTGGTTTTTACCTTAAATGATTTCCCACTCTCCTTCCATGCAAATATCGGCAGATTACCTCTAAAATAATTCCTTCCTCATCCCTATCCCAATAAAGGCTTTATCATGTATATGTACAACCTGAAAAGGTAGTAGGGCGTGGTGATATAAATAAATTAGACGACTTTATTTATTTAAGTATAAAGGGTCCCTGACATGGATTAGAACCTAAGACATTTGACTTTAACGTGCCAATGCTATTGCTACTGGGATATTCGTAGATTTAGTCAAGTCCGAGGTTCATTCTTTCGGTTACACATGTCCTAAAGCTCCGGGTAGCTCAGCTGGTAGAGCAGTGGCGCACTGAGTCGATCCACTAGAGGATGAAATGTTGGTCTCCCCCCTTTCCCACGACGATATTTCTACGTGCTTAGGCGTCAGTCACTCTCGCAATGGACCAGATTGATGGTGACACGAAGGTTAGGGTTTCAAATACAGGCTGCGTGCTATGAGGCCGGTTGTTTGCCTAAATAGTTTTTACCACTCTTCATTCATGGTGAATGCTGCTACACTTCCTATAGATTCAACCTTCCTCTATATCCTGACCGTGTATATAATATGTGCTATTATTATTATTATCTAGCACCACGTCTTACTACCCGTTCGGGCTTAAGTACTAATTACGCTAATGGGTTAGGAATCGGGAGGGTTGAATTAAGATGAAGTGACCCCGCATTTGCTTAGAGGGAGAGTGGAAAATAATTTAGGGGAAAATCCAGTTCACTCGACCAAAACTCTAACCTCGATCTCCCCGTCCTTGGCAGTCTAGCTCAACACTAAATCAGCGCGTTAGCTAACTACGCCACCGAGGCGGGTTGTAATATAGCTCATGTGGGTAGTAAGACGTAGGCCAATGGAAAACAAAATAATGGCTCATGGGTCATAAACTAATGGTATTTAATTAAAAACTATATATATATATATATATATATATTTACGACAACGTTCAAACAATAATTTTGTGACAATTTAAGACTATTTTAGTATTATTTAAAAATGTATGGTTTTTGTATCAATGTTGTATCTTTAAAAAATTCCGAAGAGAACTTTAATATATTGATATGAGAATTCCTGTATTAACTTAGCCATTGCATCACATGTAGGCAACGTCCTTAGACGATAAATTGCCACGCAGACGTTCAGCTCAAACGCAATATTTAATTCTACGATGCGTTATTTCAAAATACTGTTCAGCCAAAATAAAGTATAAGGATTCCAACAGGGCTCTTTTTCCTTAACCACCCTATAGTTTAAGTTTTATTTATTTAAATGAATATGTGAAAATGTGACAGTAAATCATTTTCAACAACTTTTTAAGCATATTTGAAAAGCTATGAGTCTTGGCTTGATGAAAAAGAACTCTATATTTGGCCTTCTTCTAACAAATACAAACATTTTACTTTGCTAACAAAAGAAGATTTTTGATAACTAGCAGTGAGCTTTCCTCTTTACCTTGAAATAAGATGTGTCATATTTTTCATTCCCCTCTTTCTTATTGACATGACAAAGGGTGGTAGTAGGTAAAGGGAAGAGGGGAGTATGCGCTTAGACGGAATAGAGAAATAGTTACAAAAAAAGACACAGACCATTGTATTTTTAGCCGTCTGGCCTGACAATCATCGAGACTTTCTCGCTGACCTAGGCGACCGCCTTAAGGTGGGGTTGAAGGGGACGCGAGAAAAGGTAAGGGTTTTCTCAGTTTTCAAAGCGAACAATTTAACTAGCCAAAATAAATCAAATATTACTCCAGTAAAAACATAAAGTTTTTTTATACACATGATAATATCAACAGTTGTTGAATTTGTGTCATGTGCTTAGCGGCATTTGATGAGGAACTCTTTAAATGAAGAGAAAAATGTTTTCATCAAATTCCAGGACACCCTTGACAGATATTCAACAACTGTTGATATCACCAGGTGAATAAAATAACTATGTTTCTACTGGAGAAATGTTTGCTCTATTTTGACAAAAAATATATATTTTTTTCTATAAAAACTGTAATAATATTGGCCTTGACTCACATTTCCTAGCATCCCACCTTAAAGTGAACATGATTTTTAAAAAAGTTTCCTGATGGTTTATTAGGGCCAGTAAATTTTAAAAGTTTACGAGTGACGCATCCAGTTAATACTATCTATCCCATGACTATACATAAATACTGACTTTGTGGTTTACCGCAGGGCTAGCACATTTACAGCAGACAGACGCTGAGATGTGCCAATATTTCATTCAACTGTTCACTTCACCAGACAGAACGGGGTATTTTTACACCGATATCTGAGGAAGGAGAGTGAGAACTTAATTAAGTTGTAGTCTATCTTTTGAACTTAAGATATAAACTATAAACTATCATAAACATGTCTTACATATATCCTCCGTTCCATACAAGAGTAGATTCCTTTTTGCTATTAGTAACATGATTTACAACCGTTTCGGTGATCGAATCATTTAACGCAGGGGTCGGCAACTGGTCGATCACGATCGACTGGTCGATCTCGTGGCAAATTTCAGTCGATCAAGTAAGAAAACTACATCATAATTAAAAGTTGATCTTTAAGTCTTCTAAGCTCACAAATATATCAAATATTTTCAAATAATATTTGAGTGTGACCAGAATAAACTTGATCGATCATAATGCTATAATAAAATGAAATACAGTCGACTCTGGTTATAATGAACCTCTATGGATTCAGATATTTTGTTCACTAAAACAGATTTTTTTTAAAATCTGAAATTAGTGGGTTAGTGACAATCAAAATAAGTGTTCAAATACAATCGCTCTTTATTGAAATATATTAATTAATCTTTAAAAAATCAATTTTATGCTGCTGTTTATTGTATACTGTCTTCATTAATATTTTTTCCAGATCCTTCTTTAGAGTCTGTGCTTTTTCCAAACTTGATTCCACACTATCTATGCATTCAAAAAACTAAACTGAGTAGAAAATTCTGTTTTTTTGAGTTTCAAATGCTCTCTCGAAGAAAGGTATTAGTGAAAACAATTACTAAATGGCCACAGACTGTCATTCACTGTCCTGTAACTCCTGTCGTATTAATACAACTCAGAAGATTGTCTTCCTTTACTTGCCGCAGACAAAGGGCCTTAAGCCAGGTCAATGATTACAGTGACTGATTATACTCACTCCTCCCCCCTGCATTTCTTTTCCACATTCCGTACTTTCAGTCAAGCTTTTTGCTACCTAAACAAGAACTCAGGTAGAGAATCGGTGTCTTCAAGTTTAAACAACCAAAAAGTTGTGCTTTTATAGAATTATGATGATAGAATGACATTTCTCACTGAAAGTTTCAATTTTTCTGTTCACTAAAACCGAAGTTGAGGGTTCATTATAAACGAATTTTTAGCACACATTGAAATGAATGTGGGTTGGGACCAATGAATTAGGTTCACTGTTGCCGAATGTTCACTACAACCGAGTTCACTAAAACCAGAGTTGACTGTAGTGTGATATGAAAATATATTTTTATTTAGTCTATACCTGCTACTTTCTCTCGACACCTCGGAGAGAAAGTATTGTGATCCCCTCCCCCAAACTATAACTCGAGATTTTGATAAATGTTGACATTTCTTGACCCACTGAAACCAAAAAAGTAATTTTTGCAATGCCGTCTGTCTGTACCTCGGGCTAGACCCTAAAATATTTTACCGATTGGGCTATAACTTGGTATCTGGAGGTTTAATAAGGACCCCCCCCCCCTCCCGAGGTTAAAAAAAAATAGATATCCAACCCTATATTTAAGGGTAGTTTGCTGAAAGGCAAATAAAGAATAAATTGATTTTATCAAAATTCGCTCTAACTATTATGATGTTATATCTAAACCTGTTTATCATTATAAACAAGATGGCAGCTACCATTTTCTCATGAAAATGATTTTGAGGGTACTTTACTTGAGGGAATTTTTCCAATTTTCATCATTTCTCCACAACTATTTGAGATACATAATAACGTATCATTGTAAAATTGTAGTACTATTGAAGATTTAAATCTTTTATTTGAAATATATTTTTATACAAGCAACCATTTCTGAGCTATAAGAATATATATATACTTTTTAAATCAGGTCTTTGAAAATGAATTTGATTTTTATACTCTTTGGTGGACAAAGATATTTCTCTTTTCTTAATTTTTCTTTAACAGTGTTCCTCGTTCCTAATGCCATAGAGTAAGTATGTAACGGTTTATATTACTTCATTTATGATCTTTGGTGAAATGTTTCTACAACAATATATAGATCCATTATTTTGTTTCGCAAATCTTATGAGTGTGAGACTTTAGACTTTGTGACCACCAATGCAAGTCCTACATGTGGTGTGCAGTCAAGAATCGTTCATAGTTTCCTTTTTAAAAAAAACCATCCCAATCAATCATAGCCTATAGCGTGATTTTCTTACGATTAACAATCAGAAAGGCCTTTTTTCCCTTTCAGAAGGTTATTAATAAGAA
Source organism: Timema podura (assembly GCA_033556935.1). Lineage (NCBI taxonomy): Eukaryota > Metazoa > Arthropoda > Insecta > Phasmatodea > Timematidae > Timema > Timema podura. The sequence continues at coordinate 39,603,649 of JAVRXN010000005.1, forward strand.
AATTGCGCTATACTTAGAAACACTTTTTTTGGTGGGTAAAATGATTGGATTTTCCTAAATAGAATGTTGGATTTCGTTTATAAGTTCAGTAAATAAAAGGCATTTTTAGGCTATTACTGGCAAAATAAATATTCCTCAAACTTGAATGATATAGTTTTTTTTATCACCACGTATTACTAGCTGTTCAGGTTATACGCATATATGATCATTATTATAATGGGGTAAGGATGAGGAAGGAAGCATTTTAGAGGTAATCTACCCGCATTTGCGTGGAATGAGATTGGGAAACCATTGAGGAAAAATACCCTCATTAGACCCGACCGAGATTTAAACCCTGATCTTCTCATCATCAGGAGGCAATACGAGAAAGATGCCTTAGATCATCCAGTCACTGAGGAGGGCAATGGAATAGTAATATAGATATAAAAATTATGGATAGATTTAAAAATTTTAAATTTTAAATATTTTACAATATGAATGTCAAAAAATCCAGATCAATAATATAATAACTATGTCACTTCTTCATTATCCAATGGTATTTGGTGGAGGGAAATATTTTATTCCTGAACTGGAAGCTTTGACTTGCTATAGGAATATCAAGAATAAAATTATAATAGTGCAGTTGGTACAATTATACATCTGATAATTTCAGGCTAAGAACAATGTCGTCTGCTACAAAGTAAAAATGTGTTTTAGTTTGTATATCGTCAATTCTCATCGACCCAATGGACCATTACTCGCAGATAAAATGCCCATTAATCAATTTCATGAAAATATTCGATTTCGTTTTATTCCGCGTATAATATAATACAGTATAAAATTATAAAATAAACCTTTAAACAATACGTATATTGATAATAAATTTAACGTGCTAAGTAAGAGTTTATAAAAACACTTCTCACGCGATATTTCGGTGTCCTTAGCTATGCCTCGTGTAAAATGAAGGCACAGTTCAGGAGAAAAAAAGTTATAAAATAAACCAGTCTCAATAAAGGTTGTTCGTCAAAGGATTATTCTATTCCCAGCTCGGCTCGGACAGATGGGAACAGGGGCGGGCGGTGGACCGTGCCCCAGATATCTCTCGAGTCAGAAACATTAGGATATAAGTGATGGCTTCTTTGTTTATAATCTTCGTCTGGAATATTAGCACCCACACACACATACCCTCTCCCGAAGATACCCGGATATGATCGGATACAAAAATGGATGGGGGGAAAGGAAGGGAGGTCGTGGGGTGGGGAGACTGTATTATTCGACAGCCATCTATTTCCTCATCTCAAGAGGCACAAAAGCCTGCAAAAATTAATTGACCGAGTGGATCTAAGGTACTATTTTAAATGGAATGTTTAGTGTTTTGTCTGTCTGTCTGTCTGTCTGTCTGCTGGTACCACGATTACTGCCAAAAGCGTGGACCAATCATTTTTAACGAAATTTTTGGCAGGGACATTTTTGAACGTCAAATTACGTCAAGTTTTATTTTTGATATTTTACAGACTGGCATATTAAGCAACATAAACAACTGCTATTCTCTATGAATACAATGCAATATTTAATAAATTATGATTTTTTTTATGTACAACTTGATCTCCAAGGGAAAATATTAACTTCAAATCCAAAGAAAACGCACATGAAATATTTCAACTTGAAATCCAAGGAAAAAGCACATGAATTTCAACATGAACTCCAAAGTGAGATTTTAAGAGTATAGACACAATAATAACATGGAGGTAGCGAGGTCTACTGTTGACAGAACTACTAGTTAGACTGTAGTACCGATAACAACATGGAGGTAGCGAGGTCTACTGTTGACAGAACTACTAGTAAGACTGTAGTAACTATAATAACATGGAGGGAGCGAGGTCTACTGTTCACAGAACTACTAGTAAGACTGTAGTAACGATAATAACATGGAGGGAGAGGTCTACTGTTAACAGAACTACTAGTAAGACTGTAGTAACGATAATGGAGGGAGCGAGGTCTACTGTTCACAGAACTACTAGTAAGACTGTAGTAACGATAATTGAGGGAGCGAGGTCTACTGTTCACAGAACTACTAGTAAGACTGTAGTAACGATAATAACATGGAGGTAGCGACGTCTACTGTTCACAGAACTACTAGTAAGACTGTAGTAATGATAATAACATGGAGGGAGAGAGGTCTACTGTTCACAGAACTACTAGTAAGACTGTAGTAACGATAATAACATGGAGGTAGCGACGTCTACTGTTCACAGAACTACTAGTAAGACTGTAGTAACGATAATAACATGGAGGTAGCGACGTCTACTGTTCACAGAACTACTAGTAAGACTGTAGTAACTATAATAACATGGAGGGAGCGAGGTCTACTGTTCACAGAACTACTAGTAAGACTGTAGTAACGATAATAACATGGAGGTAGCGACGTGTACTGTTCACAGAACTACTAGTAAGACTGTAGTAACGATAATAACATGGAGGTAGCGACGTCTACTGTTCACAGAACTACTAGTAAGACTGTAGTAACGATAATAACATGGAGGGAGCGAGGTCTACTGTTCACAGAACTACTAGTAAGACTGTAGTAACGATAATAACATGGAGGAGCTAGGTATACTGGTCACAGAACTACTAGTAAGACTGTAGTAATGATAATAACATGGAGGTAGCGACGTCTACTGTTCACAGAACTACTAGTAAGACTGTAGTAACGATAATAACATGGAGGTAGCGACGTCTACTGTTCACAGAACTACTAGTAAGACTGTAGTAACGATAATAACATGGAGGTAGCGAGGTCTACTGTTCACAGAACTACTAGTAAGACTGTAGTAACTATAATAACATGGAGGGAGCGAGGTCTACTGTTCACAGAACTACTAGTAAGACAGTAGTAACGATAATAACATGGAGGTAGCGACGTCTACTGTTCACAGAACTACTAGTAAGACTGTAGTAACAATAATAACATGGAGGGAGCGAGGTCTACTGTTCACAGAACTACTAGTAAGACTGTAGTAACGATAATGGAGGGAGCGAGGTCTACTGTTCACAGAACTACTAGTAAGACTGTAGTAACGATAATAACATGGAGGTAGCGACGTCTACTGTTCACAGAACTACTAGTAAGACTGTAGTAACGATAATAACATGGAGGGAGAGGTCTACTGTTCACAGAACTACTAGTAAGACTGTAGTAACGGTAATAACATGGAGGGAGCAAGGTCTACTGCTCACAGAACTACTAGTAAGACTGTAGTAACGATAATAACATGGAGGGAGGTCTACTGTTCACAGAACTACTAGTAAGACTGTAGTAACGATAATAACATGGAGGGAGGTCTACTGTTCACAGAACTACTAGTAAGACTGTAGTAACGATAATAACATGGAGGGAGGTCTACTGTTCACAGAACTACTAGTAAGACTGTAGTAACGATAATAACATGGAGGGAGAGGTCTACTGTTAACAGAACTACTAGTAAGACTGTAGTAACGATAATGGAGGGAGCGAGGTCTACTGTTCACAGAACTACTAGTAAGACTGTAGTAACGATAATAACATGGAGGTAGCGACGTCTACTGTTCACAGAACTACTAGTAAGACTGTAGTAACGATAATAACATGGAGGGAGCGAGGTATACTGTTCACAGAACTACTAGTAAGACTGTAGTAACGATAATAACATGGAGGTAGCGACGTCTACTGTTCACAGAACTACTAGTAAGACTGTAGTAACAATAATAACATTGAGGGAGCGAGGTCTACTGTTCACAGAACTACTAGTAAGACTGTAGTAACGATAATAACATGGAGGGAGAGGTCTACTGTTCACAGAACTACTAGTAAGACTGTAGTAACGATAGTAACATGGAGGGAGTGAGGTCTACTGTTCACAGAACTACTAGTAGGACTGTAGTAACGATAATAACATGGAGCGAGCGAGGTCTACTGTTCACAGAACTACTAGTAGGACTGTAGTAACGATAATAACATGGAGCGAGCGAGGTCTACTGTTCACAGAACTACTAGTAGGACTGTAGTAACGATAATAACATGGAGGGAGTGAGGTCTACTGTTCACAGAACTACTAGTAGGACTGTAGTAACGATAATAACATGGAGGGAGTGAGGTCTACTGTTCACAGAACTACTAGTAGGACTGTAGTAACGATAATAACATGGAGCGAGCGAGGTCTACTGTTCACAGAACTACTAGTAGGACTGTAGTAACGATAATAACATGGAGTGAACGAGGTCTACTGTTCACAGAACTACTAGTAAGACTGTAGTAACGATAGTAACATGGAGGGAGCGAGGTCTACTGCTCACAGAACTACTACTAAGACTGTAGTAACGATAATAACATGGAGCGAGCGAGGTCTACTGTTCACAGAACTACTAGTAAGACTGTAGTAACAATAATAACATTGAGGGAGCGAGGTCTACTGTTCACAGAACTACTAGTAAGACTGTAGTAACGATAATAACATGGAGGGAGCGAGGTCTACTGTTCACAGAACTACTAGTAAGACTGTAGTAACGATAATAACATGGAGAGAGCTAGGTATACTGGTCACAGAACTACTAGTAAGACTGTAGTAATGATAATAACATGGAGGAAGAGAGGTCTACTGTTAACAGAACTACTACTTTATCTTTTGGCAGAAATGGTAAAATAGGGAATAGAACATACCGTAAATTTTCTTAACGTGTATTAGTGTCCATTAATCATGGTAATGAAATAGGGATTAGTAAGGTGGAATATCATAGTAAATGTACCTTCCTTTGCGTGGTGGGAAAACAATTTAGGAAAAAAAACACTTTGAGTACACCTGACCTATATCCAAACACCGATCTACCCTTATCCGGCCAATCCGGACCAACATGAGAGTGACGCGTTAGACCACTTGACTACTGATGCAGGTAACATGATTACCACACGAGGTAACGTTTAATAAAGGTATTACCCGCCTCTGTGGCGTAGTTGGCTAACGCGCTAGTCGTGTTGAGCCCGACTGCCGAGGACGGGGAGATCGAGGTTCGAATCTCGGTCGGGTGAACTGGGGGTGGTTTTTCCTAAATGGTTTTCCACTCTCCCTCCACGCAAATGCGGGTTCACTTCCTCTATTCAACCTTCCCAATTCCTAATCCATTAGCGTAATTAGTACTTAAGCGTATAACCCGAACGGGTAGTAAGACGCGGTGATAAATAATAATAATAATAATAATAGTAATAATAATAATAATAATAATAATAATAAAGGTATTAACAGTACACGTTATTGTTTTCTGTGGGTCATTCTAGTCAGTTGTGTGGCGTGCAGTGTATATGGGGCAGGCAGGTTTGTCCCCATTTGACCAATCGCAAATAAGTTCGTCCCTATAAATTTCGCATGGGAGAGTGTATTTACTTTGATAAGTGGCCAACAATTGTTCTACCAATAAACGAGAACATATGACACGTAAAGGTTAAACTTTTAGTCCCATTTTTATATGAATAACCTTATCTGAATGTTAGAGTTAATATTTACTAGAACTACTTTCTCATATTCGTTTGTTATATCATGTGATCTTCAACTGTCACTCTTAATATACATTATCAATACCTCTATAATACAACTAATAATTTAGTAAAGTGTTACCAATGTTGGCTGCAAAAAAAAAAGTGTTTGTATCTTCTAAAAGTTCCTTGCTACCAAAATCCTACTGTAGCAGGACTACACCTGCTTTGGTGTCAGCATGGTCTAAGGGTCATTCTCGTGTTAGACTAGACCGCTAATGGCAAGTAGATCGGGGTTCGAATCCCAGTTGGGTTTATTGAGGGTGGTTTTTACCCAATGGTTTTCCAATCTACTTCCATGAAAATGCAGGTACACTTACTCTAAATTAAACCTTACTTATCCCTAGATCATTAGCGTAATTAGTACTTATGCGTATGACCTGAACGGTTAGTAAGAGGTGGTGATAAAAAAAATTTAGCAAGTCTATGACCTTTAATTTAACACATTGCAAACGGATACAAAACAATTTTTTTTGGTGCTCAGTGGGAATCCAAACCGTAATCCTTTAGGTCTATGAAGACGCTTTAGCCATACTTGGTATTCATTCATTCTTAGAAGACCCTCACCTGCAAGAGATTGTTGACGAACCCGACGTGTGATTGGCGTTGCCTGACTTACACTTGCAGCACTGTCCCCCCATGATTCTTGGTTCACATCCATAAGAGTCCTGACATCATAATAATAATCGTATTATTTTTTTTAAACGCCACTGGCGGCCATGTTTATTTCGACACTAGCGTACTCTCGCCAGGAGGAAGTTTGTGTTGTCTAAAAGTAAGTCTATCTCTTTGTTTGCAAACACAAGATCGCCATTCCATTGATGAGCTTCCATTTCAAATTTGGATTATATTATTACCGTTGTCAAAGTAACTTTTGTAGGTGTGTATTTTTCATATAATACAATAACAATTCACAATAATTTCAATTGAAAGTGGGATAGTTTCCTAAAACGTACGAATACAAAGTATCTTGACAATGTATATGTGGCAATAAATAAAACATCAGGTTTAAACAACAATAAATTGGAAATAAAATGTAAAAAAATATATATATCGCTGAAATTTTAACTTAATATTGAACCTTATTAGATGATTCCTACATCGTAGGAAAGATAAGTAATTTGATTGTGAAAACGTTATCTTTCTCTGATGACAGTTGAAGGGGGATAGGGGGATAGGGGCAGATAGTCAGGTAAAACCGTTACCAGCTCACTTCAAAACACATTAAGAAATACATCCAAGTTGTTCGGCTAAATTTAAAACAAACTTGCTGGCTGACACGTCAGAAAGGAAAGAAGAAATAGGAAAAAAAAAATCCTTAATTTTTGTTTTTAAAGAGTACTTGTAGCTTATGTTTTAATCTACACTTTAGTTTTATCTGCGCTTCCTCCTCTGTTTTCTTTCTTCTCTACGCTTCGTTCACACACACACTCGCTTCACATCCACGGTAAAACAAAACAAAAAAATAAAACAAAAAGTCGCATCTCGCCGCGATTTAGGCCGGCCTGCACCTCTCCTGGGGTCTTACATCAACTAGTTTCAGAACGCGGCCAACTGACTAACACACTCTCTCCTCCCCCCCCCCCCCCCCCTCCTGTTCCTTACCAACTAACCCTCTACTTCCACCTAGGACGTTTCCTATCCATCCTGCTACCGCCTAGGAGAATATATTTTTGGATTCCCTCCGACTCGTTCAGTGAAGACAGGGCACTTGAGCGGGGGGAGAGGGAAGGGGAGCGGGGAGAACGCGTGTTAAGCTCCATATTTTCAACGCTTTAAAAAAAAAAAAAAAGATATTTTTCCAATAGAAAATCTTAGTTAATTTTTATACACATTGTATTATCAACATCTCTTTAATATTTTTCCATGAGCGTTTCGGAATTTGAATGAGAACTTTTTAAAATGAAGAGAAAAAGATCTTGGTAAAATTATGCAACGTTCAAGACAGATATTAAAAAAACTGTTGAAGTCACCATGTGTAGAAAATTAAACTAAACGTAGCTACTGTAGAAATATTATATTTATTTTGGGGAAAAAAAGTATTTTTGCTCTAAAAACTATAAAAAATACTGTCCTTTAACCAACTTAATTCCCTTTAAGAGGCGATATTGAAAGGATTAGAGCAAAGCTAGCCATCGTAGTCCAGACCATAAATATATTAATCATTTAGAAAATTGAATTTTCTTCCCACGACGTTAATAGATCACGACAATTATCACTGTAAAGGAATTACATAATTTTATAGAGTTAAAACTATGTTATAGGGTTCCATTAGGAATACATGGTTTGTGTTAGGGTGGTTTTAAACTGTCACACATCTTTTATAAAAATTATGTAACTTTGAAGGTCCATCGAAGATCTTATATAAAAGAATATAGCTTACCTTTTTTTTTGTATGAAAAACTTACCTAATAGAACATGCCATAGAGTTTTATCAAATAAAATGATGATATGTGACATTTTAACTTATTGATGCAAAACAGCTAAAAATGTAGTGAGCCAATATTAAGACACACACTCCACACTAAGGCTATAGCTTTTTTTTTTTCAAATTATAATTAATATAATATATTTGGTGACCAAATTGTTAAAAGTTTCATGGCCGATCAGTAAATATTTTTGTGATGATTGTCGTCCATTTTCGTAGATACATATTTTGTTCTAACTTTGAAGAAAAGGTGACAATGTTATTACAGCACAAATTATATCAAAAGCTGTATCAGCTCTTTTATCATATAATCTATGATGTAAATATTTTTCTTTGTTAAAAAAATATGACAGTGTAATCCACCGCTAAGCAAGTCAAAATATATTATAACTTAAGGTGGGAGTGTAGGGAACGCAAGCTAGGGGCAATATATTTACAGTTTTCTGTAGTAAAAAAAAATTAGTTTTTTAGCATAAATAAATCAAATTTTGTTCCAGTAGAAACATACAGATTAATATGCTTCTCATGGTGGTATCAACAGTTGTTGAATATAAATGTCATGAGCATTACGGTAATAGATTATAAACTTTTTAATGAAGAGAAAAAGTTGTCATTAAATTCCAGGGCGTACTTGACTATATTAAACGTTATGTAAATTAACATATTGGAGTGTTTTAAGTTAGTTGATTTTATTACCAAGAGATGGCGGTGGGAGCACCTCCGGAAGGCTCTATGTCCAAGGTGAGTATGACGTCAGAGCCCTCCTGCGTCGTCACGCATTCTAGCGGGTTCCCTAGGAAGCGTGGTGGCAGTAGGCTGGCCTCTTTCTCCTCCAGGTCTGCCAACCAAAAATACAATATTTATCCTAGTCTTATAGTTATTGTTTTTATAGTACTGCACTTTTTAATGGAAAGTTATTTCGTATCTGAAATATTTGCTGAGAAAATAAAACAACATTGGAAATTTATGTCTATGTAAAGCACCCTCAAAATTATTTTCATGGGAAAATGAGAATGTCCAGCTTTTTTGTAAAGTTAAAACAGTGCCTAGTCACGAATTTGAATAAAAATCATTTGAGCAGTTTTTTAAAAATCTTTTTTCTCTCTTTTTGTCCTTTAGTAAACTACCCTTAATTTTAGGTTTGTATATATAATTCTAAAATATTACGAACATTATGAAAACTCTAAATAACAAATTTTAGCTCAATAGCTAAAATGGTTTAGGCTCTAGGCCGAGATACACACAGACAACGCGAAAACCACTTTTTCTGTTTCAGCGGGTCAAAATCTCTAGTTCACTTTTTTTTGACAATCATAATACTTCTCTATCCCAGGGGTCAAGGGAAAGTAAAAAGTTAATGGTGAGGATTGAATATTATATTTATAATTGTATGGTCCTAAAATTGATTATCCATTAAAATATTTAATTTGAGAGTATATTTTGATGTAGACGTGATAGTAAAAAATCAATGGCATTTTTTTGGAATCTGTAAATCAATTTCCTTTTGAAACAGCAACTTACGACCTGGAAGAATTTTTTTTTTTGTGGTATTTATATTGCACACTTTAGGGGAGATTGGAATATTTTAAAATGGGATCGGATTAAACCCGATTCTAATTAAATTTAAAAAATGCATCAGGCTTTCTAAAACACAACACTTCAAAAATAAAATTATTTTTGTCATTTATTAGAAGTATTTAACTTGCACTTTCTGAACCAGCTTACAGTATTATATCATCACACGACCTATAAACTAATTAAAATCTAGAACAAACACATTTTTTTAAGCACCACGTCTTACCACCCGTTTGGGTTGTACGCTTATGTACTAATTACGCTAATGTCTTAGGGACTTGGAAGGCTCAATTTAGAGAAGTGCACCCGCATTTGCGACGAGGGAAAGTGGAAAACCATTTAAGAAAAACTCTCAGTGCATCCGACCGGGATGTACAACAATATTTCAATATTTAGATAGAAACTAGTTTGAAAGTTATTAAAGCTGTTGAAACAATATATTCATAGGTCAAGCTATGTGCTATCTGCAGCTGTCACTTTTGATGTATATGATCAATACATATAAAATGACAACAGTAATATATTAAAATGTTATCAACGTTGAGCAAAAAATGGGTCTGTATTTTTTAAAAGTGCCTTTCTATCAGAATCCTAAGAAAATATGGTGTTCTATTTTTTATACATCAATATTTTAGGTATTAATAAATAATTGTATTTAATAAAGGAAAAGTATTAAAAAAATATGCTAGATTCACTCAAATAATCAGGTAGGCCTGCATTTAAAATAGTATTATTTGCAGGGGCCTACCCAAGATTTCATTTCGAGGGATGATATAACTCCTAACCAAGAGACACTAGCACTCCAAGCGAATGGGTACAAAACTGTTTCAATCAATCTATTTAACCATAGATCAAGCACCATCTATAGATATAAAATAACCTGCCATATCTATAATCACTTTTCAATGTCGACATTACGATATATTTGTGTGCTCGTACAAGAACATTGTGTGAATCTTGTGTGTTTTTAGTTTATTTTTTGATTGGTAGATAATGCTTTGGATTATTTTAGGGGCATACGCCCCTGATTATATGTGATTTTAGTACAAGGTTTACTAAGAACTTTATTTTTATAATAGACTAAATTTAAGGTAAACGTATAAGGAAGGTAGTTTAGAGGTAGCTAACCCAAATTAGCCTGGAGAGAGAAGAGGGAAACGATAATTCACATGTGAATAAACTACCCTCTGTGCACCTAACCTAGATTCGAGCTACGAACTCTCCATCACCATTAATCCAGTATATTCATTTTGTGACACCTTTTATTTTAGGTCCATACAAAGGCGATTGCTACCCACGATGAAGGTTTCAGAGGTTTATAGCTTTGATTGATTGCTAACCTAGACCCATTCTTTGAATGGGTGAGGCGTAGTAGTCTGAAAGTACTGATAGCTTTGGCAACACTGTAGGGTTGACTGAGCCGCCGAGACAAGGTGTAAATCTCAATTGGTTTCTTCTTCTACCGTTGGTTAGGGGCTGGCGCTGACGCGACCCTTCATTTCCAACGACTAATGAGTGGGTCCTTTAAGGTACAGGGGAAAAATGGGGAAAGTTCCATTTCAACTCATATTGAGTTAGTACTGCTATCTGTTAGAGAATCATGACACCTTTTTGATGTTATCCAGAACATGGTTTAAAGAAGTCTCTGTCGTATTTAAATTAATTTAAAAAAAGTTATTTGCTGGAGTCCTTATGGGGTTTGATAGTTTGATAAATAAAAGTAGCGGTCCTGAAGATTGTGTGTAGTATGACTTTACCTCCTTTTACATTGTACCCTTAAATTATTAGTGAGATTATAAAATCAAATACCAACTGGATCCAAGCTTTAACTTATTTTTTTTAACACAAATCTTACTATCGTTTAGATGTTAAATTATTATTTTGGTATTTAACTTGTAGGTTAGATTTTGGGAATTAAATTCAATCTAAACCTAATCTAGGATCTATTTGCATTTTAAACCAATAATCCAATACGAAACTTTTAAATATTAATGTTCGGAATTTCTAACCGAATACGAATCCTAACAAGCATCAAATTAGGATTATAAATGTTGAAGCTTTGAACAAACTTAGAGACTATATTGTCAATAATGTAGGGACAGACAAATACATAAATATTATTTCCTGTTAGGGTCCATCTGGGATAGAACCAGGGTACACTATACAAATAGATTTGTGGTTAACCTTAAAACGTTCAGTACCGACACTAGTCCCAAGATAATAGCTCACGTCACGCAGGCGCAAAGTTTATTTACGTTTAAATGAGTCTATTTGTAGAGCGTTGTGTCAGTGAGTTAGTTTCCTACTAGATGTTAGACAGGTACCGCACGTGCTCTACTAAGCAGCTATACTAGGACCGTAATATGCTGACAAATATTCAACTCAGCATCTATACTAGGACCGTAATATGTTGATTCGTGCTCTACTCAGCATCTATACTAGGACCGTAATATGTTGACAAATATTCAACTCAGCAGCTATACTAGGACCGTAATATGTTGACAAATATTCAACTCAGCAGCTATACTAGGACCGTAATATGTTGACAAATATTCAACTCAGCAGCTATACTAGGACCGTAATATATTGACACGTGCTCTACTTAGCATCTATACTAGGACCGTAATATGTTGACAAATATTCAACTCAGCAGCTATACTAGGACCGTAATATGTTGATTCGTGCTCTACTCAGCATCTATACTAGGACCGTAATATGTTGACAAATATTCAACTCAGCAGCTATACTAGGACCGTAATATGTTGATTCGTGCTCTACTCAGCATCTATACTAGGATCGTAATAGATTGGGACTTGTTAATTTCAGCAGCTAAACTAGGACCGTAATTTGTTGACACTTGTTCAACTTAGTAGCTAAACTAGAATCGTAATATATTGACACGTGCTCTAATCAGTAGCTAAACTAGGACCGTAATATGTTGACACGTGTTCATTTCAGCAGCTAAACTAGGACCGTAATTTGTTGACACGTGTTCATTTCAGCAGATAAACTAGGACCGTAATCTGTTGATATTTGTTTAACTCAGTAGCTATACTAGAATTGTAATATATTGACACGTGCTCTATCCAGTAGCTAAACTAGGACCGTAATATGTTGACACTTGTTCAAATCAGCAGCTAAACTAGGACCATAATATATTGTGGTAAAAAAAAGAACACTGGTCAAAGAGAATAATAAATGAATATAATATAATATAATATGAATATGGGTGCCAACCACCAAACCCGTTTAATTCCCTTAGATTGGTAGACATTAAAATAACAAATCAATATAAATATTTCAGAAACTGCTCAGCGGTATGACGAAGCTTCCTTTCCCAACACCCCTAGACCTAGAATCGGACACTTACTAGACCGGATTTCATCACTGGATCTTATCAGCTCTCTTGACACGGACAGCAAACATCCTATTAAACTCACCTCTACACATGAGATGAGAGGTTCAATATACAATGTGCAGTACAATACTACAATTAACAAAGGATGACACATTTAAATTTCGAGTGTGATTAGGCCTATTATAATTCTTGTAAATAACACACTCGACTAACCCTACCTGTAACTAGTTGCACTAATTATAATCTTAATATATATAATTCTTCTGTACGTGTGTATGTCACTGAACTCCTCCTAAACGGCTGGACCGATTTTGATGAAATTTTGTGTGTGTGTTTGAGTGGATCCGTGGATGGTCTAGATTCACAATTGGACCCGGTAGGTGGCGCTGCAATCGGGATCTAGGATTTCTTTTATTTTTTAGGGAATTTTTTGGGGTATTTTTTTTTTAGATTTTTTGAATATTAGAACATGTAACCTCAAAATTTCACCCCCCCACCCCATCAATATTTATAATAATGAATATAATATTAATAATTGACCGTTAAAACCTTCCGAAAAGTTCATGAATAATTGGACTTCTGAGAATAATTCATAATTATGTTTGTTTTTCGATACAGCTGATATTTGTGGAGTTGTGGGCGAAATGCCAAAAAATGAAAATATGTTTTATTTTGTATGTTGTCTTGACAAACACTGAATTTGTAATATTTGTGTTACTCACTAATTGGAGTTCATTGTAAATTTGTATTTGTGATGATCACATAGTATTTGTTTTATTATCGAAATCAATTATGCCACCCAAACGAAAAGCCAACGTTCGGGCAGGACAACGTCTGTCGGGTCCACTAGTATTAAATATAAATTTATATAAATAAATGAAAATAAATAGTGATATAGAATTAAATATTAAATCTACCCAAATTAAATTTAGTATAAAGAAAAAAAAAATTTTGAGCTAAACAAAGAATAATTATTATCTTCTCAGGGGTTTCACATTAATAATAATAGTAATACAACTGGCTTCGGTGACCGGATGGTCTAAGGCATCATTCTACCATTAGACTTGACTGCCGATGACAGGGAAATCAGGGGTTCAAATCCTTGTCGGGTGTAATAAGGGTGGTTTTCCACTACCCCTTCACGCAAATGCGTGTACACTTAATCTAAACTTAAACTTTCTCATTCCTAGCTCACTAGCGTAATTAGTACATATGCGTACAGCCTGAACAGGTCGTGGTACCAAAATAAAAATAAAATAACACAATAGAAATGAAGGTTCTCATTAGGATGCTTGAATACAATTTTTATTATTGTTAAAAGATATAATTAATGTCTTTAATGCTAATTCAATTTATGTATTTAGTTAAAATATTGTCTGATACTATTCTAAGCTAGCTCCATTTTAATGAACTAGGAACTAGGTCGAATGTCTTCAAATGACAATATTTAGGTCTACTATTGAATGGTAAAGTGTTCAGATCTTACCAGTGTTGATACGTTCATTTCTCGAAGTGAAAACATTAGGTTCAGATATGTATACAAATAATGCTGACCTTTATATAACACACATACTGGTAAACAAAATACACTAAGAGGGTGGGGTGTTAAAAACATAGAGATAAAATAAAATAAATATGAATGAAATAACGAAAGCAGTAATAATTTGAATGATTTAAAATACATTTTCTTCAAAGAGTATAGCGTTATTAGTTAAAGGAAATAACCTGCCTGTCTGACGTCATGAGTAGGCAGGGGATCCGGAAGATATTTGAATGGTGGGGGGGGCAACTGAGAGGGAGTCCGGAGGTCCTGACCGGGTACAATTTTAGTCCCTGGATTACTTTTGAAGTATTTGAAGGAGGTCTCTTTTTTATGGATAGTACTTTTTTTGTATGCCTTTCTTTCTAATTATGTATATTAACAATATATTAGGAGCTTGTGTGGAGAAGAGCGTAATGATTATTTTTCGGTCAACAATTAAAATTATGGGTAGGCACCGTCTATATTTTTATTTTATAGGTAATTATACTCTCCAGTGATGTATTTGTGGTATTTTTAAAATCCTGGCTCCGAAGCAAAAAGGGGAATTGGACGGTAACCTCCAAAAATCTTCCGAATCTTCGATGCCCTTAGAATCTATTTTAGAGTGGTCCACACTTGGAAAAATTTGCGAAAACCATATTCTTTTAGAAGTTATTTGGAGTGTTTCTCACCCAGAAGATTTTTTTTTTAATTTGAATTTTCTAAAAGCTACTTAATGTGTTCCTCACCTGGAATTTTTTTGAAAATTTATTACCTGTAGATGCTAATTAAAGTGATCTTCCTCTAACAAATTTTTGAAAATTAGATGCCTTTATAAAAATTTTAGAGTGGTTATTTAGTTGTAATTTAAAAAAAAAATTGATGCCTCTAGAAGATATTGAGTTTTTATAATTGTAGTTAGACTTTAGTCCATACAACCAAATAAATATTTCTTAAATTTATGTGGGAGCCACGGGTCTTATTGAATGCCAGAGCTATCCACAACTTACAAGAAGGATATTTATTGTAATTGGAAAGCATAAAACACCTGGTAGGAAAACCTTTACACATCAAACTGTCTGCCTATAATATTTGATCGAGGAAAAACCTCTCAAATACAGAAATAATGTTCGTTTCAAAGTCTTAAGTAAAAACACAATTCTTGATAGTTCGCATTGCAAGTCAGTTATTAGTGGTACGCAAAACAACCCATTACAAGGCTAGTGTTGTAGTCACATTTTGAATTTATTCCGATCCTCTCGACAGATACTCTTCACACTACAATGTAACTTAAGCCTAATGATTAAACATTGGTCCTACATTCCGGTGTCCTTTCATTTTGAAATATATCATCCAGGTTAACGGCTGATTAAAATTTTAAACCCAGATTATTTCTGCTGATAAAATATATTTATCTTACACACTTTCAAACATCGCTGATAAGGCCTAAACTTAAAAATTCTTTCACTCCTCTAAGGTTTTCCAGACCAAACAATATTTACTTTCACAGTATTTTAAAATAAAAGCTATTGGCCGACACACATAATCTCATCATTTTCATTGCCTTCTATTAAATTCTTGGCATGAAGATCATCAATAAATCACATTAATTGGGGATAAAACTAATAGTTTATACCTGGTAATGCTCTCTACTTCGTATTTTATAAATCATTGCAATAACAATTAAAAATGTCAATTGACACTTTATAGTTTATCTGACTTCTCCTTGTATTTTGATGTTAGGCCCAAATAATTCGCTTTTACGGGTTTGCTGTTTTCCATGTACACTCCGTTTACGCTGAAAGGCAGCGGTTATAGTTTCATGGGTGTAAGAAGAATTTAATTTTGGGAGAGTTCCAAATTGTAAGTTTATGACATTATGTTAAGGTTTCTGAGATAAAATTTAAAAAAAAATGATGGTGGAACTTTTTCTTTGCACTACGTCTTACTACCCGTTCGGGTTATACGCTTAAATACTAATTACACTAATGGATTAGGAATTGGGAATGTTGAATTTAGAGGAAGTGAACCTACATTTGCGTGGAGGGAGAGTGGAAAACCATTTAGGAAAAGCCACTCCCAGTTCACCAGACCGAGATTCTAACCTCGATCTCCCCGTCCTTGGTGGTCTAGCTCAACACGACTGGCGCGTTAGCCAACTACGCCACCGAGGCGGGTGGACCCTTGTTATTGTGTGATGGGGTGAAGCGGAAATATCAAGATTTATTTATTTTAGCAAGTTTTCTCCCTCCAAGATAATGTTTAAAAATTGGATATACCCTAGAATTTTTGTTTATGAATTTTTCTTCCTCCCAGTTAATGTTTGAAAATTGTATGCTCTAGAATGTGTTTGGAGCAGTCCTCAAAAGTGGAGAGTTTTTGAAAATTACATTGTTTTAAGAGAGATTTAGAGTAGATCTTCCTCGATTTAAATTTGTATAATCCTATACGCTGTTTGGAGTAGTCCTACTCCAGAAATGTTGATGGCCATAAAAATCTATTTAGAGGGATCCTCACCCTTTTTTTTTTACTATCATAGTTAGATTCCTCTAGAAGCTACTTGAAGTGGTTTTCCCCCCGACACATTTTTGAAAAGAGAATGATAAACTACGATCTCTGAAGATCAGATTGCAGAATCAAATTAAGATAAATAGTTTCACAAACATTCTTTTTCAATCAACATTAAAAACTTCAGAAATATTCTGGCAACTGTGAGGGGTTTGAACCTCAGAACCCTCCCCTCGCTACGTCCACACTATGTTTATATAGTATAAGTTAGGCCATAGTTAGACCATGCAAGGTAAATTTTCTACCTTTCGGGCCAATCTAAGTGTAGGTATCAACCCTGTCAAGGCTCATATTGTAGAGGACAACATTATATACCTTTAAGCCAGGGTTTATGAAATACTTGGTATTTTTCTTACAAACCAACAATACAACATAATCAAATATATTATCACAACAATGTTTAACGTAGGTTTAAGAATAATAAAATATTTTATTCAAACAAAAAAAAGTCTATTAATTTTATGAATGTTTGGCTTTTTAATTTTTTAGGGTTGATAAAAATATGGCAAAAATAAAAAATTTGATCTGTGGTTGAAAATCCGCCTTGTGATAAAATTAAACTTACAGTTCAACTGTCAATATTTGTCAACTTCTTGTTATCTGGGGCAAAAAGGTCAGTAAGTATTAGGTACCTTCTGGCTTTACTATTCTGGTATTGTACATAGTTAAGGCAATCACAATTAGACCTAGTGTTAATTACTATATTTTTGTGAAAGAGTTTTTTCTGTGAGAAAAATAAACTGCAAAATGAGGGCATTTCAGTTTTATATTAAGCTAAATGTAAATTTATGTCTTTATTACTTAAAATTACCAAACTGGTGGTAGCATATGTATGGTTTATACATAGGTTTTAAATTTAGTTGGAAAATATCGGGGGGGGGGGGCTTAAGATAGTCCCAGCCCCTCAAGATAAAAACAAGGGGCTCAAGCCCCTTGCCCCCTCTGTTCCGGAGCTCCTGTGAGTAGGAATACATATCTAATCGGTACAATAGTGGATTACCAGAATGTTAATAATAATAGTTAAATATTGGTGAATTCAATAACAGATCCAATAAAATATATAAAAAAAGAAAGATTGTTCTGGGCAAATAAAAACTATACATATATTCTTTCCGTGGAGAAAAAAAAATAGATAGGACTAAGTATAGAGACGCTGCAGTAAAAATAATAAAATAAATAATATAATGGTTTAACAAAAACAAAAATTTGGTATATAAAATGAAATTATTTAACAATAAAAATAAAAATACAGTAACTGGTTAACAATAACAAAATAAACATCTCATTAAGCTCAACAATTAATTTTTTTTTGTTTAGCAAATATGTTGGTTAAATTACTAATTCAGCTGAAAGCCTAAATTAAAAAGTCCCTTTTTTTAAGTAGAAATAAACAGTTACTAAGCTGTAGTAAGATAAGTTAGCTACTTCCCTCCTGGTAATTAATGAGAAATTCAGGGGTGTTAGCGTCCGTAATTATTTGAAATCAATTTCTTTAATTAAAAAAATATATATTGGCTTGTTGAAAATAAAAAAAATACTATTTTTATTTTGAGGTTAATGTAGGATAGTTTTACAATTAATTGGACGTCTGGTGATTTGGATGAAAGTCGATGTAAAATTTAGTGTTTAAAAGAAAAAAAATGGCTGGAGTTCACCTGAATTTTTGTAGGCCCAATCAAGAAAAAAAAAATTCCTTTTTCATTTTTATAAAATCATTAGTTGTAGTCGCTTCAATAATGGTCTCTTCATTGTTTGTAGTCACTTCCCCGTGTCCTGGGCGGTAATTTTTGACGCCGTCTTTAATTTATTGACACAAAATAACTTAAAATATCTTGGAGTACTTTTAAAACACATCCGTCTTTATTTACATTTTTTGCGTTGGGCTTTTCTCGTTCCTCCTGCTTCCCAAGATTCCTTTCGGTTCGAAGTGGTCTGACGTCATCTCCCATTAATTTGAAAACTCTATTTATTAATTTGCACGACAGTTACATCTTAGACAGAAGATTAATAATTAAAACATAATGTAAATTGTCCAGGTTATTATATAGAAATGAACTTCGGACCTCCTTCTCTAAGTCTTTCAATGAAATGTCAGTCTGACAGTTCTTTATTTACAACCAATATCGGATTCTTTAAACCGCTTTGTTTTGAAAGATGTCTTCGGTATCGACGGCATGATGAAGTCATTTGCAGTACCAGTTTATCCGCTAGATGGTAGCACGGTCTTATCTCTTTTTCAAAGTACGCGGCTGAATTATAATGACGGTCAAATGTTATAATTCTTCCCACTTATTAAATTAAGTAAAAAAAAAAAAGCTTTGTAACACAAAATGTCTTCCATATCAAATTTAAAATTTACTTTATACCCAAATAGTCTTCAAAAACGTAACGTCGATATTTAAAAAGAAATAATATATCAATTATGGCATAGATAAAAATAAATAAATACTTCAGAATAGCTCGAGGTTCTCAGCTAGGGTGTAAAATAAAAGTCAAAGCCAACCTGGCTAGAATCATAAAATAGAGTAAGCTCTAAGTGTTCCTGCGTTCCTTGGACAAAATAATATGATCCACCAAAGTAAATGTAATATGGAATTAAAAATCTAAGACAAGCAAACAAACAAACAAATAATCGATTATTTATCTAAAATTCCAGTTCACCTAGTTACGAAAGTAGGCACTTGAAATATGAAGCGCTACCAGTCTATTATAAGAATACTATCAAATTAGTCGTTTTTATTTATACAATATGGCATCGTCAAATTAAATTTGTGAAGACTTATAATTTTTTAAACGGGAAAGTAATTTAAATTATAAATTTTAATTCGTCCTTATTTATAAAATGAAATAATGTTAGTAATTACTGACATATATAAACCGGTTACTGTTAAAACGGTTTTTTTAACACCCCGTCTTGCACCTGTTCCGGTTATACGCTTATGTACTAATCACGGCAATGGTTTTATGAATGAGGTAGGTAATATTTATAAGAAGTTTACCAGCATTTGTGTGGAGGAAGAGTGGAAAACCATTTTGGAAAAAAACTATCCCCGTTCCCCTGACCGAGGTTTGAACCTCGGTCTCACTACCATCGGCAGTCTAGTATACTGCGAGAGTAGAGCCTTAGACCACTCAGCCACCTGTTAAAATTACCATATACTACTATATTCAAAAACCAACGAACTCTTTTAAAACGTAGACGATATTATTTTACTTTAATAAATTAATTATTAGTGAAGTCGGTGGGCATATTTTTATATATTTTACAATTTAGACAAGTATTCAACACAGAAGCAATATTAGAGCCGTAATATATTGACACGTGTTTAACTCAATAACTATATCGAGAAGTCGTACCCCCCTTAACTACTCACTATATTTACAATAAATTCTAGTAATAAACACTATTTTATTTAAATCTAGCTATCTATTCGTGTGTGGTGAAAATAAAAATAGTGACTTTGTTGACGGACGGGCAACTACACCTGTACCAACACTGTATTAAATAATTTTCCCCTCTCAGCTAAAAAAACCCAACAGCTTTGAACTTCCTTAAACATTTTAATACTTAATATGATAACTGGATTTATAATATTATCTTTTTGTCTTACCTTTGCATAAAAGGAAATGGTCTAAAAAAATAGCTTGATTTACGAGGAAACTACAGGAAGGAATGTGGGAGCTGCCCAACATTATTTTACCTAACTTATTTCAATCAAAATCTCACCATAATTTTCTAGGTATGTTCAAGAAGACATTTTCCACTTTCGTGAGTACCATCAAAATTAATCTAAATTACATTTACCAGAATCTCCACCCATCTTTGAGCCAAGATATATTAATTAATGCAAGCTACAAGAATTAAACTAGATCAATCATATCTTCAATCACTTAATCAATTAATCAATTAATTAGTTAATTAATTATTCAATATAATTAGTTTAAATATTTAAATTTTTAACATACTAATTTACGGCTATTTTTGTCCTCTATGGACTTTTTTTTTACCTGGTGATTAAAACTTAAATTTTGTTGAAATAAAATCCTTCAGATTATAAGTAAATATAATAAGAAATAATTTTTGTTCATTTTATCATAAAAACATTTATTTATACTTTTCAATATTTAATTTTAACATCAATTATTTTTCTATTAAAAGAAATCAGACATAATCCAATTTCATCAAAAAAATTTTTGTCAAAGAAAATTATTTGTATTCAAGCAATATAATTTAATTTACCTTTTCTGTAAAATTGAATAATTTCTAGTTAATCCTAGATTATACTAGCGAGGATTCACAGGATGCCTGACTTTAAGTAAATCTCCTCTAAAGACTATTGAAAATATAAGACAAACAAGTGACTCATTTGTTTCTTTTCTTTATTAAAAGTTTACGCTATACATGGTTTATTCACATGGCAACATATTTACATTGCTGAAGCTATTTAATTTTTTTCTGTGTATGTTTTTGTAAGGTATTGTTGACGTACACGACCAGGTTTGGGGAACATTGTGGTTGTTGGCTGATTGTCAAGATAACTAGGGTAGGTCATGCAAGGTTGTAACTATCCTAAACCCATCCTAGTAGTCTCGGAATCACGGAAACTCGTGCGATGAGCTCAGCCTATTTTCAAACCGGATGATAAGGGTGAATTTATTTATTAGGTTTTTATTGTATTAACAGAACCCCGAGATAATATTTCATTGTTGACACATGACGTACTGTTAGCCTAAGAGTATGTTGCTAGGTAGCTTTGATTTAGTGGGATAGTATTGTGCTATATTTACGAAAATATTTACTGATGAGTGATGAAATGCTCGTTCGTAAGTATAACAAATGTGGTACTGTGAATATAGTGGTTACTATACAAATTTGGGTACCGTCAGTGTTAGGACTAAGTAGAGGGATATTTTCATTGGCTAAGGTTTTTTTTTTTTTCATGAAAATAAGCAATCACACAAATTTTTTTTTAAAATTCTTAACCTCACGTTAAGTTTTAACACACACATATATATAAATATAATATTATTTTTTGTTAGAAATAAGACCGTAATATGTTGGCATGTGTTCAACTCAGTAGCTACACTAAGATTGAAATATATTGACATGGGTTTAACTCAGCAGCTGTAGTAGAACCGTAACACGGTTCGTTTTAGTATCCACACATTTTTTAAAAATCGGCGCGTCTAACTGCCCGTTTGGGTTATAAGATTACTTATAATATATAGTAATTATACAAATGTCATTTGAGTTAAGGACGGTTGAATTTAGAATAATTGTACGACAGTTTACGTGCTGGTGGAAAATTAAACTAACCGTATTTTCTAAAACAAAGTTTAATTTATTTTAATCAATTAAGTTTTTTGTTTAAATAACTGCAAAAATACTCAATTTTTAACTTGCATACCTTTCAGACCCACCTTAATTATAAGTTTTCGAGTGGGCAAAGCTTTTGTTTTATAAAATAATTTTGAATCGAAAACAAATGGTCCAAGACTCAACATGCACAAAAGTGGATACGGCGTCTGGGGGATATTTTTCCCATTCGCATGTTTCCATCCTCTCTAAAGGCGAATGCTGACTATCTTTCTCACAATTCTCCCTGCTTGTACCACTTTAAAAAATAAGTGGATTTTTATAGTATTGTAATGGTTATCGATTACTTATGCAAATTAATTTAACGAAATAGTAAAAGGGTAAGTTTTAAGGTAATACAATTGGATTTGGATTATTATTATTTGCACCACGTCTTACTACCCGTTCGGTTTGTACGCACTTGCGCTAATGTGTAATGGTAAGGGTGATTGTGAGTTAAAATGGAGGACCTACAGTTTAACGTGGGATCCAAACCACGGTGGAGGACTGGCATTCCACATATTTACAAGTTGTGATTAATACACGTCTTGTCAGAGGTCAAGGAAGGGTTTGGCAATCAGATAAATCTGTGCTGGGATCGAGGATTGAACCACGGACCCCCAGCACAAAAGTCTGACACTTTACCACTAGACCACCAGGTCACCTAATTGGGTTTGTAGTCGACCTTTATGGTATTGGAGTAAAGTGATCGTCTCATGACACGATTTTCTTGGGCTAAAACCCAGTTGGAGGGGACTTATGGCATGTAAAATAACCCTAGAATGTATGTGAAAATACCTTTCCCGTCAAAATCGGTGGGATCTTTCGCTTTCACTCATAGAAATTCTCGTGTGCTGATTTAATTAATAGGTTCATAAAGTGCACGTTAAATACCTTAAATAAATAAAAATAAAAAAACTTGGATTTGTACTGATAGGATAGGTTACCATATTGTGTGTGAAGGGCTAGGTTGGATAAAGGGGACATCATTCGGGAATCAAATCACGGACCCTTGTAATCAACCAGTAATACTCCTATTCTTCACCTTCCTAATCCTGTTGACTAGATTATGTCTCCTATACCTGGCCCGTGAGCACATGGGATAAAGAGGACGACTGTTGTTGTGGCACCTGGTTCGGAGCCAGAAATGTAGACGCGAGTAATGCACGTTTCTAAATTTACAGGCGAGCTGTTTTTCTTCCCGCTCTGTTCCTCTAGTAGCACCCTTCTCTCTCCATCAATTCCCCCTTCATCTTGAAACCTAAAATTTCAAGCTACGAATTAAATCAGCTTGACAAGTCGCTATGCTATTTCCGATCCACAAATTCGAGATTTACTAGAGCACGCACTGGTGATCACGTGGTCTAAAACGTCACTCGTGCCAGGAATATTGCTCACGGGTGATTGATTCATCACCATGGTTTTCTCCTCCCCTCTCCATGATTATGCTGGTGCATCTTCTCTAAACAACTCTTATGATATTTTCCTCCAATATTAAGCCATTTTATAACCTTGGTGTTAAAACTCGTGAATTTAACAAAATAATAATTATGATACTCAGTAAAAAGTGGAACAGCTAAAAAATAACAACTATGAAAAATAATTTATTGGGGGATGAGCATAGGGTGAGGGCTATAAAGTGATGTAGGAAGGAGGGTTTGAGAGTGATATAGTGATGGAGGATTAGAGAGTGATATAATGATGGAGGGTTAGAGAGTGATATAGTGAAGGAGGGTTTGAGAGTGATACATTGATGGAAGGTTTGAGAGTGATATAGTGATGGAGGGTTTGGGAGTGATACATTGATGGAAGGTTTGAGAGTGATATAGTGATGGAGGATTAGAGAGTGATATAGTGTTGGAGGGTTTGAGAGTGATATAATGATGGAGGGTTTGAGAGTGATATAGTGATGGAGGGTTGGATAGTGATATAATGATGGAGGGTTTGAGGGTAGTATAGTGATGGAGGGTTGGATAGTGATATAGTGGTGGAGGGCTTGAGAGTAATATAGAGATGGAGGCTTAGAGAGTAATATAGTGATGGAGGGTTTGAGAGTGATATAGTGATGGAGGGTTTGGGAGTGATATATTGATGGAGGATTTGAGAGTGATATAGTGATGGAGGGTTTGAAAGGGATATAGTGATGGAGAGTTAAAGAGGGATATAGTGATGGAGGGTTTGAGAGTGATATATTGATGAAAGGTTTGAGAGTGATATAGTGATGGAGGGTTTGGGAGTGATATATTGATGGAAGGTTTGAGAGTGATATAGTGATGGAGGGTTTGAGAGTGATACATTGATGGAAGGTTTGATAGTGATATATTGATGGAGGGTTTGAGAGGGATATAGTGATGGAGGGTTTGAGAGTGATACATTGATGGAAGGTTTGAGAGTGATATAATGATGGAGGGTTTGAGAGTGATATAATGATGGAGGGTTTGAGAGTGATATAGTGATGGAGGGTTTGAGAGTGATACATTGATGGAAGGTTTGAGAGTGATATAGTGATGGAGGGTTTGGGAGTGATACATTGATGGAAGGTTTGAGAGTGATATAGTGATGGAGGGTTTGAGAGTTATACATTGATGGAAGGTTTGAGAGTGATATATTGTTGGAGGGTTTGAGAGTGATATAGTGATGGAGGGTTGGAGAGGAATATATTGATGGAGGGTTTGAGAGGGATATAATGATGGAGGGTTTGAGAGGGATAGAGTGATGGAGGGTTTGAGAGTGATATAGTGATGGAGGGTTTGAGAGGGATATAAATGATGGAGGGTTTGAGAGGGATATAGTGATGGAGGTTGAGAGGGATATAGTGATGGAGGGTTTGAGAGGGATATAGTGATGGAGGGTTTGAGAGGATATAGTGATGAGGTTGAGAGGATATGATGGAGGGTTTGAGAGGGATATAGTGATGGAGGGTTTGAGAGGGATATAGTGATGGAGGGTTTGAGAGGGATATAGTGATGGAGTGGAGGGATATGTGATGAGGGTGATATAGTGATGGAGGGTTGATGTGTATGTGGTGAAGGTGGTGGTTGGAGATAGGAACTAGGATGGTGAGCTATGGGACTATATAGTGGGGAAAGGTTGGATATAGGATGGTGTTTTATGGGATTTTATAGTGGTGGAGGGCTGCCTTTGAGGTGCATTATGTAAACTATTGTTCTAAAATCTCTATAATATTGATATTTTTCAAATTTAACAAATGCTCATTCGGGAAATAATTAAAGATGGGTGTTAAAATAATGCAATTGAGTTCGGTACTTTTGAACACTTATAGATATTTTAATCGTCAAACAGTACTTGTGAGAAACTTTCAAACGACTAGACAAAAATGTTGAACTCTTCCGGGATGTTAAAAAAACACAGAAACTTTATAAACAAACACAAACTATTTCGATTCGATTTGTTTGGATCACCAGCCAACCTATTCTCTTTAATTGCGTCGGCACTTCAAAGCGAGTTATTTTTAGACAATACCTAAAAATTTATTTATTTACAAACTCATGAAAAATACTATTTAGATTACTCATGTTATTAAATAAATGCTTTGATAAGTACCTACTTATTTTTTTTTGAAAATGGTAAGAAAATAGATTCTTAGTAATGTATTCTAATAACTATTTCATTTACCTGTCGCTATCGTCATGGCAGATTTTCTTATCCCCTTTTTATTTTGTTCCTTCTTCAAAACTCAGGTTTGGTTAAAAGTTGTCATTCTTCGCAGAGAAGGTAGTTTTTTTTTCCTCCTCGCGTTTTGCAGTAGGTCACACACGCGTATCACACATTGACACGCACTACGTATTCAAAAGACGCACAGGAGACTTCCCAAGAGGATTTTTTTTTCAATACTGACGGCTGACTAATTTCTTTTTTCTTCTTATTCTCTTAATCCACTTCTTTAACTTTTTATATTTATCAAGCTACTATTTTTACCATCGCGTTGTTTGTCTCGTTATGAACGCACGGACCGATACGAAAGAACGAAATACCTCTGATGGGTGGAATAATATTTCTATTTAAAAAAAAAGTATGTATCTTTTATTTTATTTTGATTTAGTTTTTCATTTGAAGGACATTGTCGGTTTTTCGCGAAGCGGTGCGCGAGGTGGTAAGACGGGGCAAAAGACGCCGATGCCGCCGTCGGAGCTACGGGCTAAAAGCGTCGCGGCGAGCCCTCGTTCTCTTCTCTCTCTCTTTCGCACTCGAGACCTGGAAACTTTGACCAAGGAGGAGGGGAGAAAAGGATTGCTTGCTCTTCTCCCCCATTACCTCCCACCTTCCCCAACCAAGAGTTCAGGTGGAAAGATAGTTTGACGGAATTTCGATCTTCGAGGTCGGGGGTTCGATGGCACCAAGGGGGCTTTCCTGCCTTACTTCGTGGTTTGCTTTCATTCTTATCTCCCACTCTCTCTTTCTCTTCCTTTTATCCGTATAAAGCTCTCTCCTTACCTTTCTCATTCATTCCTTCTTGTTTACCTATTTATCTCTCTCTCTTTCCTTATTTTTCGCTCTCCTTCTCTTCCTTTTTCTAATTCTTTATATTTCTTCATCTCGCTTCCTCTTTCTCTAATCTTTTTCTCTCTTTCCTTCTCAACCTCTTTCTCCTTGTATTACATTTCTCGTTTTCTCCTCATTTTCCTCTTTCTTTATATATTTCTCTTTCTCACTCTCCAGGCGAATGCTTGTGTGTTTTCTTCAAATCCTTCAATATCTAGCATACTTGTACAATTCAAATCATTGACTGCCACAACTGACGCTATTCTCTTTTCTCATCCTAATCCATTGAATTAGAAACAAAGCAACATCGAATAAAACAAACTAACAGATAACAAAACATAATCAAATCAAACAACAAACTGTGGAATATTTCTCCAAATAGGTTTTGAGGTCCTTTAAATCCAAAGACATCTCGTCATTAGATATGGCATGTAGTTATTATATTTTAAAAATATTTTAAAAATATATTTAATATTTCTATAAATGTTTTATTAGAGCAACTAAAGCTTTAAATAAATAATATTGTAAAGTGTTTTTATAATGAATAATTTCGTCGCTTGAAAAGCACTCAGAGATATGCCAATTCTCGATCCGTGAGAAATTATCAATCGCTGTCAGGCCACACGACCACAGACAAAGGTATTCATTCACCAGACCCATAGCCTCCGTGTGAAAATGGCTGTGCTCTATGGAAAAGCTTGAGGTCTTCCACACGGGTATCCCTAGGCGTCATAAAATTGTATTTAAAAAAATCTTATTTAAACATGGTTTCACTAGACAGAAGAAACAAATATCCTTCGGCTGGCTTCCACAGAGCTAGGTTCAGTTAGCGACCCAACCCCCTCTTCACATTTTCCTACCTCACAAATAGTTTACTCAAACTGCACATTACAATTACAATAGTTCCTTTATGACGAACATGTTAAAAGTGAGTCGTTTAACAACTAGAAGTGTTTTTTACACTGAGCATTGACACTAGCGAACCCCAGTGTTGATTGACTCAACCTGGCTCAAGGAGCGCAGAGAAACTTCTGTAAGGCTGAATATCCGATACCTTGTCTGTGATTACAGCATTCTGTGTTGTTTTCTGGAACTACTTATATATTCTGTTTATGCTAGTACTCCCTTTCGTCCTTCACCTAAAACTACCCTTTATCGTGTCAATAATAAAGAGAGGGGGGAAAAACTAAAAAACTTCTTATCTCAAGGTAAAGAGGGTTGCTCGCTGCTAGTTATTAAATATCTTAAAATTTTCTTTCGTTTGTAAGCCTAGCAAAAATTATTGTATTTGTTAGAGGAAGGATAGATCTACCGTCTCTTTTCATCAAGCCTATGCTTATAGTTCCGAAAATATACTTAAAAAGTCGTTGAAAATGAGCTAATGTTACATTTTTTCTAGTAATAAAACTCAAATTAAAGGGTTGTTAGGGAAAAAAAAGCCCTGTTGGAATCTTTTGACTTTATTCTCGTGTGGACCATATATTGAAATAACGCATCGTAGAATTAGTAAATAGTCCGTTGGATCTGAGCGTCTTCTTACCGAGGCGGCTCCCTTAACTACGAGCTAAAAATGTTTAGTCGCATTGGTACTTTCTGCCATTTTCACTAGAGATTTTAAATAAAGTATCGGTAGTATTAAATTTGGAAGTAAATTCTTTACACGGATTGACCAATAACAGGCGCAAGTGATGACGTTATGGTTACACGATCTTGCCACCATTCTGCTATTTGTTTAGTGATTAGAGAAAAGGAGTGAATAAAAATGCGCATCTCGGGAGCAAAGTTGCGCCATTTCTAGATTTCCACCTCTCTGATGAATCCAGAAGTAATATCTCCTCTTCTAGTTCTTCAATGAGCTAAATAAACTCAAGCGCGCATGCGCGCTGTCTCTTCAAATATGACGTCATCGCCCGCGACATTCCGTCGCTGAATTCCGAGGTGCAAAAAAGAAGTGGAGGTTAAAAAGGACTCTCCCGTTAAAAACTGTTCATCGGACGTTGCTTCCAACTGCGTATTTGGGTAACCATCGGCTTTGGATTAATTTCTTCCGATTGGTGTATTTAGCGTGCACTTTCTAAATATACAGGTCAAATTAGCACATGACTCACAAATTAACTTAACATAAAGAAGTACCCCGCTTTGGTGGCTGCATGGTCTGGCTTATGTACTAATTACGCTAATGTGGTAAAATTGAGTAAGGTTGAATTTTAAAGGAAGTATACCCGCATTCGTGTGGAGAGAAAGTGGAAAAGCACTTAAGAAAATAACAAAACACTCTCAGTACACCTGACCAGGATTCGAACCGTGAACTCCCCGTTATCGGAAGTATAGTCTATTGTGAGAATCTAAGGCTTAGATCATTCGACCACCGAATCAGGTAAGTGTGATTTATCATAATGGTCTTACATTCACTCTTCAAGCTATTTTGGGTAAACTTCCTTAAAATTAAACCCTCCTAATCATTAACATATTAAAGTAATTAGTACATATGCGTATAACCCGAATGGGTACTAAATCATGGTGCTAAATAAACCTTAGTAGTATTTTGGCAGGAAGGATATTCTGAAAGGCCATTTTCTCTACCAGAATATAAATACAGTTCTTGGATATTTTTTTATTAATTTGTAGAGATCAATTTGTAGTAAGTCTAAATAAAAATATTGGATTTCGTTGAATAAAATGTTGGATTGAGCTAAAAAATAAAACTGATTTAGTAAAACATTTTCTTTTTGGTTGGAAAAAAGGTAAACAAAACACCTCATGTTTAAGTTGTTGTTTTTTAGCACCACGTCTTACTAACCGCTTGTGTAACGCTCTCGTGTTTTAAGTTATTTTTATCACCGCGTCTTACTAACCGTTCGAATTATACTCTCTAATGTTTAAATGGTTTAAGGTAGGATAGAAGTGGATGCGAGAAAAAACAAGTGTTTTTGCAATTTTTAAGACAAAACATTTCTTTGGTTAAAATAAATAAAATATTGCCCCAGGAAAAAACATTGAGTTTAATTTTCTTCACACGGTGATCTCAACACTTGTTGAATATCTATCGAGGGTGTTCTGGAATTCGATGACAACTTTTTGTCTTCATTTATAAAGTTTCTCAACTAATGCCGCTATGTTCGTGACAGATATTCAACAACTGTTGATATCATCACGCGAAGAAAATTAAACTGTAGAAAAACTGTATTTATTTTGACCAAAAAAAGTTTTGCATTTGTATTTGTCAAACAAACCAAAGACAGGAGGTTAAATATATATATATTTTTTTTATTTAAATATTGTTTCTTCTTCTTTATATCTGTATTATTTGTATCTAGTATCAATATGGCCGTTTTAATAGTTCAGTTCAAACACATCTGTCAGCAGTGTTCTTTGGATCTTCTTCGTCTTGTTAAGTCAACAACCTGAAGGTTGGTTTTATGTTATTTCTATCCATCCAGAGCTAGATATGTTCTCAGTCTTTCAGCTGGTTAGTGTTGCCCGCACTATCTGGTAGAAATCCCATTTACTAAGGGAGTTCAGGGAATGTGGTGGTTCTCCGTTGCTTTTCCACACTGAATTTCTATGAGTGACCTTGAAAATGCCTACAGATTTTGCCTGGAAAGGTATTTTCACATACCTTCCAAAGTTATTTTACATGCCTCAATCGACTTGGGACCGACGGCTTTACTTCCCTTCAGAAAGGAAGTTGTGCTACGGATTTTTATCGCTTGATAATAATCCGTTGACCTTGGCAGGATTTGAACCCGCGAACATCGGGTCTCGAGGCGAGCACTTTATCCCAAAGAAAACCAAGATCAACCTTCTTTAGATATGAGAAATTAGTTTCCCTTTACAGACGGAACTTTTTTTTTTTGTTATAGGAATATTACTATCGTTATCTTTCAGTTTAATAGACATAATTGACATTTCTTCACTTTTATGAGGTAAAGTAGTCAATTTAGTAAAAAAGGATTGATTTCGTTCTATTTCATGCTTATGTTATATTGATTGAAATATAATACACTATGCTTCAAACATAATTGATAGCAATTTTAATTATCTAAATAAAAAAGTTCGTTGAAATAAGTCTCGAGAAATGTCGGTGTAATACTAACAGGCTAGCAGGACGAAATCATAAGTACAGTACGTATTCCAGTAACGTCCGGAATTCCACCAGGGTTCCTTATACTTGTGGATAAGGTGACCTGGCGGTCTAGGGGTAGGTTGTCGGACTTCTGTGCTGAGGGTCCGGGGTTCAATCCTCGGTCCCAGCTCGGATTTATTTGATTGACAAACCCTTCCTTCACCTCTGACAAGACGTGTATCAATCCCAACTTGTGAATATGTGGAATACCAGGCCTACCACCGTGGTTCGGATCCTACGTTAAACTGTAGGTCCTCCATTTCATTTTACAATCACCTTACCATCACACATTAGCGTAAGTGCGTACAACCCGAACGGGTAGTAAGACGCGGTTCTAACAATAATAAACTTGTGGGTAGCCACTCTAACCACTAATCCTAGGGAGCAAACTTAGATTAGAAGAGAAAATGTTTACTCTCTTTCTCCTCGTCTTTGGCGACTGGTTTATAGTACAGTTTACACGCCTCAGGGCCCAAATTAGGATGAAATGCCTATTTTTTACTTTCTTTCGGCACCTCGGAGATAAAATATTGTGATTGTAAAAAAATTTGAACTCGAGATTTTAATAAATGTCGACGTTTCATGACCCACCGAAAACAAAAAAGTAGTTTTCGCGATGCCGTCTATCTGTATCTCGGGCTAGAGTAGATACTATTTTACAGATTGGGCTATAACTGGGTATCTGGGGTGTTTATAAGGTCCCCCCGAGGGGTTTTGGAATTAGATGTCCAACCCTATATTTAAGGGTAGTTACTGAAGAGTAAAGAGGAAAAAAAAAAATATTTTCTCGAAGTTCGCAATCACAATTTTGATTAAATGTTGTATCTAGACACTTTTTTTTTTTAATAAACAAAATGGCAAGTTTCATTTTCTCTTGAAAATAACTTTGAGAGTACTTTACATGAGGGAAATTTTCCAATTTTCTTCATTTCTCTGCAACTATTTGAGATACGAAATATATTATCAGTGTAAAGTTGTAGTACTATTAAATATACAAATGTTTTATTCGAAATATATTTGTATAAAATCAATAATTTCTGAGCTATAAGCAAATATATATATATATTTATATATATATACTTTTTAATTCAGGTCAGGTCTTTGAAAAGTAATTTAATTTTAGGTGACCTGGCGGTCTTTTTCGAGTAATTTTTAGGCATATTTAAATAAGTAAGTTATTTATTGAAATCAGTTAATAATGACACCTGGCCAGAAGAATCGAAGCTAGGATCTTTGGATTAGCGTGTCTATGCTCTACCACAACAATTGATAAAAACAGAACACAAATTCAATCAAAGAAATGTAATTTGAGGTCCATCACCATAATATGGTGCATAAAACGGTCTTTTGAAAAGCAAACCAGACCAACCATGTATATAGGTGTAATATTTATACCATCTAGTAAGTCTAGGTCAAACATTTTAGCTCGGAGGAAAAATCTAGGAAAGTGACATATCTGGAGTGGTTTGACTTTAATTTGTTTTTAAAGAGGCTTGGACATTGGAGCAAGAAAATATTACATCATCTGTCAACCAAGAAAATTTTCAAAGAATTGAACATGACAAACCTCCACACACAATTGTAATCCAAGCCCTTCCCTAAGCCCCAACGTTTATTTCAATTACTGTTTCATACCTGTAAGCTCACCAAGTATCTGTTTATAGGGTACAAGAGATAGGTGATAGGTGTCATGTAAGAATGGGACCAGTGCCATCTTCTCTGTCAGTGAAGATACATTCATGGATAAAAATGCATGAAGATTTTATGACTGATGGGAAGATTATTGTTTGCCAAATATGTGATAAGAAGATACGATGTTCGATGAAGTCACAGTTGGAATAACTTTAAAAAAGTGCTCTTCACACCCTAACAAGCCGCTACAATCCTCAAAAAATAAAGTTTTGCTCACTCAGATGGGACAGGGACTTTACTATTCGAAAAACGAATTCTTTAAAGATCTGTGCAGACTGCAGTGCAATGGTAGCAGATAATATTCTATGGTACAAACTCAAAGTTCCATAGTTTCAAGAGAAATTTTACAGACGAATCCACATTCAGAAAAAAACTACCTACATATATGTTACGAAGAAGTGATGGAAAACATACGACACGAAATTGGTGATCCCTATGTTTCTGTTTCTGTTGATGAAACAACAGATGCCATGGGATGCTACATAGCCAATCTCATAGTAGTGAAATTGGATTCTGAAGCCCCATCAAAACTATTTTTGATCTACTCGAAGGTGATAGAGCAAACGAATCAAAGTACGATCACAAGGTTCGTCAATGATGGATTGAAAGTGCTATGGCCGAAGGGTGTGTGTGAAGAGAAGGTGTTATTCATGTACTCAGATGCCGCCGACTACATGATAAAAGCTGCAACGGCTCTCAAAGTCTTCCACCCACCCAAACCCGTTTCATTTCATGTGTTTGGCCCATGCATTACAGTGTATTGCCGAAGAAGTAAGAGGTAAATTTCCTAATGTAAATAATCTGATATCGATAGCTAAAAAGGTATTCATGAAAGCACCGTAAATAATTCATGTTTACAGACTTAATCTCCCACAAGTGCCTTTACAAGGGGGGATACGTGGATAGACGCAGTGAACTTTTACTGTGATCATTTCGAAGAAGTCCATTCACTAATGAATACGTTCCAATTAGAATCAGCCATTTCCATACGTGAGTATCAGGATTCCTTTCAAGACTCGAAAGTAGATTCATTTCATGCTGACATCAAAATCAATTCTGGCTGGTTTCCAAGTGCCATCAGGCAACTTGAATCATCAGGAATCCCTCTCCAAAAATCAATGAATTTAATGGAAAATGTAACATGGAAGATTTGTGCAGTGCCAGGGTACATAGCGATAGAAGTTAAAACAAAATTCTAGGCTGTGTTGAACAGAAACCCTGAGTACTTTAAATTTGTGTAAGTGCTCAAAGTGCTAAATGGTAAAGTTGTTGATCCACCTGAAGCAATCTCTGTAGGAAAAATTCCATTATTTAAATCAGCTCCAGTGACTTCTTGTGATGTAAAAAAGAAGCTTCTTCCCATTTATAAACATTTTATCTGATAAAGACAAACATTAAGTTCAGAGAATATTGAAAAGCACCTTGTAATTCACTGTGCATCTAAACAGGAAATGTACTAACCCTGAATCCTCATTTGGGCATGTATTATCTTTTAATTGATTAGTATAATTGGAAGTTTGTAGTATTTGTATAGTTTCTAAAATTGGTTATATAATGCAATTTATTTGAAGTCTATTTATTAGTGGGAAATTTCTTGGTGTGAAACAAACTAATAATGCAATACAACTAGCTAAAAAATTAACTGTAGGCCTATATGGGTATATTTAGAAAAGTGTTTTTTCTATTACTTCCTTCAGAAATTTGAAGTTATAAAATTAAATTTTGTTCAATAAAATATATATATATTATATATATATTTATTACAAACGAGGATAGGTAGGGTTTGATCAATGTTACATATTTTAACATTTTTACATATTTTACTACAAATTTTAACTGATTTTGATACATATTTATGGACACATTTTGTAGGTTAATACTATATAAAAATCCGGGCTCTACCTATCACACTGGTGTATCTAGTATATAGCAATATAACCTGAACGGTTAGTAGGGAAAGTTGTATGGTTTCGGACAGCGGGTAGTATCGGACGGCTAGTAGATTAGTTAGCGTTAGATACAAGCGCCCTCTTGGGTATAATATCATAGCGCTTGTAGACGACAGTTGACAGTATGAGCTGTGCAGGTCGCAAGAGTGTTTGTGTAGTTTCGGTGCTTTGTAGCTTTGTATCAACTACATTCTCTCCCGCTTCATTGGCCTCATGGTCTAAGGCATCACTTTCACAATATACTAGACTGCCGAAGACAGGGAGATCGGGGTTGTATCCCGGTTGGGTGTTCTCAGGGTGGTTTTTCCCTAAATGGTTTTCCACTCTCCCTCCTTGCAAATGTGGGTATAATTACTTCCTAATCCATATCTCATTAATTAGTGAATAGGTTTTTACCCCGAACGGGTAGTAAGATGCGGTGCTAAAAAAAAATTCAAGATTTCCCACTCTCACAAGGTGTTTATTGAATATACAGTAAAGGCCAAAGTAAAAAACAAGTTATGATAATGATTTGGTCGAAAAATAACATATATAATAGTGGCTGCAGGTGTTAGATTGTCATGTCACTTTCAGCCAGTGCTGGACAAACTAAAGAATGTAATGAATACTTTCTATAAGCACTAATGAAAAGTTATTCTTAAGCTAGAAATCAAACAAATAATATTAGTTTACCAGTAAAACCAGTTTCTCCTAAAATTTCACTCCCATCAAATTACGGGCAAACAATTTTTGAATCTCAAAGAGCCTCAACTCCTGTATCTCCACGCTCGTTTACATCTAGACCCACAACCACACATACAAACTTCCACCACTCCACATCTGTCAACTTCAACAGCCATACTTTCATACGTTTCTAGGAGTGATCAAGCTTCAACATCAAAGACTTCACAGTCATCGCGACTCATTCATCTAGAATTTTCCACACGATAATTACAATAAGTGGCACCATTGCCCATAACTGCAGAACGAAGGTTAAGAGCGGTTTCACACGGTCAACAACCACACGTGGTATGTGGGAGGGATCCACTCACCACAGATATATGCGACAATCGCACTGTAGCACTTGGCTACAAGCATAGAAGAGTCGAGTCAGGGAAATATACAACTTACCCTGTTTCACTGTCCCTGCGCCTTGGACTACGAGCCGGAGAGAACAACACAAGCGAGCTTAATCGTGGCGCGAGATAGACTGGCCGCTGCTTTCAAGGTTCGAACCACGCTCACTAGATTGCGCCAATTACAAGAGACTGTCCAAAGATCTTAAACTGTGAAGAGAGGTTGTTCTACTATAATCTATAAGAGTCCAGTTGTTTGGAGTGTATTGTAGAAGTTATTGTTGTCACGCGCGCTCCTCCCCTTTGTGATCCATATGTTTTCCCCCGCCCTTTTATCCTGTTCTCCAATGTTCTCTGGGTTTTGTATATATAGTGCTGGCGGGGCTGCTTGCTGGCACTCTTGTACTTAGCTTGAATGGAGGAATAAGAAGCTAAGGCTTCAGATTGCTAAAATGTAAGAACAAAATTCTATTTCGACTAAATAATTATTTAAACCTTTATTTTTTTGTATTTTTAAAACTTTTCAAAATGTCTTTTTCGGTAACTTAGTATAATTTCTGCAATGAGAATTTATGATGCAGGTAGAACTTAAATCGATGTTGGACTTTGAGTCGATTAATTGATGGATATCGATAGTTCTGTATGGTTTTATTTGGGTATCGATTAGTTTTGAAGAGATAACTTTTGTTCTAATTATGTTAGTGTTTTATTCTCTTTAACGGACTTTGATTTTGTCTTTTGTAAATATATTGAAACATATTTCACTTATAGTTAAATATTTATTCTTGGTAATGTTAATTGAACTTAGTTGTGTAATTAGTTTTAAGTTTTGTGTATAAGGGAATATGTATAGTAGACTTAGGAATGTTGAGGGAAATTTAAATATATTTCTTTATGAGTTGTAAAGGTAGATTTTATTATGGACATTTTGTACGAGGGTCACGTAACCTTATTAGTTGGTTACATACGTAAAGAAAAGAGTTATTTATTATTGTTCTTTTCTGATGTAATAATTTCGAGTTCATATTGATATTCTATCTTGATATTTATTTTGCATCAATTTTCTTATATCATATAAAACTCTTTTTCTTTTGCCAGCTCGGCTATCATTGTAAATGTTTAATATTCCTATATATTAATATATATTATTAAAAATATCTATATATATCTTTACTAATATATTTACTTATGATAGTTATCAATAAATATCAACAAAACAACTTCAAGTTTCTTTAATATTTTGATTAGTAATAATACCCTTAGGTTATATGTGTTTTCCTTATCTTTTTCTTTATGGATACTTACACTTTAATTTTCTTTGAGGACGACCGTCAACTTATTATTCCCGCAACCAGTGTAAATTGCGTGTTCTGAGTTTCGTATGTCGATTCTCAGGCATTCAAAACAAGAACTCCAGCCGCTCACTCTTATTGCCCCCTTGTATTTATTTGGACATCCTATTGTGGTTTAGCTTTGCTAGGATGGTTCAGCACGTACACTTTCACACGACAGTAGCAGTTAGACATTGGAGGAGTGCACGGTTTGCTGAGAAGTGTGTGTAGTTTTTTTTAAATGAGTATGGAAGAGGAGTAATTTTTATATATTTACTATGCTACGTCGTGTTGTCCGACGCCGTGGAAGAGTGAGTAGACAGTACAGAGTTCATCATCCCATTTTGAGTTCTCACCTTCTAAAAAGTGAGTTTTACTTGTTACATTCTAAATGGCAAAGTGACCCGAAAACATTCTTCTCGTGCTACCAGAATGTCAGCGAGATCTTTGAACGAACTGTTTAACATAATACAAGACAATATAACAGCACATTCGACCAATATGAGGATACAGATAACTTCTGAGGAAAGATTTAGCATCCTTCTTAGGTAAGTTAAATTGTTGCAACGTAGTATTTCTTACAAATACAATCTTAAGGTAAACATTACATCAGCTAGTAGCGAAATATTACTTTATTATGTAGCATGTAGGGTAAAAATCCAAAGAATATAGATGCTGGACTGTTAGGAATTTTCTAATGGATTATTATTAGTGAAAATATAATGAGAGATTAAGTCAGGAATATGTCCATACAAAAAGTAAGATATTTTTAGACATTCTACCCTTTTTACACGTTATGTTTATAGACCAAAAAAACACTAAATTTATCGGTTACAAGTAATTTTATTGGCAATGTATGTATCATGTATTACAAAAAGTTTGGTAAAACATGATACCTTAACATATTATACACTATGGAATCGCGTTTATTTAAAGTTTGTCTGTTGAATATGAGTTAGATGTCACATATGCAGAGTCAGTAAGGATTAGTGACGGTACCATAACAGGTCCAAAATATGTTGTCGCATGAGAAGATTTAAATGATGGTCGATGTGTGTTACATTGGAAATTTACTCCGTTGTTATTGAGCTGTAGGTTTCATGGTTGATACCCAAACCACTCTACCATTTTCTAGCAATCATAATTATTTCGCTTTTTAACTCATGTTGATTATCTTCATGCAATTTTTTAACATCATCTAGTAATGACAGTAAAAACATTCGGTCCTTATCTTCTTCAACTTCTTAAGCTGACTCTGGCGCTTTGAGTCTTTTTTAAATAATAGCTTCAACATGTCCTGGAACACTTTCATTTAATCTCAGTCACCAACAAATCGTCACGTGTTCGTTTCCGTGATACTACGCTAGGTGGACGAACATCAATTTATTGACGATTGAGTTACGCGACGTTCCTCAGGTCGCTGGTGATCCTTTGTATCTTCTTGTTATACTGAGGTGCTGAGCAAGACATCGATACCAAATTCAGGTTCATAAGTTAAAGTTTTAGTAGTTTGGCAAGTCTTATCATCCAAACTTGATGGGGTTTTCATTTTTTTAACAGAATAAACTGATTGAAATAGATGTATTGCTTTCTGTCAGGTTACAAAGCCACATTTGTCTTTTAGTATAATATTCGGTTCACGTGCGTAAATGTCTCGCAGGCTTCACAATATTCAATAGAATATTTTACCTATAAAAAACCTGTACATAAAGTATATTAATGAAAACGTAGGCGTGTGCATGTGTGAGGTATTATGTGTGTGTGTGTGTGTGTGTGTGCATGCGCGCGCAAGTAGGTGTGTTGTGTGGGTATGCAGTGTGTACTCAACTACAATCAACGGACCCAATTTCTTTTAATGAAAAACAAATTTCATTAAAATTAAGTCGTATTAATAAATACAAATTAAGTTTTTATCTAAAATTTCTATCACGATTCTTTTTTTTTTTTTAGGTACCTGGATAGTGGTTGCACGTTCACGGACATCCATTTCGCCAAGAGAGTTGTGATTTAAACTATATCTATCGTGATGAAGTAAGTATGTTTTGTCATCTGGAACAACCTCGGAGAAAGCTGCATGCCTCTTCCTTCAGAAGACACTTGACTGCAGATTACAGATGATTTTTAGAGATTAAATTTTCAAAACTTCATAGGTTGTGTAGACGGCAGACATACTAGAACTACAAACCCAAAATACGGGGGCTCCTTATTTCTTAGCTATAAATACTACTTTTTAATTATTTTGATGGCACTCTGTGACTCAAACTATAGTTTTAAATCCATTGATGTGCGATCATATGAAAAAAACTTCTGATTAAGGGAGATTTAAAAATTCAACACTTTTCAAGAGTTTGGGTGATGGTAAGCTCAAAATTCCTGCTGACAAATATTTACCTAACTCAATAAACATTGTCTTGCCCCATGTTTTGATTGGAGATGAAGCATTCAGTATGTTGTCTGTCAAAAAGCTTGATGCACCCATATAGGGGTATGCATTTGACTGTTACTAAGAGGGTTTACAATTATTATCGCTTATTATTATCATATTATTACTATAGCTAGGCGTTATATTGAATGTTCTTTTGGGATTGTGACAAATAAATGGTGGGTGCAACCAGGACAAAATCAGTGTCTGGTATCAGGGGCAAGTTTTCATAGCACAGTCAACTTTGGTTGTAATGAACCTCCACGGACTTTAATATTTTGTTCGCTACGTCCGAAGTTCACTAAAGCAGATTAAAAAAAATCTTAAAGTAGTGGGTTAGTGACAAACAAAATAAGAGTTCAAATACACTCTTTATTGAAATATATTAATTAATCTTTAAAAATACCCTAATCGGTTATAAGCTTATGTTTATTGCATACGGTTTTAGTTAATATTTTTCCAAGATCCTTCTCTAGAGTCTGTACTTTTTCCACACTTGATTCCACACGATACATGCATTCAAAAAACTAAACTTAGTATAAAAGCCTGATTTTTTTTAGTTTCATATACCTAGTTGAAGAAAGGGACTAGTGAAAACAATTACTAAATGGCCACAGACTGTCATTCACTGTCCTGTAACTCCTGTCGTATTAATACAACTCAGAACACTGTCTTCCTTTACTTGCCGCAGACAAAGGTATTAAAACTTAAGCCTGGTCAACGAGTCCAGTGACTGTTTAAGCTCAGCCCTCCCCTCCTCCTGCATTCCTTTTCACTATTCCGTACTTTCAATCAATCTTTATGCTACCTAAACAAGAATTCAGGTAGAGAATCGGTGTCTCCAAGTTTAAACAACCAAAACATTATGTTTTTAAAGAATCATAGTGTTAGAATTACATTTCTTATTGAAAGTTTAAAATTTTCTGTTCACTAACACCGAAATTGAGGGTTCATTATAAACGAATTTTTTTAACACACATTGTAATGTATGTGGGTTGGCAACAATGAATTAAGTTCACTGTAGCCGAATATTTACCACAAATGAGTTTACTAAATCCAGAGTTGATTGTACTTTGTTTCCCCTGAAGGGGAAATGTCATGGAAAAACAAAAAAATGATCAATGATTAGTGTAGGCCTATAGTGTACAATACTTTTTTTGAATTGTTTACATGAAACCTGTACATATACATTTTTGTTTTTAACGAATAAAGTGTAAACTGACATATCTGTGTTTTTCTTGAACCTCTTTCTTCTCGTAATCGGCATATATTTGCTTGTTGATATGTTTATTAGCATATTCTGATATTTCAAAGTCCCATAGTGCAGGTATTGATTCATTTTCAATAATAAATCGACCTGTGTTAAACTGAGACATTTTCCAATACACCCCTAGAATAACACAACTAATGTTTTTAAAGTGCCAGGGTCACAGAACTCATGAAACACGCTCACGAGTGTGACTGCGGTGAAATGGCAGTGCTTGGGCCGGGGTACCAACTACGCAGAGCAAAAAATCGCAACCACACCTTGCGACACCATTTTAAAGTACTGTACCTTCGCTAGAGCCATGACAAATGACAATCAGTGTTTTTTGACAAGCGCCGCGTTAGTGGTTCCACGACCATACGATTTTGGGTCCCAAACACCACATGCGATTGTGGTCCAGTGAAACCGATATAAATGTTAAAGATGAGGACGAGTGAGAACCTGCCTTAAAGTTCCTTAAAGTATAACTGGGAGATAAACAATAAATAAAAAAGGAGAAATCCAAAATTAAGTTGGAATATAATGCAAACAAAATAATTATTAAACAACAACGAAAAAGCAAAATAGTTAACAAAATCTCTGCACAACTACAGAATAATAATATTTAGCACCGCGTCTTACTACCCGTTCGGGTTATACGCCTAAGTACTAATTACGCTAATGGATTAGGAATGGGTAAGGTTGAATTTAAAGGAAGTGAACCCGCATTTGCGTGGAGGGAGAGTGGAAAACCATTTAGGAAAAACACACCCCCAGTTCACCCGACCGAGATTCGAACCTCGATCTCCCCGTCCTCAGCGGTAGAGCTCAACACTACTGGCGCGTTAGCCAACTACGCCACAAAGGCGGGTCACAACTACAGAAAAAATAAGTTAAGGACAAACTATAAATCATTCAGGAAGATTGGATTAACCACGGCTTTTTCCAAGGAACACGAGAATAATTGTGTAAACACACAATTAAATAACTTAATTCTTTTAAAAATGGGTTGTTTGTAATTTGTTCAAGATGAGACAGTATGATAAGAATAGTTTACAAATTTGATTAAAAATTTCGAATATTGAATTAAGTCTTTTACTACCAGAAAGTATTTTTTATACCAAGTTAGATTTTTTTTTAAATCCATGAAACTAAAAAGTTACGCCCTAATGACTTCATTGATCAGACGGGCCTATAAACGCATGTTATAAAAAGAAACAAATTTTATTAAAGCTATATTAATAAATTTGATACATCAATAAGTGTCTAAACTTGATTTTGACATGTCAAATTTATCATTTTCAACTGATAAGATTAAAAATTAAATAAAAAGCCGTAAATGCCCGATAATACCCTACTCTTACCATACAACGCGATGAGTGAAAATAGCACTAACAACAAATATGTCTTTGATTCGACGCTTCATCAGTCGTCAGTGTCTCGTGATTAATGAAAAAGGGGCATAAAAACAAAATTGTTAAAACATCATAAAATAAAAATATCATCAAGAATATCTTTATAGTTCTTTAAATAAGTAATAATGTGTGCTAACAAGTTATTTTTTTCCACATAAATTTAACAATAAAATTGGTTTAATTACATTCAGAAAAATCGAACGAAACAAACATTCTTGATTAAACACACAATCACAATCACTTTCTAGTCTTTTGTGGTAGCATTTTTTACATGATTTAAAAAAAATCATCTTTTTAGAAATAAGAAGAAATAGGTATCAATAAATATAACATACCACAAATAAAGAATTATAATATTTTATACATAAATAACTAGGAAATAAACAGTAAAAATATATGTACAATTTTTTGAAATCATATGTGTGAGGTATGTTTCAAAGAGCCATAGATTAAGAAAGGGGGAGGGAGGCATAGTTCCCATAATTTAGGTTGAAATGTTTAAAATTCATTGTTTACGTCTGATCTTATAAGCAATAAAGGAATTTACTTATAAAATTGAACTTTTGTATCTGTTAGTAATTTGTAGAAACAATATTTGTGGTAAAACTACACCATTAAGTACAAATGATAGAGCGATTTCTACGTCAAGTCATAGATTCATGATTCAAATTACTGTTAAGTTTGAATTGTACGCACAAAACAGTTTAACTTGTCAGGAAATTTATGTGAACAGAATTAGGCTCCTTTTCAGCGCATGTTATTAAGATATTTTCTTTATTTTTTATTTTGACTTTCCAGTTTAGAAAATATTTTGTTGCACATTTGTTTTATAAGAAAACATATTTTTTAAATAGTCCCATACAGTTTAATATTTTTAGCAGGTAAAAATACTACTTATTTTATGTAAATAATTTAGTTGATAATTTATAACCACTGAAGTACCGCATAGTTCATGTTAATAGCCAAGTTGACCCTTCCCCAAGTCTTACCAGGGCTCTTTCATACCAGCTCACTCAGGTCGCCTTTGGAACCACCTTCTGGGAAGACGTTTCTTAATAGCCTCGAAGACCTGTCTGTAAACCATGAACGCGAGGACGGGTATCGCGAGACGCTCGTCCTTGAATACGTACAGCCAACAAGCCACAGAGAACAGGGCGAGGTCCGTCAAGAAACCCATGAACGATCTCACTTTCTTTCCCGCCTCCACGATCTGTCGTTCCTCTTCCGGTCTCAAAGGCGTCCTGTCGCGGAGTGATACTGAAACATGGGTGAGGGTGGTGGGTACGGGGGACTGGAGATACGCCGTTTCATGTCTCGTTGGAGGGGATCTAACCACCTCCGTAGGAGGAGGTACATCCGGGATCTGCCTCTTGGGTTGCGGTCCAAACACCTTCTTCGGATGGTCGGAATTATTCAACCGCCCGCCGGAATGGGACTCCCCACCGTCGTAAAAGAAGGTGTTAACTTTATCGGATATTTTTATTTTTGGAGGAGGGGTTACGTCTAAGGGTCTGATGACAGTGGCGTGTTCGTCTTCGTAGAAGCCAGCCGCTTTAAGTTCCTCAGTGTTGAGATACAGAACGGCGGGGCCTTCTTAACTTGCCCGTACTCTCGGATTATATCTCCGTAGTGGCTAACTATCGCCAGGTTAGCCTCGGAATCTTCCTCGAGAGATTTCTGACGTATCCTCAACCTTCTATTGCGTGCCGTTTCCGCTGCCGACAGTGAGACGTCTGAGTCAAAATCTTCGGCCACGCCACCAGACGTTTGGGGCACCTCGTCTTTCTTCGGACGTCGGACGACGGCGTCTATTTCACTCCTTACTTGGGGACGGGGACTTGGAGACAGACGCGAAACCTTTTTCTTGTCTGGGCTGTTCCTTGTTGTCACCAGAACTATGTCCCGGGTGTTTTCTTACCTACTGGTTCTACTCTCTGATTGAGAGATGGCAACAAC
Source organism: Timema podura (assembly GCA_033556935.1). Classification (NCBI taxonomy): domain Eukaryota; kingdom Metazoa; phylum Arthropoda; class Insecta; order Phasmatodea; family Timematidae; genus Timema; species Timema podura. Next base: position 39,647,693 of record JAVRXN010000005.1, read on the forward strand.
TCCACAGGAGGTGCTTTCTTCAAAATAGGCTTCGGCACGAAATCCTTTGGAGGCAACTTGTATTTACCTAGTTTTTCGTTTCTAAGACCTCTGTTGTTGGAACTTTATCGGGGCGTAAAATTGCTGACGATTCACTACGATTACTCACCGTAGTCACATTTCGAGGATGATATGTTTCATCTTCGATATCCTCATATCTATCATAATCTAACCCTTCTTCCTGTTCAATAGGACGAGAACTTAATGGAATCATAGTTCTAGGGTGGTAGGTTTCTCTTCTTCATCTTCAAATCTGTTTCGGAAATCTTCGCGCCTAACTTCTTCTTCCTCCTCTTCGTCTTCAATATCACTTTCCTCTTCTTCTTCTTCTCCAAATCTTCATCTTCCGATTCCTCTTCTTCAAACTCTTCATCTTCCTCTTCTTCTTCAACACTTTCATCATCGTCTTCTTCAGCGTTTTCTTCTTCTTCTTCAGATAGAGATTGACGAAGAGCACTTCTTCTCGTCACTTGCTCCAATGGGGCAATCTTATCTCTGATCCTCGCGAAAACCTCACGCTCTTCCCTTGGAGAAACAAGTTGCAAAGGGTCTGCTCGAATAAGGGAGGCTGTCACTTTTTTATCAATGCCCATGGTTCTTTCCTAGCTCACAACTGCTGACCTTGAATTCTCTCTTGGTACAATTCCACCTGTTTCTTCTGTTGAATCTGCAACCGTTCTCTCGGAGGAGGGTCCATAAAGGGTGTCTTTAAAATATTTAACCCATCCTCGCTCCCAACCTCGAGGGAATTTATACGTATTCTTGTCGGACGGAGAGGGGACGCTCGCCTCTCGATGCTCTGACGTCTCAGACGAGCTTTCTCCGCCTCTTCCTGAGCCACCGCCTGGTAGAACCTAGCCATAGCCTTCTCGTGCAGGAGCTCCGTCGAGCTGACAGCGTTCCGGAGGGGTGGGGTGACGATTATCTCACCAGAACCCAGCTCGGGGGACGACAGGGACATCGGTGGGGGGATGGAGATCTCGTTCTCGTCGAACAATATTCGTTGCTCCGAGCCATGGTCACTTCCTGTGGAATATAACTATGGCTATATCATATCTTAGTAATATATTTGGTTATAAAGAGGTGTTAGCATATGCCATTATCACCATAAAACAAATAACAACTTAAGACTAGTGATGCTTTTTTATAGTTATACAATTTAAACTGGTCTGGTTCTATTATTTTGGATTTTGGTTCCAAATTAATCTTGATCACTCAAATTTTTTTTTTCCCTATTTTTTTTTAACAAGAGCTTCATAAAATTGGTCCTCCCAGTTAGTAAGATGACCTTAGAGGTGTGAAGAATTTATATATTACGAACATGAAACCATTTTTAAGTCAACTATATCCATTTCATTACAAGTCAAACTTTTCTTTAGATTCTTGTTAAGGATATATACTCAAGAACAGGTTTCTGTTTATCATGTGAAGGAAACGACCTTAACCTTAACTACATAAAACTAATGCATTTTTAAATTAGGATATCCGAGCTATTTGAGACAGAATGGATGAGGGAGTTCGACGATAAAAACAATCAAGCAATAATATAATGTAAGATAAATGACTAAACATGAAATCCAGTACTTCCTCTCTATCTCCCAACAAAACACACACAAACCACACACACCAGCACACACACAACCACACACAACACCACACACACCACACACAACCACACACATACGCGCGCGCACGTGACAAACTTCTGTGTCATGTTCCTTCTCAGGAAGGATCACCCCTTAAGTTTGTAGAGGAGGCTATATTCTGTTAAATTTAAGTACCTCTATCAGCTTGTGACTCTCTCCTCTCCGGTAGAAGAACCAACATAAGTTCTGAGCTTCCATGAATAATACTATCATCATCCTCTCTGGGAAGGGTGGGTGATCGCACTAAACTTTGACCAGTTATAGAAGGGCTTATCCTTTCCCTTAACTCCTCTCTGTCAACTCTCACTTGATTTCCCTCTGGTTTCTTATCACACAAAACCTTAGGAACGGGAGCTGATCCTTGAGAGTTCCTTTTGATGTTGGTCCTCAAAACCTGAACTTCTTTCTCCACCGCAACTGGTTCGCTCTTCGGAGGTGGAACTGTATCAGTGGTCCTCTGGCTCTTAAACATTTTCTGCGGTTGAGCTTTTGTGGAGGGACTCCTAGTTGTCATGTACCTGTGCTTTCGTTTACCTTCCTTCTCTTCATATCAGCGTTTTCTTTGTTCACAATCTCGACAGTAGCGTCGGTTGGTTTATTCGCCACAACCTCTCTCCCTATTGCTTTGTGGACTTGCCGCATTTCTTGAAACTGTATCACAGTGACTGGTATGATCGGATCCGATTCCTTCTCTATTTTGATTGATGATGAATCTTTGTTCGACGATACTTGAAGGGCCCTCTTCTTTGGCTCATCGGAGTCTTTGGCCGACTGTAACTTCCCTGTTGACTGAGATTTAGTCTTCTCTTCCTTACCGGTGTTACCGCGCCTGGTGAATTCGGCGTGTTTGTTATCCACGTTGTGACTTTGCATGTCTCCCATGGTCATACTTCTGCTTATTGTTGAGGCTTCCATCAGACTGTGGACAGACACATTAATACGTTACAACAATGAGAGTAATTAAATATAAAACCTCAGTGTTTGATCATTAAAACTCTTTATAGCATCACACGCATGTGTTTAGTTGAACAATTTACACAAAAAAGCTCTCGATGATTCAACTTACTGCTACCATAGAGTAATCAAATTTATCTTTCGTCATGGAAGAGAAATGATTCGTTATGTATACATCGAGTGTGTTTTGTGGGTTGTTACTAGGGCTATCTTCACCAGACGAGACTAATCTATTAAATTATTCTATTCAAATTCAATATCAAACTTGTCCATTGAAGTCAATGCACACACTATACTATTGTATCTGTGTTGACTAAATAAATAGTGAAGGGTAGATAAGAGTCCACTGGTACATTCTCGTAAAGTCTAGATTAACCGGAAACAACCCACCAGCCGCCTCTGGTATGTAGAAAATTATATGCATGTCTCGTTGTGTGGATGTTGTTGAAGTGAGGGGAGTGTGGAGAAAGTTTGTCAGGATGGATTAGGTACAGAGTGTTTTTTTAGCTATATGCATGGTTTTGTGCCTAAACCATACGGGAACGGCGTGATTATGTATGTATGTATGTATGTATGTATGTATGTGTGTATGTATGTATGTATGTGTGTGTATGTATGTATGTATGTATATGTATGTATGTATGTATGTATGTATGTATGTATGTATGTATGTATGTATGTATGTATGTATGTATGTATATGTATGTATGTAGCATGTATGTATGATGTATGCATGTATGTATGTATGTATGATGTATGTATGCATGTATGTATGTATGATGTATGCATGTATGATGTATGCATGTATGCATGTATGTATGTATGCATGTATGCATGTATGCATGTATGATGTATGATGTATGATGTTGCATGTATGCATGTATGTATGTATGTATGTATGTATGTATGCATATGTATGTAATGTATAGTACATAGTTTAATTTATACGTTTGTATGTCAAGGTTATTAGTCTACTAAAAAGTTAAATATACGTTTGTTTCAAGTTAACTTATCTACTGAAAAAATAAACTACTTTGTTTCCAGTTACACCATTATTTCATCTCAACAACAAATGAATTGATTATCGTCAAAATAATCATTAAGAACATGATGACCAAAAAAATTAAGTGCTTATAAGGATAGATAATTGTTGAAAACTGCAGAAATCGGTTAAAAATATATTTTAAGCAGAGTTGATTGAATTTTTGAGTTTGTTTATTATTTTTGTGTGATATGGGGCTTATTTCCCATTTGAGCCTTACTTCAATTAGATTCATTTATTAAAGAGCACTAAGCAAATGTGATAGCGTTTGCCTTCAGAAGGTCTGGGAAACATTTGTATGACCTACCCAACCCTCCTCCTTCAGTTTCGCATGACCTAGGTTTTTACATAGAATAACTCACCCTCTCTTAGGATCAGGCACAAAGATAACATCAGACTCTTCACTCGGATCGCTGACCCCGTAAGGGCTCTCAGCCTTGACCCTGAACTTGTACTCTGACCCTTCTATGAGGTCACCCAACGTGGTGGTCATCTGGCGGCACGTTGCAGCTTTCAGCCATACGTTCCAACCCAGCTGGAGAGGGAATGAGAAATTCACCTTTATCCTATGTCTGAACACTTATAAAGCCAACAACCTCTAAGGATAATGATTAGAGTAGCTTTAATTCAAGCCAGTAGTGGTTCATGGAGAGTCTTCAGGGGAGAATCAGTCTTATTAAGGCTGGAATTATGTTCCCTTCAATACAACTCAATATAATGACCTATACACATGGGCAAGTTTTACGTTCTGAGCTGATTAGAAGCTTTTTATTATTCTACTAACTGTCAACCAACATGATGAATATTATAAAAATAAGTAGCTATCAAGAAAACTTGTGCATAATTTGACAACAATACTTTGCCAATTTGTTGAAATGACATCGTGTGCTTAAGGAATCAGAATGTGTTCACAGGATCGAAATAGCTATGCAGTCCAAGAACAAGGGCACGGAGCATGTAAACTATATTGTAAAGCCCCGTATACATTAGGTGAGCTGAGCCTGTAATGTAACATTTAATGTAACATTTAATGTAACAGATTCCCCTAATTGGGAAGGGACTGTGAGCGCGCTACGAGCACGCTACGAACTATTGGCAGTGATCTGCCGGCTGTAGGTTTTTCCAACGAACACAGAGGGATTCGTCAGTCTAGTTTGGGCGTGTTTGTTGCGTGCTCGCAAGCATGAAGAACTGGTCTTTGGAATTTGTATTTCAGTTGATAGGATCTTGTGAAAACCATAGTGTTTTATGGCACCCCAAGGAGGCAAGGATAAATATAAAAAGAATCTGAAGGAAGATGTCTGGAAGGATATTACCACATTAGGACATGCAGAAGATGTTTGCATACGAAAAATAATTAGTTTTTCAGTTCTATTTCATTCAGCAAATTCTAAAAGTTTGTGGGAGACATCCTGGTAAAGTTTTTATACTGTCCACTAATGTGCTTGAACTTTAAATCTCGCATTAGTTCCGAACTGGCCCGTTTTGCGTACAATTATACGCCATCATCGCTGAGGCTTTCATCGGTTTAAAAAAGAAAATAGATAGACTATAATTAACATAGCATCACTGCACATAATTAAGGCTAAGGATTTTTCGTTAGCATACATTTACTAGATTTAAGATAGCTAATTAAATTGAAGTAAAGTGCACACTCGTAAATAATGAAATGAACTGATATCATCATTACTTCGCTTGCTCGTTTCACCAATGGTTCAGAGGATGATTGCGGTGTGCTCTTTCAACGTCCAAACTGACGAGCATTACATTACATGCTACATTACAAGCTCGGCTCGCCTAATGTATACGAACCTTAAGGTCCAATCAAGAGGACACTGCACTCACCCTATAGTACTCTACAAGATAGTTGCCGATCTTACAGCCTCCATCATCGTCCGGTTCGGTCCAGGACAAGGTAACTGATTTCCCAAGGGTCATCAGAACTTTCGCCTTACCTGGGGGAAGTGGACGATCTGTAAGCAAACCAACATCACACTATAATGAATTGATGATTAGTAATAATTACAGCTGTGAGCTTAATTGATCGGGAGCTTATGCTGAGATACTAAGAGATGAATAATCTTCCTCTCCTCACTCCTTTACAGCCTTTTAATTCCTTTGGTAGACAAAAAAGAAAAGCATCAAGGCAACTATATCTGTACCGATTCAAATATATCACACTTCTTGCATGCTAATATTTTTAGGGTAGAGATACTCATATGTTTTTCTTGTATGGGGACATGTTTCAAATTAATCTGTCTTACCTTCACTCTAGCTCCAATATATACAATTTGTTACAGTAAAATCTAGACTACTTCATACTTTGTACGGTACATTCATTTATAATAATTAATTACAGTGGGTATGTACTTAGTAGGACCACTTAACCTTACCACTCCTGATTGCATTCCCATTTGTTCCTGATGAGGCTGTTTGTTTGTTCAAGAGGTTTATACATTTGAAAAACATAGTGTACAAGTAACATGAAATAATGGACTCTCTAATTTGTGAATACTATTATTCTTATACGACTAGTGAGTTTAAATATTGATACGAAAATACTTTTTACATGTCTGATGTTAAGTGGGAGTTTTCTTAATAATAGTGCCCGACAATGACCTTGGATGTTGATGTTAACATTGGATTTAAAGGTAGGTGACTGTTCTTAGCAATTTAGTTCTTATTCACTATCCCAAGCAAAAATATCAGAGCCTTTCGTAAAATTCCCTCTTATCATTATGCTAGACTAGAAGGTTTACTCTAGATTTTGGAAGGTATTAAACTCATATAAGCTATTGATTATATGAGGATGAATAGTTGGAAAAGAACATTAAATTAATAAACCATTTTATTATGATTTTTACAAACTGAAATGTAGTTCCCAAATTCTATATAAATAAATCTGGGCTAGCTAAAAAACTGCACTCCCTTATATTGTAACCCACTTTAATGGGCTTAGCTTTCTCAATAATGAAAACTTATTCAAGATTATTTTATGTTTAAGAAATATTTTGATAATAATTAAATATGTCAATGATGAATCATGAGCTGTCGAGGCAAGCCAGGCTTGAAGAGAATATACTTATTGTTCCCTCTCAATCAATATCAAACTTTACAATCTAAAGCTGATTAATACACATTCTCAAGACCGTAGCCAGCCAATAATTTCAGGGGGGGTTTGGTGGGCACATCCCCCAATTGCCAGAAGCCAGAAAATATTCTAAAGGATAAACAGTTCTAGAAGCTCTCTAAAGTGTTTTTTAGGGTAATATAACCCCCTAATTTTTACTTGTATCTTAATTTTGATATTTTTTGAACTATAAATAAAGCCATATATATTTTGTTCATAGAATTTCGGAGGGGGTTTGAACCCCCAAAACCATCCCCTGGCTACGGCCTTGCACATTCTCTCACATTGATATCATGTGTGGCTGTTCACATTGATAGTGAAGGGGAGGAGGCATTTTACTAAGAACAGCTTCGTCAAGAAAAACTAGCACTGGCAGCAACAACAAGTTTGCTACCAATAGGATAGTAGCTAGGATGGCTTATCATAACACTCTTAAGATCTAAAGTCATAGTAGAGAGGCTGTAGCCAACCAATAATTTTGGGAGGTGGAGGTTGGTGGTCACATACACCAATTGCCGGAGGCTAGGACAAATTCTAAATATTAAACACCTCTAGAAGCCATTTGAAGTGTTTTTTATGGCAAAATAACACCATAACTGCCAAACGCTAGAACAAATTATAAATATTAAACACCCATAGAAGCTTTCTGAAGTACTTTTTTAATGGTAACACAACCCCCTAATTTGTACTTGTGCCTTAATTTTGATATTGTTTGAACTAATAATAAAGCCTTATATATTTTGTAAATAATTAAATTTTGGGGGGTTTGAACCACCAAACCCCCCCTAACTACGGCCTTGCATAGTAGCCTCAATTATTATTTGCACCGCGTCTTACTACCCGTTCGGGTTATACGCACTTACGCTAATGTGTAATGGTAGGGTGATTGTGAGATGAAATGGAGGACCTACAGTTTAACGTGGGATCCGAACCACGGTGGAGGCCTGGCATTCCTCACATTCACAAGTTGTAGTAGCCTCAAGTGCATAAGTCACACCTGACCTGGTTAGTTAAAAAGAGCTTAACATGCTGGTGACTTCACTCTTGCCCAAGGTCATTTTTGACCTGTGAAATCCTGCCCATTTTTCCCCATTTGATATTTAGTTATGTTTATTTTTTTCGGATAAAGTCCCTGTAAGGACGTTTCTATTAGGAGGTATTTCAAATATTCACTAAAATATCAATATTTTGGTCAAAACTTATATTATTATTTCGTAATGCCTCTTCATCCCCTCCATCATCCAAAGTCTATCTGACCTGTAATGGTGACAAGGAAGGAAGCTACGTCTTCCCCCAGTCTGTTGGTGGCCTTGACCTGATACTCTCCCCTGTCCGCCCTCCTGGCCTCCATCACTCGCAAGGAGGAAGTCTTGTCGGTGTTGTTGACTTCGTAGCGGCCCCCAAAGGTCACCTGCTCGCCGTTGTGGAACCACGTGACCCTGGGGAGAGGCCGTCCAGCCACTGACACCTTCAGCCGGATCACCTCGTCCTTTTCGAAAAGCAGACCTTCCTCATACTGGCGGGGTAAGCGGATACTCGGGGGAGCTGAAACATTGTCATCGCACGGGATCAGTACATGGTGGACATCAGGTCTTCAGCCAACCCCTCTCATCCTTCTCGAACAGAAAACCCCCTTCATATTGACAGTGTAAGCTGATAATCAGGAGAGCCGAAACATCGTCATCGTGCGTGGTCAGTACATGATTGACAACACTTTACTTCAATCCTCTCGTACTTCGATAACTAATTTTATTCGTACCAATAAATTCTTCCTCTAACTCATATTTTGGCTTGGTAACGTAGTGTCACGCCCCCTTGCTATCTCAGTGGGATGGAGATTGGTTTATCCAATAGGAGTACATAACAAATTCATCGAAAGTCGTTATTTTCGAAGGTGATTATGATCGATCTTCTAAGGAGTTGGCCTGCAAATTTTTTGAGTGTCATTTACTAGAACAATTTATTTATTTATTTTTACCTCTCTGCCTAACTTCCTTCAAGTTGTGAAGCAATCATTAGTAGGAAATCAAAAGTGTAAAGAAACCACCCACACCTGTTATTTTATTAATCAAGCATTTTACCATGTATTTAATTTTGAATTATTTTATCTATATTATCGCTTCACTATTGTTGGTAGGAGACGATTAGATTAATAATTCCTACCTGGAAAGGGAAGTTTAATTGAGAGGTGGGAGATTTTGGAAAATAACTACCTTAAAAAAAATTCAGATTGAGTACCCTGGAACTCGAACAGTGTGTAATTTCCACCAAGCGTAAACTCTGTATATTCGTTGGCTCCTAATAATTAGTAGCCAACAAATATACTGATGTTACAAATGTCTAACCAAAGAATTTCTTAATTATTAAGAGTCTTTGGTTATATGACCCCTGTTCAGGTGGATATTTATCTCCTGATTCACCACCCTCACCCCTCTCACCCCTCTCACCCTCCAGTTTTAATTTGGCCTTGGTAACGGAGTGTCCCGCCCTGTTGGTCGCGGTGCACTTTATCTCTCCTTCATCGGTGAAAGAGGCCTGGAAGATGATTAGGGAACTCTGTTCTTCTTCCGTCACCACACGCATGCGCCGATTGCTGAAGATCTCGAACCCGTCTTTGTACCACGAGACTTTGGGAGTGGGGTGGCCGCGGAAAGCCACCAGGAACTCCACCTAAGGGAACAAATATATATATATGAAAATGCTCATATGAATTTTTCAATTAAAGCATTTTACGATAAAATTGCCAGGAAAATTTTCCTTTTTTTTTTAATGATAAATGAATCTAAATGAATCTCAGTAAAAATGATAACCTCCGACCTACTTCAGTGGCCGCATGATCTAAGGCGTCACTCTCGTACTAGACTATACTGCCGTAAACAGGGAGATGGGACTTCAAATCCCAGTAGGTTCTATTGATGGTTGTTTTCCAAATTGATTGTCTACTCTCCCTCCACGCAAATTTGGGTAATTTTCCTCTGAATTCAACCTTCCTCAATCTTATCTCACTGGCGTGATTAGTACATATGCGTATTGCCTGAACAGGTAGTAAGACGCGATGCAAACAAATAAAAGATAACCAGTCTCGAGGTATAGTGGTCAAAGGCCCTGGCTGCTGACCTAGAGGTCCCGGGTTCTATTCCCAGCTGGTACTAGGGATTTTCTCTAAAAGGAAATAATTCCCATATTTCACAAGGTTTGGTTAATTAAGCTTAAGTTAGTTTAAGATCTTTATTGGCTCCATCCCATCATATTCTCTAGCATCATCCCCTTAACTTATCGAGACATGGAAAGAGCCTCTATGGAAAGGATGTACGGTTAGTACGTTCGGGCGTCCCCCGGGCAACGGTACATTAGTACTGGCTAATATTTATCCAAAAACGAGCTACAGATTGATGTTGCCCAGAAACTCCATTATTATTATTACTATTACTATTATTAGGGGAATAATATGTGTTTGTAAAGTGTGGGTAAATTTCTCAAATATTTTAACATTCATCCCCACAGCTAAGTAATGTGAATAAGCTGATAGCATATATATGTGTCAAGACGCATTGCATGTAACCTACTTCTACCCTGAAAGGTAGCTTACCTTGTATGGTTCCACTATGGTGCAATATATAAAATAAGGCCATAGTGTTGTCCACCAAGGTAAGACTATTGCCTTTAAAGGTAAAGTGAGTGTACATGCTAGTAATGCTCTCAAGGGAGGATGGCGGGGTGGAGATTTCCACCCTTACTCCCCTCATGGTTCGCTCCTGATACTCTCTTGTTCACTAGTAGAGTTTGTCATAAGGGGTCCTATTACTGGAGCACCAAGACGATTTAGACCTACAAAAATCTTAAGTTATTCAAGAAAGATTTTTTTTATTTCAAAATATAGCTCACTTCAAAATTGAGGTGAAAATTATCAACTTGTACCTTAGAGATAAAAACAAAGCTTACATTTTAAGTTTCATAATTTAAAAAACAAGTTTTATGAAAGGGTATCATTGGGTTGTTTACAAATAGGTTTTTAAATATCCTCCCTTCCGATAGGCGGTGGCCTTTAGCACCACAACCAATCTTATACAGCTACCTTCTCGTTCTCCAAGGCGGTGGTGTCCTTGAGTTCCAACATGAAGTGTGGCACGCTGACCCCTGACCTGTACAAGGTCACCGTGAGGGGCTCAGACAACTCGCCGGGCTCCGACATCCCCGCCGAGTTCTCAGCGCTCACTCGGAACTGGTACCTCCAACCGGGTTCCAGACCGCTCAAGGTCAGCTCGGGCTTCGTCACAAGTTTTGGAGTCGCGCGCACCCAGTGTGGGGACCCGGTGCGCTTGTGCTCAACCAGATAGCCTTCAAACAGAGGTCAAGGTCGTTTATCAACGTCAGGGGATCTTGGATGATTATTATGTATTTACATTAGCTTACATTTACAGAATATAAAGATATATATTCAGCAAATACATAAGATTGAACTATGGCAACAGCAGATTTAAGAGTTAATAGAGCAACTCTGTAATACTTAAAAAAAAACATAAATTGATAGAAGGCTTTGTAATAGCTAATAATAGTATTTATAAATGACCTGCAATTGAATTGGTGAGTGGTTAAAGGATAACATTCCAGTTTACCTAGTTCTCTGTAAAACGAAAAAAACAGTTTAGTGACAAAACTATAAGTTTTATCGAAAAGGTTACCATTAGGCAATTGTAGTCCTGGTCAGTAAGTATTCAATCCTAAAATATCAAAGTGAAATTCTCATTATTTTATAAACTATTACTAATTAAAGTTGTTGGAATGTTATCCTTTTTCCACTCAATGCTTTGACAAAAGGTAGATAAGCAACTAATATCAGTTTTATGACAAAAAAATATTTAATAGTGAGTCAAAAATTAAAAATAATACATTTTTAACTCGATATATTAAATTTAAAAAAACTGGCAGCAGCTTCGCCCTACGACTGACAAAGTATTGGCAGGCTATATAGAGACCCACAGGTTCGGTCAGTAACGGTGTAGTCTCCCCTGCCCTCATGTTTTCATAAACTCTATTATTTGATAAAGAGCCGCTACTTGATTACTTTGTAGGGCGACGGTTTTCCTTCTAAAGATTATTTTCTTTACAATAACAAAACGTAGGAATTATTAGGTGTTGGAAACATTATTTAATTATAGTTTTACTTTCATTTTTGTTTCAAAAACCAATAAAGGACTTGTTTTCAGTATTTCACATTTAACTAGTTTTTAAGCATAATAGGAGAACAAAGTATTAACTTTTTTCCATTCATTATATAGCTTATAATAAAACCTAAAAAATAGCCATCTCAGTTTAATTTATCATATTTATGGAATGTTATCCTTTTTCCAATCAGCGATTCGATTATATTAGCACCCTCCTCGGTGGCGTAGTTGGCTAACGCGCTAGTCGTGTTGAGCCCGACTGCCGAGGACGAGGAGATCGAGGTTCGAATCTCGGTCGGGTGAACTGGGGGTGGTTTTTCCTAAATAGTTTTCTACTCTTCCTCCACGCAAATGCGGGTTCACTTCCTCTATTCAACCTTCCCAATTCCTAATCCATTAGCGTAATTAGTACTTAAGCGTATAACCCGAACGGGTAGTAAGACGTGGTGCTAAATAATAATAATTATTATATTAGCGGCTAAGTTAACAGCTAATGTCCTTGGTCAATTTTTTAAAATAATAAATTCAATACAAATTATAAATGGAATTAGTTCTTGAGCTATTTCTTGAGGTCAAGACCAGTAGAGGATGTGCCCTTGTAATCCCCCAGATAATTTTTCATGAACAGAGATTCTTGTGTTCTCTTGCGCCCTATGTAATATTCTGATCAAGGTCAAGGTAATTAGAGGTCATGTCCTTTTATTTCCTCAGATAAACTTCAAACACAAATAAAGGTCAGGTGATATTTAGCTCTCTTGCGTCCCTATGTAATATTCTGATCAAGGTCAAGGTAATTATAGGTCATGTCCTTTTATTTCCTCAGATAAACTTCAAACACAAATCAAGGTCAGGTGATATCTAGCTCTCTTGCGCCCTATGTAATATTCTGATCAAGGTCAAGGTAATTAGAGGTCATGTCCTTTTATTTCCCCAGATAAACTTCAAACACAAATCGAAGTCAGGTGATATCTAGCTCTCTTGCGCCCTATGTAATATTCTGATCAAGTTCACGAAGATCTCGTCGTTGTCTAGAGGTCAGCCGAAGAAGAAATAATGCAGTACCTGTGACGGGCGCGCCTCCATCGTTGATAGGGGGTTCCCATCTGATGGTGACCAGGTCAGGCTGGTTCTGGGGTGTCCCTGGTGCCAGGCTGGGCTTTCCCGGGGGTGCAGGGGGCACTAGAAACACAAAAACAAACAAAAAACCTTCAACAACGTGTACTTGTTACGTATGTGTCTTTTTGGAGGAATACTTTAACATACCTTTTATAAATATTAATTAAAAACTCGTTCTTGGGGGTATTTTGGGGTATTACCCTTTCACATTGATGAAGTAACGTTCAGGAGACTGGATTTTGTGTAGGGCCTGGAATTAAGCTTAGTTTTTAGGCGTGTGTTGATATAATTAATTGATTCAGAAAGTGCAATTTAAACATCATAAAATTAAGTTAGTTTGTAAGTCATATACTTTGATATATTAGTTGAGTTAGAAATATCTGGTAATTAGGTTAAAATGTAAATAGTATGTTCATATAATCATCCGATTCAGAAAAATACAAGTTAAACATCCTGGAATTAGTTTAGTTTGTAAGTCGTGTGCTCAGTTGATTCACAAGGTAAATGTTAAACATCCTGGAATTAGTTTAGTTTGTAAGTCGTGTGCTCAGTTGATTCACAAGGTAAATGTTAAACATCCTGGAATTAGTTTAGTTTGTAAGTCGTGTGATCAGTTGATTCACAAGGTAAATGTTAAATGTTCTGGAATTAAGTTAGTTTGTAAGTCGTGTGCTCAGTTGATTCACAAGGTAAATGTTAAATGTTCTGGAATTAGTTTAGTTTGTAAGTCGTGTGCTCAGTTGATTCACAAGGTAAATGTTAAATGTTCTGGAACTAAGTTAGTTTGTAAGACGTGTGTTGGTATTATAAGTTGATTGAAAACGTACAATATTTAATATCCTGGAATTAGGTTTGTTTGTAAGCCGTGTGTTAATATAATCAGTTGATTGAGAATGTAAAAGTTTAATATCTTGGAATTAAGTTTGTTGATATAATCAGTTGATTCAGAAAGTAAAAGTTTAATATCTCTAACCAACAAGGGTTTTTTTTAGCACCGCGTCTTACTACCAGTTCGGGCTATACGCCTATGTTCTAATTACACTAATGGATTAGGGTTTAGGAAGGCCTAATTTACATGAAATGTTCCCACATTTGCGTGGAGGGAGAGTGGAAAACCATTTTGGGAAAAATCACCCTCAGTGCACCCGACCAGAATCGAATCCCGATCTCCCTGTCTTCAGCAGTCCAGTCCAACACGAGATTAGCGCGGTAGACCACGTGGCCACCGAAGCGGGTATTAGCAATTAGTGTTGATGCATGACAATCAGGAGGCACAATAGGCGAAAAATATCCTTGGGAAGGAGGATACAGCCATGAATTGGAGTGTATAATTCAATTCAATTGAATGTAGTTTAAAAAATTACACTTGAACACGGGATATGATAACCATGTCTGAGTGTTATTTCTAAAAAAAAATAATTAAATTTAATTTGAATCTTTTTTTGTTGTAATTGTTCTTGCATTTTTCTGATAAGATTCTATTTTTAATCAAATTTAATAATAGGTATACACTTTGTGTTTTTATACATCCACATTAAAACGACTGGATGGTTTTATAGTTTTACCAAAATCCTAGAGAGGACTATAAGGGCCCAAAATGTGGAACACACTAAGAAATTGATCTTTTTTTTTTTTAATAAATAGAAAAAGGTGGTGCACCGCACAGACTTTCTTACATTTTTATCTTAAAATAGAATATTTACTAAAGACTCGTAATATTTGTGAAACGAAATAACGTAGAATGTTGGAAAAACCCTCCAACAAAGAGCACAAATGAAATAATACACACTGTTACGGAACCAGTGAGAAAAGAGGAAGAGGTATATCTTTGTCCACCAAAGAACATAACGTATATTTGTTTACTTTTATCATCGCGTTTTACTACCTGCTCAGGTTATACGCAAGCACTCTGATGCGGTAGGATAAAGAAGAATTTTAGAGGTAATCTACTCGCATTTACATGGAAGAAGAGTGGGGAACCATTTAGTAAAAAAACACTCTTAGTAGAACCAACCGGGACTAGAACCCCAATCTCCCAATCATCAGCAAGCCAGTCTAGTACGAGAGTGATGCCTTAGACCGTTCGGCCACAATCAATTTTAATGGCCAAATAGCTCCATAAAATATATATATTTGCTTTTAACTCAGAAACTATTGGTTAAATAAAATTATATTTAAGATAAAATATTTTTATTTTTAATAGTACTACAACTTTATAATGATAAGTTATTTAATATATTAAATAGTTGCGAAAATATGATCCAGTTTGGAAATTTCTGTTTGTGTCAAAGTACCTTTAAAACAAGCAAGAATTTAAAAATCGGGTAGGGGGGGCAGGGGCACAAATGTATTGAATAGAGAAACATTTGAGTACACTGTTAGGAATATGTTTCCTTAGCACGTGTCCTTATTGCCAATTGCCTTGCCCAGTGCCCAGTGCCCACTGCTCACTGCCCACCCCTATTCTCCCACAGCCTAGCAATAAGATAGGCTACAAAATAAAAATCTAATTAGTCCAAAAAATTGAATATTCCACCTAAGTGGGGCACGTGCCCCATGTTCCCCCCTTAAATTCGCGCTTGCTTTAAAATCATTTTCATGGAATAATAAGAATTGTAATTTTATTTGTATGTTAAACAGTGCCTAGATACAAATTTAATCGAAATTGTTAGAGCGGATTTCTAGAAAATCGATTTTATCTCTTTTTTCCCTTCAGTAAACTACCCTTAATGTTAGGGTTAGCAAATCTATTTACGTAAATCCTTCTAAGGGACGATATGAAAACCCAAGATACCAAGTTTAAAAACCTGATCGGTAAAATGGTTTAGGCTCTGTGCTGAGATACAGACAGACGGCATCGCAAAAACAACCTTTTCTGTTTCAAAAATCTCGAGCTAGATTTTTGTTGACAGTAACGATACTTCTCTCTTCGAGAGATCGAGAGAAAGTGGAAACATGAGTATCGTTACATATTAAGATCATTTGTAATACCCAGCCCCATTCCCCCCCACCTCCCACAAGAAGAAATAAATGGGGAAATAAATACAACTTAGTCTTCTTAATTCCTTAATTTTATATTTTTTTTTACTGGAGGTGAGGGGGATGGAGGTGGGCTAGGGAAGGCAACCATGGACCCATATTTAAGGTTCACCTCTAGTTTTACTAAACACGTTTCACTTGAGAAAGAAAGAGCTAGAGTGAAAGGGAGAGAGGAGTATCGTCTGCAGCTACTCACTCGACTCAGTTTGTTTGTTCTAGAGGGCCCCAATGTTTGGGGATGATCCCAGAAGATCTGGCAGCCAGTGCTCCTCTTATCGGAGGAGAAACAGTTGCTTGGATTTTTGGGAACAGGGGTAGGATAGGACCAGGGTCTTCTAGACATGTGGGTAGAACACTTTATCCACTGATATACTGACAGAGGTAGGATAGGAACAGGGTCTTCTAGACATGTGGGTAGAACACTCTGTCCACTGATATACTGACAGGGATAGGATAGGAACAGGGTCTTCTAGACATGTGGGTAGAACACTCTGTCCACTGATATACTGACAGGGATAGGATAGGACCAGGGTCTTCTAGACATGTGGGTAGAACACTCTGTCCACTGATATACTGACAGGGGTAGGATAGGAACAGGGTCTTCTAGACATGTGGGTAGAACACTCTATCCACTGATATACTGACAGGGGTAGGATAGGACCAGGGTCTTCTAGACATGTAGGTAGAACACTTTATCCACTGATATACTGACAGAGGTAGGATAGGAACAGGGTCTTCTAGACATGTGGGTAGAACACTCTGTCCACTGATATACTGACAGAGGTAGGATAGGAACAGGGTCTTCTAGACATGTGGGTAGAACACTCTGTCCACTGATATACTGACAGGGGTAGGATAGGAACAGGGTCTTCTAGACATGTGGGTAGAACACTCTGTCCACTGATATACTGACAGGGGTAGGATAGGAACAGGGTCTTCTAGACATGTGGGTAGAACACTCTGTCCACTGATATACTGACAGGGGTAGGATAGGAACAGGGTCTTCTAGACATGTGGGTAGAACACTCTGTCCACTGATATACTGACAGGGGTAGGATAGGAACAGGGTCTTCTAGACATGTGGGTAGAACACTCTGTCCACTGATATACTGACAGGGGTAGGATAGGAACAGGGTCTTCTAGACATGTGGGTAGAACACTCTGTCCACTGATATACTGACAGGGGTAGGATAGGAACAGGGTCTTCTAGACATGTGGGTAGAACACTCTGTCCACTGATATACTGACAGGGATAGGATAGGAACAGGGTCTTCTAGACATGTGGGTAGAACACTCTGTCCACTGATATACTGACAGGGATAGGATAGGAACAGGTTCTTCTAGACATGTGGTTCGAACACTCTGTCCACTGATTTACTGACAGGGGTAGGATAGGAACAGGGTCTTCTAGACATGTGGTTCGAACACACTGTCCACTGATATACTGACAGGGGTAGGATAGGAACAGGGTCTTCTAGACATGTGGGTAGAACACTCTATCCACTGATATACTGACAGGGGTAGGATAGGAACAGGGTCTTCTAGACATGTGGGTAGAACACTCTATCCACTGATATACTGACAGGGGTAGGATAGGAACAGGGTCTTCTAGACTTGTGGCTCGAACACTCTATCCACTGATATACTGACAGGGGTAGGATAGGAACAGGGTCTTCTAGACTTGTGGCTCGAACACTCTATCCACTGATATACTGACAGGGGTAGGATAGGAACAGGGTCTTCTAGACATGTGGGTAGAACACTTTATCCAATGATATACTGACAGGGGTAGGATAGGAACAGGGTCTTCTAGACATGTGGGTAGAACACTTTATCCAATGATATACTGACAGGGGTAGGATAGGAACAGGGTCTTCTAGACATGTGGCTCGAACAATCTATCCACTGAGCCACCGGGACGAGCACCGTATCCTACCAATATCCAACGAGATCCGTGTGAACAAATGACCGACGAGGCAGCGCGTAGCTGACGCCGAGCGATAGATATTTAGATCGTCAAGTGCCTAAAGTGACCGCTGTTGTATCTCGCTCGAGTTATTCCTGGAAGTCTACGCGATGGCGAGGAGCGGATATCCTGAGGAACAAACTTTACAAACAAATACGATTAGTGTATATAGTAAAGCCATCGCTTTAGACTCGCAAAACAAAGACATTGTGTTTTTCTTTTCGTGTTGTTTTAGTGTCATAGGTTTTTTTTTTCTCGTTTTGATAGTTCTTGATCTTAATTGATAACTTATGTAGCTGACGATTGCCACACGTCCATCACAGACTCTGCCTTAAATTTTTGTGAATAATGACCCTGGGCATGAACGATTCCTGGATAGCTCAGTGTTTAGAGCAATGTCGTTCTAAATCAAAGGTCCCACGTTCTGTTATCGTTACAAGGTGTTATTTTTCAATTTAAAGAACATTATATTTAGAAGCGGCTATAAATGTAATTAACAAACATAATAGCTTGGCCATTTAATACACTAGTAAAAAAAATCTTTCCAAAATTTAAAATTCTAACTTCGAGGTGCACATTTTCCGCATAGTGGCTACAATTTTTTTTTTAATTTCAGCTCTCTGCGTTGTATATATCGCATGAAGCTTATAACAGACAAACTCTTGAATTTTATTAATATATAAGATAGACGATTGATAGGCTAAAGGCACCCTCATCCCCAACACATTATTTTATAGCTTTGATGACCCGCCTCGGTGGCGTAGTTGGCTAACGCGCTAGTCGTGTTGAGCTCGACTGCCGAGGACTTGGAGATCGAGGTTCGAATCTCGGTTGGGTGAACTGAGGAGGTTTTTCCTAAATGGTTTTCCATTCTCCCTCCACGCAAAGCGGGTTCACTTCCTCTAAATTCAACCTTCCCAATTCCTAATCATTAGCGTAATAGTACTTAAGCGTATAACCCGAACGGTATAGTAAGACGCGGTGTCAATAAAAATAATAATTAATATTAATAAAAATATAGCTTTGATAGGCTCTAGATGCCGCCTTCCACCTACTTAGTAGGCCACAAGCCACAATGCGGGAAATCTACATCCTTTTCTCTAACTTTTTTATTTATTTGAGATATTTAACGTGCACTTTTTAACCGACTGATTATAGCAGCACACAACTTATAGACTATTTTAATCTAGAAGAAACACAACACCTAGCTCCCAGACATTGATTCACCACTGTGGGAGAGGAAAACATATTTCACCAATGATAAATTTCTCGGCTATGCTGGTAATCGAGCCCGGGACCTTCACTCGGTTGGTAGACACACTACCAACTAAGCTAAGGTTTTGAACTCTTTGACTACTTGATCTTGTCATTTAGACCTATGGCTCGCCGTTGAAAATAATATTACCCTGATCGTGATTTACACCTCGTCCTCTTTATGTCAAGATTCATATATCATCGAGGGTCGGATCAAGAAATGAAACTAATTTTATCAGAATATGTGCTATAATAATATAATAATAATAATAATAATAATAATAATAATAATAATAATAATAATAATAATAATAATAAATCGATTTCGGTTGGTTACAGAAGTTACTAAAAATTATTTCAAACGTCAAGTTAAGTTATCTGCAGTTCTCACATCTTATAACTACTATTTTTATATATAAAATGATAAACTACTCGATTATAATTAATGTTGACCACTGACTAAACTTATTTTTGTTTTCGAAAAGGGTTATTCAAACCGCGTTGTCAGTGTAACTGGGGCTCGCGTCAAGAGACGAAAATAAACAAGAGCGACGCTTGGTGATGGTCTCCCAGGCTCACAGAGTCTGGCATGTACTTTATAGCTTTGTGAGAGGATAGCATTATCACTGGCTGACCATTCTGTGGAGGACATGTGAAGAAAATTATACTCTAGCTCTTTACAGGAACAATATTTACTTATTTGGACCATAACCGATATTTTTCTATTAAAAAAACTACAAAAACATTTGTCTTTAACTGGCTTCCCCTTCAATCCCACCTTAATCATTCCACGATCATATTTAATTTCGGTGACTGCCACTGTTGCATTTTCGCAACAGCTGTAATTTTTTTTTTTTAATTCAAATTTATTGGGTCGATCCCCTTGGATCCAAGTATTACTCAATTAGTTCCTGCTGCGTAGAATTATGTCATTAAACATTAAAAAAATATTTCCGAGGTACGAAAATTTTAAATGGTACTATGCAGGAAGTTGAGAATACGCAACGGTGCTAGCCGTGATCTCATACGTCTGGTCATTGCCAACCGTAGTTTAAAATAAAATAACACAGTGTTAATGTAGAAGTAAGTAGCTTAATAAGTAAATTTTAATACAGTAAAATATAAAATAATGCCTTATATATATTTTTATAATTTTTTTTTCTAATAAGCTATGTTTTTGTACAGTCTAACATTATTGTATTTTCTTAAAATAAAATTTACAAAGATACAATATTAATTAAATATATATTTAATAATATTGATTTAATAATGATATTATGTATTAAAGTATATGTGTATGAGTTTTTGAGTATTATTTATAACACTACGATGTTGCAAAAAAATTTAACGCACCAGGCCTTATGTTCTTATTTTAGTGCCAGTCCCGAAGGTCGCTTATGCTCCCCCTGATTTCATACCACCGACAGGTCAGAAATTAAAAAAACCCATTGGTTTATAAAGTTGTCTTCCTGTGACATATCGAAGGGTGTATGTAGGACCTTAGCTCCATGGGCAATTGCCAAATAATTCCACACGTATATGTTCAGTCCTATTTCCATAAGAAGAAGCTTGTCTGACAGCTAGAAAAGTACTAAATCTATTCGCACGTGTTCATACGTCAAGTCATGTGATCTGCAGCCATCGATTTTATCAATAGCTATGAAATCATAATAATAAAATAAAATAGTTTCAATGTTGACAGTAAATACATGTTTTTCAAAAAGCCCATTCGTAGAAAATTGGGCTGCAGATAATGTCCCATATAAATAATATCCCCCCCCCCCCGAACGGAACGTAAACAACATATGTTTACGTTAGTAATAAGCGAGAACGTAAGTTTTTATTATTTTTATTTAGAGAATTTAACTTGAACCATTTTGAACCGACTGATAATGGATATTATAATAAACACCACAGCCAGTCTCCTGGCGATAATTTATCACTATGAAAGAAAAAGCATTAATCTTGACAGATTTTTTTTTTCATAGATGGAATTGAGCCCTGGAGCCCACTATTTCGGTAGACCAACTAAAATGGTCGTATACACGCGTTGGTGGCCGCATGGTTTAAGGCGCTTTACTCGCAATAGATTAAACTGACGATGACGGGGAGCCCGGGGGCTTGAACCACGGTCAGATGTACTGATGGTGGTTTTACATAAATGGTCTTCCACTCCCCTCCACGCAAATGTGGGTACACCTACTATACATCCAACTTTCCTCATCCTAACACACTAGCGTAATGTGCGTAAAACCCTTACGGGTAATGGTGCTGACTAAAGATAAAGATAATAGAATTGAATGATAATGTACTCGCATTTGCGTGGGGGTAGAATGGGAAAGTACTTGAAAAAACCCTTTTAGTACACCCAGCCTGATTTATGACGAAGTCCTCACCGTTGTTTGGTAAACCGACAAGCTTGACGTTTGGTCCGTACGCACACTGACGCCGGTAGAAAAATAAATAACGATCAAAGACGTACACCCCATTTATTGTAACATGCCTCACAAAGCAGAGATTGTCAACATTTTTTAACTCACGGCACACTGAACAAGGCAATAAAATTGTCAAGGCATACCATAAGTTTTTTTAAGGAGGGATTTCTTAATTAAAAATAGTGTTAAGATTGTGTTTAAAAGTTCAATAGCTAATATTCTAACAACTGTGCTAATTTAAAAAATAATGTTCGTCACAAATTATTTAAAAAGTAGCCTTTCTATTTCTACTCTAAAAATAATTTCTAGCTTCTTTTTTATCTTCTCCAAACTCCCGCGGTACACCTTCAAACCCTTCGTGGCACACCAATGTGCCGCTGCTTTAAAGTATCTAAATGTCCCGGGTTCAATACCCATGCGAGAGACTATGATAAATTAACAATCTTGTTCTTGTTGCTGTGTCTGGCCATGAATTGTCCCAGGATAATAGACTAAAAGTATGTGCAGCTATTTAATGTGTTTGGAAACTATAATTTGTTACTCTCCTTGCCCCCCCCCCCCCCATAGTGAACCATGGCTTACCAACCGGCTGGGCCTATATATACTGATACTTATTAAGGAGGAGGTAGGTAGGTAGGATTTAAAGGAAGATAACACCCAGCTGGGAATAAAACTCCGACCTCTCCATCATCAGTAAACCAAGACGAGACTTGCTCCAATGTCAGCGCGGCCACCGGTACTGGTAAAATTGTAAAGTGTACCCTTTATCTACCCTAAAAGGTAGCATGCTTATCTAGCATAGTTCCACTATAGTGTAAGTGACCTGGTGGTCTAGGGGTAGGGTGTCGGACTTATGTGCTGAGGGTCCGGGGTTCAATCCTCGGTCCCGGCACAGATTTATCAGATTGCCAAACCCTTCCTTCACCTCTGACAAGACGTGTATTAATCACAACTTGTGAATGTGTGGAGTGCAAGGCCTCCACCGTGGTTCGGATCCCACGTTAAACTGTAGTCCTTCATTTCATCTCACAATCACCCTAACATTACACATTAGCATAAGTGCGTATAACCGAACGGGTAGTAAGACGTGGTGTTAAAATAATAATCCACTATGGTGTGGTTTATAAGATAGTACTATAGTGTAATAAGTTGTAAGATACCTTTTTAGCAGGTGATATTGAATCATCTGCTAGTCTCACGGGAATTAAAATTTAGGACGTAGGCTATTAATTTACCTTATTACTCACTCGGTCGTAGAGACTTTCCTTAATCTCGGGACCACCAGATATATAAGATCAACCGGAGCAGTGATTAAAAGCTCATTTTTTAAAATGAAATTTATTCCAACAGATAATGGTGAGTATCGTGAAATGTGTTAGTGTATTTTATAAATCAAAGTGTATGACATTAATACAATTGACTGTGTTGTTAAAAATAAAAACGGTATATGAAATACACACGCTGAACATAGAATTAAGTACCCTCCTATAAAATAAAATTTTTCAGACAATTATTTTTAAGGATAATTAATACAATCAAATATTGTATGAATGAAAGTTTTTTCCAAAACAATAATTATCAATAGGCCCTAGAATATTCAACTAATAAAATTAAAGTCTTGTTAAGTTTTAGTATATGACAAGCTTGTTTGCTTACTTCGTAATAATATTCAATATGATTAGTCAATATTCCTTCCAATTACAATCATTGTAATATCAATATTAAATCATAACCAGCCAAACAAATTTATGGCTTACCAATAATCGCAGCTACTGGTATAAAATATAAGTGAATAGTTTTCTACTCATCAAAAACCGCTCCTCTTAGTTTTTGTTTTCCGAGTTTTGTTCAACAGAATCATAAAAAGAAAAAAAAAACTAAGTTTGAAAATTAAACTTTTACTTTTCACTTCAACAACAATATTTTCACTTTTCCATCTTTTATTTCTTTTTCTAAAACAAAACCAACACAGTCATTGTTATGTTGTCCCTTCTCAATCCATAGAATATAAAAACTTATTAAGGAAACATTGTTTTAAGCTATACAAACTATTATCCTAAATCACAGTTACAATTTCTTTTAAAACATAGGGCATTTCATAGTCAATTTAGTACGCTAAATTTGCATTTCGATACAAAGTACAGTACGAACCTACTAGAACAATGAATGGCCAATTTCGCATATGAAGACCCATTCATCAATTTCGGTAGTGAGTCTTATTTAGTATAGCGCCGCACTTGAGCTACTAAATACACTTGAAAACGCCCATAAAGAATAGAACATTGTCATCACCTAAATTGATATTTACTCTTGTAAACAAGTAATTAGTTATCAAAAGAGTTAATAACATTATAATAAACTATGACGTGATCGAGACTAATTCGTACCAGTATTTTATATTAATTTCAACAAATAAAACTTTAAAACGCCGTTTCACTGTTTGATTATTTCATCAAATAATAATTATAAAAAGGTGCCAAACCTCAAGGTTTGCTATAAAGTCAAGTTAAGAAATTTTATCATTTAAGGGTGGAGTGAGTTTACATGATGATAAATGTAGAAAGCTCCAGGAAAAAGTGGGTCTGTCCCTGAGCTAAATTCTTTCGTTACTAACACCCGCCTCGGTGGCGTAGTGGCTAACGCGCTAGTCGTGTTGAGCTCGACCCCGAGGACGGGCAGATCGAGGTTCGAATCTCGGTCGGGTGAACTGGGAGTGGTGGTTCCTAAATTGTTTTCCACTCTCCCTCCACGCAAATGCGGGTTCACTTCCTCTAAATTCAACCCTCCCAATTCCTAATCCATTAGCGTAATTAGTACTTAAGCGTATAACCCGAACGGGTAGTAAGACGCGATGCTAAATATTATTATTATTTCTTTACTAACCATTTATCATACATCATCATTGGCAGGGAATATAGTTGACCTCGTGACTAATCAAAACGGTTGATTGGAAAAAATAAAGGTTGAAAGCATGTCAACGGTATGGTATAAATGCAGTATAACGGTTACGGTAATGGTTTAGATGCAGTTTCCAGATGTGGTTCACACTTCAACCATAATGTCAACCCCAACTATCCTTAGGTATTATACTTTTGTAGGTGTGACCCGACAGCTCAAACGCTGACTTCTAAATAATTATTAATCGTATAACCATTAAATTATGCATGCAGAAGTGACCTGATAATCAAAATGGTTTTTGAGAAATATAATGGTTGAAGCTGGGAACGTAATGTTTGTCTGTAGCGTTACAAAGGTTTAGAGTCAGCGTGTTAGTACAGTCAGCACCAAGAAGTAAAATGATATAGTATAATCCAGTCACGATAATCCAGGCATTTTCCTGACATTAATAAATAAAAGAGTATTCTAACCAATTTTGTGTTCACCCGCCAGACACGGCGACAGGGCTGTACATAGTATCTTACTGGTAAACAACCTTTTAGAAAATACAAACATAATATATTTTCCGGCCAACATTGAAAATATTTACTATATTATTATGTTATTTTATAGGTATTGAAAATACCTAACAAAGGTTACACGTCAGATCACATGACTTGACGTATGATATATGAAAATAATTTTAATAACTTTTGTAACTGTCAAATAGGTTCTTCATACCAAAATTCTACTATAGTAAACTATTACCTCATTCTCACTATCTATTTGAGCAACCCCACACACAATAACGCAATTATAGTTTATTACTATTGGATTTAAACGGCAATTTTGATATGAATGCCCTTCATCGGTGGGCATGCAGACCAAATATCAGTTTCGTCTAGTTAAGTTATATATTGCTGGGGAGATTGGGGTTTTAATCTTGGTTGGATGTACTATGTTTGTTATTTAATTACATTATTTTCAATCTCTTTCCCGCGAATAAGAATTTTTTTTCCTGTAAGCATTATATTCCGCATACCTACCCATTAGCGTTATTAAAATGCATATAGTCCATACGGGTAGTAAGATGCTGTAAAACAATAAAAGCACGAGATGAATGTAGCTACATAATATCACTTCCACGCTCTTGTGAGTTATTTTGAAACACTTTTTTTTTTAACTTAGAGATTAGAAATTAAAAGGGCAAAAAATAAGTTTTATTTTATTTTATAAATCCATGTTCCTTTCTCTTTAAAATTATATATAATAATGACACTATTCAATTTACTAATATATTAAAAAAATGTTGAATCGTAGGTATGTGTTTTGATCCAGGGCACCAATAAATAATCTGTCTACTTTTTTGTAGTTCATTGTGTATTGTATTTTTTGTGTGTGATATATTCTTGATAAAGCAGTAAATATTTGATAATACTTAGCATCACGTCTTACTACCCATTCGGGTTTTGTTTAAGTAATAATTATGCTAATGGGTTAATTGGGAAGGTTGAATATAGATGAAGTGAACCCGCACTTTCGTGGAGGAGAGTGGAAAATCATTTAGGAAAAAACCCTTCCAGTTCACCTAAGTGAGATTCGAACCTCAACCTCCCCATCTTTGGCAGTCTAGCTCAACACGAATATAGCGAGTTGGCTAACTACGCCACCGAGGACGGGTAAAAAAAGATAATTATGACAAAAATAAAGGTCATATTTAAAGGAAAAAAAAAGCACATGGTCCTAATTGTCAATAACTAAGCTTGAATGCTTAGGATATGTTCAGAAATTCATGGGATCACGTCTACGTGGCACAAATCAAAATTTCAAGGGATGAAACTAAGTGATGATAAAACACTTAGTGGTCGTAATAGATTGGCAGATACTGATATTCAAAAATATTATGGCTCTAGCTATAAGGTGTAACATTGGGAGCATTGATGGAATGAGGAAGCTATTTGGGCAGAATACTTTCCTCTACTATTCACTAATGATAATCCTCAACATGAACTTTGTCCTGCTAGAGATGAAATGGTGTAAATACAGATGATCAGAAGCTTCGAGAGAAACAAGCATACCCATGTCCCTGCCATAGTAATGGAAGAAATTAAACCAATATTTAGAGATATTTCGAACACTACATTATTAGAAAAATGTTTGCATGGGAAGACACAAAATCCCAATTAATCTGGAAATAGTGTTATTTGGGCTCGCTTGCCTAGAGCTGTGTTTGTTTCCATAAAAACTTAACATTTTAGAGTTTAAGACGCCATTTGTAGTTTCAATAAAGAAAACATAGCTAAATATTTTGTTTTGGAAAAATTAGGAATAGCACTAGGAGTGAATGGTGCTAGTGCGATGAAAAAACTGGACTTAGCAAAACTACAAAGAGCAGACAACGTAATTATTGAACTACAAAAGAGTGCGAGGCAGCAAAGATCTAAAGCCAAGGAAATAATAGAGGATAGCTTTGAAGCCATGGGAGATCCCGATGATCCCTTTTATGGTGCAGGAATACACTAGATGTATATTAAGAAAAAGAGCTTAACTATAAACTTGATTTGTGGAAGTTTTACTTTTTTTTATATATAAATAAACCCATTTACTCATACTAAAGATATTAAAATAAAATTTCACCACATATTTACAGTAATGTAAGACAAATTTTAACACAGTTGTTTTAAATTATATTAAATATTGAGCTTGAAAAAAAAATTAATAACTATAATTTTTTCTATGCAAAAAATGGCTTTCTAGAGAAAAATTATAAATTGGCCAGCTAGAAAGTTATATATAATCTAAGCTGTTGACAGTATGTACAAATAG
This sequence comes from Timema podura, assembly GCA_033556935.1. Lineage (NCBI taxonomy): Eukaryota > Metazoa > Arthropoda > Insecta > Phasmatodea > Timematidae > Timema > Timema podura. The sequence continues at coordinate 39,675,182 of JAVRXN010000005.1, forward strand.
TGTAAGAAGCCATACTGAACGTTTCAAATAGTTATCTCAAATAAATCCGAGAAAATTTATGTAAAATAGCATGGGGGAGATAGGCAAATACCCAACCCCCTTATTTTTCTTGCTCATATAAATTATTTTCAAAATATAAATTTTGAACAAAATTGTTAGGCCTACAGCCATTATTTTAAAATCCAAGCTTTTCACGATTTTACCATCAATAATCTCAACTTTTTTTTCTTAGGAAAATGAAAATATTTTATTTGTTACGTTAACTTATTTTAAGATATCTATTTTGTACGAAAATTAAAAAAACATTTTAGAAAAAGTTTGAAAATTAAAAAAATCGGTCATCACTAAATCTTCTTGATTTTAAAGCTAGGGCTAAAAACATAATATTTCCACTCAAAGTATGACCATGTAACATCTATATATCAAGTTTGGAGGAAATCCATATAACTATTTAATCTATAGCCTCTAGTACAGAACGACAGAGAGAGAGAGAGGGATAGACAATAACACATGGGATCTCGCTGAGCAAAAATTTCCATTATTCTGAGTTTAGAGGGTGTATAAAACGTCAAGCCTCATAAAAATATCGGTGGCCGCATGGTCTAACGTGCTACTTTCGTGTTAGACTATACTGCCGATCACGATGCGATCAAGGTTCGAATCTCGGTCAGGTGTATTGAGTGTTTTTTTTCTCCAAAATTGTGTTCCACTTTCCCTCTAGACAAATGCGGGTACACTTCCTCTTAATATAGCTTTATTAATCCATAAAACCATTACTGAAATTAGTGCAAAAGCGTATAACCCGGATGGGTGTTAAGAGGACGTGCTTAGAAAAAAATCACTACTTTCGATGAATGAAAAAATTAAAACTGATTAGAAGGAAAAAAACTAGCAGTAAAATCCACGTAAATCCTTGCTTGCCACCCCTGAATAAAACCTATTTGTCACACGAACAATTTTTTTTAGCACCGCATCCTACTACCCATTAAGGTTATGCGCTTCTACAAGGACAAATATAATGGGTATTTTTAATGAATTTATAAAATGTTAGAAAGGTTCAAATTTATCGTGAACCGACTACAGAAACCATTATCATGTCATACAACAAAAATTAATTTACGATAGTGTTTAAATGATGGGAAGCAAGCTTCACACGAACCTACTTCCGCGCAATAAATCGGTACTGGGAATGCACTTTTTATTCTGAAAGGAGTGAGTCCACTTGGTGCCAGCAGGATTTAACAGGTCATAATAAATATTGAAAGGTAAAATACAAACTTTTCAATATAAAAACTAAGCTTTTACTAACGAATATAAGTATCACAATAAGGGAAGGGTCCTTTAAATCCTCAAATCCTAAAGTTATAATTTATTATAGAGTCAGAGATTTGAAAAAAATCTTTAATTAGAATCCTCTAATTTTTAGGAGCCCAAATCTTTGCTGATTAATGTGGGAGAGAGGGAGACGCAACTTAAGGTTAATGTTTTTGCGGTTTTTATAGGAACATAATTTTTTGTTCAAAATAAATACAATGTTGTTTCAGAATAAACAGAGTTTAATTTTCTTCACATGGTGATATCAACATTTATTGAATATCTGTCAAGGGTGTACTAGAATTTAATGAAAACATTTTTCTCTTCATTTAAATAGTTTTTCATATAATGCCGCTATAATCATGAGCGATATTCAACAAATTGTTTGTATCACCACGTGAAGAAAATTAAACTCTGTTTCTACTGGAAAAAAACTTTTTTTTTGCAAAAAAAAAAAATTTTGTTCTAATAACTGCAATAACAATTAACTTTTCTCGCGTTCCCTAAATTCTCACATTAACCGTGAGATTAAATACACAAATAGGATCGAGCTAGAAAAGTTTTGAATTATTTTATTTTTCTGAATTTTTCAATCCCTAACAGTGAAATTAAAATAAGTTTAGTGACTATTTCTCATTTTAAAACAATTGTTTTTCCATTTTTTTTTTTAAATCGTAAAATACTGTTTCAATGGTTTCCATTACACTGTTTTATAATGGTGAGTAAAGTAGTCTAATTATATGTAGGGTGAGACGTGCTCTTAAGGATATATAATATTTTAAGTTAAAATTTAGAAAAAAAGTGTCGAAAAATTGAACTATTTATGTTGATAATGTTTCCCAAAGTGAGGATTAGGGATTTGCGATCATTGAATAAAATAGAGATTAAGATTTGAGATTCGAGATTACAAATGATAGAAAAACTTTATTTGAACCATCTCAAAAGTACTCGTATACTATAAATATAATCGGTGGCTGTTACAGTTGATAGTGATATAATCTAAAATAGCACTAAAAACAAAATATTATTAGTGTGGACCTAAAAAATATGTTTGTGTTTTCTAAAAAGGGCTTAAAATGTTATTTAGTAATATAATCAACGTATATTTGTACACAAACCAAAAACTAATTACGGCAACCAGAAATGAGTTTTAGAGGTATAATTTTAACAAATAGTGTCAGAACCTTCGACCTAACTAATAATATTGATTTATTAAAAAATTGTATCCAATTGTTGATATACTGTAGATTTGTGCCTTAAAATAAATATTGTTCTATTAAAAGATTTAGGATAACTTTGAAGAAATCAAATAATTTTGACGTAGACTTGAAATGAGAATCGAACTTTAATTGTAAAGTAATTGCATGAATTAAATGTGTTAAGGTCACAATGACACATGATTGCAGTTGATAATAAGTTAGGATTCGAAACTAGGTAGCAGAAGCAGGAATAATTTTACATATTTATATAAGCTTGTGAGGTGCATTTAATTTAAGCTATTCCCCTATTCAGAGATTTTGTATAAAGTGTTTGATAATGCTTGTGTTTGATGTTTTAATAAACAAATGTTTCACTATTGAATGTGACGAAGATTTAGTTAGGGCACCACAGTAATAAAAATCTAGCATTAGGCACAATGTCATAGTTAAATAAATTTATAAAATAAAATGCATTTTTATTATATCTCATATTTTGAATTTTTTAAGCTATAGCGCAAGTTTTAGGCTTCACAGACTCATTTTTAAGTTACTATTACAAAGTGTTGAATTAAAATTTTACAAATACATTTTATTATATTCAGCTTCTCCAGTTACGATGCGTTTACTGTTTCAGATGTTTTGTCCTATCATCCTATGTAAATTATTCATAGTTTATTATCAGTATTCATGGCAGCGAGACCAAACTTTACTTCACAGATGAGGACGAAGTAAAATCTATTATCTCCTTAGTCATTGGTATTCAACAAATAGTTGAAATATATTTCATGAACAATATTAACCTCCTAGTCTTTGCTAGAGATCATGACTCCAGAGTTGTAGATTATGACTTAAATTATCTCCACAACATAAATACCATAATATTGTCAACTGAAAACCTCACTCAGGAGGATTCGTGCTGGACCAATGAAAATTGGTTTATTCGCAATGTGATGGTTGGTGTGTGCTAAAGCGGATTGACAACTTGAAAAACAACGTAGTGTTTATAATTATTAGAATTACCATCGACAATACAGTTTTTTTGATATATATTGGAAGATGTCGTCATTTTGGAACCCCCGATCTCTATACTTGATTGTTATAGTCACACCTGTGATGGAAGGTAAAACAATTCTAGCTGAGGTAATAAATGATTGTTGAGTTTAGTTAAAGATACTGAATGTAATGATAATTTTTTTGGAAATACCTGAGTATTATGGGAAATATCAATGCCAATACTCATCCTGGGATTGTAAGCTGTCAGTAAGAACTATAAGCTACAATCCATTTTCAGGAAAAACATTGGAATTCAGTCCATTTAATATTGTCCGAAATGGTTACAACTTTTACCCTAACAAATTAAAGGACACTCGAGGTTTCCTTATAGTTTCTCCCATCAATACGCCTACCCATGTGCTACTTATAGACAAGGTTGACAATGATGGAAACATTATTTTAGAAGAACCCAATGGTCAGATGTTTAACGAAATAGTGCGTGCTATGAACCTCACCGTGAATATCATCCCATTTGAAGGTTTTGATAATTGTGATACAATGAAAGTTTGACGGCCAAGATGACTGGCATTCAAGCAGTACAGGAAGTTATCCAGCCCTACAACTTGAGGAGGAGTACCTACTCATTTAATGAAGATTGTGTAACATTCTTTGTACCAAAATCACCAGAAATTCCCAGATACTTGAATGTGATTCTACCTTTCACAGGGACTGTTTGGGTGTTATTCGTGTCTACTAATATATTTATAATAGTTAGCTGGAAAATTAATAACTCTTTATGATGTTTTAGAGGATAACGTCAAATCAGAGAGAAATATTTCTATGAACGTATTTAGAACGTCAGAAGGAGCTGCCGTGGATTATTTGCCTTTCTCGTTTCCACAAAGATTTGTTGTAACCAAGTTGTTGATATTTAATGTAATACTAAACAATGCTTATACAGGTTCTTTTAACAGTTGTTTAATCAACGTAAGGTATTTACGAGACGTGAGTTGTGTAATGGAATCATTGGACTCTAATATGAAAGTAGGTATTGTATTCTCTCTCTCTTCCATCGGCGATATTTAAGAAATAATATATTTCAACGATCCACATATATTAAAATTATTTGAGAAATTGATTATTATGAAAAGTAACAAAGAGGTTCTCGACATGATTGCCAATCACAGAAACCTCACACAACTTACTTTAAAATTTGTTGGTAAGACGTTGATAAATAATCCCATTTACAAAAAAAAAATGGCTACCCTATGATGCATATTGTGGAAGAATGTTACGTTTCCATTTGGTCTGGGTTCATGACACTGGAAAACCATTCTTCTTTCTTGAGTGCATTGAGTGTCTTCGTCACTCGTCTGAATGAAGGAGGGTTTTGTGGCAAGTGGAAAACAGATTTTATTAACCAATCTCCAAAATAAGAATCTCCACCGATCCAATCATTTTGACAAAGAAGCATCTGCAAGCAACATTTTCTCTTTTATTATTGGGTTTGGTATAGCCATTGTGGTATTTTTGATGAAGATAGCAATTTGAAGCTCCAAAATGAACTCTGGTCCTATTTCAAAAAATACTAAACACATTTCTGAAATAATTTCAAAATTTCAAAAGTAAAATTTACAGTGAATGGCATATTTAGAGGATACAATATTTTGAGGCTACAATAAATAATCATTTTATTGGTCAATGACCATTAAATCTTTTTAATAATGTATTATTTCATTTTGATCAAGTAGAATGTGTAGGGTTAGATACAGACCAGTCGTAGGACTCATCTATATGATGAAAACACTTGAATGGAGATCTTAGCTCATTTTATACTAAAGAGAATGTGTTTCATCAATATAGCCTTTCCTTAAAACTGTTTAATAACATGGTAACAATAGTGTGGCTAGTAATTATTTAAGTAGTTTTCACATTAGTTGTTCATTATTGTAGCAAGTGTTTAGGGGATTTTAACAATACAGGTCATTTGTGAGTACTCAAACTTGTGTACACTCCCTATATTATCAAATGTAGCACATTATCTATATGACTTACATAATAGCACTATAAGCTATACCGTAGGGCAGGGATGTACATTATTTTCTCAGCTATCTAAATTTTTAGAATTCATTTGATGGGCCACTGTAACCCATTCCCTACCACTTTTCCTACTTCCATGTAAAACATTTGTTATTGGGCTAATCAAATATTTAGTGCTCTTTTCTTTTAACAAAGCTTATAAATTTAAATATAAGGTCTCTTTACAGGATTTTCCTAATTGATAAATTGCATGTACAGTATATGTAAATAAGTCGATTTATTATCATATTATCCTATATTAATTCCGACAATTTTTATGATTTTTTAATGGGAAAAAATAAAGTTAATAGTTATATCGAAAACTATTTATTCACTAGAAAAAATATTTTTTCATTAATTTAACTTTAAATAAATATGCAAATTTTAAATGACCTTTAGCCTGCTTTTAATAAAACAATTTTTCAATGTTATATTTAATTTTCTATATACTGTAAAGTGCATCAAATAAGCATATCAGCATTAGCAATATGTGCATTTATCATAGTTGAACGAAACTTAATTTGTATAATACTTACTCAATAATATACTAAATTCTTCAGAAGCCGAAATCCCAAATGAAAAAAACCAACTTCACAAACATTTCAAATCCCCTAATCAAACTAAATGGATAATATTTAATTATACAAGCAATGAAACCATTAAAATCCCTAGATTTAAAAAAAAACATTATGTCAAAATTTCATTTGGAACTAACAATTCAATTAAAAACACCACCAACTCTAATCTTAATACCCAAAATAAATTTAACAAAAGTGGTATTTATAAATTAACCGGCGAATATAATCAGTATAATATATAGTAAGGAGGAAGGGCACTTTCTAAATGCTATGCCGAGAACTTGAGTAACTTTAACCCTTCGTTGGTCGAGGGTGAGCGCAGCGCTCACTACTTTTTTTATTCGTCTGGCATTTGCGATGAAACAGCGTAGGAACAATGAATCCCAGTATAGCTGCCTGTTGGAATGTTTAGGGTGGGGGCATAGTTAAGATAAGATGACGCGAGACCTACAGTCTTTGTCATACCGTCATTCTGTGAACGTTGTCATATTAGTGAGCGCGGCGCTCACCCTCGACCAATCGTGTTATTATTTAATCTTAAAATCTTACTATAGTATATTTTTATTTTTTATTATTTAAGGTGATTTTTTGTTTGAAAATGGATCAGGAAGGTCAAATTAATCAATGGCTGTTAGATGACTCGGACGAAGACCTCAATATTTCACTTGATGAAGATGACTCCGAAGATTCAGACGCAGAGCAACCAGCCAACAGTGAACATGACAGTAATTCTGAATTGTCTGGGGATGACATAGGTCAAGATCAACCCGAAACTTCCAGGCCACATTATATTGGGCGTGATAATGTCACTTTGTGGAACGTTCATCCCCCTCCTGCCAGCAGACGCCGGAGACAAAGAAACATAGTCATACATCCTCCTGGAGTTAAGAGAACTGCTCAACACGCTAAAACTGTTTATGAATCTTGGTGTCTTTTTTTTCCAGATAATGTATTAGAAGACATAGTGCGTTACACAAATGATCGTCTACGTAAATTAAGAACTAACTATACGCGAGAAAGTGATGTTGTGGATAGCAACATTGACGAAATTAAAGCTCTAATAGGTTTGTTGTACTTGGCTGGGAAAATGAAATCATCTCATCGTATTGTACAAGATTTATGGGCGAATGACCCAACAGCCCCTGAAATTTTTCGTCTAGTGATGTCGTACAGAAGATTTTATTTGTTGCTAAGGGCTCTTCGTTTTGATGATGCGGAAACAAGATCCGCAAGAAAAGCCATCGATAAATTATCTCCTATCAGGGAATTATTCGAGAATTTCGTTCAGCGCTGTAAAGACCATTATTCAGTTGGTGAATATGTTACAATTGATGAGATGCTGGAGTCATTTCGTGGGCGGTGTAGTTTTAGGCAGTACATGCCTAAAAAGCCGGCAAAATATGGGCTCAAGATATTTTCATTGGTAGATTCGCGGATGTTTTACACATTGAAAATGGAAGTATATGTTGGTATTCAACCAGATGGTCCATTTATCTCTGATAATAAACCAACTAGTATTGTAAAAAGGTTGATAGAACCAATTAGATTCAGTGGACGTAACATAACATTAGATAACTGGTTCACTTCAGTCGGTCTTGTGAACGAGCTTGTTAGACAACAAAATTTAACCGTGGTGGGTACAATAAGAAAAAATAAACGAGAAATTCCACCTGAAGTTGTGAACTCTCGAAGAAGACCAGAAAATTCAAGTTTGTTTGCTTTTGGTGAAGATGCCTTATTAGTGTCTTATGTACCAAAAAAGTACAGAAATGTAATACTCATTTCAACGATGCATGATTCCGATGACATTGATGAAACTACAGGTGACTTGAGGAAACCAAGTGCTATTACCTTCTACAACCTTACAAAAGGTGGTGTAGACGTAGTAGATAAGTTAAAAGCCCAATATACTGTGGCAAGGGTCTGCTACAGGTGGCCTCTTCGAATATTTTTCACGTTGCTTGATGTCGGCGCAATCAACGCCCAAATCATTTTCCGAAGCAATACGAGAGAAAATATTTCCCGAAGGAAGTTCCTGAAAACGTTAGGCTTAGATCTAGTCAACAATCATATGACTAGAAGAGCTTCAACCAGCGGTATTCACACAGATCTTCGAATGAAAATTCACCAGCATCTTCACTTACCACAAAATGAACTAGCAGCATTACCTCAAGTAGGCCAAGGAAGGGTCAAGTGTGGTTACTGTCCAAAAAAGAAGAATCGTAAAACAGCATCTAGATGTGCCAGTTGCCAGTTCCCTATTTGTGGTGAGCATACAATCACTATTTGCCAGAACTGCCATGGAAATGCAAATGTACACTCTGAGAATAGTGACTAAAAACTAGAGTAAACAAAGCTCAGTGATTCACGTTGAAAAACTATTAGGATTCATTAACACTTAACGTATTCACTAAGCTTCAATATTTGTCCTTTTTTAGTTCAATTTAGTTTCTTCTTGTATAAGAATTTTATAATTTATTCTAAGTAATATAGTTTAATATGTTCTAAAAATGCTAGTACGTGAACTATAAAATTTAGTACCTTATAATAAATATGTATAAGGTGATAATTATTTACCTAGTTTGTGATTTTATACAATTAGTGAGTTTTTTATATTCTTCTTTGTAATTTTTGTGATCGTTAAATTTTATAATAGAAAATTACAAATGAAAACATCTCAATCAAAAAAGTACAAAAAATAATTAAAAATGATCCACAAATTCTGAAATGATATGAATATAACAAGAATAGGACGTTCACAGATTGACGGTGAGCACGGCGCTCACCCTCGACCAACGGCGTTACGAGACGAGGCTCGACCAACGGAGGGTTAATAGTTTTAATACAACAGAACTAAATCTAAATTTGCTGAGCACCTAAAAAAACTCAGGACATCAACCCACACCTATCAACAAATGCATATAGCTTCTTCATTCATCCATACACGCTTAAAAATTAATATTGCCAAAAACTTTCATATTTATAATGCAACTCTTCACCATAACACTATTTTAAACGAGCAAACAAAATTTTAAAAGCAATCTTTAACTAACACAATCAAGAATTTCCCATAACACATCAAATTAAAAACATAAACAATTCATATCCCAAAACCCTGCCCTCCTACCATCGTAATAATGACCTGTCCCGGCCAATGTCGAGAAGATGAACCTATATTATCTTAATCCCTTTTTACTATATCATTTATTCCTATAAATATCATATTAAATTTTCATAAAAATAAATTTTGTCTATCTATATCAAACAAATCCTGTAAACTTAGATCAACACACTATATTCAAATTAATACAAAACATTCCCTTGTTTTATGTCAGTCACTTGTTTCATTCGAGAAAACTCTTCACAAGCTTTATGAAACCATTACTCATTTCGGTTACAATATGTTTAACATCGGGAACAACATCCTACTCCCATTATTAAAGGTGAGCCTGATAGTCTAAATGTTCTAACTTAATATTTAATTCAACCTTAAACATGCATTTGACTCTTCAATTTAAGAGTTCCTAAACTCAGCTAACCTTCACATACTTATTTTCACATTTACAGGTATTTTAATACTATACTATCCCATCGGTTAGTAAGTTCTTTTTAATATCTATTTCTTGTAATTTCTCTTTACAAAACTTAATTTATCTCGTTGTTTTCTACGTTGATTTTGTCTCAGACCTGATTATGTCTTAATCTGCCTAAACATATCGTCTACCTCAAGATTAATATGACTTTTTCAACTATTTTATAAGGAGAGGAATCAAAATAATAAGATAAGGAACAATATTTTTAATACAAATACCGTAAAATATTATATTTTGATTTGTAGTTCCACATCTTTCATGGTTAATTAAATGGAAATTAAGTAGTATATTATATTATAGGCTTTATCAAAATCATAGCATGCTATAATTTAACTTGTCAAGTATACATCTTACATAATTTCAAAAAATATAATCACATTAATCTTGACTAACTAAATTTGTTATTTATTTCTTATTATTTGTAAGTCTTTGTTAAGGATTTTTCATCTAGTCAGCGTTATATTGTCAACCTGTATATCCTTACTTAGGCCCTAATAATTTTAAACCTATATTTTTATCTTTAATAATCTTAACCATCATCTTATATGTATTTTGGTAAAGTTTTCAGCCATCCATAAAAAAATTCCTTGTCAAACTAAAATTCAATTACTTTTTAATATAGTTCAATACAAAAATTAACTATCAAGTAACAATTGTTCTCTTACCAACTTTTAAAATTGTTTAATAATCTGATCAAATTGTAACACATTGTACCTGCATAAATCTTATCAAAGACTTCTCATAAATTTAGTATGTATCTCTTGTTACAATTATTAATAACTGACTTATAACTATAATGCATTAATTTTTAACTCTCAATTTAAATATTTTTTTGCAATATATCAATTTTATTTCTCTGTTTTAATTGACTAAAGAGGTTTATACATATCAAGTTTTAATTATATGTGATATTTAAATGTATTCCTTATATTAATAGTATAATTTTAATGTTAAGTTTAAATTTTGAATATTTAATATCGTAGCAATATGTGTACAAACTAAACGGATAGTAAGACGCGTCGTTTAAAATAATCGTTACAGAATTAACGTTGAGCGTGTGCATCACTCGTTCACTCACTCGTTATAAAGAGTATATTCCTCGATACATTTTATATCGTGATAAAATAAACTGTCTCCAAGCACGCCCAGAACAGATGCGTGACCGACCAATCCATTCACCAATATTAGACACGCATACATACCATTTGTTGGCAATAAAATGGAACTCCATGAATAAATAATACCGAGCACTGTGGAGGTTAAAATGTAGTTTATCACGATATAAAGTGTATCACAGCGTATAGTCATTATACCCTATTAACTTCATTTATAAATCTCTAACCAAGTTTAATGCCATACTTTCTTTGAATTAATAATAAACGTCTATACCATCCTTCAATGATCCTTTAAAGGAATTTTAGTCTACACAAATAATACGTGACTACGAGATTTACTACACAACCCACACATATATTATTTATAAATTAATCAAGAAAGTGGAGTTGATAAAGATAGTTTTAGAGGTTTTGGACCCGTAATGACTGTTGATAGGGATGGTAATCAACTCCCGTTTCACCCAGTCAAAAATATATAACCTTGACCCACACATCAAAATCAACTCACTCTTCAATAAGACAGTACATTTCAAAAATGTGATATCTTAAGGCGTTTGGCCCTTTTAATTTGCCATGGAATTGCAGAGCCATGGGAACAAACGGTTATTTTCATTTTTTTTATTGTTTTGCAAAATTTTTTTTCGGAAACGCTTTGTTCATATTGATTAATTATTAATTTTTATATACAACGTGTATCTAAAACATTGCATCAAACTTTGGCAGGCTATTCTTTGGGTGAAAATAGAATAATTCACATCAGCAACCTAGGGTCCATCTTGAATAAGGGCGGTATACACCCTTAAAGATAGAGCTAAAAACGACTGTTGTGTGAAATGTTATGAAAACTGCTGTGGGTATTACAACTAATATTTGTATACTACTTATTGAAACCATGATCGTTAATAAACTAAATGTGTTGTTAGCATTACCCACCCTCATTATGTAAAAAAGGGAGGTTGTAAGACTTTTTTCTACAATAAAATATGTAAGAGTAAGTATTGCCAATTTTGACTTAAAATTACAAAAGATGGAGTAAAAATTAACAAAAAAGGTGTCTTAGAGAAACTATCTAGCTTTCCCCGTTTCCGAGATAATCACACAAGTTTGAGTTCAGAGACAAATGTATCTAACACAGCTAGCAACACAGCTATACTGGCTCCATACCTGGCAAGAATTAACACTTGTCTTTGAAATCACACATGTATGATTATCTCGGAAACGGGGAAAGCTAGACAATTTCTTCAAGACACTTTTTTTTTGTAAATTTTTACGCCATGTTTTGTAATCTTAAGTCTAAATCAATAATACTTACTTTGACATATTTTATTGCAGAAAAAAGTGTTACAACCCCCTCTTTTTTACATGATTTGGTTGGGTAACGGTAACAGCATATTTAGTTTATTAATGATCAAGGTTTCAATAAGTAGTATACAAATATTCGTTGTAATACCCTAAGCAGGTTTCATAATATTTCACACAACAGTCGTTTTTAGCTCTGTCTTTAGGGGTGTATACCGCCCTTAATATTGAAGTTGGACCCTAGGATGCTTATGAGAATTATTTTATTTTCACCCTGCCAAAGTTTGATGCAATGTTTTAGATACACGTTGTATGTAACTCCTCTATGATTTTAACTGTGATCAAATATAGATAAAATTGACATTCTTCAATAGAAAACTGCTGACTTCATAATAAAAAAATAAGAAAATGTAACATTTAATAAACAATGAAACATTGTCTTAAAAGGGGTGCTGAAAATATTAACATAAGAATTTCACTCGCTCTCGAGAAAACTGATATTTCTAAAAGTATGATTTTTTCCGCAAGATCTGTCCGGTAGCTAGCGCCATCTACGGTTTCCGTGATCCATCTTTTCTTGTTGGCGCGGAAGGATACTTTGGTGGGTCTTTGGTCGGTTGTGAATCCATGCCACGCCTTTCACCCATCCGCCCACCATCCCAAAAAAGACTTGCACTCGACAGGACCAAGGGCTTTAAGACAGTATATGGAGCAACAACAATAATGAGACTAATAATGAGGATAATAATGAGAATAAATGAACAAAAATTCATCTAGGAAAATGGCTGAAAAATGTTTTGTTAAAAAAATAATTCTAAGAATTTTGCACCCTCACATAATATATGGATTTAATAATATAAGCTAAGGCATGTAAGCAAGAATTACATTTTGACTTAAGAAAATTTTCAGGTGGGAACAATCGATTTCCCGCGGGAGAAAACGGGATAAAAATTTATAATTAGTTTCCTGATTAAGCTTATATACTTTTTTCATATTTATAATTTTGATCTAAAACTACACTAATTCCAATAAAAATTAAAAATAAAATGATGATAAAATAAAAAGGTTAAGTGAATTTTATCAGAAAGTGATTAAATTTGATAGTTTATACTAAGTTAAATCTAGTGGTATATGTCGAAAATATTTTAGAATAGGTTCAAGAAAAGGGACAAAAACTCTGATTATGTTTTAATTATAGGTCCAAGCAATAAAATTAAATTCACTAATCTTGCAAACTCTTTAAAACCCTTTTGCTGCGTTAATCGGATATATCCGATCTCAGAATTATACCCATTGACTGCGGAAATCGACTTTACCTCACTACTTGTAAACTTTATCTACCCTTGCTGCAACAGTCGGAAATAGTCACAAGAGTGTTAGAACGCTGAATTTTTCATACTAGCATGCACGCGCGCCTCTGACATCTGGTTTTTAATTTCGAGAACTGCCAGTTCAGATGCTAAATCATAATAGTAGTATCGCTTGTTTACTTCCGCATTTAATTACTTGTAGCACACGTGCAATATTTATGTGGCGGAAAACTTTGTTAAGGGATTAATGGATTGCTATTTTATTTTTGTTCTTTACTTATTTATTATTTTGAAATCATGCCCAAGACAAATATATGATTTTATAGACTACACTACACTGAGAAAAGTACCAAGGTAGCACAAAATTGTTCAAGTTGTGTTGATGTAAACTAATTTTCAAAATTTTTCTTTTTATTACATTTGGACCATATTAGGCCAATATTGGGGCTGTCAAATCCTTATTTAGCAATTAGTTTGACACTACTGTGGGTTGAAAGTAGAATAAAGAATGGTTCTGATAGCAGAATAACATTGCATTTGGGTAAAATGTGACATAAATAAAATGTGATATATACAAATTTCTCGATATAAAATATATTATTATTATGCGATTTATAGACAATGTGGTTCTAAATTTAATATTTAAAATGCATTACTAGTTGAAAATCACATTATTTAATCATAATCATAATCTTCATGCAGATTTTCAGATTTCAAATTTTTGACCTATAATTTACATTTCTGAAGGTAAGAAGTAAAAATTAATTACGCAGCAAAAGGGTTAAAGGAAAATTTTACGTAGACCCCAAATTTTGTATAAATTTATTTTTAAATTGTAAGTATTTCAAATAAAAACTATATAACATTTTGTTTAAGGCAATATGTTGAGTAATATTTTTGATTTAATGTAAATTACAAAAACCAACCCCTAATACAACTATTAGAAATGTGTATTATTGATCAAGCATTTTTGGTATGAATACAAATTAATTCTAAATATAGATTTTAAGATTTGAATAAAAAGTTCTTAAATAATCTTATGTTGTGAATTTTAATAACTGGTTACACAGTAACATTTCAAGGTACTCAAATCTGAACAAATTATATTTAGCCACAATCTGGTCCATAAGAATACTAAAAACCTTTCTCAACTGAGCCGACATGCCTGGCAACCTCTTGTATTTTATTGTGGTGCATAATTTGATATTTAAAAGCCAATTTTATCATATTTTAAACTGAAAATTGGTTTTCCTACCTTAAATCTACTCACGGATAAATATTTCTCTCAATTATAATATGTGGTGTGGTTATGTTATATAATAGCGTTCAGTTGTGATGTAAAGCAGTTTTAAAATAAAAGTGATTAAAGTTTCCTGTATCAATCTACTTATCGTAAAATAAGGTTAATTTAGGTTTAATAAATTAAGAATATTTTTTAATGAAAATTAAATATAACGTGACATTAATAAGCAATCTTTAAAAGTAACTTTTTTTATATTTTTCCCGAAAAACTACGGTAATTTTTTTTCTCACCAGAGTTTCAGAAACAACTAATTTCCCGAATTATTTCCGATGTTCGGGATCCCACACAGCCCTAATATATATATATATATATATATATATATATATATATATATATATATAATATCTATATATATATATATATATATATATATATATATATATAATATCTATATATATATATATATATGTATAATATCTATACAAAGATATATACTGTATAAGTTTATCAAAGAAAGATTATATTGTTAATTTGTAGATTTTAAAACGTCATTATAATAATTTTTCATATTGTATTTAATATTTTAATGATATATTTATCATTTAAATAAAATTACACTAAAACAATAAAAAATCCCTTGAAATAATATATAAAACTTGATTGGACCCTGATGTTAAAACATACTTTTTCGAGTATTTGTCAAAATAGTGTTGATTTAAATGTTAGCTATTATACAAAACGAACTAGAACTAAATAATGTAGATTTTAAAATACTTTTAAGCTCAAGCTCACACAGTGCAAGATTGTTGGTCTTGTATTGTCTGTTTGGGGTGATGATATCGAATACAATTCAGTTGTGCCAAGGTGTTTCGTCTTAGCTAGTTTTTCTCACTTTGCTTCCATACAAATGCGTATATAACTCCTCCAGATTATGTTTTACTAATCCTTGACACAAGTGAGAATATTAGACGAAATCCCAAATAAGCTAGGCCAAATTTTTAAATGTATTATTTAATGTGTATTATTTTACCTTCATAGAATTATTTATATATTTAACCTTACAAAATTATTTTATAATTGTGTATTACTACTCGTTTGCAATATAAGCATATGTTAAAATTACACTAATTTATTAGGGATGAGGAAGGCTGAATTTACAGAAAATATACTTGAATTTGCTTGGAGGTAGTGTGACGATGTCACAAACATGGGCGAATACAAACGATTCAACGTCAAGTAATGAGTTAACAATGGTGAAGGTAATAATACAGGGACATATTATAATCAGTCTTAAGAACTTATTTCAGAGTAAATGTGTTTAAAGTGCACTCATTTAATTTACCCCTAATGGTAACATTCCTACCATGACATATTACATTGTTACCCTAACAAATAACCTACAGTACTTCCTAGTGAAACACGCTTGGAACATTTCAGAGTAAATAAAGGATAGAGCATAGTGATGAAACTGCCATGTTTCTAAAATTCCTAGAACAATTATTTTAAAATATTGTTTTTTGTAATAATATGATTATATTTAAAATTTAAGAAATTTGATAAACTTTTAAAATCGGTTTTAATACAGTTACATAATTAAATATATATATGTATATCACTTTACTTTACTCTTAGATAATGTTACTATTTAAGTAGATGTGAATTTAAGTTTTACCTTATTCTAAATAATTTAAAAGTTAATTTTAATATATTTTATTATTAAATTCATGTAGCTAAATAAACATTCAATAGCAAAAATGAGCACTATAAATAATAAATCATATATAGAAGAGGATAATATTATTAACAAAATAAATGTGAGTTTATCAATCTAATATAATTTAGTTTTAAATTCGTATTTTAAGGATGATTTCATAAAAATACATATGATTGCTTTTTTTTTTGTATGTTTGTATATCTTATTCGCCATCAATTTGTTTTATTTCTATTTTTAAATGTTTTGTGTTCAAAAGTATGTTTAAAACCAACGTATGGTTGTGAAATACATTGCATGTCAATTAAGATTAATGTAATAAAATTGAATATTACTTGAAAAATGAGTTATATGAAAATAGATGTGTGTTCTAAATAAAGTTAACCAGCCTCTAGATTAAGAAATTTAATTTAATAAGATAATAAAACTATACCTAGTTAATTAAAAAATTAAAAAATGTCAAAATAATGTGTATAAAATCAAAATATAAATTTAAATTAATGATATATTTATTATTTAAATTAATATATAATAGAACAATAATAATAATAATAGCTCAGAAAACAGAAAACCATGTATAAAAACAGGCATTTTTTAGTATTTGTTAAAAAAAAGGTGAGTTAAGGGGGAATGAATTTATCACATACCAAGCAGACTAAAATAAACATAAAAAAAAATAAGCTTGTAGTCTTGGAAGCACATGCAAAAGCTTTGGTCTCGCCCTATCTGTTTACTGGTGACAGGTTCGAATCCCATCTATGTGTGCTAAAATGTTTTTTCCTTGGATTTATTTCCCACCTTTCTCTACACAAATACAGTTATACTTCCATTATTGCTTACTTCTCTAACCTCTAAACATTGGTGAGAATATCATCTGATAGCCAAGAAGAGTAATTAAACTCTGACCTCTGAATAAAGTATTGATCTTAGTATGATGACATATTTGATCTTAGAAAGCTAACACCAATAAAACCTACGTCAGTAGACATTTGGATGAAATGTCAAAATTGTTTATCCTGGTTTGGCATTGAAGGTAAATGTGAGACAAGAATCTTAGAAGGGTGTGTTGCCGGTAGTTTTAACTCACATAATTTTTTCACTCTGCCTACCATCAAAAACATGTACACTTTCTAAAAACTCTGCTTTCCTCACCCGTACCTCATTAGCACATTTGAAATTATTACACTCCAGACGGGTAGTAATAAAAAAAGAAATGAGAAAAATAAACTTACAAGCAAAGTTAACCTAAGACAGCCGATTTAATGACGATCCTTTGAAATTAAAAAATTCCAATAGTGTAGTATCTTTATATTACCATAAGTCATATACCAAATAATATTATATTAAGTCTCATCTGGAAATGAGCCCGGGCTTATTCAATTTAGAGCCATGTTCTGTGACTATGGGGATAAGCCATGAATTAAAATAGTATAAAACAAGAGGTTACTCTTGTGTAGGTACCCACAGTCAAATTTAGAACCAAATATCTCGTAGGTTTCAATTAAAAATAATTGACCGAACTACTGGGCACGTCGGAGTAAGAATAACAATCCAAAGATAATCTATAAAGATATTTCACTTCAGGAATTAATATTGTTAATAGCAACAGCTTTTTGTTATGTCTAAATCTTTGAATAAAAAATTAACCTTTCTAATATATAAATGGAATTTAAAAGTAAATGTTTATGAATCGAGACAATAAATATCCTAAAGAAGATCAATATTATAAAATCGAATAGCCTTCAGAAGAATAAAAACTCCTTTTACCCTGAAATAAAGCAAAATTTCGTTTATGTATTACCTTATTTAGGGGAAAAATATTAATATATCCATCCAGAGCTTTAACACCGACATCACCATTCCTTGCAAAACAGACGAGTCGAGCCCGATGTCTTTCTACGAATGTCTCACGTGAAGGTAGCTAAGATTATAACATTAAAATAAACGTTAAAATGCCATTTCAGAATATGGTTTGGGATAGAGCTGAAAGCTCTTATCATTCACAACTAGTTGGCCCGGTGAAACGTATTTAGCTGAATGACAGTACGAACATATGCGTGCGGTAGAAATTGCGAAATGATCCTGACAGACAAACCAACTCTTCATGTTATTAATACAGGTCTATCAGGCATCACACTGGTGGGGAGGCTTCTCCAGGTGGCTTTTACAATAGATTAAAATATTCCATTGGAATAAGTATAAGGATTATGAATGATTATTAAAATAGTATTGCCAAATATTTAGAGTGTCAACTAATATTATCTGTTCGGGGTAACTTGACTTTATTATGAATGTTGTAAACTGACATTTAAAACTCGTTTGGAACTCATTCCCAATGAAAGAGGTTGTTATTAATTTGGTAATTGGTTTAAATTAGCCTAAACTTTTTTTTAAATAAGTAATAAAACTAGTGGAATGTGGCTAGGTTAAGTATGATTTTATCTTCAGTAAGTCGACAAAACACAGAGAAAATATATCAATGAACGAATATATGACTAGTGAAATTAAATAGTCCTTTTGATATTGAATGCCCCGTATCCATGTACTGTGCATCTAGCATGGTTTGATGGTAACAAGGATTTTGAGTCTTGAATCTTAGTTAATTGTTTTAAGGGTGGTTTTCTTTACATGGTTACCAATATCCCTCCATGCAAATATGGGTACATTGCATTTAAACACTACCTTCCCAATCTTACCCTATTAGTTTAATTAAAATGAGTATATCACTTAAGAGTAGTAACAAATTTTCTTAAAAGTCTAAAGGGATGATAAAATTTACTGGTTTAGTTTTGTAAAGCTTTGCTAATTTGTAAACCCTGGAAATAACATCTTATTTGCCAGAAGGACAAATAGCGTGGATAACTTTTAGTGACCTTCCAACTTTCAGAAAGGGGAAAATTTACCATGAACCGATTATAGGAACCATTTTATATATTATTTAACGACAATTCATTTAAGAAAGTAGCCTACCATTGTGAAACCAATTCCATAAAAACGTTCTATAATGATATTAAACAGTAGATATTAGATTGCAAATTTTATCTGTGCGTCAACTTGGTGCTCTCAGGATTGAAGAGGAGGTCACAAAAATTGAAAGGTAAATTACAAAAGTTTTATTATATCAACTAAACTTTCACCAACAAAATATATAGTTTAGGTGACCTGAGATAAGTTCCTTTAAATCTTATAATGTTATATTCCCCTAGAATCTTATTGAATACTCATGTTTCGAGGATTCGAGATAAGCTTTGACTAGATACACTGAATTAAAAAAAAATATATATATATAAATCTGAATTGTTTTGAACAATGCAACATATTAATGGACAAACTTTACAAATAGACAACTAATTTATCACATTTTACTATAACAAAAAAAGAGCAGAATAATGTCATTCTGAACGGAGTATATCAAATGTTAGTATTGTATATAACAAAAGGAAATGATAAAATAGTTTCACCCAAAAACTCTACTGAGCTATTTAGCATATATACAAATTCTTAATGCCATATGACATTGTATTTTGAAATTAATTTTCAAACTCGCTTTCAGAATATTGTAAAATTGTGTAATAGACCGTGTATGAAATAAAAAATTATCTTACACAAATTAACGTTAATTTCTCTTCTATGAATTGCCGTATGCAAAATAATATTAAGTATACACAGTAATTTCATGTAGAAATTTTTAATGAGATTTTATTTATCTCATAGACGGGTGGAGTTATTTTTTTTTGTTTATTTATCTTAGTGTTGCGTGTATATGTTGGGGATATAGTCATTTGGTGTATACATATACTTACGTCAAAACTACTGAACAGATTCGAATGAAACTTTGTAGGTAGGTAGAGTATGTCCTGAAATAACACATAGGACTATTCCCAACCTTTGATTTTACATTAATTTTACAATATTAATGTTTAAATATTTTGCAGGTTAGATGGTGCTGCCAGTTATTTGCTATATTTATGATAAAAGTTCAATAGTTTTTGATAGATTATGCCTTGGAACAACATTATATTAATTGTTATACTATTGTTTAAACTTTTCGTATATAAGAGGTAAGTGATATATTAAAAATGCGAAAGTTTGTGTGTTTGGATGTTTGTTGCTCAATCACGTCAAAACTACTGAACAGATTACAATGAAACTTTGTAGGTAGGTAGGTAGGTAGGTAGGTAGAGTATGTCCTGGAATAACATATAGGACTATTCCCAACTATTGATTTTACATTAATTTTACAATATTAATGTTTAAACTTTTCGTATATAAGAGATATATTGTGATTTTAATTTTACGAGTAAATATGAATGTGATTATATTATTAATATTAGAACCGCGTCTTACTACCCGTTCAGGTTATATTATATATGCGAAAGTTTGTGTGTTTGTATGTTTGTTACTCAATCAAGCCAAAACTGCTGAACGATTTCGAATGAAACTTGATACGTAGATAGAATATGTCCTGGAATAGCATATAGGATTATTCCCAACCTTTAATTTTACATTAATTATACAATACTAATGTTTAAACTTTTCGTCGGGCGAAGCCACGACGGGTAACAGCTAGTTGTTCCTAAATATTTGAATAAACTAACACTACCAAATGTTATGGATTTCGCAGTAGATTCTGAATTGTCGTCCTCAATCTGTGTTACCTAATTAGACATGTAATTAGTCATTTGGACGTTCAGCTCTTAGCCTAATTCACCAAATCAACGTCAAAAATAAAAATCTAACATTAAAAACCTTGGGCACGTCTTTTCTCCAATTGATAAAATATTATGTATTTTATTTTTATAAAATATTTTGTGGTTTTTATGATATAACGCAAGTTTTAGTATAAACAGACTTATATTTCGGTTTATAGTATATAGTGTTAGATAAAGTTTAGTAAATATGTTTGATTTTATTAATAATATCCCGAGTAAAGATGTGTTTATTGTTTCAGATGATTCATCCTATCATCCTCTGGAAATTATTTATGGTATTTTCTATATGCAATCATGGCCTTGAAAGCAAACTTTACTTCACAGATGAGGACGATGAAAGGTCTGTGATCTCGTTAATCAATGGTGTTCAACAAATTGCTGACAGATATTTTATGAACAATATTAACCTCCTAGTTATCGATAGAGATCATGACTCCAAAGTCATAGATTACTTTGCCAATTATCTCCACAACATAAAAACCCCACTATTGTCCACTGAAAACGTCACTCAGGAGGATTCGTTTTCTCAGGGGGACTTATGCTGGACCAATGAGAATTGGTTTGTTCGCAATGGTTGGTGTGGGCTAAAGCGGATTGACAACTTGGAAAACAGCGTCGGGTTCATAATTATTAGAAGTTCCATTGATAATAAATGTTTTTTGGATGAGGAATGGAAGAAGTCATCTTTTTGGAACCCTAGATCTTTCTTCTTGATTGTTATAGCCACACCTGTGATGGAAGGTGAAACAATTATAACCGAGGCAATAAAAGATTGTTGGGACAAGTTACAGATCTTGAACGTGGTGATTATTTTTCGGAACATACTTGAGCATAAAGGGAAATATTCACGCCATTACTCACCCGGGAATTGCAATCTGTCAGTAAGAACTATGAACTACAATCCATTTTCAGGCAAAACTTCGGTATTCAATCTGTTCAATCTGATCTTTAATGGTCACAATTTTTTCCCTAATAAACTAAGAGACACTCGAGGTTTCGTTATAGATATTCCTATAGATAATCCTACCCATGTGCAACTTATAGAAAAGGTTGACAATGATGGCAACATTGTCTTTGAAGGACCAAACGGTATTATGATAAACGAAGTAGTTCGTGTTTTGAATCTCAGCATGAATATCACCCCATACGTGGCTTTTGAAAGTGATGATATAATGAAAGAAATGACGGACAGAATGGCTGGTATTCAACCATATCAAACAATTGTCCAGCCCTACAATATAAGGAGGAGTACCTACTCATTTGATGAAGACTGTGTTACTCTTATCGTACCAAAGGCTTTAGAAATTCCCAAATATTTAAAAGTAATTTTACCTTTCACAGGAACAGTTTGGGTATTGTTCCTCTCTACTAATATATG
Organism: Timema podura; assembly: GCA_033556935.1. Lineage (NCBI taxonomy): Eukaryota > Metazoa > Arthropoda > Insecta > Phasmatodea > Timematidae > Timema > Timema podura. Next base: position 39,697,706 of record JAVRXN010000005.1, read on the forward strand.
TATTTTGGTTATCTGGAAAATTGTGACTGTCATTGATGTATTTGAGGTAAACATCAATTCAGTTAGAAATGTTTTCATCGACGTATTTAGAACATCTGTAGGAGGTGCCCTGAATTACTTACCAACCTTGTTTCCTCAAAGATTTGTCGTAGCCATGTTGTTGATATTTAATTTTATACTAAATAATGCTTATACAGGTTCTTTAAACAGTTGTTTAATCAACGTCAAGTATTTACCAGACGTAAACAATCTAATGGAATCCTTGGACTCTGATATGAAAATCGGGGTTGTACTTTCTATCTCCGATATCAGCGCTGTTTCAGAAATGGTAGATTTCAATGATCCTTATGTAATACATTTTTTTAAGAAAATGGTTAAGATGAATAGTGACAAAGAGGTTCTAGACATGATTGCCAATCACAGAAACCTCACACTATTAACTTTAAAATTTGTCGGTAAGACGTTGATAAATAATCCCATATACTTTAAAAATGGGTACCCTGTGTTGCACGTCGTGGAAGAATGTTATACTTCCATTTGGAACAGTTTCATGACAGTGGAAAATCATTCTCCTTTCTTGGCTAAACTAAGTTTCTTTGTCACTCGTCTGAATGAAGGAGGAGTCTTAGACAAGTGGAAAAGTGATTTTATAGATCAGGCTCCGAGATTAAGAACCTCCACCGATCCTATCATTTTGACAAAGGAGCATCTGCAAGCCGCATTTTTCCTTTTATTAATAGGATTATGTGTAGCCTGTGTGGCATTGTTTGTAGAGATTGCAAATTGTTTTTCCAAGAAGAGATTTCGTCATATTGTAAATAATTTTAAGCACAATTCTAGATTAATTTAAAATCACCCACTTATATAATTTACTGTGAGGCATGTTTTAAGATAATCGATTATTTTGTTGCAACACCAATGAAATTTTTTAGTGGGCTATAACAAAGAAACCTTAAAATATGCTATTCGTTTTATTTAGGACCAGTAGAATATGTTGGGTTGAACACAGACCTGACTTAGGACTCGTTTACATCATGGAACACTAGAATTAAAGTTTTTTCTCGTTTTATAGTAAATGTCTTTCTTCAATTAAAAATTTCTCAAAACTCTTCTGTTGCATGATCACAATGGGTATGATTAATTAAATTGGTCATAAAATTGTTCTTATTTTTTTCCCCAAGAACGGAAATAAGCGAATATAATAGTATTTTTGTGCTGAATTCAAATATATATTTAGTAGAATTATTCTCTCACTTAAAGATTTAGAATGGAATCCACTTACAGATTGCAATATTAAGTTTATTTAAAATACATATGTATAAAAGAAAGAAACTCTATATAATTAAGTAAATATGAAAGGCGATATGAAAGTCAATTTTTAATTTATTCAAATCTATAAATAACAAAATACTATCTTACCTAAAAGTATAAGTTCAGGTTTTAGCCTCATGAACATCCCTATTAAGGTTCCAACAATAGTCAACAAGCATACTTGGACACTACTTACCCTGGTGCAACTTTTCCTTACCAGTAATATCTTGGTGAAATCGATCGAAATTTTCGTTGCTACTGTTCCAAGTTTTGCTAGGAATAAGTCCAGGTGTGAAGCCAAGAAATTTATTTTCAAGCCCATGTTAAATTCCAAGGTCCTATAAGATTTTAAGAGAGCATCCAATATTTACTTGTAGTGGTATGCTTTATGTTTCCCCTAAGATGTTCAGGTAAATACCCTTGAAAGACTCACATGCAAATTTTTCAGCCTCGTTCAAACTACCATCGAAGCTCTCATCTAAATTAGTTTTATTATATTTTGAGGTCCTACAAATATTCCCTCTTTGATGTTTGCACCTCTGATCTTTGGAAATTATTTTCTTAAGTATGTAAATCCACGCCCACTTCTAGCCATTGCTTAAGCAAAGTTCTTTATAAGATCAAGCTTTATAAGTAGTGGATGTATATACACCTTTTCCTGATGAAAAAGTGGTGTATTAACAACCTTCTTATTTCATGGTGTTAATGACGTTATCTTTGGCCACTATTTCTGGGTGTAATGCTTTTTCTGGTCTCTGCTATCCTCCTCATAATTAAAACAGCAGTTCTTCATGAAACCAAGTTAAACTAAAAGCAAAAGAGCAATGACTTTTAAGTCACCAAAGAGATGCCTTTTGTTCTCTTAAAGTCTTATTTCATCCGGTTAGAGTTTCATACTCGCATATGTTTCTTTTATATCAGCAGCATGAGCTAGTGTCACTGATGAAAAATTATTTCCATTGTGTAGAAGCACAGATTTCAAGCTAACTTTGGAGGAATCTATAAATAAACGCCACTCCTCTATTGGGTGTTCGTGACAAAGTACTTCCATTACACACATACATCATTAAAAAAAAGTTAATTTTCAAGGATAAAGAAATCATCAAAGTCACTATACATTTTTATATAAAAAAACACTCTTGTTTCATTATGGAGGAAATTTCAGCCTTGCAATCTGGAATCTAGCAATTCGGCTTGCCTTTTAGATTGTTTCAAATATCTGACAAGGTCAATGATATCTCCCTGATTGAGTAAATATGGTTCAGAAGATAAACAAGAAGCTTCAAAAGTTGGATCAAACCTTACATCATCATCATCATTATGCTCCACAGGTACTTACTCTTGTTCACTATCACCTAGTATGGTATTTTCTTGAGGCTTTGACACAGGCAATTCTTCATTACGAGGTACAGGCCTCATGGCAGATGGTAAATTAGGGTATATCACAGTGTGCTTTGATTTATAACTGGTGCCCGAAATGATTGTAAGACAAAAGAAACAATTTGTAGAATGATTTTTGGTTCCCGTCAAATCATTGGAACAGCAAAATTCATGTGCCGAGAACCTTTTAACTAACCCGTGAGGAATCTGATGCAGGTGACAACCAAAATGAGGGGCCCAAATTTGTATCTTGATCCCCATCTTCCATCCAAAGTAAAGCTTATAACAATTCTTAATGAATGGAGTAAAAGCACGTTTGCAATTTTTAAATGTTACCTCACAACAAAATCCATTAAAATATAGTTCGAATGATTAACACAATTTCTAGGTATTGTGCCACTTGATATTCTAGACACTATAAAATGTACGCTGAGCTAAATAAACACTATAAAATTTACAGTGAACTACATAAATAATCGTTTATGATGAAGAAAAACACAGATAATTGGATGTTTACAACTTGTTTGGACACCATATTTTATTGTTTAATCCAAAATATTTTCTTGGCGAATTACAATAAGTCCCTGTACGATATATCATAGGGAGCCATGAAAAATAATTATACTAAATTTCGGGGTAAATAAGGGATATCTTTCCTCATATTATGAGATGCAGAAATCTTATATTGTGTAGGAGATCAGTAAAGTATCTTTTTAGCTTTGGTTTATATTTAGCTATATTAAATCGTGTGTCTTGTAGTGTACTTTGAACAAAGAAATGGTGTCTTAGCTTATAAATTCAGCATATCTTGGATTGTTGACAGAATATGTAAGCTATTAGAAGGTAATGTAGCTCCAAAGTGGAAAGAGTGCAAGGTTAGCTCGATCCCTATACCGGCCTCCAGTCGATTTTTCTCAAGCATGCAGTGCTGATGTGACGTCAAATTGAACCCTTCTTAAATGAAGGTATGTCCAACAAACTAACATGAATGGTATTAGAAAATATGAATTTCGTATCTCCCTAATACAACCTTAATAATTAGTAATAATTAGTACTTGGGAAAAGGCTGTCTTCACCCCCACCTACACAGTCCAAAATTGTACCCCATAACATTGTAATTAAAACAAAAGTATTTCCAGCATAATAAAATCTGTTTTACTCTTACCTTTTTGATACACAGAACATAGATAATGAAAAGGTGGGACGATGAATTGGTGTGGGGGGAAGAGGTGGTGGGTGGTAAGAAGATTGCACTCTTTGTGTTCTGGGTAGATTCTCAGTTCCACCGAGCCTCTAAGTCAGATTAAAATAGGACATTTTTTGTTGGTTTTTTAAATTTAAAAAATGCATACAAGTAATATAATTTGCAGCTGTCACTTTTGATAGATCAATTAATTTCATAATAATTAATTTCACAATACCTATAAACGAACATTATTAAAAAAGTAAAATGCTATCTAATTCGACAGCAACAAAATATGTTTATATTTTTAAAAATGTTCTTCCTACCCAACATTTTTCTTTTAGAGATTTATTTGGATAAGAATAGGCCTATGTGTGTGTGAAAAGCATCAGGATGACTTCCAAACAATACATTCTTAGACAAATTAATAAAAAAAACAAGTATTTATGGACATGAATTGATGTTAATAAATTTGTAAATATTGATAGAAAATTCAATCTAGGATTGTTCCCACTGGCTACCAATTTAAGCTCAGCTAAAACCACTCATTTTTAAACAAAGAAATCTTAATTTTTAATAATAAGAGGTTTGGATTATGTTTTGTCTCAACACAAAATACATACTTAGTAATTGAGTCGGGAGAAGAGGCTAAGACGTTATTAGTTGTTTAAAAACACAGAAATAGGAAGTCAAGCGAGCCTATCTTGATAGCTTAGTTGATCTGGTAGTTGTTCGAATGTCCAGAGTCCCAAGTTTATAGGTCCTAGGTCTATCCTATTTACAAAGTTATGTATTTATCATTATGGTCACACGATGTAATCTTAACTACACTGTCTACACACAATTAAAAGGGTTGGATAGTTATCTACCTAAACTAAACAATAAGCTGCTACTGATTGAACTGCTGACCAATTAGCGTGTCTTTTAATAGCCTTTCGTACCCGTGGTAAAACCTTAACAGAGAGGTTGAAAAACAAGTTATCGTTAATGTTAATTTACGGAATAGCCATCACTTCCTTGAATTGCCAATTGGCACTCCCTACCTCATACACAGAGGTTGTTGATTAAAATTAAAAAATATCAATTTTTTAAAAAATTGTTCATAATAAAAATCGTAATTATAAATAAATATTTATATATATATAAATGTATTAAGTGAATAAGCTTTCGCCACTATTTTGCATTCATTCTTCTAGTCTACTGGCAATCTAAATAGAAAAATTAATTTTTGGCTAGTTGTGCAAATCTTGTTATGACAGATTCAGTGCCAACATGTCTCTATGAACACACATGAGCGCCAGTCCCACAAGTCTATCCTGACTTGTGCCATTCCTGAGAAAGGTTTTTAACGTCTTTAAAGTGAAAAAAGTTCGTTCAGGTGTAGCTGTTGACACCGGAAGTGTTGCTAATATTTTTAGTAATAAACACATGGTTGGAAAGAAGTCAAGATTACACTGATTTAGAACACTAAGAGCATTTGAGGGGTGAGTGTTTTCAAATAGGGTACACCTTTTTTATTTGCACAAGGAATATTCGGCTTTGACAACGTTATTATCTGCTGAAGAATAATCTTTGATATAAAAAATAATACATGGTTCAATGTCACAGAAATTAGCTTGAGCACAGTACTTAGGGATATATTTGTGGAGACTTGAAATAATATTTATCTTGTTGTTGAACCGCTCCTCAAGTTGATTGATAAAATCGTCTAAAAACGGAATATACACAAAACGCCAGAAATATTCTTCAGGAGTGGTTGATGGCATGTTTGTTCTGTGTGACTGTCGAGGACACTGATTTTACTGTTGACTGTTGACAAAATATTCAATGATTTAGTAAATATATGCTAAAATTCTTCTTCAGCGTGTTCTCTTTTATGAGATATAAAATTGGTGATGTTAAGGATATGTTCACCTGCTGGGTAAAGATCCCAGTCAACTTTTTGAAGAACTTTGCATAAAGGTAAAGTCAAAGCAAATATCTCACTTGGTGTACATAATGAAATTACAAACTCGCTCTGGGTGATTGTATTAAGAAACCGGGAAGCTTTGGATGATGTGTCGGAGTTTTTACTCTCTTCAATTTCCTCGAGTGAGTGGACGATATAATTATAGATCTCTACAAAACGCAATAAGCCATAATGGTTTTCTACCCACCTTGTATCACACATTACTGTCAGAGTAGTCCTCTTAGACTATGGTGCTTTCTTCAGAATGTTTTCTTTGAGAATATTTGTTCTTTGATCAGATGTTTTCACGAATCTCCCAAATAAAGTTTCAGTTCCAATACAATTCCGGATGGCTGGTCCCTGACAGCAGTGACCTAATGCAAGGTTTAGAGAGTGGGCACTACAGTGGATGTACAGAGCTTGAGGAAAACGTTCTTTGAGTACAGCCTGCACACCATTCAATTTCCCACTCATTGCGGCTACTCCGTCATACCCCTGTCCATACATGAAATTCAAATTAATACCAATATTAATCAGTGCCTCCAAAATAGTGCCAGCAAGTCCTCGTCCAGAAGTATCAATTACTGGGATGAATTGTAAAAAATCCTATATAAATTTGGACTCAGAATTTTTTTCTCAGTGTTTTCAATATAGCGAACACATAATGGTAACTGTTTAACTCGAGAGATGTCTTTGGTTTCATCAGCCAAAACTGTAAAACACTTTGAGCTATTTACTCTTTTTACAATGCTATTTTTGATTTCTTACCACAAATGTATATAATTTCATTTTGTATATCTGGGCTTGTGTAAACAGCATTGGAAGGAGCTATATCAATATGATGCTTGAAAATTAAGTCACCATACTTAACCCGCATCCTGAGCATCGCCCGAAAATTCCCATCATTAATCAAAGATTCTGGGGCATCATGAAGCAGAGGTCCAGAGTAATTATTGCTTCATAGTGTAATTTCTTGTCTTTCCATCATTTTAATAGTGTCTACGATAGAACGAAGCCTATTTCTGTTTTCTTCAGTCTGCTTCTTAAACCCAGTGTCAATTTCTTTAACTACATTTACACGAGCTCCTTTCTGAACATTTAAAAAATAGTCCACAAGTTTGATACATCTCTTATGGTAGCCAGGCGTGGAATGGGATCTAATAATATCCAACGCATCTTTCCACTTAAAAAAAACTGTTTGGTACAAGCGCACCTACCTTTATGTGGTCTTCCTTACCAGCACACTCATTTGAAAAATGTACACAATATTTGAATAATGCGCCATTCAATAGTTCTGAATAAATTAACCATGAAAACTTAATACTCCAATGAGGGTGAAAACGTAAATTTCGTTTTCCAATAGTCGGAAATGTACAGGGGGAAACCAAGGTTCAGATAATAGCTTTTATTTAAGATGTAAATCTCGTACACTTACATTAACATAGCACCCTATGTCCATAATATGCCCACTTTCTAAGTTTATTGATGTTGATTCTGTTGAGGATAGCAATGAAACTGCTTCTTTTTCTAACTTGCCACCATTGTTGTCTTTGGAATCTAAAATGTTTTCATTGCAAAGTTGGCAACCCGCTTTGTTATCTTCGGTTTCTAAAAGAGTGATAGGAACAGTTGCTGTTTTTTTTTGTGTGAAGGTCCAAACCACGAAAGTAGACTAGATTGTTTTGTTCGTTTTTTTATAATTGATAGTTAGATTGGCAATATCAAAAATATATATAAATTTAGCACACGGAGAAAGCACACAATTTCATATATTTATTATTATATTTTCTTAGACTGCAAGGAGCTCGGGTTTGAAAGCTGCCCCCCACCCCTCCGCACACCCACCCTTAAGCCATCCCTTCTTCAGAATCCTATTGCTTTGTCAGCCTATTTGCCATTCATACTTGGAAATACCTTCAATTAGAAAGCTTTTGCTGTTTCCTAATCTCACAGGTTTCCACTTTTTCAACAATCTCGCCCAAACTCATTAATACTTCATATTTCCTTTGTCAAGATTTTGTCTTAGTCGATTCTAACCAATGCACAGAATTTAAAAAAAACCCAATGGCATGGTGCTAATTAACTTATATATTATCTTGTGCCTTGATTTTGATATTTATAAACCACAAGTAAGACAGTATTAAATTTCGTTTTTAAACTTTCAGTGGGGGGGGGGGGGGGCCTTGAGGCCTTGAGTCTCCTGTCACTTATCGGTGTGGGGAGTGTTAGTTCCGACCACTTACTTTACACAGGTACACGCGTATTTAATATTTACGGCAATTTTCAACCCTTTCAGTCGACCGTCATAACATCGCTAATACTACATTTATTTAATTCTCTATTATATCTTTAATTCAAATTATTCCATAACCAAAGGTTTTGTAATAAAATTTGTTTAAAAAATCTTACCTATTTAATTTATTAATATATTTCCAAACTTCTTCATTTTCACATTCTAAAGTATAAGAACAGGCTTTCACTGCTCGATTCCTAATTTGAATATGGATACCTCTAGATCGCGAGAAACGAACCGGAGGTCTCCAGTCTACAGAAATGGAAGTTCGGACATCACATCCTTTGGGGGTAAGCAAGGGATCCAAAGAGGTCTCACTCACGGTTGTGGTGAGATTCTTTCTTTTATTATTATAAAAGTGAATGTGGCTTAAGGAACATACAATATAAAAAAATTTGGATTATAAATAATAACACAGTTACACTGTGTAATATTATTATAAAAAAATAAAAAATTGTGATTTTATGTATCTAATACTATTGAGCATGATTTCAACACAAATACTCATGATTGTTTGTTGTGTGTGTTGGTAACCCTCATTTCCCACCCTTTAAAAAAAATAGTTCTATCGTTAAAATTTTTTTATGTATTAACAAACAAAGTTCATGTCAATAAATATGAATGTAATAAATTTAATATTCTTGAAAAGAGCTATATGCCAATAGATGTATGTTGGAAATAAAGTTTATAAACTTATACTAACTTTTAATGAAATAATATAAATTAAAACAATAGTTAGTTTGAAATTCTCGGATTAAAAACTTTGTGACACAAACATAATTTATTTTTCTAGTTATTACTAAAATAAAAATTACATTAAAACAATAAAAAATAGCTCGAGAAAACTAAAATTTTATTAGATAATAAATCAAGCATTTTTAAGTATTAGTTAAAATAATATTGACTTAGTAATTAGCTACATACCAAACTGACAGAATAAATAATCAATATTACTGTAATTTAAAAGATCTTGTAAGCTTTTAGTGATTTGCAGCACGTACAAAGACCTCGGTATTATTTTATCTTTTGAGCGTTCACGGAGAATCTAATGTTCATATACAAGCAGGGTGTGGGTGCTTAATTTTCTAAATACGGTGTCCTCATATTTTTACAAAAGGGCAAGGAAAATGTCTATTATAACGGCCTTCCTATTTTCCCTACCCTAATGGCATTGTTAAAACATTATATCCTAGACGGGTATTTTAGTATTAAATTGAAACAAAATATCAACAACATTATTTGGGCTACCTTTCTAAAAACATTATTCATTACACTAAGCCCTGTCTACTTCTCTATCAATATGGGTATTTAAATGGTAATAGTGTGTAAATAACCATAGTTAAAGTTTTTTTATGAATCATTATAATTAATTGTATTGACTAAAATATAATTTGATACTAAAGTCAAAGCCTAATAAACATGCTTCAAAAAATTTGAATGATTTTTTTACTTACAAAATGATATGAAATAAAATAACAATTTATAACATTGGCATGGTGAACAGTACCTTGATGGTGTTATGTTGAACAAGAAGGACCTTTAACTAGCAGTCGTAGCAATTTTCTTGTAATATCCAGTGATTCCTAACGAGCGAATACTGGAATGTCTTCAATATTAGCCGTGATTATTCTTGCATATATATGTTTTCTCTCTTGCGGGCCAGACCGCCCGTCTATATTAATGGAAAAGGAATCTATAATAATAAAAGGAAGTGTTTGTTTGTGTGCGATGACCAGCCAAATCTACGACACGCAGAGATCTGAAATTTTTAACTTAAGTGTAAGGGAGTGGGTCCAAATGCACCTCCAAGTCGGATTTTTAACAAAATACCGCAGTGGGTCATGGTCAACGCGGTGTGGGTTTGTTAAAAGGTAAGTGTGCCCTCATTTGCGTGAAAGTAGATAATGAAACTATTTGGGAAAAAAACATCTATTTATCCGACCATATTTGAAACACATCACGGGCAAAAAAAGTCTAGGTCCTTGGGTAGCCATCTACCGTCACAATGCATGATCTAAGGCATCACTAGATAAATACTTTTGATCGACGGTTAGATCACACAATTTTACGATCCGTACAGCGTCAACCAACAATATTCACCAACTGCTGTAGCTTGTCCATCTTGAACCGCTCTACAAACGCTTATAAATAGATGACCAAGCGGCCCCCCAGCAACACAAATGCGGGTACACATCTTGCCCTGTGACGGGAGGAGGTAGGGGGTTCGAGTCCCTGCAAGGTCAACAAACCCTATATTGTTACGTCAAAAGTCCCGGGTTCGAACCGCGTCAATGATATCTAACAGGAGTAAGCATAAATAATAGCTTTGACATTTTTCACATTTAAACCCTGCAAAAATGACGGTACATCACTAAGTTTTTATTCTGTCTCTCTCATTCGGGTGGTGTTGGAGGGTTCAGGTGTCAATGAAGCGCAGATGTGGGTACACATCTCACCCTGTGACGTCCCTTAGAGGGCAACAAACGCTAATTACTACTCAATATCGATGTTTATTCTCACTGCACTCCAAAGAGATTCGAACCGAATCCTAGAGATGAACATGACAGCCGAGCACTGTCTCACCGAACTACAGCCCCATTTTCATAGGAACAGCCACTAGATCTAATTTCACGTATTCATACGTTTAGACAAGTGATCTGCAGCAACCTATTTAGATATACTATTAATACCTATAAAATATCACCGATACTGTAGTATTATTTTATAAATATTGGCTGAAATAAGTTTGTATTTCCTAAAAGTCTTTTTGTATAAAAATTGAAATCTACCTATAAATAGTCGTTTTTCCACAGCATTTTTTATTACCGGTTTGGACTTTACTACACTTATTTCCCCTTAGTGCGAGCCTGACAACTTGTAGCCCCGCGACCACCGGTGTATAAGATATTAGTGTAACTATGAGAGGGTGAAAAACTTCCAAGTGCAGGTATGGGCTCAAACTACCTCCCTCAGTACACCCGGTCTAGATTCGAACCTCAATATCCCCCCGTCATCAGCAGTCTATAGCCTGATGCGAGAGTAGAGCGTTAGACCATGCGGCCACCGAAGCAGTGATTACCACTTTGTTCTCTAGTGTAGGCCAGTTTGCTATATATTACTCGTTTTTAGTACCGCGTCTTACTAACCGTTCGGGTTATAATACGCTTAAGTACTATTTACGCTAACGGATTAGGAATTGGGAAGCTTGAACCCGCATTTGTGTGGAAGGAAAGTGTTAACCCATTTAGGGAAAAACCACCCTCAGTTCACCCGAACGAGATTCGAACCTCGATCTCTCCCCGTCCTCGGTAGTCTAGCTCAACACGAATCTGGTGCGTTAGCCAACTGCGCCACCGAGGCGGGTATCTATCACAATGCACTCTTTTTAGAAAGTTAACAATCTTTACGAGGTTGGCTCTTCAACCAAACCAAATATTACAACAGATTGAAAGACGAAGCAAATCCGCGAGTCCAGTTGGATTCGGAATTGGGAAGGTTGAATCCCCATTTGCGTGGGGGGAGTAAGGAAATTTTCCAGCATTTTCGTGGAGGGAGAGTGGAAAAACATTTAGTGAGAACTACCAACAGTACACCACGGCAGGTATTCAAATCCCCAACACAGATTCGAACCCAGATATCTTTCACCGGATGCTTCATGCCCTTTAGTTATTAAACCCAAGAGAAAAATATGGTGTTTCACCCGTTTTGTCCCTAAAATACGTTGTGACAGAAAGGCGCTGGCAATATACACGTGACAGCTTTGCCGGAATAAAATATTAAAGAGCGCAGAAGTGAGCCCACATTTGCTTAGAGGGAGAGTGAAAAACTACCCCCAGGTCCAAGAGAGCACTCTTGCAATTTACTAAACTGCAGAGGGATTCGAATCCTGGTCCATTGGCTACCTCACGCTAACAGATTGATATTTGGGAGGTTTGAGCACACATTTGCGTAAAGGGAGAGTGAAAAACACCCCTAGTTTACCCGACCAAGATTTGAACCTCTAACTCCTTAAGTATTAATAACGCTAACGGATTGATAATTGGTAAGTTTGAATTTAGAGGAAGTGTGCCCATATTTGCACGGAGAGAGAATGGAAAATCTATTAGAAAAACTTCCATAAATACGCTAGAAGCTGATGAAAGAATCTCTAATATTGAGTAATATGGCGTGGATTTGTTTAGTTTACCCTGAATATTTACTTTTCCTATTAAACAAAAAAATATTTGTAGACCGTAAATATTTAGTGAGAACTACCAACAGTACACCTCGGCAGGTATTCAAATCCCCCCAACCTCGCCCAACACAGATTCAAACCCCGATATCTTTCACCGGGTGCTTCAAGCCCTGTAGTCATCAAACCCGAAAGAAGAATATGGCGTTTCAAACTGGGCGCACCCATTCGGTTCCACCAAAAACAAGTTATATTTTACATATCATTTAACGTTTACATCTATATTTTACCGATTATATAACTCTTACATTAATTCATAAGTAGTATTGAATACATTTATAAGAAATTTGAATTTAGTTTACATATCACTTAATGTTTCCATCTATATTTTGCCAATTATATAACTTTTACTAAAGTTCATAAGTAATATTGAACGCAGTTTTAAATATCATTTAATGCTCGCTAGACAGCCGGTGATTGACCTTTGCTGTAAAACCTTTAATGTACAATAAATATGTGTTTTGTAATATCTTGTTTTATTCATGCAAAACCCGTCTATCTCTTACACGTAGTGAAATCATATGAGTCTCGAGTTGACGAGCCGCTAACCTAATACACCCCCACATGTCGACGCTAGGTACCAAACAACCAATTTTAGTAGACTTTTGTGAGGGATAGTGGCCCTAACTGAGAATTATAAATCACTGTGACGTTTCCATCTGTAGAGAGAGGCCCCTAATTTTGTACGATAAGATCTTTGTCAATGCTCCCGCTATTCTTGTCTCGAATTGTCTTGTCAACACCGCCAAACTGGCGCCAGTCATCAGGGAAAACCCATTGCGGAGGAGAGGGTTGCCAGGGTCAATGACCTAGCTCACGGTTTCAAGGCCATAATCTATCCCTGTCTCAACTCGTCTGGTCGAGCCGGCCAAGCTGGCGCCAGTCACCCATTGCGACATCATTCAAGATCGTGATCTATTCTTGTATCGACTCGTCTGGTCAAGTCGCCAAACTGGCGCCAGTCATCAGGGAAAATCCATTGCCACATAGGGATGGGGGAGAGGTTGAGACACCACTAAGGGGGAAGGGGGTTGGTGGATTACGACATAATTCAAGGTCGTGATCTATTCTTGTCTCAACTTGTCTTGTCGACCCGCCAAACTTGCACTGGGTTGTGACACAGGGAAAACCAATTACCGAGGGGGGAGGGTTGCCAGTGTCATTGACCTAGCTCACGGTTTTAAGGTCACGATCTATTTATGTCTCGACACGTTTTGTAGGGCCGTCAAGCTGACGCCTGTCACCCATTGTGACAATATTCAAGATCGTTATCTATTCATGTCTCGACTCCTCTGGTCAAGCCGCCAAACTGGCCCGAGTCATCAGAAAAAGCCCATTGCCACATAGGGGTGGAGGAGAGATTGCGAAACCGCTGAGGGGGAAGAGGGGTGGGTGGATTACGACATCATTCTGGGTCGTGATCTATTCTTGTCTCGACTTGTCTTGTCAACCCGCCAAACTAGCACTGGGTTGTGACACAAGCAAACCCATTACCAAATAAGGGGTTGTGACACCGGGAAAAAACATTACCACATAGGGGGTTGCGACACATGCCTTGAAGGAGGGGGAGTGAGGGGAAAAGTGAAAGGGATCTTACGGACGGGATCCATTTTTCACACTCTTCGCTAAGCGGGCGGCCAGAGAGGATGCTCCCAGCGCTCACTAGGAGGGAAAAGCGCCCAACGCCATGGACCGGACGGCAATAAATAAAAAATAAACTCCAACGCACCCCGTCCCAATACCACACTGACATAAAAAAACAATGATACCACATAATAAAACAATATAAAAAACCAACATGTTTGGAACACTGGAAAGGGGTCAGGAGAAGGGGGAAGGAAAGGGGTCTGGGGGTGGGGGAACCAACAGCCAATCAGAGAGCAAGAGGCTCAGGGTAGGGGGAAAGTCAACAGCCAATAAGAGAGCGAGGGCGCGTGGTCACGTGACCAAATCCTGCCAATCAGCGTCGGGGTCAAAGGTCAAATTGTGTTCATACGTCGTACTAGTCTACTCACCTATTTCTATCCTGAGCTAGTTCTAACCAGTCTTCCATATTATACCCTAAAACTTTAAGGTCTACTCTACTCGTATCTTCGTATAGGTTTGACCAAAGGGTTTGAGATTCCAAATCTTAGACACGGGTCTAGATTATTCCATCCACGCTATCGGTCTTGGCTTCCGTAACAAACAAGATGCGATTACCCAAACAATGTTTGGTAAGAGTATCAGTTTTGGTAGATCAACATTCTGTAATTCAATATTTTGTAACAACCTCCCCTCATCATAATTCCTTTTCTGATCAAATTTTTTCCAATGCACTTTTTTTTCGCACAAACTAAATTTTGTCTCGTTATGTTTGGTAAAAAATAATAATTTCACAACCATAGAGAACTACCGGCGAAGTCATTGTTTTGTATATATTCTGAGCAAACGAAAAAATAATTTTTCATTAATTTAACTTTACCTAAATATGTAAATTTTAAGAGATTTTTAACCTGCTTATAATAAAACAATTTTTCAATGTTATATTTAGTTTTCGATATACTGTAAAGTACATCAATAAGCATATCGGCATCAGCAATATGTGAATTTATCATAGTTGAACGAAACTTACTTTTCATAACACTTACTCAATAATATACAAAATTCTTCAGAAGCCGAAATCCCAAATGAAAAAACCAACTTCACAAACATTTCAAATCCCCTAATCAAACTAAATGGATAATATTTAATCATACAAGCAATTAAATCATTAGAATCCCTAGATTTTTCAAAAAACACCATGTCAAAATTTCATTTGCAACTAACAATTCAATTAAAAACACTTAACCAACACTAATATTAGTACCCAAAATAAATTTAACAAAAGTGGTTTTTATAAATTAACCGGCGAATATAATCAGTAAAATATATAGTAAGGAGGAAGGGCACTTTCTAAATTCTATGCCAAGAACTTGAGTAACTTCAATAGTTTTAATACAACAGAACTAGATCTAAATTTGCTGAACACTTAAAAATCTCGGGACATCAACCCACATCTATCAACAAATGCATAAAGCTTCTTCATTCATCCATACACGCTTAAAAATTAATATTGCCAAAAACCTTCATATTTATAATGCAACTCTTAACCATAACACTATTTTATACGAGCAAACAACATTTTAAAAGCAATCTTTAACTAACACAATCAAGAATTTCCCACAACACATCAAATTAAAAACATAAACAATTCCTATCCTAAGACACAGTCCTCCTACCATCGTAATAATTACCTCTCCTGGTCAGTGTCGAGAAGATTAGAACCTATATTATCTTAATCCCTTTTTCCTATATCATTTATTCCTACAAATACAATTTTAAATTGTTCATAAAAATAAATTTTGTCTATCTATATTAAACAAATCCTGTAAACTTTAGATCAACAAACTATATATTCAAATTAATACAAAATATTCCCTTGGTTTACGTCAGTCACTTGTTTCATTCGAGAAAACTCTTCAAAATCTTTATGAAACCATTAAACATTTCTGTTACAATAATGTTAAACATCGGGAACAACATCCTACTCCCATTATTAAAGGTGAGCCTGATAGTCTAAATGTTTCTAACTTAATATTTAATTCAACCTTAAACATGCATTTGACTCTTCAATTTAAGAGTTCCTAAACTCAGCTAACCTTCACATACTTATATTTCACATTTACAGGTATTTTAATACTATACTATCCCATCGGTTAGTAAGTTCTTTTTAAAATCTATTTCTGGTAATTTATCTTTACAAAACTTAATTTATATCGTTGTTTTCTACGTTGATTTTGTCTCAGACCTGATGATGGCTTAATCTGCCTAAACACATGGTCTAACTCAAGATTAGTATGACTTTGTAAACCATTTTATAGGTAGAGGAATCAAAATAATCAGATAAGGAACGATATTTTTAATACAAATACCGTAAAATGCTATATTTTAATTTGCAGTTCTACATATTTCATGGTTAATTAAATGGAGTAGTATATTATATTATAGGCTTTATCAAAATCATAGTATGTTATAATTTAACTTGGCAAATATACATCTTACATAATTTCAAAAAATATAATCACATTATTCTTGACTAACTAAATTTGTTATTTATTTCTTATTATTTGTAAATCTTTGTTAAGGATTTTTCATCTAGTCAGCGTTATATTGTCAACCTCTATATCCTTACTTAGGCCCTAATAATTTTAATCCTATATTTTCATCTTTAATAATCTTAACCATCATCTTATATGTATTTTGGTAAAGTTTTCAGCCATCCACAAAAAAATTCCTTGTCAAACTAAAATTCAATTACTATTTAGTATAGTTCTACACAAAAATTAACTATCAAGTAACAATTGTACTCTTACCAACTTATAAAATTGTTTAATAATCTGATCAAATTGTAACACATTGTACCTGCATAAATCTTATCAAAGACTTCTCATAAATTTAGTATGTATCTCTTGTTACAACTATTAATAACTGACATAACTATAATGCATTAATTTTTAAGTCTCAATTTAAATATTTTTTTTTTGCAATTACACGTTGTATGTAACTCCTCTATGATTTTAACTGTGATCAAATATAGATAAAATTGACATTCTTCAATAGAAAACTGCTGACTTCATAATAAAAAAATAAGAAAATGTAACATTTAATAAACAATGAAACATTGTCTTAAAAGGGGTGCTGAAAATATTAACATAAGAATTTCACTCGTTCTCGAGAAAACTGATATTTCTAAAAGTATGATTTTTTCCGCAAGATCTGTCCGGTAGCAAGCGCCATATACGGTTTCCGTGATCCATCTTTTCTTGTTGGCGCGGAAGGATACTTTGGTCGGTCTTTGGTCGGTTGTGAATCCATGCCACGCCTTTCACCCATCCGCCCACCATCCCAAAAAATACTTGCACTCGACAGGACCAAGGGCTTTAAGACAGTATATGGAGCAACAACAATAATGAGACTAATAATGAGGATAATAATGAGAATAAATAAACAAAAATTCATCTAGAAAAATGGCTGGAAAACGTTCTGTTAAAAAAATAATTCTAAGAATTCTGCACCCTCACATAATATATGGATTTAATAATATAAGCTAAGGCATGTAAGCAAGAATGACATTTTGACTTAAGAAAATTTTCAGGTGGGAACAATCGATTTCCCGCGGGAGAAAACGGGATAAAAATTTATAATTAATTTCCTGATTAAGCTTATATACTTTTTTCATATTTATAATTTTGATCTAAAACTACACTAATTCCAATAAAAATTAAAAATAAAATGATGATAAAATTAAAAGGTTAAGTCAATTTTATCAGAAAGTGATTAAATTTGATAGTTTCTACTAAGTTAAATCTAGTGGTATATGTCGAAAATATTTTAGAATAGGTTCAAGAAAAGGGACAAAACTCTGATTAAGTTTTAATTATAGGTCCAAGCAATAAAATTAAATTCACTAATCTTACAAACTCTTTAAAACCCTTTTGCTGCGTTAATCGGATACATCCTATCTCAGAATTATACCCATTGACTACGGAAATCGACTTTACCTCACGACTTGTAAACTTTATCTACCCTTGCTGCAACAGTCGGAAATAGTCACAAGAGTGTTAGAACGCTGAATTTTTCATACTAGCATGCACGTGCGCCTCTGACATCTGGTTTTTAATTTCGAGAACTGCCAGTTTAGCTGCTAAATCATAATAGTAGTACCGCTTATTTACTTCCGCATTTAATTACTTGTAGCACACGTGCAATATTTATGTGGCGGAAAACTTTGTTGAGGGATTAATGGATTGCTACTTTATTTTAGTTCTTGACTTATTTATTATTTTGAAATCATGCCTAAGACAAATATATGATTTTATAGACTACACTACACTGAGAAAAGTACCAATGTAGCACAAAATTGTTCAAGTTGTGTTGATGTAAAATAATTTTCAAAATCTTTCTTTTTATTACATTTCGACTATATTAGGCCAATATTGGGGCTGTCAAATCCTTATTTAGCAATTAGTTTGACACTACTGTGGGTTGAAAGTAAAATAAAGAATGGTTCTGATAGCAGAATAACATTGCATTTGGGTAAAATGTGACATAAATAAAATGTGACATATACAATTTTATCTATATAAAATATATATTATTATGCGATTTATAGACAATGTGGTGCTAAATTTAATATTTAGAATGCATTACTAGTTGAAAATCACATTATTTAATCATAAACATGATCATCATGCAAATTTTCAGATTTCAAATTTTTGACCTATAATTTACATTTCTGAAGGTAAGAAATAAAAATTAATTACGCAGCAAAAGGGTTAAAGGAAAATCTTACGTAGACCCAAAATTTTGTATAAATTTATTTTTAAATTGTAAGTATTTCAAATAAAAACTATATAAAATTTTGTTTAAGGCAATATATTGAGTAATATTTTTGATTTAATGTAAATTAAAAAACCAACCCTTAATACAATTATAAAAATGTGTATTATTGATCAAGCATTTTTGGTATGAATACAAATTAATTCTAAATATAGATTTTAAGATTTGAATAAAAAGTTCTTAAATAATCCTATGTTGTGAATTTTAATATCTCCTTACACAGAAAAATTTCAAGGTACTCAAATCTGAACAAATTATATTTAGCCACAATCAGGTCCATAAGAATACTAAAAACCTTTCTCAACTGAGCCGACATGCCTGGCAACCTCTTGTATTTTATTGTGGTGCATAATTTGATATTTAAAAGGCAATTTTATCATATTTTAAACTTAAAATTGGTTTTCTTACCTTAAATCTATTCACGGATAAATATTTCTCTCAATTATAATATGTGGTGTGGTTATGTTATATAATAGCATTCAGTTGTGATGTAAATTAGTTTTAAAATAAAAGTGATTGAAGTTTCCTGTATCAATCTACTTATCGGAAAATAAGGTTAATTTAGATTTAATTAATTAAGAATATTTTTTAATGAAAATTAAATACAAACGTGACATTAATAAGTGATCTTTAATAGTAACTTTTTATTTTTTTTCCCGAAAAACTCCGGGAAATATTTTTTTCTCTCGTATTGTCTGTTTGGGGTGATGATATCAAATACAATTCAGTTGTGCCGAGGTGTTTCGTTCTAGCTAGTTTTTCTCACTTACCTTCCATACAAATACGTTTATACCTCCTCCAGATTATGTTTTACTCATCCTTGACACAAGTGAGAATATTGGACGTTATCCCAAATAAGCTAAGGCCAAATTTTTAAAATGTATTATTTAATGTGTATTATTTTACCTTCATAAAATTATTTATATATTTAACCTTACAAAATTATTTTATCATTGTGTCTTACTACTCGTTACAATATAAGCATATGTTAAAATTACTCTAATTTATTAGGGATGAGGAAGGCTGAATTTACAGAAAATATACTTGCATTTGCTTGGAGGTAGAGTGACTAAATCAATTTGTAGAACCCACCCTCAGAACACGTGGAAAGGATTTAAATCTCGATCTCTCCGCGATCAAAAGTCTAATCTATTGAGATAATGACGTCTTAGAGCCTTCAGCAACCGAAACGGGTAAGAAAAGTTTATTAAATTCAAACCCTCATCGGTGGATCCGTGCAATTTAGATAGGAATATTTTTTCTAGTTTACATGTGATGGGAAGGCTGGAGTTCAAATCCCATCTGGTTTTGCTGAGGGTGTTTTTTACTAAATATTTTACATCTACATCCAAAGAAATGCGTGTATTTATCTTATGAATTTTGCCTTAACCTTTCTTTAACACATAGGAATAGTTAAATTCAAACACGACGAGTAGTAAGGTGTGGTGAGGAAAATAATTACAATAAAACTTAGGCTGAGACTTAGCTTAACGAGTCTATAAATTTATTTGCAAATATTTTATTAGTAATAGGATAAACAGAAATTATAGAGAATTATAAACTCCCACAGTGAACCAGACTCGGGTATAATGAACATTGAACTAGATTTTGACCAAGAAGACATAACATTATTATAAAAATAAACTAGTGAACATGCATACTATTTCCTGTGGCAGCCCCGATGGTCAAATCTCGAATCGAGTAGCCTGTGACCGTCGGTCAGAAATATTCGACAGAACTACTGGACACGTCAGAATAGAAATGACAATTCAAAGAGAAAAGAAGAAAGATATTTCACATTTAAATCGTGCTTTAAGAGTAGCGAAAGCTCCTTGCTATGGGTGAGTCAGTTCTCAAACAAAACGTTTACGTAATTCAGAGGGACATGAGAAAATTTGAGACAGCCATTTTTCATTTGGTGGTGGTTAAAAATATAAAATAAAAGAGCTAATGCCACATCACATTTATAACGTATGAGATTGGTAGCCCAGACAGAGACGTAACTAGGGTGAGGAAGCAGGAGCATTTGCCCTGGGCGCCAAATTTACTATTCATTAAAAAAAATTTGATATTTTGATTTTGTTGAATAAAATATGATCCTTTAATACAAGCTTGCCTTATATCTAGTGTTTTAAACACAAACACTTGTGTGAAAGTATTTATCTTTCTCAATAGTAATTTGAATTGATTTTTTAATATAAATTTTGCTTTAGATTGGTCAATTCAATTTGAACACATGAGTGGAGTTGTTTCTCTACATTTGTAACCGGTTGGAATGCTTGGGCTTAGAACAAAATAATCTTAAAATTGTTTAAAAAAACTGTTTAACACATGTATAGAATAATAATTGTAACTATCAATTTATAATACATTAGAGGCATAGTTTAGTACAGAGCTGCCTTAAGATTGGTCACAATTCAAAAAAAGCCTTTATTTATTTACGCAGGTTTCTTATAATTTGGTTTACTGATATATACGTACTAGAAGAATTCCAACCATTAAGTTACTTTGTAATTACTCAAATTAATAAATACCCTTTGTTTAGGCTACTGTGAAAGGCAGAAATCTTGCCCTTAATGAGTTAGCAATGGTGAAGGTAATAATACAGAGACATATTATAATCAGTCTTAATAACTTATTTCAGAGTAAATGTGTTTAAAGTGCATACTCCTAATGGTAACATTCCTACCTTGACATATTACATTGTTACCCTAACAAATAACCTACAGTACTTCCTAGTGAAACAAGTTTGGAACATTTCAGAGTAAATAAAGGATACAGCATAGTGATGACACTGCCATGTTTCTAAAATTCCTAGAACAATTATTTTAAAATATTGTTTTTAGTAATAATATGATTATATTTAAAAACTAAGAAATTCTATAAACTTTTAAAATCGGTTTTAATACAGTTACATAATTAAATATATATATCACTTTACTTTACTTTTAGATAATGTAACTATATAAGTAGATGTGAATTTTAGTTTTACCTTATTCTAAATAATTTAAAAGGTAATTTTAATATATTGTATTATTAATTTCATGTAGCTAAATAAACATTCAATAACAAAAATGAGCAATATAAATAATAAATCATATATAGAAGAGGATAATATTATTAACAAAATAAATGTGAGTTTATCAATCTAATATAATTTAGTTTTAAATTCGTATTTTAAGGATGATTTCATAAAAATACATATGATTGCTTTTTTTTTGTATGTTTGTATATCTTATTCGCCATCAATTTATTTTATTTTTATTTTTAAATGTTTAGTGTTCAAAAGTATATGTTTAAAACCAACGTATGGTTGTGAAATACAATACATGTCAATCAATATTAATGTAATCAAATTAAATATTTCTAGAAAAATAAGTTATATGAAAATAGATGTTTGTTCTAAATAAAGTTAACTAGCCTCTAGATTAATAAATTTAATATAGTAAGATAATATAACTATACCTAGTTAATTCAAAAATTTTAATAGTCAAAATAATTTGTATAAAATCAAAATATACATTTAAATTAATGATATATTTATTATTTAAATTAATCTTTAATAGAACAATAATAACTGCTCAGAAAACATAAAACATTATTAGATAAAAAATAGTCATTTTCTAGTATTAAAAACCCACCTCGGTGGCGTAGTTGGCTAAGGCTGCACCTACATTGGACAAAGAATCGATCCGGCCCGATCAGTCAAGGTTATCTGATCAGGCGCTTGATAAAACAAACTGCAGTGTTCCATAGGATCCACCTATATTAGGCACATCGGCCCGTTCCGATAACTCCCGATGACGCCCGATGCCTGACTGGAGCCTGGTCAGATCAAACTGGTTTGTTTCCACCCGGCAGTCTGTTCCGTTGTCTCGCTGAGTGAATAATGGCGTTCGATAGTAAAATCGATCGAAATTTTCTTATTGATCTTGTTCGCGATGAGCCACGTATGTGGGATCAACGTGTTAAGGCTTACCACATATCCTTCATATTCAGGATCTTCAGGTTCAATTTTGACTACTTCATCTTCATCACCCCACTATTTTGTGCACTCTCCTGCTGATAGTTGCAGTTCTCAAAGCGCTTTGCTGCCGAATTAAGCAATCTCTGTTCCTGAATCGCCACAGCATAAGCTTCCTAACAATCTGTTCAATATTTAACCTTCACATATAAAAAATTGTTTTTTAAAATAAAACTTTCTACGTACTAATTTTAAGAAAAGAACTTATTTTGTTTTTAAATATGAGTGTGTATTGTGTAATAAATGAATGCATTGATTATACAGCTTGGGGGTGTTTCATTTTGATATAAACATTTATAATAGGATAATTAAATCACTCACAAAATGTAACAAAAATATTTAAATAAAATAATAAACTCTTCATTTTTCGTTTACATTTCGTGAGCGTCTATATTGATTAAAATAAGTTGTACTAACCTTATAATAATTGTAAGCTTTTCTTCAGGGCTAACACAATCTCTGAAGTTAGAGTGTGTTGCAAGATCTTCCTTAATGGCTTCTAGAATGTAGTCAAAAGTTTCAATCTGCATCCTATGGTAGTCTTTGTATTTATCTGGATAATCACTCATTGTCCAACTAGTTTTGAAAAACTCACTGTCATTTCTATCTTCATTGAAATCATGAGTCCACATTCTTGTGTTCTCCTCAAAAGGCAGTAATTTGAGTCTAGTGGGAGAAAAAGTACAAAATCTTCTTCCGAGTCACTCATTACCTAAAATGATCGTTTCACTTCAACTTCTGTTGAATCAGTGACAAGAGTTCCAGCAAACTTCCGGGAAAGATCTGTTTCCAATGTAGGCATACCTGCCGGGGTAAATCTGATCAGGAAACCATGTCTGATCGGAACTGAGGAATTCTGTGTCCAATGTAGGTCCAGCCTAACGCGCTAGTCGTGTTGAGCTCGACCGCCGAGGACGGGAAGATCGAGGTTCGCATCTCGGTCGGGTGAACCGGGGGTGGTTTTTCCCTAAATGGTTTTCCACTCTCCCTCCACGCAAATGCGGGTTCACTTCCTCTAAATTCAACCCTCCCAATTCCTAATTCATTAGCGTAATTAGTACTTATGCGTATAACCCGAACGTGTAGTAACACGCGGTGCTAAATTTTTTATTATTATTATTAGTATTAAAAAAATTAGTGAGTTAAGTGTTAATGAATTTGTCACATACCAAGTGGACTAAAACCCTTTTTTTTAATAGTAAGCTTACAGTCTTGGAAGCACATGCAAAAGCTTTGGTCTCGCCCTATCGGTTTACTGGTGGCAGGTTCGAATCCCATCTACACAAATACAGTTATACTTCCACTATTGTTTACTTCTCTAAACTCTAAAAATTGGTGAGAATATCATCAGATAGCCAAGAAGAGTAATTAAACTCTGACCTCTGAATAAAGTATTGATCTTTGTATGATGACATATTTGATCTTAGAAAGCTAACACCAATAAAACCTACGTCAGTAGACAGTTGGATGAAATGTCAAAATTGTTTATCCTGGTTTGGCATTGAAGGTAAGTGTGAGACAAGAATCTTAGAAGGGTGTGTTGCGGGTAGTTTTAACTCACATAATTTTTTCACTCTACCTACCATCAAAAACATGTACACTTTCTAAAAACTCTGCTTTCCTCACCCGTATCCCATTAGCACATTTAAAATTATTACACTCCAGACGGGTAGTAATAAAAAAGAAATGAGAAAAATAAACTTACAAGCAAAGTTAACCTAAGACAGCTGATTTAATGACGATCCTTTGAAATTAAAAATTCCATTAGTGTAGTATCTTTATATTACCATAAGGCATATACCAAATTATTTTATATTAAGTCTCATCTGTAAATGAGCCCAGGCATATTCAAATTCAATTTCTGTGATAAATGGGGATAAGCCATTAATTAAAATAGTATAAAACAAGAGGTTACTCTTATGTAGGTGCCCAAAGTCAAATTTAGAACCAAATATCTCGTAGGTTTCAGTTAAAAATAATTGACCGAACTACTGGGCACGTTGGAGTAAGAATAACAATCCAAAGATAATCTATAAAGATATCTCACTTCAGGAATTATTATTGTTAATAGCAACAGCTTTTTGTTATGTCTAAATCTTTGAATAAAAAATTAACCTTTCTTAATATATAAATGTAATTTAAAAGTAAATGTTTATGAATTGAGACAATAAATATCCTAAAGAAGATCAATATTATAAAAACCAATATCCTACAGAAGAATAAAAACTCCTTTTACCCTGAAATAAAGCAATATTTCGTTTATCTATTACATTATTTAGGGGAAAAATATTAATAAATCCGCCCAGAGCTTTAACACCGACATCACCATTCCTTGCAAAACAGACGAGTCGAGCCCGATGCCTTTCTACGAATGTCTCACGTGAAGGTAGCTAAGATTATAACATTAAAATAAACGTTAAAATGCCATTTTAGAATATGGTTTGGGATAGAGCTGAAAGCTCTTATCATTCACAACTAATTGGCTCGGTGAAACGTATTTAGCTTAATGACAGTACGAACATATGCGTGCGGTAGAAATTGCGCAATGATCCTGACAGACAAAGCAACCTTTCATGCTATTAATACAGGTCTATCAGGCATCACACTGGTGGGTAGGCTTCTCCAGGTGGCTTTTACAATATATTAAAATATTCCATTGGAATAAGTATAAGGATTATGAATGATTATTAAAATAGTATTGCCAAATATTTAGAGTGTCAACTAATATAATCTGTTCGGGGTAACTTGACTTTATTATGAATGTTGTAAACTGCCATTTAAAACCCGTTTGGAATTCATTGAAAAAAGTTGTTGTCGATTTGGTAATTGGTTTAAATTAGCTTAAACCTTTTTTATAATAAGTAATAAAACTAGTGGAATGTGGCTAGGTTAAGTATGATTTTACCTTCAATAACTCTACTAACCACAGAGAAAATAAATAAATGAAAAAATATGTGATTATTGAAATGAAATGGTGCTTTTAATATTGAATGCCCCGCAACCATGTACTGTGCATCTAGCATGGTTTGATGGTAACAAGGAGTTTGAGTCTTGAATCTTAGTTAATTGTTTTAAGGCTGGTTTTCCTTACATGGTTTACCAATATCCCTCCATGCAAATATGGGTACATTGCATTTAAATACTACCTTCCCAATCTTACCCTATTAGTTTAATTAAAATTAGTATATCACTTAAGAGTAGTAACAAATTTTCTTGAAAGTATAAAGGGATTAGTTTTGTAAAGCTTTGCTAATTTGTCAACCCTGGAAAGAACATCTTTGCCAGAAGGACAAATAGCGTGGATAACTTTTAGTGACTTTCCAACTTTCAGAAAGGGGCAAATTTACCATGAACCGATTATACGATCCATTGTATATATTATTGAACGACAATTCATTTCCGAAAGTAGCTTATCATTGAGAAACCAATTCCAAAAAACGTTCTATCACGATATTACAACAGTAGATATTAGATTGCACATTCTACTCTGTGTGTCAACTTGGTGCTGTCAGGATTGAAGAGGAGGTCACAAAAACTGAAAGGTAAATTACAAAAGTTTATTATATTAACTAAACTTTCACCAACAAAATATATAGTTTAAATAACCTGAGATAAGTTCCTTTAAATCTTCTAATGATCTATTCCCCTAGAATCATATTGAATATTTATGTTTCGAGGAATCGAGGTAAGCTTTTACTAGATACACTGAATTTAAAAAAATATATATAAATCTGATTTTTTTAGAACAATGCAACATATTGATGGACAAACTTTACAAATAGACAATTAATTTATCACATTTTATTATAACAAAAAAAGAGCAGAATAATGTTATTCTGAACGGAGTATACCAAATGTTAGTATTTTATATAACAAAAAGAAATGATAAAATAGTTTCACCCAAAGACTTTACTGAGATAGTTAACATATATACAAATTCTTAATGCCATATGACATTGTATTTTGAAATTAATTTTCAAACTTGCTTACAGAATATTGTAAAATTGTGTAATAGATTGTGTATGAAATAAAAAATGATCTTACACAAATTAACGTTTATCTAAAATAATTTCTCTTATATGTATTGCCGTATACAAAATAATATTAAGCTTACACAGTAATTTCATGTTCAAATTTTTAATGAGATTTTATCTATCTCATAGACGGGTGGAGTTATTTATTTTTTGGTTTATTTATCTTAGTGTTGCGTGTATATGTTGGGGATATAGTCATTTAATGTCTAAATATACTTATAGTCGAACTTGGTTATAACTGCCTTGGCTTTTCAGTCAACTTGGCGTAGCTTCATTTTTTCAGCAGTCCGGTCAAAATGTTATCTATTAACGTTTAAAAACCTTTGCTTTAGCCTCACTACTATTTAGTTGTAACGTCAAGAACTTCCAAGATATTTTACTTTAAATTACATTTAAATTTACTGTACATATGTGGAATTTTAAATTTATTATTAAATTTGAATGCAATTTGTTCATGGGAAGGACAATAAAGTATTGTAAACAACGCTTGTTACGATAAGATGAAGCTGTACAACTGTAGAGCCTCCCCTTTTTGTTTATTGTTTTGATCTCGCTTTTTAAAACCAAACCAGTCTGCTTAGGCTTATTAACTTCTCGCACTAAACATCACTTCTGTCTTCATTGTTGTTTGGAACATTCCAGTTTGTACACGTACTAAGTCTCGTCTCTGTTTTGGCGTGTTTTCTAAGTTTAGCGTTAGGGTTCGGCCAGACTGACAAGCGAGCGAGCGAGCGCGTAAGCGACTAGGTGGCCACACTGGCGAGCGCGCGAGCGAGCGCGTGATTAGCTGATACCTATCGTTATTAGTTGACGAGGAGGCTCCGAATTTTGGCTGAGTGAGTTGAGGGTGGTTTTAACAAGTGATTTATTGTTGTGGATTTCTCCTCCTCTCTCCACGCTAATGATGATTCTTATTTGTAAAGGCCTACTTTGATAATATTGAAGTATTTTAACATATCAGTTTTATATAAATATATACATGGTTTATGATCTTAGCAATTAAATTAGGCCGTTAATAGCAAGTGTGCTAATAATAATAATAATTGAATAGTCAAATGGTGACCTCTTTGCTGAGGGTTCGGGGCTCAATCCTCGGTCCCGGCACAGATTTATCTGATTGCCAAACCCTTCCTGATTGCCAAACCCTTCCTTCACCTCCGAAAAGACGTGTATTAATCACAACTTGTGAATGTGAGGAATGCCAGGCCTCCAACGAGGTTCGGATTCCACGTTAAACTGTGGGTCCTCCATTTCATCTCACAATCACCCTACCATTGCAAATTAGCGTAAGTACGTATAACCCGAACGGTTTGTAAGACGCGGTGCTAATAATAATAATAATAAATAATCAAAGCTATTATTTATGCTTTTAGTGAGGATTACTTCATCTAGCTATCATATTCTGAAAATTGAAAAATGACACCTGGACACGGGAATCGAACCCGGGACCTTTGGCTTTGTACGCCAAGGCTCTTACCACTGAGCTATCCAGGTGTCATTTTTCACTTTTCAGAATATGATATCTAGATTGAGTAATCCTCACTAAAAGCATAAATAATAACTTTGGCCATTTAATTCTTAGTATGAAATCCCGTACAATTATAATAATTGTACAAATGGCAGCAATAAGCCAACTACCGAGTTGAAGATGGCTGCGTTATCTGATAGATAGCTCGTAATATTAATATAATCACATACTTGTAGCTGACGATTTCCGCACTCCATCATAGGCTCTGCCTTAAAATATGAGTGAAGAATGACCCTGGGCACGGGACGAATCCTGGATAGCTCAGTGTTTAGAGCATTGACGTAGTAAGCCAAAGGTACCGGGTTCGATTCCCGTGTCCAGGTGTCATTTTTCAATTTTCAGAATATGATAGCTAGATGGAGTAATCCTCACTAAAAGCAATTAATAGCTTTGACTATTTTATATTATTATTATTATTTTATTATTATTATTATTATTATTATTATTATTATTATTATTATTATTATTATTATTATTATTATTAGCACTGCGTCTTACTACCCGTTCGGGTTATACGTAATTACGCTAATTTGCAATGGTAGGGTGATTGCGAGATGAAATGATGGACCTACAGTTTAACGTGGAATCCGAACCTCGGTGGAGGCCTGGCATTCCACACATTCACAAGTTGTGATTAATACACGTCTTGTCAGAGGTGAAGGAAGGGTTTGGCAATCAGATAAATCTGTGCCGGGACCGAGGATTGAACCCCGAACCCTAAGCAAAGAGT
This sequence comes from Timema podura, assembly GCA_033556935.1. Classification (NCBI taxonomy): domain Eukaryota; kingdom Metazoa; phylum Arthropoda; class Insecta; order Phasmatodea; family Timematidae; genus Timema; species Timema podura. Next base: position 39,726,788 of record JAVRXN010000005.1, read on the forward strand.
TCAGACACCTTACCCCTAGACCACCAGGTCACCGTTTGACTATTCAATTCTTATTATTAGCATACTTGCTATTAACGGCCTAATTTAATTGCTAAGATCATAAACCATGTATATATTTATATATATAAATAAAACTGATATGTTAAAATATTTCAATATTATCAAAGTAGGCCTTTACAAATAAAATAACCATTAGCGTGGAGAGAGGAGGAGAAAACCACAACAATAAATCACTTGTTAAAACCACCCTCAGTTCACTCAGCCAAGATTCGGAGCCTCCTCGTCAACAAATTACGAGAGGTATCAGCTAATCACGCGCTCGCCAGTGTGGCCACCCAGTCGCTTACGCGCTCGCTCGCACGCTTGTCAGTCTGGCCGAACCCTTAGTTTCGGTAGTCATTATGGATTCTATACTCGGACCTTTATTTTTCAATAATGACAAAATATTGGACTTGTAGTATAAAAAGAAAAGTATGCTTATTAAATAAAATGGACGTGTCACTATAGCCTGTTAAATGTGGATTATAAGAGGAAGATGTAAAAAACAAGGATAACATTTTAAAGGCATTTGAGAAAGACGGAGAAAAAAAAAGAAATGCGAACATACTGATGTGGATGTAACACTTTTGATGTGGTTCTAATAGTGTTGAAGTTAAGATATTCATGTGAGTAGAACAATTTTGAAAGAAAAAGCTACAAAATTTGATTTTTTTTAAATTTAATTTGCGTGCTCCAACAGATGGCTTGATTTTTAAAAAAACGGACATGGTGAAACCTGTCACAATTTCTGTGTAAGATACGATACAATTCATAGATGACGCTTGGATGAGTGTAATAGTGTAGACGATAGAAAAGTGCTTTGATAAAGCACAACTCACACACACTAACCACCCGAAGATTGATGAAGAAAGGGAAGACGAATTACCTCTTTTCGAATGGATTAAGCAGTTAAATGTGTAATAATGTGAAAATGAGCTTGATTCCTATGTGTTAATAGATGATGACGTAGAAACATTTCAAGTGTTGAATTGTTCAGAAATTATCGCGGAAGTAAAAAAAACAGAGGCAGAAGATAGTGCTGAAGGAATGATTGAACAAAAGTAGGATGCCGACATCGTTTGTCCTACATGACGCAATAACCAACCCCGTGGTGTAGTGGTCAGTGCACCTGGCTACGAGCATAAGGGTCCTGGGTTTGATTCCCAGATGGTGCCTTGGACATTTTTCCCTTTGGAGGAGTGATCCCATTGGTCATCAGGGTTTAGTTAATTAGGCTCAAATTATGTTAAGACTAACCCCTGCTCCAAAACATCATAAAACCATCATCACATCATTTTATTGCGGGTACGACATGTAGACAACCATCTATGGTATACCCTGATTAACGTTCTGTGCCTACATAACGACTAATAATCTACATATTAGGTGACCGAACATGGATGTAAAATTATTCTTATGGGAGAAAGTGATCAACCACATTCATAGTGGTGGATCAATGTTAACCTTATGGGAGAAAGTTGGCTGAAACTGTAATTTCAACCACTACTATTATGCGCTGATACAAAAGGTGATGTTGATAAGGAGTACTGAAAGATTTTGAAAGAGTTTAAAATACTATTTAGAATCTTGTGTCATAAAGTAGTATGTCCTGACTTACCTCTAGGAGGCCGACACGGAAATGAACCCCGTCACCTTGAGACTCAAAACGTAGTCCCTTGGCACGCGTACTTGGCGATCCGGCGTTCTAGCCCACATAGCTCCCAAAATGGGCAACGTGACCATATTGGGTTCGATGGTTAAATTTTCACAAGCCACAACACAATTTAGTTTATGTCGATTACATGCATATAAATATATACATATAAATATATGTATATGCATGTAATATATATATACTAGCGGACCCGACAGACGTTGTCCTGCCCGAACGTTGACTTTTCGTTTGGGTGGCATAATTTATTTCGATAATAAAACAAATACTATGTGATCATCACAATTACAAATTCACAATGAACTCCAATTAGTGAGTTACACAAATATTACAAATTCAGTGTTTGTCAAAACAACATACAAAATAAAACATCTTTTTCATTTTTGGAATTTCGCTCCCAACTCCACAAATACCAGTTGTATAGAAAAACAAACATAACTATAAATTATTCTCAGAAGTTCAATTATTCATGAACTTTTCAGAAGGTTTTAACGGTCAATTATTGATGAACTTATGATTTTTTTAACGGTCAATTATTAATATTATATTCATTACTATAAATATTGGGGGGTGTGGGGGGTGAAATGTTGAGGTTACATGTTCTGATTTGCAACAAATCTAAAAAAAAAAAAAACTCCCCCTCCAAAAAAATTCCCTAAAAAATAAAAAAATTATTACAATCCGATTGCAGCGCCACTTACCGGGTCCAATGGTGAATCCAAACCATCCACGGATCCTCACAAACACACACAAAAATTTCATCAAAATCGGTCCAGCCGTTTAGGAGGAGTTCAGTGACATACACACGTACAGAAGAATTATATATATATATATATAATTATGTATATATATAATTATGTATAACTCTCTCTCTCTATATATATATATAATTATATATATATATATATATATATATATATAGAGAGAGAGAGAGAGAGAGAGAGTTATACATTTATAGACAACAGACGAGATGTTAACAACTTATTGACCGAGTAAAATAATCCATTTACTAACTGTATTATTTTTTTAATTCATACTTTAATGTCACTATTGTTTGTGAAAATTGTTCCTAAATATTTGATTTCACTAACGCTACCAAATGGTATGGTGTTCGCAGAAGACTCTGACTTGTCGTCCACAATCTGTGTTACCTATTTAGTCATGTAATTAGTCATTGAAGCGTTCATATCATAACCTATTTCTCCAAATCTACTTTGATATAATGTTTAATTAATCAGATAATTTTAACGTTGATCTAAAAATGAGATTAAAATTTTAGTTGGTAAATAATTGGGTGAATGAAATGCGTAACGCTCATAATGGCACATGATTGCAGTTAACAAAGCAGTAATGATTCTAAGAAAGATAATCGTAGCTGCAATGAGGATGTATTTAATTTAATTTAATTTAATTTAAGGAGTCATTCATTAATGAAATTCTTATATCGTGTGTTTGATAATTCTTGGGTTTGATATTATAATAAACCAATACTTAACGATTGAATCTGAGAAACATTAAGTTGGGGCACCTCAAAGATAAAAATCTAACATTAAAAACCATGTGCACGTAGTTTATCCAAATGTTAAAATATATTGCATTTTATTATTAGCAAATATTTTGTGGTTATAGCGCCAGTTTTAGGATAGACCGACTTATTTTAAAGTTAATAATAAAATAGTATTAGAGAAAGTTTAGAAAATATATTTGATTTGATTAATAATATCCCGATTAAAGTTGTGTTTATTGTTTCAGATGATTTATTCTATCGTCTTCTGGATATTATTTATAGTATTTTCTATCAGCACTCATGGCAGCGAGACCAAACTTTACTTCACAGATGAGGACGATGAAGGATCTGCGATCTCCTTAGTCAATGGCATTCATCAAATTGCTAACAGATATTTCATGGACAATATTAACCTCCTAGTCTTCGATAGAGATCATAATTCCAAAGTCATAGATTACATCTCAAATTATCTCCAAAACATAAACATCCCATTATTGTCAACAGAAAACATTACTCAAGAGGATTCGTTTACTCTGGAGGACTACTGCTGGACCAATGAGAATTGGTTTGTTCGCAATGGTTGGTGTGGGCTAAAGCGAATTGACAACTTGGAAAACAGCGTCGGGTTCATAATTGTTAGAAGTGCCATTGATAATAAATGTTTTTTTGGATAAGGAATGGAAGAAGTCATCTTTTTGGAACCCTAGGTCTTTCTTCTTGATTGTTATTGCCACACCTGTGACGGAAGGTGAAACAATTCTGACCGAGGCAATAAAGGATTGTTGGGACAAATTAAAGATCTTGAACGTGGTGATTATTTTTCGGAGCATACTTGAGCATAAAGGGAAATATTCACGCCATTACTTACCCGAGGATTGCAATCTGTCAGTAAGAACTATGAGCTACAATCCATTTTCAGGCAAAACTTCGGTATTCAGTTTTTTCAATATGATCTTTAATGGTTACAATTTTTTCCCTAACAAACTAAGAGACACTCGAGGTTTCGTTATAGATATTCCTATAGATAATCCTACCCATGTGCGACTTATAGAAAAGGTTGACAATGATGGCAACATTGTCTTTGAAGGACCAAACGGTATTATGATAAACGAAGTAGTTCGTGTTTTGAATCTCAGCATGAATATCACCCCATACGTGGCTTTTGAAAGTAATGATATAATGAAAGAAATGACGGCCAAAATGGCTGGTATTCAACCATATCAAACAAGTGTCCAGCCCTACAACCTAAGAAGGAGTACCTACTCATTTGATGAAGACTGTGTTACTCTTATCGTACCAAAGGCTCTAGAAATTCCCAAATATTTGAAAGTAATTTTACCTTTCACGGGATTAGTTTGGGTGTTATTCGTGTCCACTAATATATGTATTTTGGTTATCTGGAAAATTGTGACTGTCATTGATGTATTTGAGGTAAACGTCAATACTGTTAGAAATGTTTTCATCGACGTATTTAGAACGTCTGTAGGAGGTGCTCTAGATCACTTACCAGCATTGTTTCCTCAAAGATTTGTCGTAACCATGTTGTTGATATTTAATTTTATACTAAATAGTGCTTATACGGGTTCTTTAAACAGTTGTTTAATCAACGTCAAGTATTTACCAGACGTAAACAATCTAATGGAATCCTTGGACTCTGATATGAAGATCGGGGTTGTACTCTCTATCTCCGATATCAGCGCTGTTTCAAAAACGATAGATTTCAATGATCCATATGTAATAAAATTATTTAAGAAAATGGTTACGATGAAAAGTGACAAAGAGGTTCTAGACATGATTGCCAATCACAGAAACCTTACACAATTGACTTTAAAATTTGTCGGTAATAGGTTGATAAATAAGCACATATACTTTAAAAATGGGTATCCTATGTTGCACGTTGTGGATGAATGTTACACCTCCATTTGGAACGGTTTCATGACAGTGGAAAATCATTCTCCTTTCTTGGCTAAACTAAGTTTCTTTGTCTCTCGTCTGAACGAAGGAGGTCTCTTAGACAAGTGGAAAAGTGATTTTATAAATCAAGCTCCGAGATTAATAACCTCCACCGATCCAATCATTTTGACAAAGGAGCATCTGCAAGCCGCATTTTTCCTTTTATTAATAGGATTTTGTGTAGCCTGTGTGGCATTTTTTGTAGAAATTGCAAATTGCTTTTCCAAGAAGAAATCTCATCATATTGTAAATAATTTTAAGCACAATTCTAGATTAATTTAAAATCCTCCATTGATATACTTTACTGTGAGGCATGTTTTAAGATAATCGATTATTTTGTTGCAACACCAATGAAATGTTTTTAATGGTCAATAACAAGGAAACCTTAAAATATGCTATTCGTTTTATTTAGGACCAGTAGAATATGTTGGGTTGAATACAGACTTGATTTAGGACATGTTTACATCATGGAACACTAGAATTAATTTTTTTTCCTCGTTTTATAGTAAATGTCTTTCTTCTATTAAAAATTTCTCAAAACTCTTCTATTGTATGATCACCATGGGTATGAAAAATTAAATTGGTCATAAAATTGTTCTTATTTTTTGTCCCAAGAACGGAAATAAGCGAATCCAATAGTATTTTTGTGCTGAATTCAAATATATATTTAGTAGAATTATTCTCTCACTTAAAGATTTGGAATGACATCCACTTACAGTTTGCAATGTTAAATTTATTTAAAATACATACGTGTAAAAGAATGAAACCATATATAATTAATTATGTACGGAAGGCGAAGCTTGAGGATTAATTATTATAGTTACTAAGATCAGTGGAAGAGGATTATTACGCTAAGCCAAAGGTTCTGTGTTTGATTTAGGTGTCTATGTGTCAATTTTTAATTTATTCAAATATATACATAACAAAAAAACTATCTTACCTAAAAGGTATAAGTGCAGGTTTTTCTGACATATTTTGCCTCATGAACATCCCTCTTAAGGGTCCAACAATAGTCAACAAGCATACTTGGACACCACTTACCCTGGTGCCACTTTTCCATACCAGAAATATCTTGTTGCTACTGATCCAAGCTTTGCTAGGAATAAGTCCATGTGTGAATCCAAGAAATGTATTTTAAAGCTCATGTTACATTCCAAGGCCCTGTAAGATTTTAAGAGAGCAGTATGTCCAACAAACTAACATGAATGGTATTAGAAAATATGGATTTCGTATCTCCCTAATACAACCTTAATAATTAGTAATAATTAGTACTTGGGAAAAGGCTGTCTTCACCCCCACCTACATAGTCCAAATTTGTACCCCATAACATTGTAATTAAAACAAAAGTATTTCCAGCATGATAAAATCTGTTTTACTCTTACCTTTTTGATACACAGAACATAGATAATGAAAAGGTGGGACGATGAATTGGTGTGGGGGGAAGAGGTGGCGGGTGGTAAGAAGATGGCACTCTTTGTGTTCTGGGTAGATTCTCAGTTCCACCGAGCCTCTAAGTCAAATTAAAATAGGAAATTTTTTGTAGGTTTTTTAAATTTAAAAAATACATACAAGTAATATAATTTGCAGCTGTCACTTTTGATAGATCAATTAATTTCATAATAATTAATTTCACAATACCTATAAAATAACATTATTAAAAAAGTAAGATGCTATCAAATTCGACAACAACAAAATATGTTTATATTTTCCAAAATGTTCTTCCTACCCAACATTTTTCTTTTAGAGTTTTCTTTAGATCAGAATAGGCCTATGTGTGTGTGTGAAAAGCATCAGGATGACTTCCAAACAATACATTCTTAGACAAATTAAAAAAAAAAACAAGTATTTATGGACATGAATTGTTGTTAATAAATACGTAAATATTGATAGAAAATTTAATCTAGGATTGTTCCCACTGTCTACCAATTTAAGCTCAGCTAAAACCACTCATTTTCAAACAAAGAAATCTTAATTTTGAATAATAAGAGGTTTGAATTATGTTTTGTCTCAACACAAAAGACATGCTTAGTAATTGAGTCGGGAGAAGAGGCTAAGACGTTATTAGTTGTTTAAAAACACAGAACTAGGAAGTCAAGCGACCCTATCTTGATAGCTTAGTTGATCTGGTAGATGTTCGAATGTCCAGAGTCCCAAGTTTATGGGTCCTAGGTTTATCCTATTTACAAAGTTATGTATTTATCACTATGGTCACACGATGTAGTCTTAACTACACTATCTACACACAGTTAAAAGGGTTAGATAGTTATCCAACTAAACAATATGCCGCTACTGATTGAACTGCTGACCAATTAGCGTGTCTTTTAATAGCCTTTCGTACCCGTGGTAAAACCTTAACAGAGAGGTTGAAAAACAAGTTATCGTTAATGTTAATTTACGGAATAGCCATCACTTCCTTGAATTGCCAATTGGCACTCCCTCCCTCATACACAGAGGTTGTTGATAAAAATTAAAAACTATCAATTTTTTTTAAATTGTTCATAATAATAATAGTAATAATAAATATTTATATATATTTATATATATTTATATATATTTATATATATTTATATATATTTATATATAAATGTATAAAGTGAATAAGCTTTCGCCACTATTTTGCATTCATTCTTCTAGTCTACTGGCAATCTAAATAGAAAAAATTAATTTTTGGGTAGTTGTGCAAATCTTGTTATGACAGATTCAGTGCCAACATTTATTTTTCTATGAACACACATGAGCGCCAGTCCCACAAGTATATCCTGACTTGTGCCATTCCTGAGAAAGGTTTTTAACGTCTTTAAAGTGAAAAATGTTCGTTCAGGTGTAGCTGTTGTCACCGGAAGTGTTGCTAATATTTTTAGTAATAAACACATGGTTGGAAAGAAGTCAAGATTACACTGATTTAGAACACTAAGAGCATTTGAGGGGTGAGTGTTTTCAAATAGGGTACACCTTTTTTATTTCCACAAGGAAAATTCGGCTTTGACAACGTTATTATCTGCTGAAGAATAATCTTTGATATAAAAAATAATACATGGTTCAATGTCACAGAAATTAGCTTGAGCACAGTACTTAGGGATATATTTGTGGAGACTTGAAATAATATCTATCTTGTTGTTGAACCGCTCCTCAAGTTGATTGATAAAATCGTCTAAAAACGGAATATACACAAAACGCCAGAAACATTCTTCAGGAGTGGTTGATGGCATGTTTGTTCTGTGTGACTGTCGATACAAAATATTTGAATAACGCACCATTCAATAGTTCTGAATAAATTAACCATGAAAACTGATTACTCCAATGAGGGTGAAAACGTAAATTTTGTTTTCCAATAGTCGGAAATGTACAGGAGGAAACCAAGGTTCAGATAATAGCTTTTCTTTAAGATGTAAATCTCGTACACTTACATTAATATAGCGCCTTATGTCTATTATATGCCCACTTTCTAAGTTAATTGATGTTGATGCTGTTGAGGATAGCAATGAAATATCTTCTTTTTCAAACTTGCAACCATTGTCTTTGGAATCTAAAATGTTTTCATTGTAAAGTTGGCTACCCGCTTCGTTATCATCGGTTTCTAAAAGAGTGATAGAAACAGTTACTGTTTCTTTTTTTCTTTTTTGTGTAATGGTACAAACCACGAAGTTAGACTTGTTCGTTTTTTAGAATTTATAGTTAGATTGGCAATATCAAAAAATACATATGAATTGAGCACACGGAGAAAGCACACAAGTTTAACCTATATAAAATATAAATAAAAAACAAAATAATTAACACCAGTCTACACTACACACTAAACTAGATGAAAAAACAAAAACAAGTCAGAAGTCACAATACTCGAAACTTTGGAACATGCACTTATATTAAAGTAAACTATTCTCAAACTGACCATAACTATATTTTCTTAGAGCTCGGGTTGGAAAGCCACCCCCCCCCTTTCAACACACCCGCCGTTCTTCAGATTCCTCTTGCTTTGTCGGCCCCTTTGTCCACTCATACTTGGAAATATCTTCAATTATAAAGCTTTTGCTGTTTCCTAATCTCACAGGTTTCCACCCTTTCAACAATCTCGCCCAAACTCATTAATACTTCATATTTCCTTTGTCAAGATTTTGTCTTAGTTTATTCTAACCAATGCACAGAATTAAAAAAAAAAATTGCATGGTGCTGAATAGCTTATATATTATCTTGTGCCTTGTTTTTAATATTTATAAACCATAAATAAGACAGTATTAAATTTCGTTTTTAAACTTTCGGGGGGGCGGGGTTGAACCCACCCCAAACCCCTCCCGAGCTACGGCCTTGAGTCTCCTGGCACAGATCGGTGTGGGGAGTGTTAGTTCTGACCACTTTGTTTACACAGGTACACGCGTATTTAATACTCACTGCAATTTCTAACCCTTTCAGTCGACCGTCATGACATCGCTAATACTACATTTATTTAATTCTCTATTATATCTTTAATTCAAATTCTTCCATAACCGGACGTTTTATAATAAACTTTATTTAAAAAATCTCACCCATTTAATTTATTAATATCTTTCCAAACTTCATCATTTTCACATTCTAAAGTATAAGAACAGGCTTTCACTGCTCGATCCCTGATTTGAATTTGGATATCTCTACATCACGAGAAACGAACCGGAGGTCTCCGGTCTAAAAAAATGGAAGCACGTACATCATATCCTTTGGGGGTACGCAAGGGTAATAGTTCCGCGAAGGTTTGAGTTTTAGTCGGGAAGTCAAACCTTTGTGCTAATAATAAATATCTGAGTCAATATGTAGCATGTCACTTAAATCAAAAGGACATCTACAAACCATAATCCGCACAATATTCTAAATTACGACAAGGGAATAATAATTGGATAATTAATACTGATATATTTAGTATTAAAATAGTCAAGATTCTACTTACATTATGCGGATGTTCCCGGATATGATTACCATGCTTTCACCAACTGTTCTACTAGCATGGCGGAAGCATAGGCGTGGCAGTTTCAACGCACGTCTAACCTCTTGACCTCAACATCGAAGAAAGACCAGACTCTCCTCGGCTCATCGCGAGCGACGACACGAGCTACGACCACTACGCCCCTAGCGGACTTCCTTGGCAACACTTTCCCCTCCATTTCAAAACTCCCTCTCCAGTCCTCTCTATTCCATTGTTTACGGTGCCCTATTTGTTGGTCAAGGAAAGAGTATTTAACGAGAGACCCCTAGGTCCATTTTTTTGTAGTTCGTCACTTGGATCTCTTCGAAGAAGGAAACTCTTCTCCAGCACCTGTATAATAAACTGCTGACCATGACGGTTAGGGCGTGGGAGTCACCGCCTCGACGCCGAGGGAAACCCATCAATTAATCCAATTATTCTGTTTTATTCCAGTTCCCTCAGACTTGTTGAATTTGTCCTTATGAGTATGTAAATCTTGTTTAGTCAATGGGACTAATTTATTATGTACATCCATCTGACGTGTTTCGTTTAGTCATTATGACTTCATTATTTGGTACGTCCATCTGACGTGTTTTGTTTAGTCAATAGGACTAACTTATTTTCTACGTCCATATGACGTGTATTGTATAGTCATTATTAATTCTTTATTTGGTACATCAATCTGACGTGTTTTGTTTAGTCAATAGGACTAACTTATTTTCTACGTCCATATGACGTGTATTGTATAGTCATTATGTCTTCATTATTTGGTACGTCCATCTGACGTGTTTTGTTTAGTCAATAGGACTAACTTATTTTCTACGTCCATATGACGTGTATTGTATAGTCATTATGACTTCTTTATTTGGTACGTCCATCTGAAGTGTTTTGTTTAGTCAATAGGGCTAACATATTTTGTATGTCAGAGGTGCTGACTACATATTTTCCTATGTCCATAAGACATAGCTTAAATGCGGGAGCCGTGAGCTCTATTTGTTATAGGACCAAAGCTTTAGAGCCCTCTCTTTCACAAGTTCATTATTCAGAAGTAAATTAATAAAACTACACAACATCACATGACGCCATGGACGTCATGCTCATAAGTGTTAAAATTAGAATGGCTAAAACCAGGTTGTCTAAACACCTTTATTTGAGGACCAAGTTAGGTCAGTATCTCACAGCACTGTTATTTGTATCTCTTTTTCTGTGTTACTATTTTGGGTGCGCAAAGTGCGGAACACGGCTAATATTGTAAGGTGGCCCGCACAGATAGTACTTTTCTTTCGCCCTTGGTTGGCACATCTTATGATTTAGTGTTTAAAATCAGTGTTTTATAAACGTGAGTTTTACCCCTGGCAGTGGGTAATCTGTTAAATGTACTATTGAATGCTCTTGCAATTCCCACTAGGAAAGGACCGGCCATAGTACTATTTAGTGTAGACACCTGGTTGACTTTCAGCCATTCTTTGATGTAATGGGCCGTACAGCCATTTACTATTTCTGAAACAGTTCATTTATCTCTAGCTGGGACCAATAGTGGCTAATAGCTCTAAAATTATAGTGTCAGTTGTTACATCTTTATTTGTCTCTGATTCACTTTGTTTTGTTTAAACCCTTCTGGTGGAGGTCAGGCTGTTATCCCGACTGTTGCCGTGTCGTCTTGGACACGTATTCTCCCGAGCTAAGGGAAGATTACTGTAACTTTGGAGTTATTATACCCCATCATACTTGATAACTTACTTTGATAAAGCACTTGTTTTGATAAGCCCATTCAACGAGCTTCAAGCACAGTTTCTACTTTTGTTTATATTTTTATTCAGCTGTTGTACTCTAATTCCAACCTATATGTTTTTGTATAATAAATCTATATTTTTACCTATTTAATTCTTTCTCTGTAATAATGAAAGTTCCTATCACTCTTAAATATATAAGGTAAGCAAACTATAAGGGAAAGTTTTAAATATTTAAATATAAAATTTGATCCTAAAATTTAAATTTTTTGGGTCTATATTTACAGTGATGTATCAGACGCGTTGTAAACCATTTAAAAGAGGCTCTTTGAGCTCTTTGTAATCATCGTGAGGTTTAAATATTTAAACTCTAAATTGAAAATGTCTGATTCGATAGTTAAATTTAAATTTGATCTTAAATTTAAATTTGTTTTGTCTATATTCATAGTGGTGGAACAGACGCGTTGTAAACCATTTAAAAGAGGCTCTTTAAGCTCTTTGTAATCATCGTAAGGTAGTAATTTAAATTTGTAATAAATATCTGATTCGATATTTAAATTAAAAATTTTATCCTAAATTTGTTTGTCTGAATTCACTGTGGTGAATCAAATGCTTTGTAAATAATTTAAGCAAAAGTTCTTTAAATTATTTTTTGTAATATTAAACATTTGTTTATTTCTTTGGTCTCTTCCAGACTAGTTCAAATAAAATAATAATATACCTTGAGAGATTGAAATATAAACTCAAACCTACTGCGCAAGTGCAGACTCAGCCATGATTTATTTGTTTTCCAACACAATTCAGTTTGACTTGTAATACCATGTAATTTGTTGTTTTACCTCTGTTTATTACATTGAATAAATAATTCAAATATTTCTTTAACTTGCAAATGTTTTACTTTTTGTTGTAATCATTTCCTTAGATTCCATCAACATCATTTAGTCTATTGTGTCAGTAGCTATAAGAAGTGGTGGCTACAGATAGGATTTATACATTAATTAGTTTTTAACTATATTTCATGTTTCAGCAAATTAACTATTTTTGTTTATTTACAAAATTGGGGATTAGACAAATCGTTCGATATATGTATTATATATGCTTGGTTATAATATGAAGCCCACAAACAGACTAATGATGATGATAATGGTGGAATTGCATTTTTTTAAAAGTATTTACCTTGAGCTGAAACTTTTGCATCTCTAGCGCGTCCTTGGATTTTTTCATTCTGGTTATGATTATTAGATTGGTTAGTCTTAGGAATTTATATTTCTCTTTAATATATTATACTATTGAAGGTATTGTTTTATTTGTGGTTGACTTCGTTTCTTATGAGTGTAATGTTAGGTTTTACCCGCTGCTCAGGGACTAGGATGATAGCAATGCCTAGGTTTAGTTGTGATAGTATACTCAAGAGCAGAACTATGTGGTATTTACCCCTAGTATACGAGGGAATATTTTGGAGCTTTATATAACTAGTCAGATATTCGATACCAGAGGAGAATATATATATATTTGTTTAATTCAGGTTTTTTATTGTACTTGTTAGTTAGGGTATTCTGCCTCAAGGGTATCTCTCATAACAGCTCAGGGCTTTATTCGTGGTTAGGTTAAGATATATCATTGTGTGCAAAATTAAGAGACTCCTGTTAGACAAATCTAATATATTTGAGTAGATGTTACATAGCTATGATAGCCATCCGGTTTCCGGATTTATATTTACAATTATTGTCCTATGATGACTGAGGCCATAGTATTTATATTGCCCTATAAGTCTTTAATATTCAATATGTTGAGTTGTTCACTGAGACCCTATATAATCTATGTTGCTTATACTTGGTATAATAATAAATTGGCTTTATAGCCTCTAGTCATTGTTAATATATCTAAATTTCTTTACATCATTTTTACAATTACTACCTTGTCCTATATATGAAAAGAGTGACGTTCCAGGTTCATGATTTAATTCTAATACATAATAATAAAACTCGGGGCATTGGGTTTGTTGTGTCAAATGAACCTTCCCTGCTGATCTTTCCTTGTATTATTTCATCATTTTGCTCGTTACTTTAGCTGGTAGATTAGTTAGTTTAGTGTAACTGGAGAGCATGATGGTGCACAAAGTCACATGACGATTTTGTTTGTATATTTGTATGCATGGTCACCAATTTCGATTTATTTTCGATGTTATTTTGATTAAATTAAATATGTGAAACAATGCATGTTTATATAAAAATCACTGTAATAGATTTAAAGTTCTTGAAAATGAATGTGTGCTTGGAAATAAAGTTAATGAAACTAAATAACAGGTAGCAAAAAAATTGTTGATTTTTAAATTATAAAAGGTCATAATTGTTTTTCATATGGTGATTAGCGCCTCCTAATTCTGTATTCCTTATCCTTATTCAATTAGTTAGAATAAAAGTTAATTGGTCAAAGGGGTAATAAGACGCTGTGCACAAAATGTATTATTTATTTTACGTTTACCGTTTCACTATATTAAAATTATATATTGGACCTGAAGACGTGAATTACATTTGAAACATTATAAATGTTGCTGTATTAAAAGTTAACATAATTTATTAGGTTTTCAATTTTCAGAATATGATATCTAGGTGGAGTAATCCCCTAACTAATAAGCAATTAAATAATAGCTTGGCTATTAATTTCTTATTAATGAACAAGTTCAAAATCCAACTTGAAACAATATGACACACCATGTTAGAATTCTGGAAGTCTTGGACCAAGCCAGGAATTGATTCGACTGAGAAAGTCACCGGCAATTCTGTGTATTATGAGTTTGGCAGCTTAGACCTTCTGGACACCGTTTAGGATACATAGGGAATTGATTAAAAGAATACACATATTAATAAGGAATAAGCCTGCAACCACATGGAAAGAGGATCAAAATTTTGAACTTCAAAATTAAGTAAAAAAACACATCTTAATTGTGTACCTGCACACACAAAAAACCTTTAGTTATAATAAAAATTGATAAAAAGGAATCATTAAGTAATGGGATTGGAAATATCCTAGTAAAATGTTAAGTAATAAAACTAATACCTTAAAGAATATTATATCTTCTAAAATTATCTATTGTGGAAATGTTTACGATAAGCTTATTACATTCATTTCTTTTCAAATAATAAGCGTGGACACTATATAAAAAAGTAATAAATATAGTTATTTTTTGCCTCATCTTTCAGTATTTCTCCGAGATGTACGTATTTAATGAAACCAATAGTTTAAGAATGAAAAGGGTAGAATATTAACGAGGTGTACTAACATGAACAAAGAGTGAGAAAGCTAGTTTTGAATAAAATATCTTGGTACATTTAACCAGAAAATAAAACCAAGCCCCTCCATCTAGGGTAAACAGACAATACAAGGCCGATGCCTTTATTCACGCAACCACAAACACAGATAATTTATAAAGTTATATCTTTCCAGTTATGAAATTTATTTGTTTCTGAGCTGGGGGCTATCATTAATGACAATTTTGTCAACCATCAACACTGATAGATAGACCGTGGCCTTTACAAAATATTAAATTATTCTTTTTGGAAAAAAATACAGGTCCTGTTCGTGTTCTAAAGGAGGCGAAATAAGTCCATCGTGATTATAATCTTTTATCGAGTACATTGCATGTCCACTAGTATAATCCAATCTAGGTAAATTGAGCCTGTTCTAACAGCTTTAAAACAATTAAAACCATTTTATGTTCTTCAACCTCGAAGATAGATTTTGTTACTTTAACTAACGATATAAGTCATTTGATTTAAAAAGTGATTTTTTTTTAGTATTCGGGAAACAGCATGAATAATTTAAGTATATTTTCAGATGTCAAAAAAGAGCAAATTTATATTAAACTGAACGGACTGTCTTGTTATTGTTGTATCAGATTCAACACACAAAAAAGACACGCAACCCTAATACTCCGCTATATAACAAGTATAAAATCAGATATATGATCACACATTAGTCTCGCAAATGAGTGCGTCGACTTGGACATTGCAGTATTGAAGAGGCCAAGAAATATTGAATGGTAAGAACTAAACATTCAATTATATACTTACACGAAATATAATAATAATTAGACTGGGCCGATGCCGATTATAAATCCGATCATCGGCCAGCTATAGGACAATTGGTAAACCAGGTTTAGTCATTTTTCCGCCAATTATTAAAGCTGACTTTTATTAAAGGACCCGTACATGTCAGGTACTGGTGACTCATCATTGTTAAGATCTTGGAAGAGAGTCTTGTCCTTTGTTTTGTTCCTAGAAATGGGGATCAGGGGGGGCTACTAGGGACTAAGTAAACAGTTACTTCTTTCATCAATAACAAGGGTATGATAAAATTTAAGGAGGTAGGGAATGGGCTGGGAGTAGAAAGGTCAGAAAGATAGATAGAGATGCATTGCAGTTTGCAGCAGTTGAGATTAGGGAGGTATCAAAGTCAACCAGCAAACAGACGTTTGACCCAAGATTCAGGGAAACGTCAAGGGAATTTAAAACTTTAGAACAATCAGGGGAAGTTAAAGCTTGGGGAGACTCAAGGGAATTTAAAAATAAAAACTATCGAATTTAAAAAAAAACTACATCATAGATTATGAATTTACATAATTTCAATACATAAAGTGATGTATTAGTTGACAGTTGTTAAATCATTTTAAAATTGGCTATGCTTATTTATATTACGACATATTTAATGAACAAAATATTTTTTCTGTTTCTATGCTAAAATTGACATATTGTCCATGATATTCTATCCATATTGATCAAAATATATTTCTTTATTAGAACTATAATATACTTAACTATTAGAAAAGTTATATTATATTAACCGAAACAAATTATCTTTAAAATGTTTTAGGATTATGATAAAGTGAATAATGTTTAATTTAAATTTTGTTTTCATTTAATCTTATGAATCAAACTAACTATACTTAACAAAATAAAAAATAGCCCATTAGAATAGTTGATTTTTTTGTATTACTTAAATATATTATCTTTGTAATATTTAAAGTTGAATAAATCAAATGATTGTCATCGGTGATTGATCTGATTGGCAACAAATAATCGGCATCGGCATGATTGGAAAAACTTTTAATAATGTTCCTATGACTATAAATTAGATAGAACTTACGTAATAAACTAGATATACAAGATGCCCATTATTTAAAAATATGTGTATTACATTCACGGTATCTCACTATCTTATCAGAAATCTACACTAATAAGCTAGAGGTGAGGATAGTGGCATTTAGACTCATCTTAGAGGAATCTTTCCTGAATGTGTGTGGAAAAAGGATAGGAAAAACTTATAGCAATCTTAACCTCTTTACACCCAGCTGAAGTTCAATCACAACTCTTGCTGTATCTGCAATTGACATTGTGTCAACCTAATTACGCAAAGCAGACGTATTTTAGATGTGGAGACAGGTTCATAAAAACCATAATACGTTTCTGTGATATACCACCATCTCTATCCTGAGCTAAGTTCTAACCAGTCTTCCTTATTCCACCATAAATCTTTCAGGTCTACGCAACTCGTATCTGCTTATAGGTTTTAATACTGGTTTCTTCTCATTGAATTGGAGATTCCAAACCTTAGACAGGGGTCTAGATGCTTCCATCCACACTACGTGTCTAGGTGACCTTAAACTGCAAGATTTGATTGCCCTAACAATATTTGGTAATAATTTCAGTTTTCGTAGCTCAACATTATGTAATTCATTATTTTGTATTAATATCCCCTCGAACCCGCCTCGGTGGCGTAGTTGGCTAACGCGCGAGTCGTGTTGAGTCAGATCACCGAGGACGGGGAGATCGAGGTTCGAATCTCGGTCGGGTGAACTGGGGGTGGTTTTTGCTAAATGGTTTTCCACTCTCCCTCCACGCAAATGCGGGTTCACTTCCTCTAAATTCAACCTTCCCAATTCCTAATCCATTAGTGTAATTAGTACTTAAGCGTATAACCCGAACGGGTAGTAAGACGCGGTGCTAAAATTAATTAATATCCCCTCGTCTTCATTCATTTTCTGAACAAGTTTTTTTTCCAAAACGCACCTTTTTTTTCTTACAAACTAAATTTTGTCTCGTTATGTCTGGTAAAAAAATTTAATAAATCACAACCATAGAGAACAACCAGCGAAGTCATTGTTTTGTATATATTCTGAGTTTTAGATTCCTTGACCTAAGATGAGATGGCATAAACTTACTGACCAAGTAATACCATGCATTTCCTCATTGTATTTATTTTCTAACTTATAATTTAATGTCGTTATTACTAGTTTTTAAAGTTTTTCCTGAATATTTGAATTCATTAACGCTAGCTTTGTCATGACTTTCGCAGTAATCGGTGAATTTCTGTCCTCTGTTTTATCTGTGTGGTCACGTAATTAGTCTTCTAGGCATTCAGTTCTAAACTTAGCTCTAGGGCCACTTAGGAAATAATCTATAAATAATTAAATCAGTTTGACGTAGGCTTAAAATAAGAATCAACTTTAATAATGTAAAATAAGTACGTCATTGAAATGCGTGAAGCTAATAAGGGCACGCGGTTGCAGACATTCAAGGGTCTTCACCTCGTGGTCCGCGGGCCACTTGAGGGCTGTGATAATTTTTTTTGGCTGCCCGCTGTCTCATGAAGTATGTAAAAACATTTTAAGAGAAAAAATGACAAATATATACATATATATTTTACTTAATCAACTAATTATTACTACAAGAGAAGCGTGTTAGAACATGTGACCACCGAAGTGGATGATAAGGTGTTGTATAATGCTTGTGTTTAATGTTATAGTAAACAAATAGTTCACCATTGAGTTTGAAGAAGATTAAGTTGTATCACCACAACAATAATAAATTAACATCTAAAGCGTTGGGCACATAGTTTAACAATATAATAAAAATATATTTAACGTTTATTAAAATCTCAGATTTTGATATTTTAAGATTTAAAGCAAGTTTTGGGATATAAGAAAACGTACACATATACAATGTGTTCAACTTATTAACCAATGCATATTAATATACTCGGCTTCTCTCAATTAAATATGGGTTTATTGTTTCAGATGGTTTATCCTATCGTCCTCTTGAAAGTAATCATCGTATATACTATCAGCATTCATCTCAGTGAGAGCAAACTTTACTTCTCAGATGAAGACGAAGTAACATCCATTATCCCTTTAGTTAATGGTATTCAACAAATTATTGATAAATATTTCATAGAAAAATTGTACTTATTAATCTTCGACAGAGACAACACATCCATAGTTATCGATTACGTCTCAAATTACCTCCACAGCATAAATACCCCTTTAGTGTCGACGGAAAAAGTTACTCAGAAGGAAGAGTTTACTAAGGGTGATTTGTGTTGGACTAATGAAAATTGGTTTTATCGTAATGGTTGGTGTGGGCTAAAGCGGATTGACAACTTGGAGAACAGCGTAGGGTTCATAATTATTAGAAGTGTTATTGATAATAAATGTTTTTTGGATGTAGAATGGAAGATGTCATCATTGTGGAACCCCCCATCTTTCTTCTTTATTGTTATAACCACACCAGTGACTGAAGGTAAAACAATTCTTACTGAGGCAATAAAGGATTGTTGGGACAAGTTAAAGATCTTGAACCTGGTGGTTATTTTTAGGAGTATACTCGAGTGTAAAGATAAGTATCCATATTATTACTCACCAAGGAATAGCAAGCTGTTAGTAAGAACTATAAGCTACAATCCATTTTCAGGCAAAGTTTCGGAATACAGTCAATTTAATATTGTCCGAAATAGTGACCACTTTTTCCCTAACAAATTAAAGGATACTCAAGGTTTCCTTATAGATACTCCCATCACACATACTACACATGTGCTACTTGTAGAAAAGTTCGACCATGACGGGAACATTGTGTTAGAAGGACCAAATGGTCAGATGCTAAATGAAGTAGCTCGTGCTATGAATCTCACCTTGAATATCATTCCATACGAAGCTTTTGAAAATGATGATACAAGGGAAGAGTTGACAGCCAAAATGGCGGGTATTCAAGCTATACAGGAAAGTGTCCAGCCCTACAACTTGAGGAGGAGTACCTACTCGTTTGATGAAGACTGTCTTACTCTTATAGTTCCAAAGGCTCTAGAAATTCCCAAATACTTGAAACTAATTTTACCTTTTACGGGAACAGTTTGGTTGCTATTCGTGTCTACTAATGTATGTATATCGCTTATTTGGAAAACTGTGACGGTTTTTGATGAAATTGAGAATAGCGTCCAACTAAGTAAAAATGTGTTCATCAACGTGTTTAGAACGTCTTTAGGAGCTGCCTCAGATTATCTGCCATCCTTGTTTCCTCAAAGATTTATCGTACTCATGTTGTTGATATTTAATTTGATTCTAAATAGTGCTTATACCGGTTCCTTAAACAGTTGTTTAATCAACGTAAAGTATTTACCAGATGTAAACAATATAATGGAATCCTTGGATTCTGATATGAAGATAGGTGTTATAATAACTATTTCCTCCATGAAGGATATTTCAGAAACGATAGATCTCAACGATCCATATGTTTTGAAAACAATGAGTAAACTGTTTATTATGAAAAGTGATAAAGAGGTTCTTGAGATGATTTCCAATCACAGAAATCTCACACAAATAACTCTTAAATTCTTCGGCAAGATGTTGATAAATAATCCCATCTACTTTAAAAACGGCCATCCCATGATGCACGTTGTGGAAGAATGTTTTACTTCCATTTGGAACGGTTTCATGACATTGGAGAATCATTCACCCTTCTTGGGTGCGTTAAGTTTCATCGTTACTCGTCTGAATGAAGGCGGGTTCTGTGGCAAGTGGAAAAGTGATTTTTTGAACCAAGCTCCAAGAATAAGAGTCAACACTGAACCTATCATTTTAACAAAGGAGCATCTGCAAGCAGCATTTTTCCTTTTATTAATAGGATTGTGGATAGGCTGGGTTGTATTTTTTGTTGAGATGATTATTTATAACACCAAGAAGATCTTTGGTCTTATTTCTATGAATTGTAAACACATTTCCACACAAATTTCAAAATTTTTTAGGCCTAATTTAAAGTGAAAATAATTTTTAGAAATTTCATTATTTAGTAGCTATACCAATCAATTCTTACAACCTATTTCCCAAAAACTAAAATACACGAATAGTTTTCCGTATAAATAGATTTGCAAATCTGTTATTTACAGTAAAATTTGACCATGCGCTAAAACGACTAAATGGGAAAATATTTAACCAAATGGTAGTGTGATAATTCTCAACTTTGTATATTTATATCGCTTAAATGGACAGTTGTGTTTCTCTTTGATACATATGAAACAACTAAAAAATTACCAATAAATATTCTCTTTGACACATCTAGAACGTTTGAAAGAGGTGTAAACGATTATCTACCAGGCTCGATTCCTCAACGATTATTGTCACCATGTTGTTGATATTTGATTTTATAGTAACCAACTTCTATACCAGTTTTATAAATAACTATTTAATCAACGTAGTTTATTTACCAGACGTGAGCCCTTCAAAGGAATACTAGTATTCAGATCCGAAATTAATTGTTCTTCTTTCTGTTTCTGATGTTGGTGAAATTACAGAGCTGATATATATCAACTACCCACATGGAAGAAAAACAAATAGTAAACTTATAATTATGAAAAGGGTAGCTAAGAGTATGTACATGATGGATAGTCAAAGAAATCTCATAAAAAAAACTAAAAATTAAACGGTAAAACAATGTTAAGTAAACCCTTCTAATTATAAAGATTTACCTCATGATCTAATTTGTGGAAAATGTTACTGTTCAATTTCAAACGGTTTCTTGATAGTTAATAATCATTCTCCTTTTTTGGGTGCGTTAAGATTTTCATCACTCGTCTTAGCGAAGGAGGGGTTCTCGGCATGTGGAAAAGTGATTTTTGATTCAAGTTCCGAGAATAGGACTTTCCACTGATCTTATGGTTTTAACAAAACGGAAATGCTTGTAGGAGCTCCTTATTTTTTAGTTTCTTATTTCTTAGCAACGCGTCTTACACCTCGTTCAGGTTGTATGCTTATGTAATGTTTATGATAATTGCTTTGGGGATTAGGAAGGTTGTATTCAGAGGAAGTGTGCCCACATTTGCGTGAAGGTAGAGTGAAAAACAATTTTGGAATAACCACACTCAGTATGCCCGACTGAGATTCGAAACTTGATAACCCCAACTGCCCATGATGGGGTTATTAAGGTTATAATCTTGGACGGGTGTATTGATGGTGGTTATCCTAAATAGTTTTTATCTATCCCTCCACCTAAATTCGTGTACGTTTCCTCTAATATAACCTTCCTGATTTCTAGAATCAATATCGTAAATATTACATAGGCGTACATCCACGACGAACAAGTTGTAAGACGCGGTGCTAAAAATAAAGAAAGTAAAAAAAGGAGCTACTACAAGATGTTTTGTTTCTTTTATAACTAGGATTGTCTGTAGCTTATGTTTTGTTTTTTGTTGGTAATCTACAACAGAAGTTCAACTTTAAATAAAGTAAACTATTTATTCACCTTAATAACAGAACCTTATAGATCTTATTAATATTGAGGTCTTATTTCCAAAAGATCTAATAGTTTGAAATAAAATCAATTAAAATTATTGCTTGTAAATAACTTGGTAACATTAATTGTATGAAGTTATTTCACCCTTTGTTTAGAGTAAATATAATGTGCGTTGTGTTGATTACAGGCCTGCCTTACTAGTGGTAAATATCAAGGGATCACATGTGTTCACTAGAAACGAAGGAATGTATGGTTTTAATACTGATTGATTTTTATCTGTGTACATATGAGCGACTAAACTGGACAAAAACATGAGAGCATCTGCATATATGGTGTTTCTATATGAATAGAATCAATGGACTTGCTGTATTTAATGCAAGCTTGCCCTTAAAAATAAATACTTCCAAAATAAATGGTACGGAGCACCGCACAGACTTTCTCCCTCTTTCTATAAACTCACAAGATTTCTGAATGGAATAATGTACATTATATCATCACCACTCCACATAAGAACACGCATAAAATAATATACAATGATATAGAATCAATGAAAAAAGAGGCGCATCTTTGTCCACCTTAGAACATTTCAAACAGTTTAATGTCTTCCACAAGGGTCAACACTTCGTATTAAAATTTCGATTCTGGTTAAAGTTTTAACATTTTATAAGGTGTTGCAGATCTTCAAGTCATCGCATTGATATTTAATTATTCATTTATACATTTTGACCAATAAAAAATGTAAATATTGACTATTGAGTCTAAAATGGAGATAAATCATTGCTATGCAAACATTTCTCCTAAGAGATTTAAAGAAAAATAACATACTTTTTTAGATACTTATATTTAATTACTCTATGGCATTGGAGAATTATTGCGTTAAGACTTAAGTAGTATATGTTTACAACTAAAGTTCACAAAATTGTATTAATATATTTGCAAATATCTCAGAAACTGCTGCTTTTATAAAAATATATGTCAAATAAAAGTTTTTTATTTCTAATAGTCCTACAATTTTGCAATGATAAGTTGTTTAGTTTCTCAATAGTTGTGGAGATATGGAAATTAGCGCTTCTGTAAAGTACCCTAAAAATCATTTTCATAGAAAAATGAAAATAGCCAGTTTATTTATAATCTTAATCAACGCCTAGATACGAATTTTAATCAAAATCGTTTGAGCAGATTTTGAGAAAACCAAACTTTTCTCTTTTAGCCCTTCAGTAAACTACCCTTAATTTTAAGTTTTTATAGACACACAGACAGACGGCATTGCAAAGACTATTTTTTAGGGTTCGGGGGGTCATGAAAAGGCCAACATCCATCAACATTTCAGGTTAGTTTTTTTTTACGGTCGCTATACTTAAACTTTAATGTCCAAAAAGTTAATAAATTCATATAATTGCGTATAGATTGAAAGTTATTGATTTTATAAAAATATGTTTCGGATAAAATATCTGTATTATAAATATATATACATATTTGTAATGCTAAGTAATTTCATATCTCAAATAGTTTCGGAGCTATTTAAAAAAATGTTAATTGACGCATCAGACCGGAGCCCTTAAAGCCATTTTGCCGAAATATTGAGGGTAGCCATTTTGTTTGGAATATTTATTAATGTATATAATGAAATTTAATCAAAATCGTTAAAGCCGATTTTGAGAAAATCGACTTTTTCTCTTTTTGCCCTTCAGTAAACTACCCTTAATTTTAAGTTTTAATAGACACACAGACATACGGCATTGCAAAGACTATTTTTTAGGGTTCGGGGGGTCATGAGACGTCGAAATCCATCAACATTTCAGGTTAGTTTTTTTTACGATCGCAATACTTGAGCTTTAATGTCCAAAAAGCTAAAAATATATATATAATTGCGTATAGAATGAAAATTATTGATTTTATAAAAATATGTTTCGTATAAAATATTTGTATTATAAATATATATACATATTTGTAATGCTAAGTAATTTCATATCTCAAATAGTTTCGGAGCTATTATAAAAAATGTTAATTTACGCATCAGACCGGAGCCCTTAAAGCGATTTTGCCGAAATACTGAGAGTAGCCATTTTGTTTGGAATATTTATTAATGTTCATAAATGAAATTTAATCAAAATCGTTAGAGCCGATTTTGAGAAAATCTACTTTTTCTCTTTTTTCCCTTCAGTAAACTACCCTTAATTTTAGGGGTAGATATCCAATTCCAAAAACACCTCGGGGCAACCCTATGAAAACCCTAGATATCAAGTTTCAGCTCAATCGGTAAAATAGTTTAGGCTCTAGTTGGAGGTACAGACAGACAGACAGACAGACGGAAATTCAAAAACCACTTTTTCGGATTCAGGAAGTATTGAAACGTCAAAATTCATCAAAATCTCGAGTTCGATTTTTTTGACGATCACAATACTTTCTCTACCTGTAAGATAGAGAGAAAGTAAAAATTAGAAACAATAATACAAACTATTTTCAACATATAGAACCAAAGGGACATTTGATATTATTTAATGTCTTTACACTTTTAATATTGGATAATAAAATTGGTAGAATTTTATTTAGGTAACTGTGTATATTTAAAATCTATTGAAAGTATAAATTGAATACAATCTTGACTTACGATTGATCAATTCCTTTATCTAGATATTTTTTTTTTTACAATTCAATCAGAAATCTATATCTTATTTTATATTTCTTTCCTATTGTTGAATTTACATTAGTTTATTTTTAAGGCGAATTTCAAACTTTCTATTTATTCAGAATTATTAAAATTATTTGTAACCTTTGCTCACTATTTTAAACAGCAAGTTGGCATTGTTTGATTTCAAGTTGGTGACGCTTTGAATCTAAAGCCATAAAGTATTCACACTTTCCGGATGAAAGGAATGTATAATAAAAAATCAATTAAACTTAATGAAAGTAGGCTTATGACAATATACAGTATTGTCCTAAATATAAAATAAATAAAATTAACCAAATTCTGAAATAAAGTTGAGCAAATATTTTAATACCTTTATTTAATTTATAATAGGTGAATTAACATTGTCAGTAATATTATGAGATAATGAATAATTCAGGTAAACAATGTGACATTATAGATATAAGAGTTTATTTTACTTATATAAATATGGTTATTGTAAGTAGGTTTTAAATTAGGGTTTAAGCTATAATAGACAATTTGAAAGACACAAAACGATGCTAAATGTTTTAAAGTTTATATATACTTTAAAACATTGTTTAAATCTATTACCAACACTAATTTAATTTTTTAATATTCAAGAAAAATTAATGTAGTCTTGAAAATTTTAGACCTTGTATTGAGCTGAATCTTTAGTTTTAATGTGAACCAAACCCAAAAAAGTAGATTTCAGATTCTTATCGAGCCATGTATATCTGTCTGAGGGTGGATCCAAAAAAGATCACGGGAAACACGCACCCCCCTCAAGAAATTAAACCACTTAAATCAAAGTATAAGTCACTACTAATGTTATTGTCACGTAATTCTATCCCACTAATCAGATTTCATTTTTAAAATTGTTATTGGTAATATTATTAAATGATTAATATACGGTAATTATTATAAATATTTAAGACAAAGAGCACATTAAGTATTAAATTATCTATCCCACTAATCAGATTTCATTTTTAAAATTGTTATTGGTAATATTATTAAATGATTAATATACGGCAATTATTATAAATATTTAGGACAAAGAGCACATTAAGTATTAAAATGGTGAAAACTGTCATTAATAAAAAAAACGCCTATCTAAGTTGCGCGCAAATACTCTAAATTGTTGTCACAAAATAGAGATACAATGCCGATGAAATTTTGAATGTAATATCTTCAATTTAAAAAAATTTAATTGCGAGAATTTTAGAAAGTTCGATAAAGATATAAAAGCTTACAACATCCGTAATGAAAAAATATATCAACTTTGAAAGTCTTTGCTACAAATTTTGCTCTCTCTTTCAATATTTACAGTTATTGCCATAGCGGAACTTCTCGACATTAAGAAAAATCAAGACTTGGATGAAATCAAGAATGATCGAAGATAATTAACTGGCTTGATTACTATATGTATTTCATCGAGATATTAATATCAACATTGAAGATTTCCTTAATAGATTTGGTAGTTCAGAGAATAGAAGTTTGAGTTTATACTATGAGCTCTCAGTTCGGACTAAATAAAGTTTTCAAAATTTTTATACTAATAAAGATTGTACTATCAGGCATTATAGGTCGTTTAAAAGTATGATCCTCATGTGGTATCTTATGTCATTAAAAACTTTTAATTTTAGAATATAATTTTAAATAATTTTATAAATAATTTTACAATAAAAAATACTTATAAAATTAATTCAGTGATTTAATAAACATTACAATCCACATTACATACGTATATGTACTAGATATTGGACTAGTCAATTTATTCTCTTACACGATACACAAACAATTTTAGGTTTAAATTTATTCTATGATTTATTTTATTGCTATTTCAATGATTAATAATAAATAAATAGCTTTAAAATATAATAGTATAGTAGTATAAGTAGTATATAGTAGTATAACGTGCTTTAAACAAAATCTTTAAATATACTACACACATAACTTGTTAGTATGGCTTAGCGTAAAATTTAGAGTTTGAGTTAAAAATAATATCTATACTAAAGAGTGGAGATAAAGTTTGATTGTTTGAAATCTGAATAATTCCATTTATTTTGTCTAGTAGATTGAAGAGCTAAAACAAACTATTTATATAGTTGTTATAATGTTTAAACTTATTTCCCTCTTAATAGTCACAAAGTTGTGGTTTCATTATTTGTTTTTAATATTTGATGGATTTGTTCAAACTTGACGTCTAGATATAATTTATCTATATCTCAGGATCGTTATCCAATTGATTATAACATTTAAATTAAAAATATTTTCCTGAAGAATGATTTTAGAAAATTTGAAAATATTCTTGATTTGTTGTAACGATCTTAGCGTATAACACGAACGGGTAGTAAGACTTTGGCTAAATATTATTGTAACGATCTTGGTTTAAAATTTATACATAGGGAGGTTTTGTTTTGATAAATAATATTGTATATATATTTTTTTAATTGTTAAATTGTAATTTATTTTTTAATGATTTTTGAAGTTGTTTAAAATATAGATATATAATTATTATTTTATATTAAGTATAAAATATTATTATATTGTTTTTAAGGTGAAAATTTTTAAAGGTAATTTATTGATGATTTATAATGATTTAATATATTACATTTTTTAATATAAAAAAGCTCTAACCATTTTGAATACCATCTATATCGGGGTACTACTTTCTGTACATGATATATATAATAATATAATTTGTTAATTTTTTAGTAAATTAATTTTAAGGTGGTTTACTTGGAGCATATTTTAGAAAATTTCAATTTTTCTAAAAGGCTTTCGAGGTAAAAAGTGAAACATGAGAATTTTATCAGATATATGATATAATATATAATAGTAATAATAATAATAATAATAATAATAAATATATAAGTTTTTGAAATATAGCTAGTTGATTATATTTTATTAAAATAATCGATATTTTAGATTTTAAAATAAAATAATTCTTAACAAATTTTCTTTAAAATGTATAAATGAAGAGTTTTGTGTGATTAAAAAGATGATAAATTGATGTTTTTGAGTAAAATCTACTTAAGGGTAAACAACTGAAAACGTATATTTGAAAATGGTGTGTCAATTATAATAACAAAATTGAAAAGTTTGTATGAGTGTATCATAAATTTTATTTTGTATCATTGTGATTTATGTAGAGTTTCAATAAACTATAAACGTTTAATAATCAAACTAAAAAACAAATAAATAATTGCGATGTTATCAATTAAAAAATAATTGTTCTGTGATTTGTATAGTGAAGTATTTTATAACAAGCACATATTATTATTTTCTGTGTCTATTTGTGTGCCTTGGTCACCAATTATTTATTTTATTTTAGATGTTTAATTCTTTAAAACAAGTTATTTGTATTAAAGTAAGTTTGTGCAACAATTCACATATCATTAAAAATCTCTGTAATAAATTGTTTAAACTTCTTGTAAAAATATGTAGATCAAAGTAAGTTAATGATACTACATTTAATTTTAAATAAATAACAGAGAGAAGAACAATATTTGATTTGGAAATTTTAAAGGTCATGATAATTTGTAATATAGTTATATAAAATTAATGTATTGATATTTTTGTTATTTAAATAAATACTTCCTTAAAACAACGAAAATATTTAAGAAAACATAAAACCTTATTAGATAATCTAAAAGGTTTATTCGACTATTGGTTAAAATGGAGTTGAGTTAAATACTAGATAATTAAGAACTAATTAAATAAAACACTTTGTTTAAACGTACAGATCAACTTACATTGGCAGAGCCCTCTTCATGGTCTTAGGTCTCCGTTCTCTCCAATCGCTCGTGACGTACAAGGTCGGGCTCTAATACTTGTAATATGTGATGTGTTCTTTCTCGGATGGTTTTTCCTCTCCTTCCATGTAAATATCTTTAAAACTCATCCAAATATTGTTTTACTCATCCTTACCCAGTAGTAAAAATATAAGGATTTTCATGAAAGGGGTAAAAATAATAATTTGTGGACAGAAAAATATGTATTTTACCTTTATTATTTATCCTTTTAAAATTAAATATTTGACTTACAACAATAATAATTACACATAAAACCACATCAGTGGGGAAATGTAAATAACAGTAGAAAATGAATTAATCTTGTTTGTATGTGACGAGAAGGTTCAGGGTTGAATCAAGTCTTAAATTATGAGTGAAGAATGACTCGAGCACTGAATTAAACCTGCATAGTTCAGTGGGTAGAGCATTTGAGTAGTAAGACAAAGGTTCTGGGTTCGATTCTCGTGTCCTGGTATAATTTTTCAAAATAAATAATATGATGTTCAAATGCGACTATAACCTTAAGTAACAATTATAATAGCTCGGCTAGTTAATCCATCATAATGGAAATGTTTAAAGTAAGATTAATACATCTCGTCCTAAACGATAAGAATCACATTTACTTGCGTTTTTCTATATTCATTAATTTATATTTATAAGTTAGCTTTTGCTTCTTATTTGAATAAGAGTACGGGAGGTTAATATTTGATTTTTTCGTGAGTTTTAGGATATTAAGTGATTATTTAGAAGAAGTGTGCCCACATTTACATGAATAGCAAGTGGGAAACATAGTATGGTTAAAATAACATCATTACACCTACCGCAATAGTTAATAGCCTGACCACCTCATCCACCGCGCCCTAACCAACCCACAGGTGTTTCATAAAAGTTGATATTTTCAGTTTAAAAAATGACTAGCGCCTGAGCTGATGGATATCAATATGCATTGTTTTATCAACCATAAATATATGTATATATACTATTGCATAACATATTGATATAATCTATTAGAAAAAAACCCAGGTCTAATGCGTGTTACCCGCCTCGGTGTCGTAGTTGGCTAAAGCGCTAGTCGTGTTGAGCTCGACCGCCGGAGGACGGGGAGATCTAGGTTCGAATCTAGGTCGGGTGAACTGGGAGTAGTTTTTCCTAAATGGTTTTCCACTCTCCCTCCACGCAAATGAGGGTTCACTTCCTCTAAATTCAACCCTCCCAATTCCTAATCCATTAGCGTAATTAGTACTTAAGCGTGTAAACCGAACGGGTAGTAAGACGCGGTGCTAAATATTATTATTATTATTGCATGTTAAAAAGAAGGAACAATCGATGTTATTATTATTATTATTATTATTAGCACCGCGTCTTACTACCCGTTCGGGTTATACGCACTTAGACTAATGTGTAATAGTAGGGTGATTGTGAGATGAAATGGAGGACCTACAGTTTAACGTGGAATCCGAACCACGGTGGAGGCCTGGCATTCCTCACATTCACAAGTTGTGATTAATACACGTCTTGTCAGAGGTGAAGGAAGGGTTTGGTAATCAGATAAATCTGTGCCGGGATCGAGGATTGAACCCCGGACCTTCAGCACAGAAGTTTGACACCTTACCCTTAGACCACCAGGTCACCCAACAATCGATGTTTATAATATTGTTGTGTACGTTGCATGTTCATTAGTATAATCCGGCCTAAGTTAATTATGCTTGTTTAAACAGTTTTAATAAAAACCAAATCATTTTCGGTTCTTCCAATACGTAGTTATATTTTGTCTCTTTGACTAACGACATAAATCATATCATTTTCTTTTAAAGAAGCGATGATAACAGTTTAGATAGTGGAAATATTGCTGATATATTGAAGTATATTATCAACTCTCAAATAATAACTAGAGGTTTTATTCTAAACGGACAATACTTATAAATAGTTTATTATATGCAACCCACTTGGAAAACACGCAACCCCCTTACTGTGCTAGATATGGAATATAAAACCAGAGTCAGGATCATACCAATGATTAGTCTTTAAAACGATTGCGTCAACATTAATACTAAAATATTGTAGAGGTCTCAAAATACCGGAAGGTAAGAATTCAACTTGAATAACACATATTATTATGACAGTATAATATATTGGACTTATGAAAGTGGTTAGATAGGCCTTACGTATTCAAGTAAATACACACGATTCCAACTGTTCTACGATATTTAAATGGCTGAACTGATGAGGTAAGGATGAATATAGTAGCATTTAAAATAATCCTATCTGTATTTATGTGGAATGTGATTGGGAACAATTATATTAGAGACTACCACAATTGTTGTATTTGAAAATGACATGGCTTCGACATAGTTACGCTACCAAGATATATTTTAGATGTGGAGTCAGCCACCTAAAAACTATTATAATATTCTATGAACTTTTTTTATCAATATATGTCTTACTTACTCTTTGGGATTTGGAACATTAAGGCCTATCTAACAAAAGTACGCCAGTAATTCCTATCTTGACCTAATTATATCCAGCCTGCATCTTTACAACCTATCCTTATCTTGAGCTAGTTATATCCAGCCTGCGTCTTTACAACCTATCCTTATCTTGATATAGTTATATCCAGCCTCCGTCATTACAACCTATCCTTATCTTGAGCTAGTTATATCCAGTCTGCATCTTTACAACCTATCCTTATCTTGAGCTAGTTATATCCAGCCTGCATCTTTACAACCTATCCTTATCTTGAGCTAGTTATATCCAGCCTGCGTCTTTACAACCTATCCTTATCTTGATATAGTTATATCCAGCCTCCGTCATTACAACCTATTCTTATCTTGAGCTAGTTATATCTAGCCTGCATCATTACAACCTATCCTTATCTTGAGCTATTTATACCCAGTCCAACTCACAACACCCTATTTCTTACTGATCCATTCTAATTCTATCCTCATAAATGTATCTAGCACTTCCTAATGGATTCTTCCTATTGGGCTTGTGGGTCAATACGTTGAACACTCTTCTATATTTTCCAAAACGAACAACATATTCTACCCACCGTTACCTGCGAGATTTTATTACCTTATTAAAAACTGATTATAATTACATGTTGTTCAACTCATCCTTTTTTAGCACCCTCAACACTATATTATCTTCATCTTTATTTTTTTTATAGAATATTTTCCAAGAGACCTTGTTTTGGGACATCCATATTTCACAGCCTTAAAGAACAACTTGTGAAATGATTGTTTTGTTTATATTCTTAGATCTACATTTCCCGTCAAAAGACGAGATTCTAATAATTTACTGACAGAGGAAAATAATGCATTTTCCGATATTATTATTTTTCTAAATCATAATTTCATTTCATTATTGCTAGGTAAAACTGTTACTAAATATAATATGAAAGCATAAGACTACTTAAATAAAAATCTAGCATTTAAATTGTTAGTAACTCAGATTAAAATATTGGTAAAATTGATTGAGTGTTAAATATCACACATTTTGTCGTTTAGAAATACGAATATAACGCAAGTTTAAGGGTTTACAAAAAAAATTATGTCACTTTTTTATAATATAGGATTACACTTAAACATACAAATGTGTTCATCTCCCTATTAAAGACGTGTTTAAGTTTCAGATGTTTATCCTAACGTCCTATGTAGATTATTCATAGTGTTTGCTACCAGCATTCATGGCAGCGAGACCAAACTTTACTTCGCAGATGAGAGAAAGAAGGATCTGTGATCTCTTTAGTCAATGGTATTCAACAAATTGCTGACAAAATATTTCATGGACAATATTAACCTCCTAGTATTCGATAGAGATCATGATTCCAAATCATAGATTACGTTACCAAATATCTCCACAACGTAAACACCCCATTATTGTCAACTGAGAACATCACTCAGGAGGATTTTTTAATCAGGGGTACTACTGCTGGACCAATGAAAATTGGTTTTCTCGCAATGGTTGGTGTGGGCTAAAGCGATTGAAAACTTGGAAAACAGCATCGGGTTCATAATTATTAGAAGTACCATCGAGAAGAAGTGTTTTTTGAATGAGGAATAGGAAGAATTCGTCTTTTTGGAACCCTCGTCTTTCTTCTTGATTGTTATTGTCACACCTGTGATGGAAGAAAACAATACTGACCGGGGCATTAAAGGATTGTTGAGAAAAGTAAAAAATTCTGAATTTTGTTGTTATTTTTGGAGAATACCTGAATATAAAGAGAAAAATCAATACCATTACGTATCCTGGGATTACAATCTGTTATTAAAAACCATGAGCTACAATCCATTTTAAGGTAAAACTTCGGAATTCATCCATTTAATAATGTCCGAAATGGTAACAACTTTTACGCTAACAATTAAAGAACACTCGAGGTTTTCTTATAGGCTAGATGCTCCCATCACACATCCTACCCATGTGCTACTTATAGAAAAGTTTGACAATTATGGAAAATTTTTTTGTAGATGGACCCAATGGTCAAATGTTTAGTGAAATTATGCGTGCTATGAACCTTACCGTGAATATCACCCCATTTAAAGGTTTTGAAAATGTTGATAAAATGAAAGAGTTGACTGCTAAAATGGCTGTCATTCAAGCTCACCCGACAGACGTTGTTCTGTCAAAATCTATAGGACTGTGGCAGTCCCACAAACTTTCTTTTCTGGTCAAGTTCTGGTGATGGCGTTGCTTATAAAGTGTACATGTCGTGATGAAATTTTATTTTTCAGTAATAATCACCAGAACAGATAAGTTTGTGATACTATACACTCACAAATGTGTAATTTAAACAAAAAAAATTGAATATAAACGTATTTCAGAGTGATCACTTTATTTATTGACTATCAAATATTTACCTTGATATCAACAATAAATTTGCATAATGTTAATATACTTTTCTATGTATTTTTGATGTCATAATCCTAAACAACAACTACTTACAAAATTCAAGCTAATAAATTAACTTCATACAATTAACAATATAATATATATCAACAATATATAACAATATAATACAATATATTTAATGTTTTTAAAATCTCAGATTTTGATATTTTAAGATTTAAAGCAAGTTTTAGGATTTACAAAAACGTATACATATACTTAGTGTTCAACTTATTAACCAAAACATTTTAATATATTCGGCTTTTCTTGATTAAATATGGGTTTATTGTTTCAGATGGTATTATTCCTATCGTCCTCTTGAAAGTAATCATCGTATATACAATCATCATTCGTCACAGCGAGAGCAAATTTTACTTCTCAGATGAGGAAGAAGTAACATCCCTTATCCCCTTAGTTAATGGTATTCAACAAATTATTGATAAATATTTCATAGAAAATTTGTACTTATTAATCTTCGATAGAGACAACACATCCATAGTTATCGATTACATCTCAAATTATCTCCACAACATAAATATCCCTTTAGTGTCAACGAAAAATGTTACTAATAAGGAAGAGTTTACTCAGGGTGATTTGTGTTGGACTAATGAAAATTGGTTTTATCGTAATGGTTGGTGTGGGCTAAAGCGGATCGACAACTTGGAAAACAGCGTAGGGTTCATAATTGTTAGAAGTATTATAATAAAGTGTTTTTTGGATGTAGATTGGAAGATGTCATCATTTTGGAACCCCCGATCATTCTTCGTGATTGTTATAACCACACCAGTGACTGTAAGTAGAACAATTCTAACTGAGGCAATAAATGATTGTTGGGACAAGTTAAAGATCTTGAACCTGGTGGTTATTTTTAGGAGCATAATCGAGTATAAAGATAAGTATCCATATCATTACTCACCAAGGAATAGCAAGCTGTCAGTAAAAACTATAAGCTACAATCCATTTTCAGGCAAAGTTTCGGAATACAGTCCATTTAATATTGTCCGAAATGTGAACAACTTTTTCCCTAACAAATTAAAGGATACTCAAGGTTTCCTTATAGATACTCCCATCACACATACTACACATGTGCTACTTGTAGAAAAGTTCGACCATGATGGGAACATTGTTTAGAAGGACCAAATGGTCAGATGCTAAATGAAGTAGCTCGTGCTATGAATCTCACTTAATATCATCCATACGAACTTTTGAAAATGATGATACAAGGGAAGAGTTGACGCCAAAATGGCTGGTATTCAAGCTATACAGGAAAGTGTCCAGCCTTACAACTTGAGGAGGAGTACCTACTCGTTTGATGAAGACTGTCTTACTCTTATAGTTCCAAAGGCTCTAGAAATTCCCAAATACTTGAAACTAATTTTACCTTTTACGGGAACCGTTTGGTTGCTATTGTGTCTACTATTATTTGTATATCGTTAATTATGGAAAACTGTGACGGTTTTTGATGAAATTGAGAATAGCGTCAAATTAAGTAAAAATGTTTTCATAACGTGTTTAGAATGGCTGTAGGAGGTGCCTCAGATTATCTGCCTTCCTTGTTTCCTCAAAGATTTATCGTAATCATGTTGTTGATATTTAATTTGATTCTAAATAGTGCTTATACCGGTTCCTTAAACAGTTGTTTAATCAACGTAAAGTATTTACCAGATGTAAACAATGTAATGGAATCCTTTGGATTCTGATATGAAGATAGGTGTTATAATGACTATTGCCTCCATAAAGGATATTTCAGAAACGATAGATCTTAATGATCCATATGTTTTGAAAACAATGAGTAAACTGTGTATTATGAAAAGTGATAAGGAGGTTCTTGAGATGATTTCCAATCACAGAAACCTCACACAAATAACTCTTAAATTCTTCGGCAAGGTGTTGATAAATAATCCATACTTTAAAAACGGCCATCCCATGATGCACGTTGTGGAAGAATGTTTTACTTCCATTTGGAACGGTTTCATGACATTGGAGAATCATTCACCCTTCTTGGGTGCGTTAAGTTTCATCGTTACTCGTCTGAATGAAGGCGGGTTCTGTGGCAAGTGGAAAAGTGATTTTTTGAACCAAGCTCCAAGAATAAGAGTCAACACTGAACCTATCATTTTAACAAAGGAGCATCTGCAAGCCGCATTTTTCCTTTTATTAATAGGATTGTGGATAGGCTGGGTTGTATTTTTGTTGAGATGATTATTTATAACACCAAGAAGATCTTGGTATTATTTCTAAGATTGTAAACACATTTACCACACTAATTTCAAAATCTTTTAGGCCTAATTTAAAGTGAAAATTCTTTTTAGAAAATTCATTATTTTGTAGCTATACCAATCAATTCTTACAACCTATTTCCCAAAAACTAAAATACAAGAATAGATTTTCCGTATAAATAGATTTTCAAATCTGTTACTTATAGTAAAATTCGACAACGCGCTAAAACGACTAAATGGGAAAATATTTAACCAAATGGTAGTGCGATAATTCTCAACTTTGTATATTTATATCACTTAAATGGACAGTTGTGTTTCTCTTATGATACATATGAGAACAGCTAAAAAAATTACCAATAAATATTTCTTTGACACATCTAAAACGTTTGAAAGAGGTGTAAACTGATTATCTACCAGGCTCGATTCCTCAACGATTATTGTCACCATGTTGTTGATATTTGATTTTATAGTAACCAACTTCTATACCAGTTTTTAAATAACTATTTAATCAACGTAAATTTATTTACCAGACGTGAGCCCTTTAAAGAAATACTAGTATTCTGATCCGAAATTAATTGTTCTTATTTCTGTTTCTGATGTTGGTGAAATTACAGAGCTGATATATATCAACTACCCACATGGAAGAAAACAAATAGTAAACTTATAATTATGAAAAGGGAAGCTAAGAGTATGTACATGATGGATAGTCAAAGAAATCTCATAAAAAAACCGTAAAATTAAACGGTAAAACAATGTTAAGTAAACCCTTCTACTTTTAAAAGGTTTACCCCATGATCCAATTTGTGGAAAATGTTACTGTTCAATTTCAAACTGTTTCTTGAAAGTCGATAATCAGTTCTCCTTTCTTGGGTGCGTTAAGATTTGTATCACTTGTCTTAACGAAGGAGGGATTCACGGCATGTGGAAAAGTGATTTATGACTCAAGTTCCGAGAATAGGACTCTCCACTGATATTATGGTTTTAACAAAACGGAAATGCTTGTAGGAGCTCCTTATTTTTTAGTTTCTTATTTCTTAGCAACGCGTCTTACACCTCATTCAGGTTGTATGCTTATGTAATGTTTATGATAATTGCTTTGGGAATTAGGAATGTTATATTCAGAGGAAGTGTGCCCACATTTGCGTGGAGGTAGAGTGAAAAACAATTTTGGAATAACCACAATCAGTACGCCCGACTGAGATTCGAAACTTGATCTTCCCGACTGCCCATGATGGGGTTATTGAGGTTAGAATCTTGGACGGGTGTATTGATGGTGGTTTTCCAAAATAGTTTTTCTCTATCCCTACACCTAAATGCGTTCACGCTTCCTCTGAATATAACCTTCCTGATTTCTAGAATCACTATCGTAAATATTACATAGGCGTACATCCCCGAACGAGTAGTAAGACGCGGTGCTAAAAATAAAGAAAGAAAAAAACAAAGAGCTACTACAAGCTGTTTGGTTTCTTTTATAACTAGGATTGTCTGTAGTTTATGTTTTTTTTTGTTGGTAATCTACAACCGAAGTTCAACTTTAAATAAAGTAAACTATTAATTCACCTTTATAACAGAACCTTATAGATCTTAATAATATTGAGGTCTTATTTCCAAAAGATCTAATAGTTTGAAATAAAATCAATTAAAATTATTGCTTGTAAATAACTTGGTAACATTAATTGTATGAAGTTATTTCACCCTTTGTTTAGAGTAAATATAATGCGCCTTGTGTTGATTACAGGCCCGCCTTACTAGTGGTAGATATCAAGAGAACACATGTGTGAAGCTTTTTCCCTAGAAATGAAGGAATGTGTGGTTTTAATACTGATTGATTTTTATCTATGTACACATGAGCTACTAAACTGGTCAAAAACATGATAGCATCTGCTTATATGGTGTTTCTATATGAATAGAATAAATGTACTTGCTGTATTTAATACAAGCTTGCCCTTAACAATAAATACTTCCAAAAAATTAGAAACAGTAATACAAGATATTTTCAACATATAGAACCAACGCGATATTTGATTTCTATTTTAATATTGGTTAATAAAATTGGTAGAATTTCATTTAGGTAATTGTGTATATTTAAAATCTATTGAAAGTATAAGTTGAATACAATCTTTACTTACGATTGAACAATTCCTTCATCTAGATTTTTGTTTTACAATTAAATTAGATAAACCATAATTTATTTTATATTTATTTCCTATTGTTGAATTTACATTAGTTTATTTTTAAGGCAAATTTCAAAATTTCTATTTATTCAGAATTATTAAAATTATTTGTAGCCTTTGCTCACTATTTTAAACAGCAAGTTGGCATTGTTTGATTTCAAGATGGTGACGCTTAAAATCTAAATCCATAATGTATTCACACTTTCAGGATGAATGGAATGAGAATAAAATCAATTACCCTGAATGAAAGCAGTCATATGACAATATACAGTATTGTCCTAAATAAAAAGCCATACCTATTAGTTCAATCCCTAAAATTAACCAAATTCTGGAATAAAGTTGAGCAAATATTTTAATACCATTATTTAATTTATAATAGGTGAACTAACAATGTCAATAATATTTTGAGATAATGTATAATACAGGTAAACAATGTGAGATTATAGATATAGCAGTTTATTTTACTTATATAAATATGGTTATTGTAAGTAGGTTTTAAATTAGGGTTTAACCATTATAGACAATTTGAAACACACCAAACGATGCTAAATGTTTTAAAGTGTATATATACTTTAAAACATTGTTTCAATCGATTACCAACACTAATTTAATTTTTTAATATTCAAGAAAATTTAATGTAATCTAGAAAATTTTAGACCTTGTATTGAGCTGAATCTTTAGTTTTAATGTAAACCAAGCCCAAAAAAGTAGATTTCAGATTCTTATCGAGCCATATATAACTGTCTGAGGTTGGATCCAGAAAGGATCACGGGGGGCACGCACCCCTCTCAAGAAATTAAAGAACTTAAATTAAAATCTAAGTTGCTACTAATTTTATTGTCAAGTAATTCCATCCCACTAATCAATTTTCATTTTTTAAATTGTTATTGGTAATATTATTAAATGATTAATATACGGTAATGATTATAATTATTTAAGACAAAAACCGCATTAAGTATTAAAATGGTGAAAACTGTCATTAATGAAACAACGCCTATTTAAGTTGCGCGCAAATACTTTAACTTGTCACAAAATAGAAATACAATGCCGATGAAATTTATGAATGTAATATCTCCAATTTAAAAAAAATAATTGCGAGAATTTTAGAAAGTTCAATAAAGCAATAAAAGCTTACAACACCCGTAATGAAAAAAGCTATCCACTTTAAAGTCTTTGCTACAAATTTTGCTCACTCTTTCAATTCCACAGTTATTGCATAGCGGATCTTCTCGACATTAAGAAAAATCAAGACTTGGATGAGATCAAGAATGATCGAAGATAAATTGGCATTACTTGCTTTACTATATGTATTTCATCGAGATATTAATATCAACATTGAAAATTTCCTTTAAAAATTTGATAGTTCAGAGAATAGGAAGCTTGAGTTTATACTATGAGCTCTCAGTTCGGACTAAATAAAGTTTTCAAAATTTTTATGCTAATAAAGATTGTACTATTGGCATTATAGGTCGTTTAAAAGTATGATCCTCATGTGGTATCTTATGTCATTAAAAACTTTTAATTTAAGAATATAATTTTATATAAATTTATAAATAATTTTAAAATAAAAAATACTTATAAATGTATTCAGCTGATTGTTATAGACATTCAATCTACATTACATACTTATATGTACTAGATATTGGACTAGTCAATTTATTCTCTTACACGTTACACAAACCTTGCTTAGGTTTAAATTTATTCTATCATTTTTATTATTACTATTTCAGTGATTAATAATAAATAGCTTTAAAATATAATAGTATAGTAGTATAAGTAATATATAGTAGTATAACGTGCTTAAACAAAATCTTTGAATAATACTACACACATAATCTGTTAGTATGGCTTATGGTAAAATTTCAAGTTTGAGTTAAAAATAACTATATATACTAAAGAGTGGAGATAAAGTTCGATTGTTCGAAATCTGAATAATTCCATTTATTTTGTCTAGTAGGTTTAATAGCTAAAAACAAACTATTTATATAGTTGTTATAATGTTTAAACTTATTTCCCTCATAATAATCACTATTTGTTGTTGTTTCATAATTTTGTTTTTAATAATTGGTATATTTTGTTCAAACTCGACGTATAGATATAATTTATCTATACCTCAGTATCGTTATCCAACTGATTATAACATTTAAATTAAAAATGGTTTCCTGAAGAATAATTTTAGAAAATTTGAAAATATTCATGATTGCTTGTAACGATTTTGGTTTAAAATTTATATTTAAGGAGGGTTTGTTTTGATAAATAATATTGTATATATATTTTTTAATTGTTAAATTGTAATTTATTCTTTAATGATTTTTGAAGTTGATTAAAACATAGATACATAATTATTATTTTATATTATATATAAAATATTATTATATTGTTTTTAAGGAAAAAAATTTTAAAGGTAATTTATTGATGACTTTATATATATATATATATATATAATATATATATATATATCATGATTTAATATATTAGATTTTTCAATATAAAAAAGCTTTAACCTTTTGAATACCATTTATATCTGGGGAGTACTTTCTGTACATGATAAATAATAATAAAATTTGTTAATTTTTTAATAAATTAATTTAAAAGTGGTTTACTTGGATCATATTTTAGAAAATTTCAATTTTTCCAAAAGTCTTTCAAGGTAAAAAGGGAAACATGAGAATTTTATAAGATAATAATAATAATAATAATAATAATAATAATAATAATAATAATAATAATAATCATAATCATAATAATAATAATAATAATAATAATAATAATAATAATAATAATAATAATATAATGATGATAATAATAGTAATAATAATAATAATAATAATAATAATAATAATAATAATAATAATAATAATATAATAATAATAATTGTCATCAATTTTAGAAATATAGCTAGTTTTGGGGTATTTTTTCCAAATAGGAGATATTTTAAATTTTAAAATAAAAAAATTCTTCACACATTTTCTTTAAAATGAATAAATGAAGAGTTTTGTGTGATGAAATAGATGATAAATTGATGTTTTTGAGTAAAATCTACTTAAGGGTAAACTACTGAAAACATATATTTGAAAATGTTGTGTCAATTATAATACACAAAATTGAAAAGTTTGTATGAGTGTATCATAAATTTTATTTTGTATCATTGTGATTTATGTAGAGTTTCAATAAACTACAGTCGTTTAATAATCAAATTTAAAACAAAACAAATAAATAATTGCGATATTATCAATTAAAAAATAATTGTTCTAAGTTTTGTATTGTGAAGTATTTCATAACAAGCACATATTATTTTCTGTGTCTATTTGTGTGCCTTGGTCACCAATTATTTCATTTTATTTTAAATGTTTAATACTGTAAAACAAGTTATTTGTACTAAAGTAAGTTTGTGAAACAATTCACATATCATTAAAAATCTCTGTAATAAATTGTTTAAACTTCTTTTAAAAATATGTAGATCAAAGAAAGTTAATGATACTACATTTAATTTTAAATAAATAACAAAGAGAAGATCAATATTTGATTTGGAAATTTTAAAGGTCATGATAATTTGTAATATAGTTATAATAACATTAATGTATGATATTTTTGTTATTTAAATAAATACTTCCTTGAAACAACGAAAATATTTAAGAAAACATAAAAGCTTATTAGATAATCTAAAAGGTTTATTAGACTATTGATTAAAATGGAGTTGAGTTAAATGCTAGATAATAAAAACTAATTAAATAAAAAACTTTGTTTAAACGTACAGATCAACTTACATTGGCAGAGCCCTCTTCATGGTCTTAGGTCTCCGTTCTCTCCAATCGCTCGTGACGTACAAGGTCGGGCTGTAATACTTGTAATATGTGATGTGTTTTTTCTCGGATGGTTTTTCCTCTCTCCTTCCATGTAAATATCTTTAAAACTCTTCCAAATATGGTTTTACTCATCCTTACCCCAGTAGTAAAAATATAAGATTTTCATGAAAAGGGTAAAAATAATAATTTGTGGAGAGAAAAAGATCTATTTTACTTTTATTATTTATCATTTTTAAATTAAATATTTGACCTTCAATAAAAATAATTACACTTAAAACCACCTCAGTGGGGAAATGTAAAAAAAAGTCAGAAAATTAATTAATCTTGTTTGTATGTGACGAGAAGATCTGAGTTCAATCATGTCTAAAATGACGAGAAGGTCAGGGTTGAATCAAGTTTTAAATTATGAGTGAAGAATGACATCGATCACGGAAATACTCCTGCAGAGTTGAGTGGGTAGTACATTAGAGTGGTAAGTCAATGGTTCTGGGTTCGATTCTCGTATCCTGGTATAATTTTTCAAAATAAATAATATGCTGTTCAAATGAGACTATAACCTTAAGTAACAATTATATTAGCTCGGCCAGTTAATACATCATAATGGAAATGTTTGAAGTAAGATTACTACAGCTCATTCTAAACGATAAGAATCACATTTACTTGCGTTTTTCTATATTCATTAATTTATATTTATAAGTTAGCTTTTGCTTCTTATCTGAATAAGAGTACAGGATGTACATATTTGATTTCTTTCATGGGTTGTAGGATGAATAAAGCATTATTTAGAAGAAGTGTGCCCACATTTATGTGAATAGCAAGTGGGAAACATAGTATGGATTAAAAAATTATCATTACACCTACCGCAATAGTTTAAAGCCTGACCACATCATCCACGGGTAATATTATTTACCGCGCCCTAACCAACCCACAGGTATTTCATAGAGGTTGATATTTTCAGTTTAGAAAACGATTAGCACTCGAGCTGAGTGATATCAATATACATTATTTTATCAACCATCAATATATGTATGTATACCATTGCATAACATATTGATATATTCTATTAGAAAAAAATCCCAGTTCTAATGCGTGTTAAAAAGAAGGAACAATCGATGTTTATAATATTGTTGTGTACGTTGCATGTTCATTAGTATAATCCGGTCTAAGTAAATTACGCTTGTTTAAACAGTTTTAATAAAAACCAAATCATTGTCTGTTCATCCACTACGTGGATATATTTTGTCTCTTTGACTAACGACATAAATCAGCCTATCATTTTTTTTAAAGAAGCGATGAAAACAGTTTAGATAGTGGAAATATTGCTGATATATTGAAGTATATTATAACTCTCAAATAATAACTAGCGGTTTTATTCTAAACGGACAATACTTATAAATAGTTTATTATATGCAACCCACTTGGAAAACACGCAACCCCCTTACTGTGCTAGATATGGAATATAAAACCAGAGTCAGGATCACAAAAATAATTAGTCTTTCAAACGATTGCATCAACTTTAAAACTAAAATATTGAAGAGGTCTAAAAATATCGGAAGGTAAGAATTCAACTTGAATAACACATATTATTATGACAGTATAATATATTGGACCTATGAAAGTGGTTAGATAGGCCTTACGTATTCAAGTAAATACACACGATTCCAACTGTTCTACGATAATTAAATGGCTGAACTAATGAGGTAATGGTTAAGATAGTAGCATTTAGATTAATCCTATCTGTATTTATGTGGAATGTGATTGGGAACAATTATATTGGAGACTACCACAATTGTTGTATTTGAAAATGACATGGCTTCGACATAGTTACGCTACCAAGATATATTTTAGATGTGGAGTCAGCTACCTAAAAACTATTATAATATTCTATGAACTTTTTTTATCAATATATGTTTTACTTACTTAATTACTCTTTGGGATTAAGAACATTAAAGCTCATCGTCACACATAACAAAAGTACGCCAATAATCCCTATCTTGAGCTAGTTATATCCAGCCTACGTCATTACAACTTATCCCTATCTTGAGCTAGTTATATCCAGCCTGCGTCATTACAACCTTTCCTTATCTTGAGCTAGTTATACCCAGTCCAACTCACAACATCCTA
The DNA here is from genome assembly GCA_033556935.1 of Timema podura. Taxonomy (NCBI): domain Eukaryota; kingdom Metazoa; phylum Arthropoda; class Insecta; order Phasmatodea; family Timematidae; genus Timema; species Timema podura. The sequence continues at coordinate 39,770,829 of JAVRXN010000005.1, forward strand.
TTTCTTACAGATCCATTCTAATTCTATCCTCACAAATGTATCTAGCTCTTACTAATGAACTCTTCCTATTGGGCTCGTGGGTCAGTACCTTGAACATTTTTCTATATTTTCTATTCGAACTGCATGTTCTACCCACCGTTACCTGCGAGAATTTATTACCTTAATAAAGTCTGATGATAATTACAGGGTATTCAACTCATCATTTTTTAGCACCATCAACAATATATCAATATATTATCTTCATCTTTATTTTTTTGGTAGAATATTTTCCAAGGGATCTTATTTTCGGACACCATATTTCACAGCCTTACAGAACACCTTGTGAAACGATTGTTTTGTGTATATTCTTTGATCTACATCTCCCAACAAAAGACGAGATTCAAATAATTTACTGACAGAGGAAAATAATGCATTTTCCGATATTATTATTATTATTTTTCTAATTCATAATTAAATTTCATTATTATAGGTAAAATTGTTACTAAATATAATATGAACGCATTAACATTACTTAAATAAAAATCTAGCATTTAAAGTGTTGGAAACACAGATTGGAAAATTGATAAAATAAATTAAGTGTTATCACATATTTTGTCGTTTAAAAATACGAATATAACGCAAGTTTAAGGGTTTACAAAAAAAATTAAGTCACTTTCTTAGAATCTAGGATTAAACTTAAACAATACAATTGTGTTCGTCTCCCTATTAAAGACGTGTTTACTGATTCAGATGTTTTATTCTAACGTCCTCTATAAATTATTCCTATTATTTGCTATCAGCATTCATGGCAGTTAGACCAAACTTTACTTAGCAGATGAGGAGAAAGAAGGATCTGTGATCTCTTTAGTCAATGGTATTCAACAAATTGCTGACAGATTTTTCATGGACAATATTAACCTCCTAGTATTAGATAGAGATCATGATTCCAAAGTCATAGATTACGTTGCCAATTATCTCCACAACATAAACACCCCATTATTGTCAAATGAAAACATCACTCAGGAGGATTCGTTTAATTGGGGGGACTACTGCTGGACCAATGAAAATTGGTTTTTCTCGCAATGCGTGGTGTAGGCCAAAGCTGATTGAAAACTTGGAAAACAGCATCGGGTTCATAATTATTGGAAGTAACATTGAGAAGAAGTGTTTTTTTGAATGCGGAATGGAAGAGTTCGTCTTTTTGGAACTCTCGATCTTTCTTCTTGATAGTTATTGTCACACCTGTGACGGAAGGGAAAACAATACTGACCGAGGCATTAAAGGATTGTTGAGAAAAATTAAAAATTCTGAATGTTGTGGTTATTTTTTGGAGAATACCTGAGTATAAAGGGAAAAATCAATACCATTACGTATCCTGGGATTACAAGCTGTTATTAAAAACTATGAGCTACAATCCATTTTCAGGCAAAACTTCAGAATTCAGTCCATTTAATATTGTCCGAAATTTTTCATGATGGGGTGGGTAACGGTAACAGCACATTTAGTTTATTAATGATCAAGGTTTCAATAAGTATTATACAAAGATTCGTTGTTATACCCAACCTAATCAGTTTTCATAATATTTCACACATCAGTCTTTTTAGCTCTATATTTAGGGGTGTATACCACCCTTAAAATATTAGATGGACCCTAGGTTGCAGATGTGAATTATTCAATTTTCACCCAAGGAATAGCCTGCCAAAGTTTGATGCAATGTTTTAGATACACGTTGTATATAATGTGACATCACTATAATATAAAGCCACGTTGCTGACTCACTCACTGACATTAATTTTTACCCACTTACAGATGAACAGAAATTTGAAATTTGGCTTTCTTATAGCTTCTATCCTGTAACCGACGGCAAGATTCCAAAATCTCTAAAAATTAAATTTTTAGCCCCCAAAAAAATTCAAAATGGTGGAGCAACGTTAAGGTCGGTGTGGACCTTTCTTTGGAGGCCTCTAGTGGCTAAACGGTATGGAAAAAACGGATTGTACCTGAGCTTAAAAAAAATTATTTAGGTAAATTTAGCACATTTTCAACTTAATTTTTTAATTTTCTGACACACTTATGGAACAGCTAGAATCATAACATTGTTAAAATAAATCAACTTGCAAAACAATACTGGAATTACATTAATTTACACTCACTGGGGTTTGGGGGGCGGAGTCCACAACGACCAAAGTGAGCTTAAAATTATAAATCTTCATGTTTGAATAAAAATATTTATTCCATGTCTATTTTACAATGTATAAATAGAGAGCGAATGAGAGCACGTTTAGTATACAACAACAAATATTTCTCAAAATGAGAAATCTCCAAGATGTTCATAGCTTGTCTGGTACTCATTCTATGACCTAGAGACTTTATTGTCATTACAACTTTATATTTGTTTACATTCCTATGATTCTTAGACCAGGGGCTATTTGAATTCATGTGGTATGCTGAGCTCATTTACCCAATGCAATTACAATATAACATCTCCTACATTTTAGCGAAAATAAATAAAACGTTAATAATTTAATCAAAAACATTTATGTATCTAGTAGCGTGGATTATAGTTAGATTTAAAACACACACAAAATTATTAACATAAAAAAATTTCAACAATTTGTTTTCCAAGCACCTGGAGGATAAACTAATAACAAGTGACCATCTGCAGTTTAAACAACTTGTCTAATATAAAATTAATTTTAGTTAAATCAGTAGAACTATGGAATAATGTTGCATATATATATATATATATGCATATATATATATATATATATAAACAAAACATGACAAAAAACACATTTAGAGGGAAATTAAGAACCCATTATTCACTTTGGATTCTTTTCCGCCCAGTGACCCTATTTTCCACATTTTACAGGATGGAAGATGTCAATAATATTTAAAGATAAATGAGACTTTTTATAAATTAATATATTTCTCCTAAATAGTTAAGTTAGATAGCCCTCACTAACATATTAAATGTCTATAAATATAAGTGTTACTTAAAGATAATTTTATTTCTGCTTCTTGTCTAATTACTTTTCCACGATGTCTGAGTAGTTACAATAATGAGGTATTGATTAGAAAAGTATGATTTAGAGAAGGTGTACTTGCATTTTTGAAGTAGAATATGGGGGATCTATTTTGAAGTTCTAATTACAATTAAACTAAATCTAACCTGTTTAAGCTCTGTTAGTTCAACTCACTTCAGTACCAGTGGAATTTAGTGATGAAACTATCTGTTCAGTAAGCAACCGAGTGAACGAGTTCTTATAACTTACTGTTCGTAAGATCTGAATGAATAAACTCACAACATGGGATAAAGGAGAGAGATATTTATGGGGTTCAGCCACTACGCCTTGAGATTTTCCTAAGTTTTTAATATGAAGCTTAAATATGGCCTTGTATCAAACATCACATAACTTATAAAGCTATCACTTTTCAAATATTTGCCAAGGAACGACCACTCAATATAGCTTCTAGAGACATATGAGCTTTAAAAGAAATACCCTTGGGGGGCACTCCAAATAGCTTATATATGCATTTTTTTTAAATCCGAGGGAGAGCCATTACAATTAGCTTTTAAAAGCATTCGATTTTCAAAATATGTGTTGAAGGAGGAACAATTTAAATAGCTTATAATTAAAAAAAGTTCAATGTGAGGACCAATACAATTAGCTTATGGTGTCATATAAATTTAAACCAAAACTCTAATGGAAGAACATTTAAAATCACTTAAAAAAATATCATTTAGAAAAAAAATAAAAAAAGGTTAAGAACAATCTAAATAGTTTCTAGGGAATTCGAAAAAACAAATTTTGGGTGAAGACTGGTGAGGATTATAATATAAGGAATTTTTTATTTTTAACTCTGGTGAACACATTTTACAATATTTGTGTAAGAATCAAAATTTTCCAAAATTTGTCGGAGCTAGACTACTCAAAATAGCCTCTGGGATTATATAAATATCAAATATTTCTGGGAAGACCTATTCTAAATAGCTTTTAAAAGAGTATAGTTTTCAAAACTTCTCCAAATGAGGAAAGTACAAAATAGCCTCTAGGAACTTTCAATTTTCTAACATTAACTGGGGAAAAGGTAAAAAGAAAATTTCTAAAAACTTTTTGGTTGATTGATTCCCTCCCCCCTCCCCCCTCCAGCCCCATATCCCTCTAAAATAAATAAAGTCCCACCACTACTATATAAAATAACTATATTCGTATTGTTTACGATTTAATAATAAGGCATAACGTACGACGTCATGTCATAAAATTACAATTTTGAAACCCCCCAAAAATAATATCCCTACATCCATGACTCAGGAGCATGTTTACTAGAGTAAGGAAGCGGGGATTTTTACTTTCCCTAAGTAATTCCGGTCTGCCTCTGTATCAGCTTGTGAAAAAACCCCGAATATAGATTTAATAGTACTCCATTTATAACTGACTGTTGTGGATAATGTAAACTTATTTATATGTTTGGTTGCGAGTTTTTCTGATTCCATATATAATGACTAAATGGAGAGTGAAAAATTGTTAGTAATGAGAATCCTTCATCCAATTCACAATGCCAGAATCCATTTATCATGTTTGAAACATTAAACACTTTGTTATTACTTAACTGACAAATTACATCCTCAATTGAAGGAATTAAAAATTGGGGGCGTTTAATAGCTACATTAATACTTTTTGGGTCCAAACATAACCTAATCCATCCATTTGGTTTTTCTTCTGCAATAAAATTAGAAACTCTATCCGTTGGACAATCCATATTTAGTTATGATATCTTTTTTTTTTTATAATTGAGAGAACCCTCAATTTATGCATCACTTTATGGGGAAACCTGCATTGATTCTCTACGATTGGCTGAACTGTTGGGTTCATATAATTATGGTTTCACTCTACAGGTTACTTTTCTAAGGCCCTTAAAAACATCACTTTAAGCTTCAAGATTCTTTTATTGCCTTTAACATCAAACGTGTTTTAGTCAACTTTAGTTATAGAGAAGAATTCAGGAATTCAACGTCTGCCAGCGTGATTTAAAAGTCCAGGGTAGTATACACACTGTTACAAAACACCTTTTACTTACCTCTTTCTACCCATAGGTTTTAAAATAATATTATTTCAATAAGGGGCTAATAAAGTCATAGTTAAGTCATACTTCAGAAAGTGGATCCAAATTTTTTTACAACACTCAAGCTGATCACGTTTCTATCAGCAACAGTATAATAAACTTTTGCTTTAACTTCTAAACATTTTGACAAAAAATTAACATACCACATGCTTGTTCGTTGTTTGAAGGTTTTCAAGCGTCTTCAACAAACATTGAAACTACAGGTACGCTTCCCATATATTTTCAAGAAAAAAAAATCCTGCTTGTAAATAGGACACTTTCTATAAGAATCTCCGCAACTATTTGAGATACAAAATAGCTTATCACTGCCAAATTGTAGTACTATTAAAATTAAAAAACTTTTATATAAAATAATTTTTTTTTTATAAAATCAACAGTTTCTGAGAAATTGGCAAATATATTAATACAATTTTGTTAGATTTAGTTGTAAAAATATAATACATAATTCTTAACGAAATAATTCACCAATGCCATAGAGTAATTATATATAAGTAAGTCTCTCAAATAGTTTGTTAATTTTCCTTAAACCTCTTAGGAGAAATGTTTATACAACAAAGATCTATCTCCATTTTAGACTCAATAGTCAATATTTACAATTTTTATTAGTCAAAATGATGATAAATGAGGAATTTAATAGAAATGCGATGACATGAAGATGTGCAACACCTAATAAAATGTCGAATATTCTAATCGGAAGTCGAAATTTTAATATGAATTGTTGACCCATTTGGACCCAATATTGATCTTTTTTATCGGTCCAAACAAACAAATGAGGACATTAATTCTTTAAAAATAAAATTATAATTTTGAAAATTGAGACTCAAAAAATGCTTTATATAAATATAGTGCAATTTTGCTTGAGTTTGCTAGTTTATATTATTTCGTTTTACATATATTATGAGTTTTTAGTAAATATATAAATATAAAACATTTATATTATAAATATCAGATATTTAGTGAAATTCCAATCAGAACAAAATATCTCATGTAAATATCAGTACTCAATTTAAATATCAGCTTTTAGGTAAAACATTGCGCAATAATTCCATGATTAGATAAAACAACATAATATTCATAATTATTAATATAAGGCAATAGGCATCAAACTGCTAGACGTTGGATTATAAATAGCTCAGGATGGCTTTTAAAATAGATTAAAATATTCCATTAAATAAGTATAAGATATGAATAAAATTACTTACAATACTTTTAATAATTAGAGTTCAATAATATAATTGTAGGATAACTTGATTGATTATGAAGTTGTAAACCGACATTTTATGAACCCGTGAATTCATTCACATGAAAGAGTTTGATTTTCGATTTGGTAATTCGTAAATCTACTTTTAAAGTAATAAAACTATGAATGTGCTATTAGTATGATTTTATATAACCGAAGGAGTTTGGGTGCTTTTTGAGAATCTCTAGGTTAATTGGTTTTAAGTGGTGTTTACCTAAATGTTAACCAATCTTTCTTCATGCAAATATGGGTACATTGCATTTAAACACTACCATCCCAATCCCACCCCATTAGTTTAATTAAAATGAGTATATCTCTTAAGAGTAGTGACAAATTTTCTTGAAAGTCTAAAGGGATGATAAAATTTACTGGTTTAGTTTTGTAAAGCTTTGCTAATTTGTAAACCTTGCAAAGAATATCTTCTTTGCCAGAAGGACAAATAGCGTGGATAACTTTTAGTGACTTTCCAACTTTCTGAAAGGGGCAAATTTACAATGAACCGATTATAGAAACCATTTTATATATTATTCAACGACATTTCATTTACGAAAGTAGCCTTTCATTGAGAATCAATTCCAAAAAACGTTATATCACGATATTAAATCAGTAGATATTAGATCGCACATTCTACTCTGTGTGTCAACTTGGTGCTCTCAGGATTGAAGAGGAGGTCACAAAAATTGAAAGCTAAATTACAAAAGTTTTATTATATCAACTAGACTTTCACCAACAAAATAAATAGTTTAAATAATCTGAGATAAGTTCCTTTAAATATTATAATGTTATCTTCCTCTAGAATATTATTTGAAATTCATATTTCAAGGATTCGATATAAGCTATGAGTAGATAATAGAGACACTGAAAAAAAAATCAAATTTTAGATCTGATTTTTTTTTTAGAACAATGCAACATATTGGTGGACAAACTTTACAAACAGACAACTAATTTATCACTTAAATGAATGTTAAGGTATTTTATTTATAACAAAAAAGATCAGAATAATGATATTTTGAACAGACTATCCCAAATGTTAATATTGTATATAAGAAAAGAAATGATAATATAGTTTCACCCAAAAACGTTTCTATGCTAGTTATCTTAATATATATAATTCTTCTGGACGTGTGTATGTCACTGAACTCCTCCTAAACGGCTGGACCGATTTTGATGAAATTTTGTGTGTGTGTGTTGAGTGGGTCCGTGCGATCGTTTAGATTCACAATTGGACCCAGTAGGTGGCACTACAATCGGGTTCTTGGAAAAAAATTTTGGGGGGGAATTTTTTTTTTGGGGGGGGGGAACTTTTTTTAGAATTTTTGTATATCAGAACATGTAACCTCAAAATTTCACCCCCCTCAAACACCCCCCGCAATATTTATAATAATGAATATAAAATTAATAATTGACATTTTAAAAAAATCATAAGTTCATCAATAATTGACCGTTAAAACCTTCTGAAAAGCTCATGAATAATTGAACATCTGAGAATAATTCATAGTTATGTTTGTTTTTCTATACAGCTGATATTTGAGGAGTTGTGGGCGAAATGCCAAAAATGAAAAGATGTTTTATTTTTTATGTTGTCTTGACAAACTGAATTTGTAATATTTGTGTTACTCACTAATTGGAGTTCATTGTGAATTTGTAATTATAATGATCACATAGTATTTGTTTTATTATCGAAATCAATTATTCCACCCAAAGAAAAGCTAACGTTCGGTCAGGACAACGTCTGTTGGGTTCGCTAGTCATATATAAAAAATTGTTAATGAAATATGACATTGTATTATAAAATGTGTTTCCAAATTAGGTCTCGAAATATTTTAAATTATATAATAGACCGTGTATAAAATAAAAAAATATATTATAATATTCAACGTTTATTTAAAATAATTTTTCTTCTTTGGATTGCCGTAAAAAATTATATTAAGTGTACAAAAAAATTTCATACAAAATTTTTAATGATATTTTATCTATTTCATGGACGGGTTGAGTCGTGGTATTTATTTTTGGTTTATTTCTCTTTTTGTTGCGTGTATATGTTGGCGATATAGTCATTTGGTGCATAAATATACATATAGTCGAATTTGCTTATAACTGCCTCGGCTGTTCAGTCAACTTGGGCATATCCTCATTTTTTCAGCAGTCCGGTCAAAATGTTATCTATCAACGTTTAATAAACCTTTGTTTTATCCCCACTACCGCTGAGTTGTAACGTCAAAAACTCCCAAAGTATTTTAATTTAAATTCCATTTAAATTTACTATACATATATGGAATTTAAAATTTAGTATTAAATTTAAATGCAATTTCTTCATAGTAAAAATAATAAATTATTGTTAGCAGCGCTTGTTACAATACAGTGAAGCTGTACAACTGTAGAATCTTCACTTTTTATTTATTGTTTTGATCTCGCCTTTTAAAACCAAACCAGTCTGTTCAGGCACATTAACTTCTCGCACTGAAACTCACTTCTGTCTTCATTGTTGTTTGGAACATTCCAGTTTGTATACGTACTAAGTCTCGTCTCTGTTTTGGCGTGTTTTTTAAGTTCAGCGTTAGTTTCGGTAATCATTATGGATTCTATACTCGAGCCTTTAGTTTTCAATCATGAAAAAATGTTGGACTTGTAGTATAAAAAGACAAGTATGCCTATTCAAGAGAAAGTACGTATTCACAAGATTCTGTGAAAGTGGAAAATAAAAGAAAGATGTATGCTGTGAATTTGGTCTAGTGAATTCATTTGTAGGTATAACATTAAAAAACAAGAATAAAATATTAAAGGGACCTAAAAAAGACGAAAAATAAAAAAGGAAATGAGAACATATTTATGTGGTTCAAATAGTGTATACGTTTAGATATTCTTGTGAGTAGACCAATTTTGAAAGAAAGAGCTACGAAATTTAGAATATTGTTTGGTATTTGATTTACGTGCTCCAACAGATGGCTTGATTAAAAAAAATGGACATGGCGAAACCTGTCAGAGTTTCTGTGAAAGATACGATACAATTCCTATATGACGCTTGGATGAGTGTAATGCAGTAGACGATAGAAAAGTTCTTTGATAAAGCACAACTCACACACACTAGCTACAACACTGAGTTAACAACAATAAGTTACATGGTAGCAGAGCGAACAAGCGTTCCATGATATTGAATCTAGTTAAACACTTTTGTCAACTGGGACAAAATACTAAACAAACAACTCTTGTTAGTCAACGCTGCAACATAGAGTCGAATCAACCGTCCGAGCCTTGTCTACAACAAAGTCGTCCCAACGATGGCAACTTTCACCACAGATCTTCACCATACATCCTGTCTCCAACAACCCCAAACAGCCACCATTCACCTCTACTAGAAACGTCCAGCAGAATCCATAATGGAGTTCTACAGGGACCGTTAGCGACATTCTTCAAGATGCCTCACTACAGTTAAAACAGCTAAGTGTTAAAGCTGACTATTTTATGTATTCAATAACATTTTAAAGTGATGTGGTAATTTAATTGATGTTTAGGGACACGAGGAACCAGCCAGCCAAGATTACTGGCATTACTATTTTCTTACTTAAAACTACACGTAAATAGCAATAAAAATAACACATATATTGTATTAATATCATGTCAAAAGAGTTAATAGTAGGTTTGTACTTATATGTCTGTTTCGTTATAAATTTTCAAGTAGTAATACAAAACCAAACAGAAGAGTACATGTCAAATGGGTCAGGGTGGTTTAGTTTAGAACAACAACTAGAAAGCTTATTAATTACTACAGTGTGTTCACTTCAAACTATAATAAACATGGATGTTTACAGACTTGAATCCGATGAACTCCAATACGAATTGCGTATTAGAGGTGTTAACCCAGGGTCGACCACAGATAAAATGCGGTCACAATTTAGAGAAATAATAGATCAAGAACAGGATGAGGGAAAATCACAAGTACTCGTTGAATTAATACCTAAAGATTCCATCGAGATCCCCATTATAGAACAAAAGTTAAATAATTTGCTTACCCAGATTAAGGAAACTAAATCCCCCAGTTATTCTCAAACAAAGAAATTTGTTACTAAAGCTAAACATATTGAAGATAGGATAGTACGTTTGAGTTGTGACAATGAGGAGGTTAAACTTAAAACAGAACAATTAAAGGCCCTTTGTCTTAAAATAAATACATTAATACACCAGGAGATTAGAGAAAAAAAGAATAAACCTAAAACAGCTGAAAACGAACAAACCGTTATGTCGCTCGAAAATCTAAGTATAAATCCCGAAAATCAAATAGAACCTTCGCCCGAGTTGGACATAGTACATACTATTCCTAGTTCTAGGGAGAGAGATGTTACCATTCTCAAAATAGTCCAGAAATGGAACTTAAAATTAGGGAACAATTCAGATCCTGTTATCTTTCTAGAACAATTAATAGAATTAAAGGAGCTGTATAGATTAGAGGACCTAGAACTTTTAAGAGCCCTTCCTGAACTTTTTGAAGGCAATAAAAGACAATGGATTAGAAACAACTCTAATCTTTGAATTCCTGGGACACCTTTCTAGATTGCTTTAGACAAACCTTTTTTTGTGTTGATTATGTTGAAAGCCTAGAAAACGAGATTAGAATGACAAAACAAACCCCCACAGAATCAGTCACTAATTACTTCATAAGGATTCAAACATTATTTAGAAGACACGGAGGATATTCAGATAAAGAGAAGTTACAGAAAATTTATACTAATCTCAAGCCCGGTATCAAAATACAAATATGTCTTGATAAGATTAAGAGTTTGTGGGAGCTACAAAGGTTAGCGTGTCATTTTGAAAATGCCATCACTGAAATAGAATCATACGAAAAACAAAATTCCATACCCAATAGTGTTATTCCCGTACAACAATCCATACGAGCAGAGCCCAATCAAAATTATATCCCTCCGCGATACAATACTGACAGCTACCGCAAGTACAGTACTAGACAGTACGTTCCTAACAGTACTGTGGGACATAGCAATAAGAATTATATGGACCAATCTAAATCTAAAACAAAAAGGTGTTACTCTTGTAATTCTCCAGAACACTTAATATCTAACTGCCCTATCAGAAGTAAGGGCCCCGAACATAACAAAAAAAACTAGCTGTGCGTGGAAAAAACACCTAGGTCCGCGCAAAACGCTAAGCTAAGTTTTCAAAGATACTTAGCACGCTCCAATAATACCCCTGTATCATTGTTGTGTTTAGAAATTTACATAGGAAAATATAAAGTATACCCATTACTTGATACTGGATCTATCAATAACGTATGTTCCAGACAGTTATATGAAGAGCTACGCGTTAACAAATGCATAAAAAAGGAACAAGATTGCTATATAAAATGTATCACGGCAGATAATAGTGTATTTGAGGTTAACAAAAAGATCAAAGTTTTTGTTAAAATTAGCGGCTTGTCGTGGCCAGTGTGGTTTCTTGTGGCACCTAAGCTTACGGTAAGCTTGCTCTTGGGCGAGGAATTTATTAAAAATTCTAAAATGATAATATCCGTGAGTGATAAACAGGTTATCTTTCCTCATAATAAAAAAGGAATTGTTACCGTAGAGCTGAAAGAATTGTCCAAACTTCCATATATTTATACAATCAACCAGGATGCCGAGAGTAATGAATTATTAAAAGACCTATTAAGTGAGTTCGATGACGTCATCACGGATAAGATCGGTAAGACTAACGTGATGACATATGAGATTGTCATGTTGGACAAAACCCCTGTCAGATCACGCCCATATTATTTTGCCCCTCCTAAGTTAAATGTGCTGCGCAATCATATAACTGAACTTTTAGATAAAGACATAATAAGACCTTCCAATAGCCCTTTTGCTTCACCTGCATTTTTAGTTTCCAAACAAGGAAAATCACCCCGTTTAGTCGTGGATTATCGAAAATTAAATAAAAATATACGTTTTGAGGCTACTCCCTTACCCACGCAAGAAATGGCGTTCCAATATTTAGGTAAAGCTAGAATATTTACTTTGTTGGATTTAAATAAGTCATTTCACCAAGTTCCTTTAAAAGAACAATGCAAGCAATATACGGCGTTTGTTACGCAAACAGGTTTGTTTGAATATAATTACCTCCCGTTTGGCTTATCAATCGGGTCAGGAGTTTTAACCAGGCTTATGAACATAATATTTGGTGATATTCAATATAAATTCGTTTATAACTACCTAGACAATTTAGTAGTCTATTCCAACAACATTAGCGAACATAAGCTTCATTTAAAAGAAGTATTCACAAGATTACGTAAAACGGGATTAACCATAAACCCCAAAAAAATACAAGTTGGTGTAACGCAAATAGAATACCTCGGACATATAATTTCATACAAGGGTATATCCATAAATGCTGAAAAAATCCGCCCTATAGTGGAATTCAAAACACCTAATACCCAAAAGAAATTATCAAGATTTTTGGGTATGGTGTCTTTTTTTGGAAGATTTATTCCCAATTTGGGTTCTGTGGCAGAACCGTTATACAAGTTAAGAAAACGAAATACTGTTTTTAATTGGAACGCTGCGGCTGACCAAGCCTTCAATCAACTGAAAAACGCTCTCATAACAGCGCCCATTTTACGCATGGCAGATTTTGATAAACCCTTTATCCTTCAAACCGACGCTTCCTCTTCAGGTCTCGGAGCTATGCTAGCTCAAAGAATAGAAGGACATATACTACCAGTAGCGTACGCTAGCCGTACTCTACACCCCCACGAGTTAAATTATCCCACCTATGAACTTGAAGCCCTTGCTATAATATATGCCATAAACAAATTTAGACAGTATTTAGAATCGCAACCGTTTGAGCTACACACTGATAACTCGGCTGTAGCGTGGCTTCTCCAACACCCACGACAAATAGGTAAGATAGCACGTTGGATTACTCAACTACAAGAACTTAGATTTGACATTGTGAATATAAAAGGAAAGGACAATCCTATAGCAGATGCGCTATCTAGGATGTTCGAAGAAGAAACTACAGAGAGTTCCAACAATAATGTTTCGAAAATCGGATTTTTAACCCAAATACCAGAAATCTATACTTCCATAGGATGTGCTCAACAAAAAGACGAAGAACTAAGTAAGATAATTGGAAGAATATCAAATAAAGAGAATATTGTCAATTACAAAATTTTGAATAACATTCTATATTACAAACCATCAACTAAATCTCAATGGAAAATATATGTTCCCAAATCTTTTCGTAATGTTCTATTTCAGTATTATCACATTTCGCCGGTTGGAGCACATCTAGGGTTGGCCAAAACCATAACGTTCATACGTAAGCAATTTTTTTGGCATGGTATGGACAGAGACATACGTGTCAACGTTCGTTCATGTGATGTTTGTATACGATCTAAACCAGGTCAAAATTATAAATATGGATACCTGTCTTCAACAGTATCAGAATTTCCGATGCAGCGTTTATTTATAGATTTTTTTGGCCCCTTACCCAGATCTAAAAACGGTAACAAATATATTCTTACGGCTGTAGACGGATTTTCTAAGTTCGTGTGGTTCATACCCACAAGTAAATCTACCGCTGAGCAGACTGTACGTGCCTTACAAAATAATATCTTCAAAAACTTTGGTTTACCTTGTTTCATAGTTTCGGACAATGGCTCTCAGTTTACATCTCACACGTTCAAAAATATGTGTTTTGAGCTCGGTATAAAACACTATACCACCGTGCCCTATTATCCTCAGCCAAATTTATGTGAGAGATCTCATAGGAATTTAAAATCTGCTCTCATAGCCTATCATAACTTGCATAACAGAGAGTGGGATTCTAATTTACACTGGCTACAAATTGCTTTCAACAATGCCGAAAATAGTAGTCATAATTATACTCCAGCAGAACTGTTATTGGGCCATGAACTTTTGACACCCCTGAATCTTAAATGGTCTTTACCGGTAGTGCAAACTGGAAGGGCAGGAGGAAGCTCCCTGCGTATGTGGAACAATGCTCTTATACAGTTAAAACGGGCACAAGCTCGCGTTGGTAAACACTACAACAAAGACAGATATCCCGTTCCTTATAAGGTAGGTCAAAAGGTAGTTTATAAAATCCTCCAGATTAGTGATAAGGCTGCTGGGATTGCGGGCAAATTAAATTTTCGCTGGTCTGAGCCCGTTACCATCAGCAAATTTTTGAGCGATGTCACGGTTCAATTAATAGATGCTAAAAGTGGGCTACCTTTGCGCCGCGCTCATGTTTCACAACTCAAACCATGTCCTATCGAGGTTACACCACGGGGATAGGTTTTGTCGTTGTTGTTGTTCCCCTATCTGTAAGTGTTTGCCTGCCATGACTTCTTCGGCATGTACTCTACTAAGAATGAGTTTCTTGGTTTGCATAAAACTGTCTATATTTAATTTATTATACTCAAGATTGTTTTATAATAGTAAGACTTAGACAGGGTGGACATAAGTGTTAGTTGTATATTGCAAGCCCCTTATTATTATTCAAACTTAACTATTTTTTACAAGATTTGTTCAAGTTAATAATTTTGTGGTTACGTGTTCCTTGAAATAATTCTTAGAAAGAACTGATCAGTTTGTTGTAAAATTGATTTTCTTATACTGCACTTAGAATTATATAAACATATAATGCTTATCCGCCTATAACTACTGTTATTATATTTACGTGTGGTAATCCTATAAAACCGTAGCTTTGTTAATATAAATGTAACTAAGAGCATAACCATTTGGTACTTATATGTGTATGTTTGTCAATTTATTTAATCTGTATACTTTCACACTACTAATTGTATATAAGGTAAAAGCACCTAACAATTGAATATATATTGTGTAATTGTATTTTCTTATTTGTTGTTTATTTAGAGTAGGCCTACTCGCGTACTTTAAAGATGTTGCCTTCCAATTTATGTATATTTTTATAACTGTATTTATTCTCGTGTTTATATTTAGTGTCACATGATACACACCTGGTATGTTGCTTTATCATATTTTTTGTACTATTCTAGTTATAAGAGTTTGTACTTAGGTCTTGCTCATTTTTTTTGTGCCTGGGGTGTATGTAGAGTGTGACGTCACACTCTACGTATCACCCGCGCTGTTGAGCTGTGTGGTTGTCGTGTGTGGCGCTAGAGGGCAGGTCGGCCGCCTTCCTCTCTGGCCTCCGCGCGGTGGAAGCCAGTTCAACTTGCATCGAGTAACCGCTAGGATTCTTTTCTATATGAGCGAGGTTTAATGAGTTCAATTTGGACGCACGATCCAGTATAGTTCACCTTTTTTGGACAAGTGAGGTTTAAATAGGTATAGTGTGACTCAGGATGTGTTGTTATTCACCTGAACAACAGAGCTTTCAAATGTTACTAAATTATTTAAGACTTTCATATTAAATAAAGTTGATACACAAAACACATGTCTGGTTGTTAATATGTCTGACGCTTCCAAAACCAACACGCTACAAGTTAAAAGTGAAATTAGAATCAAGTTAACCAACGACTCCAATAAAGTAACAAGAAGAGTTACAACACTGAGTTAACAACAATAAGTTACATAGCTACCCGATGATGATGAAGTAAGGGAAGACGAATTACGGCTTTCCGAGTGGATTAAGCAGTTAAATGTGTAATAATGTGGAAATGAGCTTGATTCCTATGTGTCAATAGATGATCACGAAGAAACATTTCAAGTGCCGAATTGTTAAGAAATTATCGCAGGAAGTAAAAAAAAAAAGCAGAGGCAGAAGATAGTGCTAAAGGAATGACTGAACAATGGGAGGATGCCGACATCATTTGTCCTACATTACACGATGCAATAACCAACCCCATGGTGTAGTCGGCAATGTACCTGGCTACGAGCATTAAGGTCCTGGGTTTGATTCTCAGATAGTGCCTTGGGCATTTTTCCCTTTGTAGGAGTGATCCCATTCATCACCAGGGTTTGGTTAGGATTAATTTAGGTTAAGACTCACCGCGGTTCCACAACTCCATAACAACCATCATCACATCATTTCATTGTGGGTACCACATGTAGACAATCATCTATGGTATACCCTGGGTAACTTTCTGTGCTACCATAACGACTAATATTCTAAACATAAGGTGACCGAACATGGATGTCATGTCCCTCCCCGTCAAGTGTGTCACACGATAAAAAAAAGAAAAGGAAGCAATGAGATCCGCTGAAACACTTTAACGATTTTACTGCTTCATAGAGACGCCTGCCGGTGTGTTTAATAAAGTGCAACATCCCTACATAACGACGGACAGAATTTATATTACAGAAAGGAGAGGGCAAAAGACAATTACATATTACTACCAAGAATCGGGTTAAATGTAATTTATATAAATACAGTAATTTTTTTACTTATTCTTAATTCGTAAATTAAATGCAATCTGAAATCTGTGAAATTGGTACTACTTTTATAACATCACTCTAACGTAACGTCCAATTCTGTTTTGTCACCTCGATGACGCCATAACCAAGCTCGACTATATATATTTACAAAAGTGTGTTGTGTGTGTGTGTGTGTTGTGTGTGTGTGTGTGGTGTGTGTGGAGGGAGAGAGAGACAATCGTTTAGTTTACAGCAAAAAATATTTCTCAAACTGAGAAATTTTTAAGACTGCCTCATATTCATTCTAGGACTTAAAGTTTTTCTTGCTTTCACAACATTAGATTTGCTTACATCTCTATAATTCTTAGACCAGGGGCTATTTGTATTTATGTGGCATTGTGAGCTCAATCACCCAATTCAATTACAACTATAATAGCTCCAACATTTTAGCGAAAATAAATAAAAAGGTACGCATTCAACCAAAAACACTTATGTAACTAATAGTGTAGTGACAAGTGCTGACTGCTAACAAGCAGGTAAGGGGAAACGTTATAACGGGATAATAGTCCCTCCCCTAATGTTCATAAAGACATAAGGGTTAGTAGCACATTCCAGAAGCCAAGTAGTGTGAGCTCTGGCCTTGGAGCGGTGACTAGGCCGGTACTGTATGTCTTGTACGTGAATGTAGAATAAAGTAATATTACACTGGTGGCATGCGGTGCGTGTAATAGTTTCGTATAAAAGTGATATGCTTGGAACGATAGTTTATTATTGACTTGTAATTTAGTACTGTTTATTTAATTTGAGTGTTTAGTAGTGTATGTGATTCCAAAATTATTACATATTTTTAATATTATTATGTTCTCTGTATTTTGGTGCAAGTGTGCTATCTGATAGCTGGTGCGAATTAACGGTAATCCTCACTATTGTAGGCTATTTGTGACGGTATTTATTTATTTAGCGCTATGGCTTGTTCAACTTTGTTTCCGTTCAAATTTATCGGGGATACGGATGATTCGTTTGATGACTGGCTCTTTATATTCGAGCTCTTGGCCGAAGCTAACAGGTGGAAGGAGGAAACGCGTCCTTTGTTTTTGGGACTATCCCTTACTGGGTCAGAGCAAAGCGTCTACCGCTCACGTTACCGCAAGACAAATGAGCATTTAACAATAATAGCAATTGACCTGCAGCACTTAGCAATGGAAGCGTACCCAGAGTTTAATTCAAAATCTCGGGATGATTTAGTCCATGACTTCTTATTCAGTGTATAGTAGACAGTGACATTCGTATATCATTGCGCCGGAATCCCGCCAAATCAGTTATTGATCTTGTAGGTCGCGGGGAAATGATGGAGGCAGTGTCAGAAATTGGGCGTGCTGTGCCAGTTGAACGTGTAGTTGCCGCCATTATTCCTGTAGTATATACAAATATAACACCTATTTTATTGCAGAGTCATTCAAGAGGCAGTGGCGGGAGCACTTCTAGGTTTTAGAAGATAGAAGACATCATGCTACGTCTCGGTGAGTCACCAAAAAATAGCTTGATTCTGCGCGTCAAGTATTTAAGTGCAGTTACTGTAAATACCATGACCATCGAGAGGACGAGTGCCGAGAAAAGAAACGTGACTCTCGGGATGAGCTACACGGGATCAATCGGGACCACGTTGCTTTCGATGAGGAGAAAGAGGACACGTACGGCGAGAATGCGTGGCAACATTTTCGGGAAACTCGCGATTGCCAATGTAGATTGTTTTCCCCTACCTACATCGGCTTCCCATCAGACAATCGAAATTTCTACAATAAATAATCCAGTTGCGATCCACGCGTCTGGAGCTATTCGCTCCATTAAACTGGATTTCCTAATTGATTCTGCAGCTACAGAATGCATAATACGAGAAGACTTGTGGGAGCTCGTTAATAGTCCAGGGGAAAAACTTGTCTCATCAACGGACTCAATACATGATGTAAGTGTACGTCAGTAATCATTATTAGGCTGAGTAGCTCTTCATTGCATACTCGGTAACACTACGTACACACAAACATTTTTTTAATTAAAGATATTTCCCAGTCCGCTCTGTTAGGATTGTCGTTCATATTGGCACATAAGTGTGATATAATTACTTCTCAGGACGACCTCAATATCGGTGGAGTTAAAGTTCCATGCCATTATGTTAAGTATTCAACCTCCAAGAAATCCCTATTTCAAACACACGAGTCACATGTTAATCTTGCGGAAACCGTCACCGTGCCTGCCAGAAGTGATTTTTTTCACCACACGGCCGAATAGTGGCTTCAGAATTTGAAGAGTTGGAAGGTTGCTTGGAGCTCAACCTTCAAGTAGCGGCCAAATACGGCATTCTCTCTTCCTGTATTTTGGTCACGGCTCGAAAGAATAGAATAACTTTCCGACCTCTAAATACATCACCAGAACCTATTGTGTTGTATAAAGGGACATCAATGAGTCACTTCCGCCCCCAACCTGATGTAGAAAAATCTTCTCCCGTGTACTTCTCTCTCACTTCACAAAACAAACATCGTCAAGGGGCCGTATTACTCGACCTTATCCAAGCTAAGTGTTCTGAGGTTACGCGTGTAGAGACAATAGCGCTATTAAATGAGTTTGCGGATATTGTGGCACAAGATGATTCTCAGTGTGGGCTTTAAAACCTAACATAACATCGAATTGAAACGGGTGAGGCAGATCAGCAAAACAACATACGCTTCGCGTTGCCTATAAATACCGGGAATATATGCGTAAGGACATCAGTGACATGGATAAACAAGATAAGGTGAGTCCATCTACCTCACCATGGGCATCACTTATAGTCCTTACAGCAAAGAAAGATGGTGGCATTCGTTTCACTTGTGACTACTGAAAACTTAACGAACTGACTGTTAAATATGCCTATCCATTTCCACGTATGGATGACATACTTGAGCGTTTGTCAGGAGCAACATTGTTCTCATCTCTCGACATGACAGCCGCCTATCATTAAGTTGAGATAACTTCAGAAGATCGTCCCAAAAAAAATTTGTTAAAGCAGATGGCCTCTACGAATTTAACGTAATGAGCTATGGCTTCTGTAATGCACCAGCTACCTTCCAACACCTCATGGATTTGGTGTTAATAGGTATAAAGTGGAAAACCTGCATTGCATACCTATATGATGTGGTAATATGGAGTCGGAGTGAGAAACAACACATGGAACGCTTGTGTCAAGTTTTTACACAAATACACGATGCTGGCCTCAAAATCAAGCCTCGGAAATGTCAAATTATGCGGGACCAGATTACATTCCTGGGACACATAATATCAGCGCAAGGGATCGCTACATTAAAAGATAAAGTAAATAAGGTTCAATCTTGGCCCATCCCCATAACTGCGGAAGAAGTGAACTCCTTCCTGTAAACAGCCGTATACTATCGCCGCTAAATCCGCAACTTTGCTATAATTGCTGCATCTCTACAGCGACTCACTCACAAAGGAATACCATTTGTGTTCGATACAACTTAAGAAACAGCCTTTGAGGAGCTAAAAAGAAGATTATGGACCGCCCCCATTTTAGGGTTTCCCCGCATGGAGTGTGAATGGCTGGTGGATTGTGATGCAAGCGCTGTTGGAATTGGGGCAGTACTTAGTCAGACTCAAGATGGCGAAGAAAAAGTAATTTCTTATTAGAACCGAGCCACCCTCTTACTAAGACAGAGAGGCAGTATTGTGGGACACGTAGAGAACTATTAGCCATGGTTGACTGTCTCCACTTCTTTCGTTGCTACCTTGAAGGAAGTGAGGTAGTTCGTGTGCGTACAGATCATAGAGCACTAGTCTGGCTCCACAATTTCAAAGAGCCTGAAGGGCAAGTAGCTCGGTGGCTAGAACGTTTATCGCGATTCAACTATACGGTAGAACATTGCGCAGGTGTAAAACATGGTAACGCTAACGAACTTTCAAGAATACTTTGTCGCTAATGCCAACGTCTGTATGAACATTTCAATGTGAGGCCAGGATAAAGCTCCCTCAACCCAGAAGCCCAGTCGTGGAAACCCTGCAGTCAACTACAAAGTGGGAACGCTCAAATACTCACAACCCCCATTTCTTTACAAGATGCAATAGTCAAACCCATAGTTTCAGCCGCAACTATGTGTAAACCTGCTGTGTCACCTGATGAGTTACGTCAGTTACAGTTAGAAGATATAGCAATCTGTCTTGTTATAAAGTGGAAAAAGGCTAACAAATGTCCACTCTATGAGAATGCCGTGGCACTTGGAAGAACCACCACGAGTTTGTGGGCCCAGTGGGACCAACTATAACTTAAGCAAGGTGTTCTTTTACGGCGTTTTGAAGAAGTTGCAAATACCCATAGACTTCAGCTGATTGTCCCACGAGTGCTTAAAACATAAATCCTACGAAGTCTTCATGACACACCCACTGGAGT